>OX419757.1:70960288-72160288 GCA_948567375.1 Lunularia cruciata | reverse complement strand
TGTCAATGATACAGTGATGTTGTAATAAGTTGCCATTTTCTGGTTACTGATCAAATTGAACAGTAAATATGTGATATAAGGGTATTCGTTTTCGCAACCCCTTCCTGTCATACGGAAACTAGAACATGAGTCTCAATTTCCCTTCAACTATATGCTCAGGAATACTGAAACTTAATAGCTTTCTAATTGATCACATCAGTACTTGCTCTAACTGCTCAAAATGGAAACAATGAAGGGAATACAATCATGTTCATGTTGTGAGGACAATCATCTTAGGAATTATAAGGCCATGCACACATTCCATAGTTTAGCATGAAACTCACAATATATATTCATAAAATATGACAAACGTGCTTGCAAATCAACTCGCGCACCACTGTTCATGCAATTTTCTACGTTACTTTGACGAAATTGTAATCTATATGAATTGGATCTAGTTCTCGAGCGCAAAAGCTTATGGACTTCACATAATATAATACTGGACATCATTGCATGATTAGTTCTGCACCTTGAACGATATGTACCTGCAGCATACCTTTTACTTGCTATCTGTGATTTAGAACAACATTTAATATTCTGAAAAGGGCAATACTCTCAACAGAATGAATTCATGTTGCACTAAAGCATCCCCACATTCTATGCAGAAACAACATTAAAATTCAGATTAGAATATATATTACGGAGGTATCAAAAGTTGACCAGCATGTAAATGATTTTTTATTGATTTTAGTGGAAAACCAGTCGAGATCATTTTTCTCACTATTCTAATTCCACTCAACCCCTATCACCATTCATAGACCTGATTTTAACTTATCTCCATTTCCTAAGATAATTGATGCAATTAAGTTATAATTCATAAATGTATTCCCTTCTTTTCATATTCGGTTTAGAATTCTATTTGAAATAAATACATTGAAACTTCATCTAATAGTAATGAATATATTTTACCAAGCTTTTCCTTTGCGTTCAATATTCCTACAAATATAGGACTTTTAATCTCTAAAGTCTAAGTATATATCTTCTATATCACATGTATATGTCTCCCGAGCCCATCCATTTAAACAGGGTAACTATACCCTGTAACTATACCCTATAAGCACATTCATTCTTGATCCAGTTGCCGTCAGACTCGTCGGTGAGCGTCATAACATTGATTTGGATAACGAGTAGTCCAATCTGCGCACATTATTAGAGTCATGACTTTTTGGATCTTTATTAGTGCCCTCCATTTGTTTACTCTTCACCCAATGACGTCCGTTTTCGTCTCTCCAATTTGCAGATTCCTCTTAATGATACTATTGGGTCCGGTTTGATGGGGTCTTCCCGTCCTTTTTGCTATCCCATGCGGTCTCCCTTCCCATTTATTTCGTTGCTTGGCAAGCGATGATCTGTAAAGTTTCACGCGCATGCCCAGTACAGTAGGCAGTGCCAGAGACCAGTTTCTTCGTCTGATTCCAGCTGACAGTGCATTTGCCGGTACATGTGCAGACACGGCTGAGGGACGTGGGCGATGTCCAAAGAAAGCTTCTTTTGGCTACCGTTAATCGTCCGGACAGCCGAACGGGTGGTGTCGAAAGAAGCTTTTGGTCACGGCTGGAATGGTCGGATAGACATGAAGACGTTGAACGAGGCTTTGATCGCATCTGGTTCAAACGAGTAAGCTACTGAAAGAAATGGGCCAACAGGCCAAATAGTATACCCCGAGCGAAAAAGAGAAAAGAGTACGAGGCACGAAGAAGAGCAAAAGGGGAAACTGAGCATGAGATAAAGGTGTTCCCAAAAAGAGTGTTCCGAAAGGGATTAAAGAAAGTTTAAGCACAAAACTATTTAGTTTTTAAATCACCTGTCGGTTAACGTTTTGGAAGTATAGTGTAAGATTATCAACCCTATACCTACTTTGTATTTTACTCTCTTTACATTAGTTCATACACTACTCGATGTGTGAGAATTTCACATATGAGGAATCAGTCAACTTCTGCAGAAGTGTTC
Source organism: Lunularia cruciata (assembly GCA_948567375.1). NCBI lineage: Eukaryota > Viridiplantae > Streptophyta > Marchantiopsida > Lunulariales > Lunulariaceae > Lunularia > Lunularia cruciata. The sequence goes on along the minus strand of OX419757.1, from coordinate 72,158,299 downwards.
ACAGGATTACATCCTTGATCTTGACTATACAAGAATATTAAGAACTTGAACAATCAATGAATGTGTTTAAGGGTGGTGAAATCCGATTTTACCGATTTCTTATCAAAAAACGAAACGTATTTCGCAAAGAAAGGAAAAGTTTTCTAAAATTGTTTATTTCAATCTTCTTCAAGCGCATGACCATCTTATGAAAATGCAACCAAGCTTTCTGCGGGGATATCTCTGAATAGAGATAGACGAAACGACTTCAGAACATGAGGGTGGATCACAGTTGTAGGCGAACTGACTTACAAAAGTGGTGTTGAAAGTTTAGGGTTGAAAGTTTGCCTTCTAATCACAAGGTCTGAGTAGCTTCAAAGCCCTTCAATGTACAGAGTGGGAGGAAAAGTATGCGAGCTGAAGAAACATACAGTTTTGCTATAATGATATATAATCAGGCATACAATCAACTCGTTTTTAAACTCGTTTTTAGATACGGAGTAGAGTGGTTTATTTGTTTGTCTTTTGTCATATGCACAATTATAAAGCTTATATGGTTTAGATATACTTTGATGATGAATAGCAAATTAAGGGTATAATGTTATAAAATTTCGATACTTCAGACAAACCTAAAAGTATCCACATTCTTTGACTAATATGAAACATTAGCTGGTCAAAGAACAACTAAAGGAATATGCAAATATAAATTAATAGATGAATTTAGGTTTTTAGATCATGTTTTCCGATGTATAGATTTGTAAATCATGTTTGGTACAAATATGATTCTTATAAGATATTTATGTAAGAAGAAGAAAATGTCCTTGTCATGCTTCACCAAGAGTGAAATTTTGATTTATTTTTCTGCTTTTGTCAAAGAGTGAACATTATTATTATAAATCACATATTATTATATATAGGTAAGAAACCACTCTATGTGATATTATTAGTTTCATCCGTGTTTATGCCAAGGTATGAAGGGTTGATCTTGAAGACATTGATGCTATCAATCTTCAATTGGGAAGAGTAGTTTTTGAGGAGAAATTTTGTTGTGCACACTTTGGGTTTGATATCTCTATGGTTACGGGTCAAAATGGAATGATATTTATCTCATTAGAAGTGGCTTCTCAAGGTTGTTCCTATGACACTAAAAAACATAGCTTTTGGAAGTTTGTAGCAAAATTTCCAGCTATACAAAGTTGTGACCATATGACCGTATGGATGTAGACCTTCTGTCCCATACCTTGTACTTGTACCTTGTCTTTGACCTCTTAATCATACTCATCTCTGACCTCATACTCATACCTCATCTCTAACCTCAAACTTCATCCCTCTCACTTGTACCTTGTCTCTGACCTTGTACTCATATTCATCTCAGACCTCATACTCGTACCTCATCTCTGACCTCGTACTTCTCATACCTTGTACTTTTTATCTCATACTTCATACATGGACATATTCTCTCATCTCATAGTTTGTTTCTTGTACCTAACCTCATATTTTGTTTCCAGTACTTCATTTCTCATCTCTAACCTTGTGCTGCATTTCTCATACGGAACCTCATACTTTGCTCCTTGTACTTCTTTTCTCATTTCTAGTGCCTCATACTTTATATCTCATATCTTGTACCAGATTGTCTTGCATACAGGTAACACCATCAACAACTTCATACAAATTGAGCAACATCCAACTTTGACACAAACTAGTAAGAGCCATTTTTTAGATAACCACCACTTGCACCTACTTAACTTTAGGTTTAGGGTTAGATAAGTAGATAAGGTTGATTAACACAAAGCGGCTTAAATGTAATTAGGGGATTTTAGTACATTGTAACCATTGGATTTCTTTGGCAGCTAAGACCCTATGTTTACTAGGTTCATTTGGTGCATCTTTGCATTGTATCAAACAAGGCTTATACCATCAAGATTTTTCAAGTCAATGTATGAGTGTTAGTCTACATTTTGTATGAGTGATTGCATGTTCTATTGAGTAGGGGTGAAGAATCTTGATGTATGAGCAGAAGCACTTGAGTGAGGGAAGTCATTCATGTGGAACTAGAGTGTGCAACTTTAGGGCTTTGTAGAGGTCAAGAATGATACAAAGATAGGTTGCCACACACTTGTAGCATCTTAATGTAACACTAACCTATAAGATTCAACACTATGGTCATTCAAGACTCTTGTGATGTCATGCCTTTAGGGAAGGGTGGAATGCTATGTCATAATTGTAGTTGTATGAGTGATTGCACCCTCAAGAGATCTTACTCTCTCTTAGTTCATGCATTCTAAGACACTACTTGTTAGACACCTTAATACTATTGATCTTGTATCACATGAATTTTGTGATGTGAACGCAAATTGTAATACTTGTGTACTTTTTTGAGGACAAAGAACCCCCAAGAGACACACAAGGGAAGAAACACAAAGCTTCAACCTTCAATACTCCCATGCTCTAAAGGAGCATCTTGTCTTTATTATATAACAAAGAGAATCCTCTCAAAAGAACCTCTCTCTTTGGATTGGATACATGGATTGGTGATATGTTAGCAAGCTACACTGTAAGATAAGCTGTATGGATAGGTGACATGTCATTCCTTGTTCTATCTGGCTGGTCAAACAAGTTTAAGCGGAGGGAATCTTTCTATAAGAAGCTCAAAATAGCATGGATGAGGTATTATTGGAAAGTTCTCAATGAGACAAATAGTGGGGAGAGAAGGAAAACCTTTAACCCAAAAAGGACAAGAAATTCCTATTTTTGATGCTTACTTTATCTGATTAGGCCTTCAAAATGGCTCTAAAGTTTTTAGGGTGTTTTCAACTCGTACTCTATTAGTGGAAGTACTCTTTTGGTGACACTTCCATTTGATCTACTTGGACCATCATATATGACATCCTTCTAGATATTACCAAGCCAATTTCCATTCTAGATAATATATCTAGCTAATGGTATTACAAACCTTCCCTTTTTAAGACACAATGTCCTCATTGCAAAGTTGTTGCTCAAAAGATTGCAATAACATGGTGCATTGTTCAAGTTGATTGCTTGCTCCCATGTTGCCTCATAAAATAGGTGCACTCTCCAATGTACAAGATATTTCACATGCAAATGGAGGGTATCATGGATGTGTTTCTAGAGAATCCATTTGACTTCATATTTCTATGGCAAAAATGAGTATTGGACAAGGTCTAACTTCTTGTATGGAAGGAAATTGGGGTGATTGGTATGCATATTTACATAGTAAGGAAATGGAACATTAGGTAGATCTTCATGTGTAATGGTAGCTCGGGGTGATAGGCCATAGTGTCCATTTGACGAGGAAGGAAAAAGGCCCATTAAAATAAGGTATGAGCTTACAAGGGCCAACTAAGGTTGTGGATAGCCATACTTGATGCCCAACACTAAACTCCTTGTGCTTACAATGTACATGTGCAAATTATTTTTCTTGATTTTGGGCAATCTACAACCTATGCTTGGCATTCTCCACACCCTATTGGATTCTATAAACAAAAGTGTTGACAATGTCAACCTTTGTAGCCACTAGGGAGATCTTTACCAAACTTGATGGTGTGAAAGGGTGCTCACTATACATGAAAGAACGTATAGTGACCATCCTTTCACACTGTCAAGCTTGGAAAAGATCTGCCCAATGGTTACAAAGAATGGTGTGACTTGTATCGGTGCATTCGTTGGTTGTAGTCTGGCAAGGAGAAAATGTGTACAATATCTAGGCAAAGTGTCCAAAAACCTCCATGGGCTAAATATCACATGCCGCTTTAAAGGACTACATACACTACACTTGTGAAGCCCCTCTTGAATTCAACATGTAACATCTGATGATGTGAAGGGCCGCATTACCAAAACTTCCGAAGAAATCTCTTTACATGATCTCTTCACTTTCTTATTAATATTGTACTTTTTTTACTCCCTGAACCTCAAAATTAAGTGGCAATTTTGCTAGCTATAAGCACATTTGGAGGAAGTTTTTGCTTGTATGTTGATGCGGTCAATAGATCATGCTCAAAATGTAAGTTCATTGATCCTTCATAAAACTTCTTGTGATGAATAATTTTTGAAAGGAGCACTCCAGTTAATAGTTAATACTGAATATTCATGACCATGACAAAAATTCTTATAACCCTTCCACTTACTAAAATAAATATGAGAGAAAGTTTATTGAAATTTAAAACATGCATCCCTGAAAATATGGAAGGCAAATCTCATTGCAAGATATAATCCAAAAGATAACCATCATAAGTATTATTTTGAAATATCTAGTACAAGATAAACTAATCATTAGATATTTGCTTAGTTTATATTTTAAATCTTGATATTTAAACCATTTTAGTCAAATGTAAAGAAAATTGTAGGGATTTTTCTAACACTAGATAATATATTTTAACTGGTAAAATATTATATATATATATATGCTTATTGATGTATTTAAATGAAATATATAGATCCAATTATACATAAAATTTTAGTTTCTCAATAACTTCAGGTATCATGTTTTTAAAATATAATAGATATTTATTCTTTCATGAAAATGTGTCTAGTAGATAAATGTATTTTTCACTTATTCAAAGAAATAAAATATCTGGTGAAATATATTTTCTATTTGTTATGTACTGGACCAACAATGTAATAGAGCAAAACCTATTTCAATGCTTTCATACCAAACACATAGCTTCGGTAAAATGCTAGTGAGCACTCATAAGCTTTATATATATATACCAAGATTAGAAATATGAGTATAGAGAATCATTGTATATTGACCCATAGTTAGTCACCTATCTGCAATCTATAACATATAAAGAATGAACTAGCTATAGGTCAAGTACATCTATGACATAACCACTGTCCCTGAGGAACCATCGTGAGGGAAGGAGTCATACATGCCATATGCCATCCTCTCGAATAGCTATCACACACTAACATAGTAGCAGCTCCACTAGAAGAGCCACATAACATACATCTCAAGCCTACACATACAAGTGCCAAGCTTGGGTCCATAATGTCATCAATGTTTGGGAGGTGGCATGGCGCACAATTGCGTACATGATCCTTCCAAACAACACCATCACGTCTTTCCAACACAAGGACTCCAGATGGCAAAACCTCATGCACTTTCAAGATAGTGCGGCTTGTCAAAACATGAAGTGTTGTTGATGCTATTTGATGTAGATATACATAGTCTCCTGGATGAAACCGACAGATCAAGGGTGTATAGCCTCCTCCTTGAATGGTAGCATAGTGTAAAGTGTCTCTATGCTGAGCAATTGCCTAGTTCTCAAAGGCCATTGACATCACTCTTTGAAAGATCTCTGCCCGCTGAGAACATGCGCTTATCCATACATCTAGGTCATCCAAGTCCAAAACTATAGTAACATATTGACAAATGGCTGCAAGTAAATCTAGATCTCGTCCATAGAGTAGGAAGTAAAGAGAAAAAGGAGGCTTGCCGACTGAACGGATAGCCCATGGCCAACCAAGGCAATTCAAGATCCCAATCTCCCAAGTAGCCTCTTTGCAAACCATACTTTCACAATCCTCTCTTCATTGTTTGAACCCCTCTCTCTACTAATCCATTTGCCTTAGGGTGATCTTAGGATGTAATACGATGATCAATCAAAGCCTTGTCACACAAGACCTGAAACTCCCCCAAGAACTATGTACCTTGATCAGTCAAAACCTCAACTGGTGCACCAAAATGACTAAGAACTAGATCCAAGAATAAGTAAGAATGAGTAAGTTGTCCCTTCAGTAGACTTGTTAGGAAGTACCACCAACTCAATCCACTTAGAGAACTACTCCACCATCACAAAAATGTACCAATGATGTCTCACAGTCAATGGTAAAGGTCCAACAAAGTCTGAACTCCAATGGTAACCCAATCCATGATATGTAATGGGTGTAACAATGGCATAAGAGCATTGAATGATGCTCTAGCTTGGTCACAAACCACACATCTGGTAACAAATTGTTGTACCTCTGTTTGCATACCGTGCCACCAATAATGACTTTAGAGTAAGCTATAAGTATGCTTGACTCTAAAATGTCCTAGTTCCTCATGAGCATGACGGACCAACTATAGTCTCTGAGATGGAAGTGGTACTACTCTCACTCTAGAATCCTCTCATACACACAAAAGATGTTTGCCCTCCAATCTGAATCAGCTGGCTCACTAGAGGACATGATCTCTCTCCTTAGCCCCAATTGTGCCACCCACAACACCAATGCAAAGATAGTCCATCACTAAGACATCACCATGAATGTCTCATTGAATTGTACCAATATCTTCAATCTCTAGATCTATGACCTAAATAACTCTTCTTGTATTCGTTGAGAGAAATACCACCAAAGCCTGAGGAAATATACACAAAAGGCCAATGCATGCCAACCTGGCACCATCTCCTCATCTATCTCACCATACCAACATGCTCCGATCTGATCCTACTGGTTGGGACATGGGTTTCTACTGAACCCATATGCATCATGGTTCACCACTCCAGGTCTCTGAACAACCATGAAATCATAGTCATGTAAAATCAAAGCCCATTGTGCAAGCTTCTCTAAAAGCTTGTCGGACTCCATCAACTACTTCAGCGGTTGATGATCAGTGATGAGAGTGATGGGGTTACCAAATAGGTAACATAAAAAATGTGCTACTGCCCGAATTGCTATCAAGCACTCTCCCTCATATGAAATATACTTTGCCTCCGTTGAATTGTTGGAGCGACTAGCATAGGCCACCACAAACTCCTTTCCCTCATCATCATGCTCGGTGAGCACCGCTCCAAGCCCCAACATACTCCAATCAGTATGAACATGAAATGGTCATCCTCTGATCGGTCTCCTCAAAATAGGAGCAAATGTCAACCTCTCCTTGAGCTCCACAAAAGCTCTCTCATGCTCATCTCTCCAACACCACTCCTGTGTAAGCTTGGTCAGCTTTGTTAAGGCCTTGGCAATGGCACTAAATCCTCTAACATAGTGGCGATAAAAGTTTACCAACCCAAGGAATGCTCACTTTGCTCACATCCGTAGGCCGAGGAATACGTGCAAAAGTCTCCACCTTGGTCTGCTGAACACCAAGTCCTCCGGGGTAAATGGTGTGACCCAAATACTCAACCTGCTTGTGGAAGAACCTACACTTCCCAGGATGTAATTTGAGTCCATGAGATCTCAATCTCTCAAATAGCTCCAACAACTATCTCTCATGCTCCTCCATAGTAGTGCTATAGACCAAAATGTCATCAATATATCACCAAGCAAAATCAAATCCAGCTAAGATCCTATCTCTAACCCTTTGGAACTCAACAAGAGTGTTCTTTAACTCAAATGGTAAGAACCTCCATTGATATAACACATCCTTGCCGTGAGGATCAATAGCCTTGAATGTTGTCTTGGACTTATCCTCCTTCCTGATTGGCAACTAATGATATCCTGCTCGAAGATCCAAAGTATTAAAGACCTTTGCATACCCAATCGTATCAAAAATCTCCTCCGATGTAGGCATGGCATAACAATCAGCCCTGGTATATTAGTTGATAAGACAATAATCTCCACACGTCTGCCTATTTGTGTAGTTGCCATGCATATCCTTCTTGGTTGGCATTATTGTTGTTGATGCATACTCTCCATGTGAATCTCCACCAAACCAGCTTCAAAAAGGTCACTACTCCGACTTTGAATCAATGTCCTCTCCATATCCTTATATCAATATGGACATTCAAAAACACGTGTATTGCTAGTCAGCTCAATCCATATAGTAGGTTCCTTTAGAGCACTCAAATCCTTCATATTGAAGACAACTTGTGTGGCTCCTCAAGAACCTCCAAACCCTCCATCTTTCCTCTCTTTAGTAAGCTTGGGTCCAAGATCTGGCTCCCAAGTATCCTCTATAATTGTCGTAGGAGTGGAAGACATATTGACTGGCTGCTACACTAGGCCCTTGGGAGCAATAGTGTCATGTCCATGACCATTAGAGGTCCCAACCTCTATGTGAAAAACTCCCTCCACTCTGGCTGCATGCTCCATATGTCCTCTGGCTGCATCCCAAGTAGACCAAGGGTGTAATCCAAGTAGCACACGCTCACCTAGATGGACTCCAAGTATACCACTCTCTCTAGTAGCTACTGGCTGTTTCCCAAGAATACCATGTCCACTCGGTCCATCACCTCCAGCATGTGCCTGAACCATCTCGATAGGCACAGGGCTCACAAGTGTTCGAGTGGTGATGCTTATCAAGTGCATCTTATTGCTCTGCCAACCCAAGGCTCACAATCCAGGTCAAAATTCAGGTCCATAGCCTGACCTAACACTTGATGCCTGGATGTCTCTAACACTTCTGGAATAGCGATAATACCAGTGCAAAAATCCATCACCTACTCTCTCTCATCGGCATTGGGCTCCACCAACTGCTGTAACTATGAGTCCCAAACAAGTCCAGGTCCTCCGTCTCAAAAAGCATGAGAGCCCCAAAAAGTCATGAGTGTGGAAAATATGACTCTAGGCTATCCAACTAGGTTCACATTGCCATAGGTGACCTATCAGCCACTACCACTATCTGAGACTTATGCCCAACATCCAAGATATCATCAACAAGGATGTGGTCAATCCCATCACAAGCACGTTGTAAAACCTCTTTGGGTAAGAGGTTCATCCACCAAAAACAAATATGATGAGCCCGTGATCCCATTCTAGCTACATCTAACAATATAGCAAGTCCAATCCAAGAATGGACCTAATGTGTACTCACCACTACTTAAGTGTGAGAATCACCCATCAAAGGAATATTCTCCAAAAGGTAAGTTAGAGAAACAGACTAATGAACCTAGAGATGTCGTAATATCCGTAACATCTCCCAAAACACACCAGAAAAAAGATCCTAAAGACTCAAACCTTGGCCAGCACATGTATATCCCCAAGATGGCTATCCACAAAAAACCAAATGAATAGGCCCATGTCTCTCCAGATCATGCACCTCCAGTAAGGAAATGTCTATTGGTAGGGCCTTTTGGTAACCTCTAATTGCTAACATTGGTAAGAACTCTGGATACCAATAGGCCAAGTGTGCCATATGATGTATAGAGACTCATTTAACAATCTCATCTCTCTCTACATAGTACCTATGTATAAGTACCTTTATACTCGTATACCCGCCTATAATATTGCAGCTAGTCCAGTGCTAATCCCACCGAACAACTCCAATAGACAAATTCTCTCTACTGGATACTGCCAAGAAATGAGTGTGGTATCCAAAGGTGTCAAAGTAATCCACTCTGGAGGCTCATCCTCCCTCACACTCATCTCCTGATGGTATGAAGGCTCCACTCCAAGCCTATTGCACCGACTGATCTGCATGTTGCTGCAATGCCTCCTTGGAACTCCACAATGGGACATCCAATGTAGATGGAATAATCCCACTCGTACACCAAATCCAAGTTATCTCTTTTGGTACTAGAGTATCCTCTGCATGGGCGTTCCCCTCCAACAAGTCACCAGGCCAAGTAATTGCACCACTGAAAGCTAAAACTGATGCTGCCATGGTCCCGGATTGTAGTGAGCCAAGACTACCACTACTAAAGCGTACAGGTAGGCAACATACTCGTCCCTCACAAAACTAGCAATCTGTTCTATAAGAGGTTGTCTCCTCCCAATAGTCAATGTTGAAACCCATGGGGTATAACATTGCTCCTCCAACTAGCACATCATATGACTCAACTATTGTCACAATAACATGAGCACTCACCACTAAGCTATTAGTCCGATGACCAGGCTGAACCTAGACAACAAGCTCTCCATGTGTGATAGATGTACTATGTCAAACCACCACCTAGAAATGTCTAGATCTGAAATGGACACCTCTCCATGTCGGTCTTTCGTAACTCTAGACCGACAACTTCAACCTTCCCTAACATAAGGGAGTTGCGCACCAGAGTCTAATAAGACTCTCTATGGTGTATAGACCTTCCATGAAGGTCGTACTAAACTGAAAATCCCCATCCAATTATCCAATAGGATAACACAAGGTGTGAACCGCGCTCTCTCAAAGCCTGGTCTAGTTGGCAATTCCTCCAGTCTAGCCACTGTTTCTTGCCATAAACCACTGGTAGCTAAACAGATCCCATGCTCCTCAACCAAGTCAGCTCCACTATCAACCACCTCTGCTCTAGTACTAGGAACCACATCATCCCTACTCTCACAAAGTGTGGTAGTCGACCGGAACACTAGAGCTAGGTCAACTCCTAATGTAAACATATCATTGGCTGAAAATAAAGGGCACCACATAATCAGCTGAGCCACCCCCAACATCATGCTAGACTAAGTTTTTGTAGTAGTAGGTGGTCAACTAGCAAGTAGTCTATCATGCACTCCATCACCACCTACCACACCTGCATTGGGACGTCCAGGAGCCATGAATGTCATCTGCAATGCCTCAGATAGCGTGAAAGATTGGGGAAGTTTGATCCGTCTCCCAACCTCTCCTCTCTATAGTCCAACTCCATTGATGCTCCTCTAGGCTCTAGAGCATGTATTGCATTCCTTGTCACTATTGCATATGTATCCACATATGCTGCTCTACACATGAAGTCCAAAGCATCTCTATCACCAACATATGAGGTGGAAGTCTCAACACTTGAATTTGATCTCCTCAAATTTGATCTCCTCTAAGCAATAGTCATACTAGCCAATCTCTGCTCCAACTACTCAATCTAAGTAGCCATAGTTGTATCAGAAGTAAGGGCAAGTATTGCACTCCTACAAGGTGTAGATCCTCTACCACCTCGTCCTCCATGAACTGGAGCTCCTCAACTACCTGCCATAACAACCCTACCACTCTGTAACTCCGGGTGTAGGTCAAAACATCGGTCACTAGTATGACTAAATCTATGGCAATGCTCACACTGCCTTTGTGCTAGTTGTGATGCACCAAAGGTATTAGGTCTGCTACCTTGAGTACACTCTCTCCTATGGTGAGGTGCACCACAAGTCCAACAAGCAACACCACTACTCATTGGCTGGTGCTGATCCAAAAATGAAGGTAAGGGTCTCGCTCCACTAGGCTCTCCACTCGCTCCATATGATCTAGGCTATCCACCCTGTAAGTGAAAACCAACTGGGCATGGTGCACTTTGGTGCACTCTAGAAGAAGCAACAACTGTGGATGAGGTCTCCCTACCAAATCCAGATGTCACCACCTTCTCCTCCACCATATTGAGCTCAATACGCTCAGCCAAACCAAAGACCACTACCAAAGTAGGCAGAGTAGCCTATAACAATGTAGCATCATGAACTCTATGTCGCAATTCCTTGTCCAATATCCCATACCAAAATTGGACTGATTGGGCCTTAGTAACTCCTTGAGTGAAACTGATCAGCCGCTTCATGCGAGTGTATGCCTTGCATGGACTCTCTCTAGCCTTCTGTTGGAACTCTTGCAAGCTCCTTAGCTTGTCAGTCCGCACTCCCTAGTAGTTATGCCTTATACATTGGAAAAACTCCACCATGAGGTTAAATCCCGATATCACACCACCTCCTGTAGCGGTACCTCCCCTTGTAGTAGCACTATCTCTAGCTAGTGCACCTCCACTAGCTCCAACAACACTACTCAAGCTAGAACTCATAGGTACAGCCGATCTACTTTTGGCCACCAAACCTGAAGTGATAGAGACATAGTTCGGAGACCAATACTATCTCCATGACTCAATCTCCTCCAAATGAACTCTCTTGAACTCATGGTAGTCATCCATCGGTGGACCCTCCAAATGCTAAAACAACCCTTTCCATACCATGAAGTGTGTAAACAAAATCAGGTTCCGCATTTGCTGTAGATCACACCAACTATCAAACTACCTGATGAAGTCATCTAACTCAATGATACCCACTATACCAGAGTAACACCTAAGGCCTTTAGAGGCTCCATAAATCTCACCCATGTCCCACAACAACAGTGCGGACACACCAAGTGCACTTTGAACTGAATCAGCTCATGTGTCAAACTCCAACTCAGAGTTGATCTCCTACCTCATTGGGACCTGAGATATAGGCCATTTCGAGCAAATGCACTATGTATTGGAGCTAACTCCTCTGGAATCCCCAAAGAACTTTGTCATGACAAAATAACTGCAACTACAATTGCAAACTAGAACCACAATCTACAATTGCAAGTACCTCACCAAGTGCCAACACTAGCTGAGCACCACCAAGTGCAAGTACCCACGGAACACCAGCCACTAATGTATCTCTAATAGAGATAACTACACTAGGGGAAAGTGCAACTTGTAACCTGCCATCACAACAGACACTCTCACGTTCTGCAAGGCATCACTTCTTGCCTCACCAAAGAGAAACAAAGGTAGTCTGAGTGGTCATCACTCCAGCCTCACTAACAAGAACACACCAAAGCACAAACGCTCAAAAGTCAAGGCACCTCACACAAACATGGTGCACAAACAGGAAGTAGAGAATGGAGGGGGCGCTATCACAAGAAATCTAAACAAAAACCCTCCATCTCATAAAACAATATGGGACTAACTCTATCACCATTTTGCATTTGACATAAGAGAAGTTTGTATCTAAGTCCTAAGCTACCAAGATCACCTAGAATGGAATCAAACTATCTGTCCTAGCCAAAGCTACAAGTGTATAGATAACAATGGCACAATCACTAGGACAACAAGTGAGGGTGGACCAGTTAGCTAGAGCACCAATCTAGGAACAAGAGATCTAATGGTCAAATCCTATTGCCCACAATCTAGCAAGATGGGCAGATTTTGCCAACCAATGACCAAGATCTACTCTAAACTAGTTAACCTCATGCCAGCAAGCTGGCTTGCTAGCCCTTCTAGCCCTTTGTAGCCTCTCATAGCCCATAGTCCTATGCCATGAAGCCTCTAAATGCCAAATGCGGCCTTTCTTCTTGCCACTTTGAACCTCCTCCAAAATCCGGCAAAACTCTTCCAAACTTCCAAAAGTCCTCCAAATTGGTGAAAGTCCTCCAAATATGGCGAACCAGTGAAACTCCTCCAAATGTGACGTAAACCTTAAATTTGGCTGACCGCCGAATCCTCCGCTAACTCTTCACTTGAGCCAAATTGAAAACACAAGTTTCTCCAAATCACAAATTCACAAGAATAGCTTCCCAACCCCACCTTCAATTTTACTTTTTGATTCCAACTCGCAACAAATTGGTCCTACCTTCACCTCCTAAGCTCCAAAACACAACCATTGCTCAAAAATAGCTTCTTCTTTGCTCAAAAATTGGCTAGTGCTTTCACACACCGTCTACCTTACTGCTAAACTGCATCAAGCAACAAGCTTATGCACACTAGGGAAAAATTGAACTTCAATTGAGCTACCAATGATCCATCGAGCTTGGAGATACCACCAACACTCAAAGTTCCTGCACCCGATTTCCCCTTGACTTCACTTCTCTAATGTAATCAGATTGTTTAATGAATCTAGGTGACGTTCACCGGCCTCATTCCACCATAGTCAAGAACTCGAAGGCTCAACATCACAGAAGTGAGCTCTCTAGAGCTGCACTTTGAAAGTTTACCCCTGGACTTGAGCTTGGTCTGAAACCCTAACGGTCCCAAACCCTAACGGTCCCATTGACGACACACCCGACGGTGCGAACGGTGCAAAGTGATGGTGGGCCCCATCGTGAAGTCAGTACCCTAAATATGAAATCTGATCGTCAAAAAGTAGTCTATGGGCAACTGTTTAAGTACCTCTAACTACTATCACTACAACTCCAATGTTCGAGCAATCTAGGTGCGACACTACAAATGGCATGACAAAGTATAACCAAAATATTATTTTCACTAATAGGGTGTGGGTTGAAAACAAAAATGGAAATTTTCTTCTCCCTTCAAGGAACAAAGCTTACCTTCTTGTGTGATTGTTCATCTTGTCGTAAGCTTTCTAATGGTATCTCACCCATGCTATCCTGAACTTCTTATAAGAAGACTCCCTAAATATTCTTTCCAATCAAAATTGTTTAACCAGCCAGACACGACAAGGATCAACCCGTCAGCCATCCATACAACTAATCAAAGGTGGAGCTAACTTACATGTCACCAATCCATATATTTGATCCAAGGGTGGAGCTTCCTTTGAATGGATCTCTTGTTATATAATAAAGACAAGGTGCTCTTCTGGGGTATCGGAGTATTGAAGGCTGAAGCTTTGTGTTTCTTCTCTTGTATTTCTCTTGGAGGTTCTACTATCCACGGAATATTACAATGGCATCAAAATAAATGTTTTAATCCAAGAGAGTGGACCCTCTCTGAGGAATACAGGCTACTAAGACAAGAGAAGAATATAATGCAATTGATAGATTAGGGGTGTTTTAGAGAGAGGATGGGATGGAGGATCTTGGAATACAATTTCCTACACCTTACTTTCTATTCATGAATTCATTCTATATCAAGATTATGTACATCCAACTTTAGCAAGTGAGAGTATATCACATTTATCTTTTGCAGCAAAGTTCATGGATATAGTGATGGATACACCAAACCCGATGATTTTAACTATGGTGGTATATGATAGAGAGTGGAATTTTGCAATCTAAATTTTTTTTGGATGTATTAGATTTGAATACCAAATCTTCTCCCTTTCAACACTCAAGTAAAAGTCCTTTATGTCTAATCTTTGGAGGAGAAGAGACCCTAAGAGAAACATAGTAAAAGAAACAAAAAGCTTCACACTCAGTACTTTGATGCCTCAAAGGAGCACACTAAACTTTATTATATAGCAAAGAGGATCTTCTCAAAGGAAGCTCCACCCTTGGATCAGATACATGGATTGGTGACTTATTGGCAAACACCACCCTTATATTAGTTGCTTGGATGGGTGACATGTTCATCTTTGTCCTGTCTAGTTGGTCAAATAAGTTTTGATCAGAGAGAATCTTTAAAGAATCTTCCTATAAGAAGTTTAAAATTGCATAGGTGAGGTACCATTGGAAAGCTCTTGATGATACAAATAGGGGGGGGGGGGGAATACAAGCTCATAATTCCTACAAGTGAGGTAACTTTCTGTTTTTGAATTCTAATTCATCCGTTTAGACCTCTAAAATTGACTCTAAAGTTTTCAAGCTATTTCCAACTTCTGTCCTATTAGTAAAAGTACACCTTAGGTGATACCTCTATATGATCTATTGTTTCCATCATATATAACATCCTTCCATATATTATCAAACCAATTTTCACATTTAGATAATATATCTAGCTATTGGTATTATAGACCTTCCCTTTTTTAAGATGCAATATCCTTGTTTTGAAGTTGTTGCTCAAAATATTTAACTTAGTAGTAGAAGAAAAGATTTACCTATTAGTAGAAGTACACTTTAGATGATACCTCTATATGATCTATTTTGTCTCTCATATATAACATCCTTCCAGATGTTACCAAACAATTTTCACATTTAGATAATATATCTAGCTATTGGTATTATAGACCTTCCCCCTTTTAAGATGCAATGTCCTTGTTGTGAGGTTGTTGCTCAAAAGATTTAACTTACATGGATGCATTGGTATAATACCAATAGCTAGACATATTAGCTAGAGGTGAAAATTGGTTTGGTAACACCTGGGAAGATGTTATGAATGATGGGTTAGGTAAATCAAATAGAGGTATCACCAAAAGAGTACTTCTACTAATAGGGCAAAAGTCTAAAATAGCCTACAGTTGTAATACCAATAACTAGACATATTAACTAGGGGTAAAAATTGGCTTGGTAACATCTAGAAGGATTTTATGTATGATAGACTAGGTAGATCAAATAGAGGTGTCACCAAAAGAGGATTTTTACTAATAGGGTAGGAGCCAAAATAGCATGGAAACTTTAGAGTCAATTTTGGAGACCTAAATGGACAAATTAGGGTTTGAAAAGGTGTGGATTCCCCTCCCTCCCCAATAGAGGAGAAGCTTGCCTTACCTCCCTCCGGTTTGTCTCATTGAGGGCTTTCCAACGGTAACTCACCCATGCAATTTAGAAATTCCTATAGGAAAATTCCCTAAAGATTCCCTCCGGTCAAAGGTGATATCACCAACTAGATAGGATCAAGACCAACATGTCACCCATGCATGCAACTAATCTAAGGGAAGAGATCAACAATATTTAATCCATCTATGTATCTGATCCAAGGGTGAAGCTTCATTTGGGGTAGTCCCCTTTGCTATATAATATAATCAAGGTGCTCCTTTGGGGCATCGGAGGTTTGAGTGTGAAATTATGTGTTTCTCTTCGAGTCTCCTATCTTCAGAGTATTACAATGGTATCAAAGCAGGTGTTGTCATCCAAGAGAGCGGATCACCCCTCTTGGAAGAGATATGGGCTATTGAGATTGAGTAATTTTGAGGAGAAACAACCTAGTGTAATCGGTAGATTAGGAGTGTGCTAGAGAGAGGATGGAATGGAGGCTCCAAGAGGACAATATCTAGCATCTCGTTTTCTGTTCTTGAATTTATTTCACATCAAGATTATGTACATTCAACATGAGCAAGTGAGAGTGTATATTGTTTTTCATTTCGGAGTTCATGGATATAGTGATGAATTTGAAAAACTCGGTGATTTTGCTTGTGGTGATCTACAATAGAGAATGGGATTTTGACTATCTATATGTTATTGTGATGGATTTGAGATACCAAATCGTTTCCTCTTCAACACTCAAGTAGAATCCATTACATAGTCAGACCAAAAGTGATATTTAGAGATTTTGTAGTCCGCAATTCTGGTGAAGAACACTATCAAGAAATGATAGCCTTTGAAGTTCTCATGGTAGTTCCAATCGGGGGTGCTTAGAAGACTTATGGGGCATTTGTGGAATTGTCTCTTGTGTGCGAATGTGCTGAACAGTTGTAGTGAAAGTGCTACAATAGTGGAATTTAGAATATAATTCCTTCTCGCACTTAAAGAACCACACATCAGCTGACTAATTCGTCTTTCGATTTGTAACCGATTACCAAGTCCGCACAAAACTCCGAGGTTTCTCATGTGTTGACAAGCAGTAGGTCTGCTTGCGGTAGTGAGAGTAGAAACAACCCTTTAAGAATACCACTGAATCCCCCCGCCTACAAATGAACTGAACTGTACGGTACTTTGTGATACGGATAGATCGGACGTTCAGGGATAGTTATATAATTTTCTTTAACATGTGTTTCTCATAAATAAATAAATAAGTAAAAATGTAGAAAGAATAGTATAATGATCCACCAACTGTCCTGGCTCTGACTAGATTCTCTCTTTCTCAAAAGTCTCAGTTCAAAATATTTTGTCCGGCTCGGCTAACGATGTACCGTAAAGGCTGACCGCGCAGTGCCAGTAGAGTAGCAGTGGCAGAGACGACTTTCTTCGTTTGATTCCCGCTGATGAAAAACCTGATTGTGCCAGTACATGTCCGGCCGAGGCTAAGAGACGTCACACCAGCACGGGCGATGTCAAAAGAACCTTCTGGTTTCTGTTAGAATCGTCCTGACAGCCGAACTGGCTGTGTCGAAAGACGCTTGTGGTTACGGCTGGATACACATGAAGACTTTGGACGAAGACTTTGGTGGCATTTGACACAGAGAGTAAGTTATTTATTGGGACCAATCGCAAGCCAAAAGGTGTCTATCTAAAATATATTTCCGGCAGTTGATTTAAATATGTTAAAGCATTCAGCTACTTGTAAGGTGAAAGGGAAATGGGCCAGAAGGCCAAATAGTATACTACGAAGGAAGAAGACAAAAGATGTGCAAGGCATTTAGAAGTGCCATAGGGGAAGGAAGAAGACAAAAGATGTGCAAGGCACTAAGAAGTGCCAAAGGGTAAAATGCACACAAGACAAAGGTACTGCAAAGAAGAGAGTGTTGCGAGAGGAATCAGAGGAAGTTTAAGCAAAGAAGTTTAAACAGTTTATTTAGATTTTAAATCATTTCATTTTAACGTTTGAAGTATGGTATGAGCACTCAACCTTTGCCTACTATGTATTTTACTTTCCTCACATTAGTTCATACACTACTTCATATCTGAGAAATTCAAATATGAGGGATTAGTCAACTTCTGCAGAGGAGTTCACAACACTTGAGTTCATAGAACTACGTCCTTGATTTTGATTGTACATGATTAAAAATAAAGAATATTAAGAACTTAAACAATGAATGTGTTTGACGGCTGAGATTCCATCTTGACCTTTTATAAATACAAATAAGAATATGAAAAACTTGAACCATGAATGAATGTTGTTTGTGCATGTCCGAGTTTACATTCTTATAGGTAAAAACCGCATTTCATGAAGAAACAAATTTCTTTGGTAATGCTTTCGTTCAATCTTCTTCAAGTGCGTCACCATCATATGAAAATACAAAATGCTCGCTAACAACGGTGTCTGACTTCTGGGAGATCGAGGAGTTTGGAGATTGTGTTTCTTGCAGTATCAAGAGTAGAAACGACCCTTGAAGAATCCTAATGAATCGGCCCGCCTACGTATGAACTGTACGGTACTCCGTCAGATAGGATGTACACGCATAGTTATATTTGGTTTTACATTAGTATTAAGAATATGATTTTCTTCAATATGTGTTTCTTATGTAAGTCAAAACCTTGATTCAATTTAAGCACAAATGCGTTAGACAGTCTCATGTCCTTGTATATGCAAAATCTTTCTTTGGGATACGAGTACCCTTGTATGCGAGCCTTAAAAGGACATGCCAGTGGACATCTTAAGTCAGCGAATGAAATTAAAATACATACTATTAGCTCGCAAAGCTTGGTGGTTCATTCATCACCTTAATTAGGTCTTGCTATTACTCTAATTTATATAAAGCCAGATCGAAATCGTACTTGCTTTGCTCAAACGAGCGATTCCCTAAAACATGCTCTAAACAACGACGCATAAAACATTTGGCATCAAATAATTGTATGACAAGATTTTTCCCTCGTCGACATGGCTAGTTATATAAATCTCAGTAAATTAATTTATTTAAATAATATAAAATAGAAATAAAAAAGAATTTTTATCCTTTACTTTCCTGGTTAAAAGTTTCACTTCCGATAATCAAACGACTAACTCCCTACAAAGTGCTCGAAAAAATTGTCGCGTAAAAGATTCGAGGTCAAAGAATGGTTTGACCAGATTTTGCACTCACTCACATGGTTAGTTAAATATAAGGATACATATATACATATCATTTTTGGGAATAAATATTATAACGTTTATTCAGCATCGACTTGTTTAAGAGTTTTATTTCTGATCGTTAGATCGTTGCATTATAAATATATAGCAATCTTTTATCTTAAATATATATATGTGTATTGATTGAATGTATGAATAGATAAATATAATATTTTGATGTGTCTGATTCAGATATTTGTCTAGATGATATCATCAATTTTCCTAACTGTTAGTCAGTGATATACAAATGATACAGTTTCGTTTTAATAAATTGCTATTTGTTGGTTACTTATTGAATTATATGGCAAATATCACAAATAAGGATATTAGTTTTTGCACCATTTAACCCTTTACTCTCATATGGGAGCTAGACCATGAGACTCAATTTACCTTCATCTATATGAACCTAAGTCATATAACTTAGTTGTGAAAGTTAGTAACATATTTTGGAGTGCCCAAAGTTGACATTTCTTATTCATTTTAGGGGAAAATGAGTAGAGATCATTTCTCTGCCAATCTTAATTCTACAACCAACCCCCCGTCTTCAGCATTCGTAGACCTAGTTTTGACTTATTTCTTTCTCTACGATATTTAACGAAATTAGTTTACAACTTCTAATTAAGTTCTTTTGCTCGGATATAATTTACATTTTACAATTTAAAAATTGGATTTGATCAGATTTAAATTTATAAAGTTTTTCCAGACTTCTTTTTTTCTCTCAATATCTCTACAAAAGTGTAACTTTTCAAATCTCTAAAGTCTAAAAACATATGTTCTACATCAAATGTAAAGGTCTTCTCACTCCCGAGGCCATCCATTTCAACAGGGTAGACTACATTATATAAGCTCACGGATTCTTGATTCCAGTTGACGTCAGACCTTGCTGTGCAGAGAACTTCCCAATGAACGTTATAATAACATTGATTTTGATAACTAGTGGTCCAATTTGCACACATGATTCGAGCAATGACTTTCTGGTCTTTTATAAATGTTGTCTTTTTGTTTACTTTTCAACCTATGACGCCCGTATGCATAACATACTGTCCTGGCTCTCACTAGATTCTCTCTTGGCCACCCTCAACGCCTCGGTTCAATATATTTAGTCTGGCTCGGCTAACGATGTACCGTAAAGGCTGACCGCGCAGTCCCAGTAGAGTAGAGACGACTTTCTTCGTTTGATTCCCGCTGATGAAAACCTCATTGTGCATTTGCCAGGATTGCCTAAGGTACGTCACAACAGCATGGGGGATGTCAAAAGAAGCTTTTGGTTTCCGTTAGAATCGTCTGGACAGCCGAATGGGCTGTGTCGAAAGAAGCTTCTGGTTACGGCTGGAGTAGTCGGATACACACGAAGACTTTGGTGGCATTTTGACACACGAGAGTAAGTTCTTGAACGGGACGAATCGCAAAGCAAGAGGGGTCTATCTAAACTAGTATTTCCGGCAGTTGATTAAAATAAGTTAAAGCATTCAGCTACTTGTAAGGTGAAAGGGAAATGGGCCAGAAGGCCAAATAGTTAAAAAAGTAAATAAGAAGAAGAAAAGAAGTTTTATCCTGTATTAACCTGGTTAACTGTTTTACTTCCGATAGTAAAAGTTTTGCGGTATAAATATCAAGCAATCTTCTCTCTTAAATATAAAATGTGTATACATTGAATCGTATGAATTCATTGAGATAATATTTTGATATTTATGATTCAGATATTTGACAAAATGGTCGCCATTTTTCCTTACTAATATTCAGTGATATGTCAATGATACAGTGATGTTGTAATAAACTGCCATTTGCTGGTTACTTATTTAAATTAAATAGTAAATATGTATTATAAGGTTATTCGTTTTCGCAACCCCTTCGTGTCTACTGGAATCTAGAACATGAGTGTCAAGTTCCCTTCAACTATATGCCTAGGAATACTGAAACTTAATAGCTTTATGATTGATCACATCAGTACTTACTCTAGCTGCTCAAAATGAAAACAATGATGGAAATACATTCATCTTGAGACAATCATGTTGTCAGGACAATCATTTTAGGAATTATAAGGCCATGCACACATTCCATAGTTTAGCATGAAATTCACAATATATATTCATAAAATATGACAAACGTGCTTGCAAATCAACTCACGCAACACTGTTCATACAATTTTCTAAGTTGCTTTGACGTACCCTGCTGTGCGAAATTGTAATCTATATAAATTGTATTTAGTTCTCAGTCGGAAAAGAATATGGACTTCACATTATATAATATTTGACATCATTGAATTAGATAGAAAAGGGCAATACTCTCTACAGAATGAATACACTAAAGCGTCCGCACATTCTATGCAGAAACAACATCAAAATGGAGAGTTAGAGTATATAATACCGAGGTATCAAAAGTTGACCTGCGTGTAAATGATCTTTTATTAATTGTAGGGAAAAACCAGTAGAGATCATTTCTCTGACTGTTCTAATCCACAAAATGATCATTTTCGCTATTCCTGAACCTGATTTTAGCTTATCTCCATTTTCTATGAGATTGATGCAAGTAAGTTAGAAACTATAAATTTATTCCCTTCTTCATATTTGGTTTAGAATTTTATTTGAACTGAATAAATTGAATCTTAAGCCAATAGTCATGAATAAAATTTGCCAAGATTTTCCTTTACGTTCAATCTTCCTACAAAGCATATGACTTTTTAACCTCTAAAGTCTAAGTATATATCTTCTATATCGAATGTATAGGTCTCCCGAGCCCATCCATTTAAACAGTGTAACTGTACTCTATAAGCACATTCTTGATTCCAGTTGAAGTCAGACCTGTTGTATGCAGAGAAATCCCCATAGTGAGCGTCATAACATTGATTTTGATAACAGTGGTCCAATTTGCGCACACTATTCGAGCCATGACTTTTTGGATCCTTATAAATGTCCTCCATTTGTTTACTCTTCACTCAATGACTTCTGTTTGCAACTCCTGGCCTAATTAAATTCTTTCCCGGTGACCCTCAGTTTCAAATATGTTAACTCAGACTAATATATTGAATCTCTCGGTTCGATATATTAGTCTGGCTTGGCTAATGCTATAGGGCAGATTCCTCTTAACGATACTATTCGAGCTGAGCCCCATTTCACCCGCTTTTCTTTGTCTGGTTTGATTGGGTATTCCCGTCCTTTTTGCTATCACATGCGGTCGCCGTTTCCATTCATTTCGTTGCTTGGCAAACGATGAACTGTAAAGGCTCACGCTCATGCCTAGCACAGTAGCAGTGCCAGAGACGAGTTTTCTTCATCTGATTCCAGCTGACAGTGCGTGGGCCAGTGAATGTCCAGCCACGGGTTAGAGACGTCACACCACCATGGGTGATGTCCAAAGAAGCTCCATTTGGTTACCGTTGGGATCGTCCGGACAGCCGAATGGGTGGTGTCGAAAGAAGCTTTTGGTTAAGGCTGGAGTGGTCGGATAGACATGAAGACGTTGAACGAAGACTTTGATGGCATCTGATTCAAACGAGTAAGCTACTGAAAAAATGGGCCAACAAGCCAAATAGTATACACCGAACGAACAAGAAAAAAGAGTACGAGGCAGTGAGAAGAGCGAGAGGAAGCTGAGCATGAGATAAAGGTGTTGCCAAAAAGAGTGTTCCGGAAAGGATTAAAGGAAGTTTAAGCAGAAAACTATTTTGCTTAATCATGCGGATCCCGTCCTGTCTTTTCGGTAAGCAACAGCCTAAGCCAACATCCAATTGAGAAGGCCGGATATCTTCGGCTTACCCAGCAATAAGACGACCGAAGCAGCTTGCTAATCAATCCCACAAAAAGCTCAACGCTCTCCGAACCCAAAGCTTTTCCGAAATGCAACGAATCAACTTATTGCATGAACCCTGCGTAACGTACTCACTTCCATAAGAACTAAAAGAGCATTTGGCAGTGATTGAGGGCATTTACAGGAGAAGGCCTTGTGGTAAAATGAGAAAGCAGTAAAGCTAGCAGTAGAAATTGCATCAACTGAGGGAAAGCTTGATCCCATTTGAAAGGCGTGAACCTGGAGAACTTCGTAGAAATGCAAACAGGTCTGAAGGTGCAGGGATCCTGAATTCATTGGTGAAGCATTTTAGTTCAAATAAGACCTCTATGTCCCAAGCTCGCAAGCCTTGACAGTTGGAGCCTCTCCAGAGACAAGTTTAAACTACCATATTGTACTTGCATCACATTACAGAAGAAGTGGAAGAGTTATCTCAGTGAAGAGTTTCCTCATTCAATCTAATGGTAGAGGTGTTCCACAGTTTACTGACCTGGCCAAAGTTATTGATCACAGCCAGTCCACATCCAGGACCAGCCATAATTGCAAAAGAAAGCAACCTGCCACGACAAAGAGCTTGGTTATTTTGGGCGGAAAGACTTGAGAAAAGTAACCCCAATGTAATACACTTAGTGGGTCACTCCACCAATCGACCCTTCAACGAAACACTATAACGGGATTTTAAATAATGAGGAAAACCATCAACCTGAAATGAGAGATACTTGGAACTTGACCTCAATGCACCATATCCTAGGCTGGGTGTGGCATTTAGGACATTCAGCCTCTTCATCCAGTCATGTTTAGCTGAACATCACAACCAGCATGGTAATTTTTCAAGAACGCCAAGCTATCTCTTGCCAGCGCAAATCTTTTGGAAATTGTTGTGAAAGGGGACGTGGTCGGCTACCATGCTTGTGTGTCGAGACGCTGAGGGCCTCCGGAGGCAAGTTGGCGGAGCAAGTTGACAGAGACTTCTGGGGTGAGCTTCCGGAGATCTGTTTGACAGGATCTTGGCTCACCTGCCGCTTCTTATCCTTCTCCGGATGCGGTCTGTGAGCAAGAAGGGGTCCACCCTCATGTTCTGAAGTCGTTTCATCGATCTCTATTCAGGAATATCCCCGCAGAAAGCCTGGGTTGTACTGTACACATCAGGTGAACTGACTTGCGCCTACGATTGTGCTTTGCGGAAGTGGCGTTGAAAGTTTAGGAGTTGAAAGTTTGCCTTCTACTCACAAACAGAAAACAGGAACTATACTGGCACGACAAGCGTCACAACAAGGTGATGTTTAGTCTTACCTTATGATCTTGTACAGTGCAGCAAAAATTTTGGACACCAAAGACCTCGGATATTCGCTGGAGTGAGGGACCAGAGAGCAGCAAACGATCCATTGGCTAGAGCTGATCCCAAGTAGAGAGGTGGAGTTTCTGATAAACACAACATTCCAAAGGCCAGTCAAAATGACTTTCAGACGCTGGTGATCACAAGCTATTGGAAAGACAAAATTGTCATCGAAAGTACTATCGTTCAGAGAGGAAAGAAAACCATTACTTACTTCCGGCAGCTAGAGTCAGACAGCCCACTCATAATTGAATATGCTACGGTCAGCCATAACACCGTGGGTATCCGGTATTCCTTACCATCACATCCATATCTGCAGGTTAACAAATATCAGGGAAATGCGTATCAAGGCCTGCTGACGGCGAGAATGTTGCATCCCAATGCTTATCGGTACTGAAAGGATTTGCTAATCATGCGAATCCCATCCTGTTCTACCACCTAAGCAACAGCCTTCTTAAAAGCTGATCACGTTTTCCAGTTGAGAAGGCCGGAAATCATCGGATTATCCAGAAATAAGACGACTGAAGGAGCTTGCAATGCTAATCAATCCCACGAACAGGCCAAAACTCTCCAAACCCAATGCTAAACATATCCGAACTACAAGGAATCAACTTATTTCATGAGCATTATATAACGTACCACTTTGAAAGAAACTAAAAGGGCATTTGGCGATGATCCAGAGCATTTACACGGGAAAGCAGTAAAGCGGGCAGTGGAGATTGCACCAACTCAAAAGAAAGCTTGAACCCATTTGAAAGGCGTGAAACCGCCGACCTTCATAGATTTGGAAACAGATGTGAGGGGATCTGGAGGTCACTAGATGGGGAATTCACTAGAGATGCATTTAAGTTCCACAAAGACCTCCAAGTCCCAAGCTCTCACGCCTTGAAGACTTGAAGCTTATCCAGAGATACGTGTAAATTACCAGACTTTACTTGCACCACATTACAGGAAAAAATGGAAGAGTTGTCTCAGTGAAGAGTTTGCCGGTTGAATATAATGGTAGAGGTGTGCCATAGTTAACTGACCTGGCCAAAGTTATTGATCACAGCAAGCCCACAACCAGGACCAGCCATAATTGCCAATGAAAGCAACCTGCCACGACAAAAAGACTTGAAAGACTTGAAAAAAGCAACCCGATGTAATAGACTTAGTAGGTCAGTCCATCAATCGACCTTTGAACGGGACAGAATAACGGGGTTTTAATCATGCGGATCCACCTGAAATGAGATACACTTGGAACTGGACTTCAATGCACCACCATCTAGCCCGAGTATGGCATTTAGGCGTTCAGCCTCCTCATCCGGACATGTTTAGCTCAACATGATAACAACCATGGTATTCAAGAATGTCAGGCTATCACTAGACAATCTTTTAGAAATTGTCGTGAACCGGGCGTGGTTGAAGGCTACCGTGCTGGGCGTGTAGAGAAGATAAGGGCCTCCGGTAGCAAGTTGACGGAGCAAGTTGACGGTCCAAATGAACAAAGACATCTGGAGCAAGCTTCCGGAAGATCTATTTGACAGGACCTTGGCTCACCCGCCGCTTCACAGCCTTCTCCGGGTGCGGTTTGTGTGCAAGAAGTGGTCCACCCTCATGTTATCAAGTCGTTTCGCCGATCCGAGACATCCCCGCAGAAAGCCTCGACTGTTCTGTAATCATGCGAGCTGACTTCTGCCTACAATTGTGCTTTTCGATAGTGATAGAACATCTCAATACCTACACTCTTATCTGAGAAATGTGTGCTGGTTGCGTCAGAGGGCTTGCTCTTGTTATGGGGATTAAAATTTCCCTTGGCAGGACTGTTACGTCGATTATGTACATAAAAAGATTATACATGTCGTAGGAAGGACATTGAACCTGAAGACAACAAATTTTCAGATTCAGACACATACCCGCAGGAAGCCTGACTGCAGTGTAATCAGGTGAATTGACTTCCGCCTAAAATTGTGCTTTTCGTCAGGGCTAGAACATCTCAATGCCTACACTCTCATCAGAAGGTTTGCTCTGTCATGGGAATGAAAATATCCCTTGGCAGGACTGTTACGTCGATTACGTACATAAAAATTTATACATGTAGTAGGAAGGACATTGAACCCCAAGACAATAGATTTTCAGATTCTCGTGTCGGATCTTTTCTTTGAAGAGGGTGGAAAGCCTGACTGCAGTGTAATCATGTGAACTGACTTCCGCCTAAAATTGTGCTTTTCGTCAGGGCTAGAACATCTCAATGCCTACACTCTCATCAGAAGGCTTGCTCTGTCATGGGAATGAAAATATCCCTTGGCAGGACTGTTACGTCGATTACGTACATAAAAATTTATACATGTAGTAGGAAGGACATTGAACCCGAAGACAATAGATTTTCAGATTCTCATGTCGGATCTTTTCTTTGAAGAGGGTGGAAAGATAGCGGGTAGGCTGGCTACAGAAGTTTTTTAGTTCACAAGTAATTCATGGATCGTCGGAGGTACCCGTTGGCCAATCATGGCAGCCGCTTAGAAATTTGGTGCCAGGCATGCCATGCCATACGGTGTAACGGACTCTTTTATTGTATAACCTTTTCACCATTCGGAGTGATTGTGTATGACATTGAACATAGAGTCTGCAGTGAAGTTCATTTACGTATGTTCGATTCTGTTGTTTCTCCTTCTCTTAGAGGTGTTCCACAGTTCACTGACCTGGCCAAAGTTATTGATCAAAGCCAGTCCACATCCAGGACCAGCCATAATTGCAAAAGTAAGCAAGCTGCCACGACAAAGAGCTTGGTTATTTTGGGTGGAGAGAAAAGCAACCCCGATGTAGTAGACTTAGTTCACTGACCTGGCCAAAGTTATTGATCAAAGCCAGTCCACATCCAGGACCAGCCATAATTGCAAAAGTAAGCAAGCTGCCACGACAAAGAGCTTGGTTATTTTGGGTGGAGAGAAAAGCAACCCCGATGTAATAGACTTAGTGGATCACTCCATCAACCGACCTTTGAACGAAACACTATAACGGGTTTTTAAATAATGCGGGGAACCATCCACCTGAAATGAGAGATACTTCGAACTTGACCTCAATGCACCATGTTGTAGGCCGGGTGTGGCATTTAGGACCTTCAGCCTCCTCATCTAGTAATGTTTAGGTCAACATCACAACCACCATGGTAATTTTTCAAGAATGTCAAGCTATCTCTTGCTAGCGCAAATCTTTGGAAATTGTCGTGAAACGTAGCGTGGTCGACTACCATCCTTGTGTGTAGAGACGCTGAGGGCCTCCGGAAGCAAGTTGACGGAGTAAGTTGACGCTCTGATGAACAAAGGCTTCTGGAGTGAGCTTCCGGAAGATCTGTTTGACAGGATCTTGGCTCACCTGCCGCTCATATCCCTTCTCCGGATGCGGTCTGTGAGCAAGAAGTGCTCCACCCCCATGTTCTGAAGTCGTTTCATCGATCTCTATTCAAATCTGCGGGGATGTCTTTGAATAGATATCCTCGCAGAAAGGCTGTGTTGTACTCAACCCATCAGGCGAACTGACTTGCGCCTACAATTGTGCTTTGCGGACGTGGCGTTGAGAACTTAGGAAGTTGAAAGTTTGCCTTCTACTCACAAGGTTTGAGTATCTTCAAAGCACTTCAATCTAGAGAGTGGGAGTAAAAGTATGCGAGCTAAAGAAACATGCAGTTTTGCTATAATAATATATAACTACTTATAAAATCAAAACCTCGTTTTTAAACCCGTAGTAGAGTGGTTTATTTGTGTGTTTTTATTATATTCATCATTTATAAAGCTTGTATGGTTTAGATGTATTTTGATGATGAATATTAAAATTATAATTGCATAAAATTTGGATACTTTAGAGATACCTAAAAGTATCTACATTCTTTGACTAAAATGAAACATTAGCTGGTCAAAGAAAACTAAAGGACTATGTAAATTTAAATTAATAGTAGATGAATTTAAATTATTAGATTATATTTTAAATTTTATTTATTTAAACTTATTATAGTTTTTTAACCTTTATGTAAATCATGTGTGTTACAAATATGATTCTTAAACAAAAGAAAATATTTTTGTCATGCCTCACCAATTGTCAAAAATGCAAATTTTGTTTTCTTCTTCTACTTTGTTAAAGACTAAGAAATATACAATTATATGTTGGTAGGAAATCATTTTATATGATATATTTAGTTTCATCCTAGTTTATGCCAAGGTATGAAGGTAATGGCTTTGAAGATCATTGACATATCAATCTTCAAATGGAATGAGTAGTCTTTGAAGAGGAATTTTGTTGTGCACACTTTGGGGTTGATATCTCTATAGTTAAGGGTCCAAATGGAAAGATCTTCATCTCTTTAGGAGTGAATTCTCAAGGACCGTTCCAATGACACTAAAATCATAGCTTTTGGAGTTTTGTAGCAAAAGTTACAACTTTGTTCTTTTCATTGTAGTAAACTAGCCTTTTACCATCAACATTGTTCAACTGAGTGTATGGGTATTAGTTGCACTTTTAACAAGTGATTGTATGTTTGATTGAGTTAGAGTTAAGAATCTTGATGTATGAACAGAAGCACTTGAGTGAGGCAATTTGTGTTGAACTAGAGTGTGCAATTCTAGGGGCTTTGTAGAAGTCAAGAACAATACAAAAATGGGTTGCCACACACTTGGAATATCTTAATGTAACACTAACCTATAAGATTCAACATTATGGTCATTCAAGACTCTTGTAATGTCATGCCTTCTGAGAAGGGTGGAAACTTATCTTCATTCAAGACTCTTGTGATCTCGTGCCTTCTGGGAAGGGTGGAATGGTATGTCACAATCATAGTCGTGAGAATGATTGGACCCTCGAGAGATCTTGCTCTCTCTTAGTTTGTGCATTCTAAGACACTACTTGTGAGACACCTTAATACTATTTATCTTGTATGACATGAACTTTGTGATGTGAATGGGAATTGTGGTGTATGTGACTATTTGAATGATAGCTGTCAAGAATTCAGCTGTGCAATGGGGAAGGTATAGAAATTCTAAGGTGAAGTGACCCTTGTTAGAAATGAACATCACAATCAAGAATAATCTAGATTAAATTTATCATGAGTGTGATTATTGTTGATTTTCTCTTTTCATAGAAAACAAGACAGTGTGACTCTACACTCTTATAGGAATGACTCTACCCAAAAGGTTAAATACAATACAACAGATTATTTGTATGGTGACACTAGATCTTCATTGTTAGCCATTTCCAATAGTATCATGGGGAAATGACTTGTCTTACTAGTCATATTATTATTATGTCTCTTCTGTGTTACCTCAATTCTTTATCCCACTAGATGAAATTTTAGTTAGTAAAGGATATTAGAACATAAGTTCCGGGACATTTATATTGAGTAAATAAAATGGCCAAAACTGTTTGATATTTTGTATATTGAAAACTTTTTAGGTATTGCATTCTTGGTCCAAAGCATAACAAAAAGAGAATTCTTTGACCACACATCAAGCAAAATAAGTGAAAGTGACACCAAAAAATAATGAAGTGTAAAGAAAGAAAGAAATTACATCAAATTCTTTGACAAGAGGATATTGTCGGTACCTATTTATCGATGAAAGAGCTCAAAGTTTACACTAAATTTTCATGAAAGCTTTTTTAGATATATCATGTTAATTTTTTTGGTATAGAGAAACACAACATATAAATTATTGTGATATTGAAATATCATCATACATGAAATAATAAAAAAATTTGATTATTGTGTCGTTAGCTATAAAGAGCCAACTGCATGGAAGATTCTCTATACTCATATTTCTAAACATGTAGAATGTTATATATATAGAAAGTAACATATATTATATCCAAAATAGTACAAGGATTTATATGTTTGTAAATGTGAGTATAAAGAAAAATTATGTATTTTGGCTAAAATTAAATTTTCTTATACCAATTAAAAATATAATACTATTTTTGATTTACATATGAAAATAAATAAATAAAATCCAATTTCATTCTTACCCATACAATCATTCAATTCTCTAATCTACTAGACACATTTTCATGTAAGAAACAATATTTATTATATTTTAGACAGAGGATACTTGCATTTACTGAGAAAATATGATTTTATGTATAATTGGATCTATATGTTTCAATTAAATAGAATCTATAAGTATAAATAAATAAGTATAAATTTTTTTACTGATTTAAAAAAACTTGAATGTGAAGAAATTTTTATTAATTTTTCATTACGTTCCAGTAAAACGGTTTAAATATGAAGATTTAAAATATAAAGTGAACCGAATATCTAAGGATTATTTTATCTTGTACTAGATATTTCAAAATAATACTTATGATGGTTATCTTAGTTTGGTTTATATCTTGCAATGGTTTGTTTCCAAATTTTCAAGGATGCATGTGTTAGATGCCAGTAAACTTTATCTTATATTTATTTCAGTAAATGGAAGCGTTATAAGAATTTTTATCATGGTCATATGTATCCAGTAATAACTGAAGTGCTTCTTTCGAATATTATTCATCAAGACAAGTCTTACCAAGGATCAATGAACTTACATTTGGAGCATGACCTATTAAGCGCAACAGCAATACAGGCAGAAACTTCCTCCAAATGTGCTTATAGCTAGCAAAAATTACCACTTAATTCTCAGGTTCAGGTTGTAATAAAAGTGCAATATTATAAGAAAGTGAAGAGATCATGTAAAGAGGCTCCTTTTGAAGTTTCGCTTATCTGGCCCTTCACATCAAAGCTGCAGTTTAGTTTCGCTCACCTCAATCAATGTACGTTTCGTTTCAGATGTTACATGTTGAATTAAGAGGGACTTCATAAGTGTAGTGTATGCAGTCCTTTAAAGCGGCATGTGATATTTAGCCCTTGGAGGTTCCCGGACACTTTGCCCAGATACTGTACACATTTTCTGCTTGCCAGACTACAATCAGAAAGGTAATCCGTGATAAATGATACCGTGAATACCGTGAATAAATACTTCCGGGGTAGGTGGATAATCTTCAGAAATATTGACTGATGATCCCGCATAGCGAATAATGAATACTCTTGACCTCTATTGTTCCAGCGATACATGCTGTGTGGGAAGCTTCTCTGCAAATGATATATCCTTTATATACCCTTAACTGTTTCGTTGATACGGGCTCCATATGGCGAGAGAAGGAGAGAGCGCTCTTAGGTGGAAGGACACTCCTGTAACTGTAGATCTGCGGAACGGAGGTGATGATTGAGATATCTATAAACTCTCTATTTATGTACACTGACACCTTGACTTTACTGTACTCTACTAGGTACATTGGGCTGATCTACAATAAAGAAGGGTATTAGGAGCCATTGGGCTCACGGAATTGTATCGACAGAGTTCGAGTTCACCGAGCATAAAATCTGATGAGTTCTTTCGGCTAGAATGGCTCCTGTTCTTACACCACCTAGCACTCCCATTGACATTCCGAAGCACAGTGTACCCGGACTGTAGAATTAAAACTATAAGTTCAGTACCACAGCGCTGGACTCCACGCATACTTGGGGTGAATTCCGTGGCTAGCAACCTAACCCATGAATATTGTGTCTACAGGTTAATAGTAATTGGCATTGAAGCCCATGCATCCCCACTCCGTTTCAGCGCGTAGTTAAACGTCAATGGGTCAGGCAGAAAAGAATACATAGGTTAGCGGCCTGAATTCCGAAATAGGATTAGATGAGTGTATATCTGGGGATAAGTGTTTTGCTTGTAGTACGCTCTGCTTGCCGAAATTCGTAGTACATACACATTCTCGTTTCCAACCAAGTCATCGTCTTCGTCTAAATCACGTAGGCCTGGAATTTTGTGTGCCAGGGTTGTTCGTGGCGTTCTAAACTCTGGTTCTTCGTCGTACAGGTGTCCGACTACTTTGGCAGAAAGGATGTAAGCTCCCACTGGTACACATGCCCAGCACATGCACAATCAAGAAATTAGCTTGAACAAAATCTAAAACCTGGGGAAGTGATATTCTCGTTACTTTTAGCTGGGTCCATATTCTTGACTTTGTACTGTAAGCAGAGCACGAAGGGATGATGGAATATGATGCAAATCTGGACACATAGGGAAGGTAGATGAGGATCAAGAAACAGGAACTACACTGGCACGACAAGCATCACAACAAGGTGATGTTTAGTCTTACCTTATGATCTTGTACAGTGCAGCAAAGTTTTGGAGACCAAAGACCTCGGATATTCGCTGGAGTGAGTGACCAGAGAGCAGCATACGATCCATCGACTAGAGCTGATCCCAAGTAGAGAAGTGGAGTTTCTGATGAACACGATATTCCAAAAGCCAGTCAAAATGCCGTTCAGATACTGGTAAACACAAGCTATTGGAAAGACAAAATTGTCATCGAAAGTACTATCGTTCAGAGAGGAAAGAAAACCGTTCCTGTCAAACCGCCTAAGCAAAAGCCTTCCTAAAAGCTGATCACGTTTTCCAGTTAAGAAGGCCGGAAATCAGCGGCTTACCCAGACAACCGAAGGAGCTGGCAATGCTAATCAATCCCACGACCAGGCCAGCACTCTCCAAACCCAATGCTAAACATATCCGAACTACAAGGAATCAACTTATTTAATGAGCCTTATATAACGTACTAGTCTTGATAGAAACTAAAAGAGCAGTTGGCGGTGATCCAGAGCATTTACACGGAAGCAGTAAAGCGGGCAGTAGAGGTTGCATCAACTCAAAAGAAAGCTTGAACCCATTTGAAAGGCGTGAAACCGCAGACCCTCATAGAAACGGATACAGGTGCGAGGGGTCTGGAGGTCACTAGATACGGGATTCACCAGAGATGCATTTAAGTTCAAAAAAGACCTCCAAGTCCCAAGCTCTCAAGCCTTGAAGACTTGAAGCTTAGATACGTTTATATTACCAGAGATACCAGAGATAGGTTTATATCACCAGATTTTACTTGCAGCACATTACAGGAAAAAGTGGAAGAGTTGTCTCAGTGAAGAGTTTGCCGGTTGAATCTAATGGTAGAGGTGTGCCATAGTTTACTGACCAGGCCAAAGTTATTGATCACAGGAAGCCCACATCCAGGACCAGCCATAATTGCAAATGAAAGCAACCTGCCACAAAAAGAGATCGTTATTTTGGGCAGAAAGACTTGAAAAAAGCAACCGGGTTCAACCGACCTTTGAACGAAACAGAATAACGGGATTTTAAATCACGCGGATCCACCTGAAATGAGATACACTTGGAACTTGATTTCAATGCACCACCATCCAGGCCGGGTATGGCATTTAGGATGTTCAGCCTCCTCATCCAGCCATGTTTAGCTCAACATGATAACAACCATGGTATTCAAGAATGTCAAGCTATCACTAGCCAATCTTTTAAAACTTGTCGTGAACGAGGCGTGGTTGAAGGCTACCGTGCTGGCGTGTAGAGAAGATGAGGGCCTCCGGTAGCAAGTTGACGGAGCAAGTTGACACTCCAATGAAAAAGGACATCTGGAGCAAGCTTCCGGAAGGTCCTTGGCTCACCCGCCGCTTCACGGCCTTCTCCGGGTGCGAACATGATGTTTCTGAAGAGAGTCATCATTGTGGTAGAGCTGACTAATTCGTCATTCGATTTGTTTAAACCGATTACCCAAGTCCGCAGATAACTCCGAGGTTTCTTCCTGTGTTGGACAAGCAGGTAGGTCTGCTTGCCCTAGGGAGAGTAGAAACATACATATAGT
Source organism: Lunularia cruciata (assembly GCA_948567375.1). NCBI lineage: Eukaryota > Viridiplantae > Streptophyta > Marchantiopsida > Lunulariales > Lunulariaceae > Lunularia > Lunularia cruciata. Next base: position 72,124,333 of record OX419757.1, on the reverse strand, counting down.
TTCTTTAACATGTGTTCCTCATAAATAAATAAATAAGTAAAAAAGTATAAAGAGTGGTGTCCTTAATTGGATGTGAAGACATAGACTTTAGACAATTAAATAATCCTTGCGATATTAAATTTTACGACGGTATATTTTCTCTATATTCTCTCTTGGCGACCCTCAAAGTCTCAGTTCAATATATTTAGTCTGGCTCGGCTAACGATGTACCGTAAAGGCTCACCGCGCAGTCCCAGTAGAGTAGCAGTGGCAGAGACCACGTTCTTCTTCGTTTTGGTTTCCATCAGAATCGTCCTCACGAGTGGGCAGTGTCGAAAGAAGCTTCTGGTTACGGCTGGAGTAGTCGGATACACATGAAGACTTTGAACGAAGACTTTGGTGGCATTTGACTCACGAGAGTAAGTTCGGGAGGAATCGCATGGCAAAAGGGGTCTATCTAAACTAGTATTTCCGGCAGTTGATTTAAATATGTTTCAGCATTCAGCTACTTGTAAGGTGAAAGGGAGATGGGCCAGAAGGCCAAATAGTTTACCCCGAAGGAAAAAGACAAAACATGTACAAGGCACTAAGAAGTGCAAAAGGGGGAAATGAGCTCGAGACAAAAGTGCTCCAAAAAACCGCGTTTCGAAAGGGATCAGAGGAAGTTTAAGCAGAAAATTATTTCGTTTTTTAATCATTTCATTTTAACGTCTGAAGTATCGTGTGAGAACTCAACCTTTGCCTACAATGTATTTGACTCTCCTAACATTACTTCATACACTACTTAATATGGAGAAATTTAAATATGAGGAATTAGTCAACTCCTGCAGAGGAGTTCACAACACTTGAGTTCACAGAACTACATCCTTGATTTTGACTATACGTGATAAAAAATAAGAATATTAAAAACTTCAACAATGAATGAATGTTGTTGGTGCAAGTCCGAGTTTACATTCCTATAGGTCAAGAAACGCATTTTCATGAAGAAACAACATTTGTTTTTGAAATAATTTAGTTCAATCTTCTTCAAGTGCGTCACCATCATATGAAAATACAAAATCCTCGCTAACAACGGTTTCTGACTTCGGGGGGTTTGGAGATTGCATAGCACCTCCAAAGGTCGACACCTTTGCTTGTGGCTGCCTCGTCAGCAGCTTTGATCCTTGGTGATTCAGATGCTCTCCTCGAGCTCAGGTCCGACTGGAGTATCTCGCAATCTGGTCTCCAATGAAACAGGTACTCAGAACAATAAATCAGATTCTATATCGAGATAATCTGAATTTCTGCTCTATATTGACTTTCATCTAATTGGTCACCTGGACAAAGCCCAGGATAAAAAGATATATTATATCTTCTTATTATTCATGAAGACGAATTCATGTATTAACATGAATGCGGTCCTGAGCTAGCAGCGTCGTCTTGTGAAACTAGATATATAATGATTCGAACTATACATATAGTGATTGAACTGGTGATGGGAGAGTGCTGCAAGTTGTCTAAAGGACATGTACCTGTCAGGGGAGTTAACTCAAAGGCGTATGTTATCAAAGGACATGTACCTGTCATGGAGTTATCTCAAGGGCCCATGCAGCTCTGCAAGTTAAGCACATTGGATTATGGACTTGAGATCTCGTCGTTCACCTTCCCCGAATACTGATACAACCCACAAACTGCAACCTCGAGAAAGTCTTCTACATCCCCTGAATCAAGGAGCTCTAACTTGATGCTTCTGAAGAGAGTCATCATTGTGGCAGACCGGAGCCCGGGGGTGCTTCGAATACTTTCGGGGCATTTGTGGAGTTGTCGCTTGTACGCGAACGTGCCGAGAAGTTGTCGTTAAAGTGCTACAATAGTGGACCTTAGAATTTATGTCCCTATGGCGCTTAAAGAATCACACATAGAACTGACTAGTTCGTCATTCGATTTTTGTTTCAACCGATTAACCAAGTCTGCACAAACGTCCGACAATTCTCTCGGTTGACAAGTATGTAGTGTTTCTTGCAGTATCAAGAGCAGAAACGACCCTTCAAGAATCCTAATGAATCGGCCTGCCTACGAATGAACTGTACGGTACCCCGTTAGATAAGATGTACAAGTAATGTTATATTCGGTTTTGCAATAGTATTGGGAATATGATTTTTTTTCAATATGTGTTTCATATGTGAGTGACATCGTTGTTCCGATTTAAGCACAAACGCGTTAGACAATCTACTATCCTCGATATGCGAAATTGTTCTTTGGGATACGAGTACCATTGTATGCGAGCATTAAAAGGACATGCCACTAAACATTAAGATGTCCAGTGAGCGAATGAAATTAAAATACATACTATTAGCTCGCACAGCTTGGTGGTTCATTCATCACCTTAATTAGGTTTTGCTCTTACTGTACCTTATATAAAGACAGATCAAAGTCGTACTTGCTTTGCTCAAACGATCAATTCCCTAAAACATGCTCTAACAACGACGTATAAAAAAATTTGACATCAAATAATTGCATGACAGGATTTTTGTCTCGCCGACATGGCTAGTTATATAAATTGGTACACTTTTAATCTAAGTGTAAGTTCTTATCGCGCTTTTCTAGGATTTTATTTTTGATGTTTATATAAAGTAATATATATTATATCCAAAATAGTAAAAAGATTTATGTGTTTGAAAATGTGAATATAAAGAAAATTTATGCATTTGACTAAAATACATTTTATTATACCAATTTTAAGATTTAATGGTAAAATTTTATTACTTAAAAATGAAAATAAATAAATAAAATCTATTACATACTTACCCATACAGTCATTTTCTTTAATCTACTAGTTACATTTTCATGTCAAAAATGACATTTATTATAATTTAGAAAGAGGATAGTTGCAGTTACTAAGAAACTACGATCTTATGTATAATTAGATTTGTACATTTCAATTATATATATAAAACTTTGTAGTAATTAATTTTTTTATCTAGTGTAAAGAATTTTTAAGAAATTCTTCATTACACTCTACTAAAACGGTTCAAATATCAAGATTTAATATATAAACTAAACCAAATATCTAAGGAGTAATTTAGCTTGTACTAGATATTTCGAAATAATACTTATGATGGTTTTCTTACTTTGGATTATATTTTGCAATGAGATTATCTTCCAAATTTTCAGGGATGCATGGTTAGATGCAAATAAAATTTCTTTCATATTTATTTTAGTAAGTGGAAGCGTCATAAGGAATTTTTTTATGATCATGAATATCCAGTTTTATGTACTCCAGAGCTCTCTATTTATGTACACTGACACCTTGAACTTACTGTACTCTACTAAGTACATTGAGTTGCTCTACAATATAGAAGCGTATCAGGAGCCATTGGGCTGACGGAATTATATCGATAGAGCTCAAGTTGATCGAGCATAAAATCTGATGAGTTCTTTTGGCTAGAATGGCTCCTCTACTCACACCAGCTAGCACCGCCATCGACATTCGGAAGCAGTGTGTACTCACTGTGGAATCGAAACTATAAGTTCAGTACCACCGCGTGGGACTCCACGCATACTTGGGGGGTGGAATCCACTCTTTGTCAAGGGATCCAATCCTACTCGCTTTCCGTGCGTTGAGTTAAATGTCTATGGCCCTAGCAGAAAAGGAACACATAGGCTGGCAGTCTGAGTTTCGAAATAGGATCAGAGGAGTGTTTGTTTGGGGATCATTGTATCTCTTGTCGTACGCTCTGCTTGCAGAAATTCGTATTCCAGACATATCCTCGTCTCCAACCAAGTCATCGTCTTCGTCCTCATCACCTAGGCCTGGAATTTTGCTTACAAGGGTTGTTCGTGGCGTTGTAAAACTCTGCTTCTTCGTCGTACAGGTATCCGACTACTTTGCCAGGAAAGATGTAAGCTCCCACTGTACACATGTCCAGCACATGCACAATCAAGAAATTAGCTTGAATAAAATCTAAAGATTGGGAAATATTCTCGTTAGTTTTAGTTGGGTCCACATTCTTGACTTTGTACTGTAAGCTGAGCACGAAGGGATGATGGAATATGATGCAAATCTGGACACATAGGGAAGGTAGATGAGGATTTAGAAACACGAACTATTCTGGCACGACAAGCGTCACAACAAGGTGATGTTTGGTCTTACCTTCTTATTATCTTGTACAGTGCAGCAAAATTTTGGAGACCAAATACCTCAGAAATTCGCTGGAGTGAGTACCAGGAGAGCAACATAGGATCCATCGACTAGAGCTGATCCCAAGTAGAGAAGTGGAGTTTCTGATAAACACAACATTCCAAAGGCCAGTCAAAATGACGTTCAGACACTGGTAATCACAAGCTATTGGAAAGACAAAATTGTCATCGAAAGTACTATTGTTCAGAGAGGAAAGAAAACCATTACTTACTTCCGGCGGCTAGAGTCGGACAGCCCACTCATAATTGAATATGCTACGGTCAGACGTAACGCCGTGGGTATCCGGTATGCTTTCACATCCTACCCTGCAGGTTAACAAATATCAGGGAAATGCGTATCAAGGCCGGTAGAATGTTGCCGGTATCAATGCAGACCGGTAGAATGTTGCATCTCAATGCTTATTGGTACTGAAAAGATTTACTTAATCGTCGAATCCCATCCTGTCGTACCGCCTAACCAACAGCCTTCGTAAAAGCTGATCACGTTTTTCAGTTGAGAAGGCCGGAAATCATCGGCTTACCCAGCAATAAGACGACCGAAGGAGCTTGCAATGGTATCCCACGAACAGGCCAACACTCTCCAAACCCAATGCTAAACATATCCGAACTACAAGGAATCAACTTATTTCATAAGCCTTATATAACGTACTAACTTTGATAGAAACTAAAAGAGCATTTGGCGGTGATCCAGAGCATTTACATGGGATGCAGTAAAGCGGGCAGTAGAGATTGCATCAACTCAAAAGAAAAGCTTGAAGCCATTTGAAAGGCGCAACACCGCAGACCTTCATAGAAATGGAAACAGGTGTGAGGAGGTCTGGAGGTCACTAGATGCGCAATTCACCAGAGATGCATTTAAGCTCAAAAAAGACCTCCAAGTCCCAAGCTCTCACGCCTTGAAGACTTGAAGCTTATCCAGAGATACGTTTAAATTACCAGATTTACTTGCACCACATTACAGACATAAAGTGGAAAAGATGTCTCAGTGAAGAATTTGCCGGTTGAATCTAATGGTAGAGGTCTGCCATAGTTTGACCTGGCCAAAGTTATTGATAGCAGCAAGCCCACATCCAGGACCAGCCATAATTGCAAATGAAAGCAACCTGCCACGACAAAGGGATCGCTGTTTTTGGCAGAAGACTTGAAAAAAGTAACCCGATGTAATAGACTTAGTACGTCATTCCATCAACCGACCTTTGAACGGGACAGAATAATGGGGTTCTAAATCATACGGATCGACCTGAAATGAGATCCACTTGGAACTTGACTTCAATGCACCACCATCTAGGCCGAGTATGGCATGTAGGGCGTTCAGCCTCCTCATCCAGTCATGTTTAGCTCAACATGATAACAACCCTGGTATTCCAGAATGTCAAGCTATCACTAGCCAATCTTTTAGACATTGTCGTGAACGGGGCGTGGTTGAAGGCTGCCGTGCTGGCGTGTAGAGAAGATGAGGGCCTCCGTTAGCAAGTTGACGGAGCAAGTTGGCTCTCCAATGAACATAGACATGCAGAAACCTTCCGGAAGATCTATTTGACAGGATCTTGGCTCACCCCCCGCTTCACAGCCTTCTCCGGATGCGGTTTGTGTGCAAGAAGTGGTCCACCCTCATGTTATCAAGTCGTTTCGTCGATCTCTAGTCAGAGACATCCCCGCAGAAAGTCTGGACTGTTCTGTAATCATGCGAACTGACTTCCGTCTACAATTGTCCTTTTCGAGAGTGATAGAACATGTCAATACCTACACCCTCATCCGAGAAATGTGTGCTGGTTGAGTCAGAAGGCTTGCTCTTGTTATGGGGATGAAAATTTCCCTTGGCAGGACTGTAACGTCAATTATGTACATAAAAGATTATACATGTCGTAGGAAAGACATTGAACCCGAAGACAACAAATTTTCAGGTGTTCATGTCGGATCTTTCCTTTGACGAGGGCCGAAAGATAGCCGGTAGACTGGCTAAAGAAGATTTGATTCCACAATTAATTCATGGATCATCGGACGTACCCCTTGGCCAATCATGGCAGCCGCTTGGAAATTTGGTGCCGGGCATGCCATGCCATACGGTGTAGCGGGCTCTTTTATTGTATAACCTTTTCACCATTCGAAATGATTGCCTATGACATGGAACATAGAGTCTGTAGTCAAGTTCAGGTACGTATGTCCGATTCTGTTGTCTCTCCTTCTCTTTTGGAATGCAAGGGCCGGCTGTGGATGGTGGGAGGTCCGAGGACGGAGTATGCTTTGCCATCCGAGTATGGAGGCTTGAGCCTGAAAGAATGGCGTGGGAGGAGGTTGTGAGGATGCCGCTCGGGATATGTAAGGAGTTCGTGCAAAAGCTGCATCCCTCTAGACATATTTTAGAATCGTTTGCTTAACCATCTCCGGAAGCACCCCTTCGCTCATTTATGATTTCGCCCTGAAATCATGGCAATGGCTTCCGGACTGCCCTTGGCTTCTGTGCATCAATAATTGACAGCTCCGTGGTATCAGAAACGAACCTAGATTGCATCCGTTTTTCGAGACTTATCATACAACTGGTGTCGGCATCCGAACCGAACCTAGATTACATCCCTTTCTGGAGACTTACGGTACAACTGGTGTAGCGCTTTTTCCAGTGTTGTATACAGAACCGGAACCACTTCGTTCCCAGGTACAATTCTTTCTTCTACATTTCTAGACATAAGTTGCCGTGATCTTGCAGTGCAGGGATGACAACTGATTCTGGTTGGAAGGCCTTGCCTTGGTCCTTAGAGCTTGCTATTGCCAATTTGTTATCTTTATGTGCATATACTTCATGACTTAGTGGGTTGTAGTCCTTATGTCATTCGGGCACGTCAGCTTCGATGCGTAGTCTTACTAGAGCTGTTGGCCGCACGGTGTTTGTCGGTGCTACCTATAGTTCCTATGCGTATCGGTATCAGATCTCGTAATCATCTCACTTCTGCAGGCTTGTCCTCAATGGCTGTTTCTTTTTACTTTGAAGGAGGTTGAGATGTCAGATACAGATTTTGTTAAATAAAACCCAGATTACCCTTGACATCTAGATCGTAAGTAAGAACCTCTCATCACTGTCAAAGGCTCACATGGAATTTAGAGAATGCACACAAGACTTTGCCGAAGTAGAAGTTAAGGTCTAGGGTATATCAGGATGAAATTACTCCATCTCGCAATTCACTTTCTACTGTAAATGAAGCATGGCTGCATCAAGATTCTGACACGGCAAATTCACGTTCCCTCCGTCCCCTGGGTGGTAACAAGGGGAGGGTATTTGCGGACTATATCACTTTTATTCGTTCCTCCCTCCTCTTTTGGAGTATACACGGTCCAAAACTCCCTCTCCCTGAATACTTGAAGCAGGGGATAGGAAGTGACTTACAGAGGATGGGGACTGTAGAGTAGCAGGGCTTCCAGGCCAGGAACACTTTCTGGCCAGCGGAAGTCCTAGTTCCTCGTCAAATTTTCCCGTCGATGTCGAGTTGTCAACTCTCTCTACGTCACATGGGCTTGTACTTACTGTGAAAGTACTGACGGTGCGCTGGTTTCAAAGCGTTCCAAATTGGAAGTGGGCTGTATGTCGAACCATTCCTCATATATTGCAAATGACGTTACGTAGTTCAATTAAAGAAGGTCTCGAGGTACTTTCACTTTCCCCTTGAGTGTGAGTGCAGGACAGTCACACTCAGTCCGATCTTGGAGGTACTGCATACTGTTAACTCCGAAGGTAAACTGAGATGGCTTTAGCACAAGGAAATAGGATGCTATCCTTTAACGCCTAAAAAGCCACCTTCAAGTTAATGTTAGCGACGCAAATATTATGTGTATGCTCCCCTTTAACTCTCCCTGATACAAGAGCATTCCAATTGGCTTTGTGTGCACTGTCGAGAAGAAGTTTTAACTCGTAGCTACTGATCACTCCAACAGCCTTGCGGTCTTTATTTTCCGGTAGTAATCAGTCCTTGAACATGCCATGGTGTTTGTCTTGAGGGATCTTTAGCCGAAGTATATCCACTGTCCAGTTTTGCTCCACCTCAACACCGAAAACTTGTGAATGAAGATCCAGGCTTTAGGAATAACATCCAGAGCCAAGGGTCTAACGAGTGCTTCAAGACGGGTGTTCATGCATCAGTGGAAGCTATTGCCGATGATGCAAAGCTTGCCCTGGTTACCCAGGTTTTGCAATTCGAAATGGGGCTTAGCCCCATTTTACCCTTTTTTTTCTCTCCCTTGTACTGCTTGATGGGGTCTTCCCATCCTTCGTTTTTTCTACGCGGTCGCCTTCTTCTCGGTTTTGCAATTCGAAAGGAAGAGGCCGTGAACCATTTGCAGAAGACTACGTACAACTCCTGCGGAAGCAAATTGTAATGTGGCCAATTGACGAAGAATGTATCTCAAAGATGCTTAACCCTGAACTCTTGATTATGATGTTGAAGTCCCCGCAAAGCACCCGTGCAATCCAGGACTATACTTCTCCGGTGTCACTCACCATGAGTTTATTGTATTTACTTCGGGATGAGTGTTTTCCTTGATAAACGCTCTGCTTGGAGGAATTCTTACTACAGAAATATATTCTCGTCTCCAACCAAGTCATCGTCTTCGTCACCTCGGTCTGGAATTTCTGTGCCAGGGTTGTTCGTGGCGTTGTAAAACTCTGTTTCTTCGTCGTACAGGTATCCGACTACCTTGGCAGAAAGGATGTAAGCTCCAACTGGTACACATGCCCTGCACATGCACGATCAAGAAATTAGCTTGAACAAGATCTAAAGATTGGGAAATATTCTCGTTAGTTGTAGTTGGGTCCACATTCTTGACTTTGTACTGTAAGCTGAGCGCGAAGGGATGATGGAATATGATGCAAATCTGGACACGTCGGGAAGGTAGATGAGGATTAAGAAGCAGGAACTATACTGGCACGACAAGCGTCACGGGCCTCCGGTAGCAAGTTGATGCTCCAATGGACAAAGACATTTGGAGCAAGCTTCCGGAAGATCGTTTTGACAGGACCTTGGCTCACCCGCCGCTTCACAGCCGTCTCCGGGTGTGGTTTGTGTGCAAGAAGTGGTCAACCCTCATGTTATCAAGTCGTTTCGTCGATCTCAATTCAGAGACATTCCCGCAGAAAGCCTGGACTGTTCTGTAATCATGCGAACTGACTACCGCCTACAATTGTGCATTTCGAGAGTGATAGAACGTCTCAAGACCTACACTCTCATCCGAGAAATGTGTGCTGGTTGAGTCAGAAGGCTTGCTCTCTTATGGGAATGAAAATTTCCTTGGCAGGACTGTAACGTCGATTATGTTCATAAAAGATTAGACATGCTGTACGAAGGACATTGAACCCGAAAGCAACAAATTTTCAGATTCTCATGTCCGATCTTTTCTTTGACGAGGGCCGAAAGATGGGGTAGGCTTGCTCCAGAAGTTTTTTATTTCACGAGTAATTCATGGATCGTCGGAGGTTCCCCTTCGCCAATCATGGCAGCCGCTTGGGAATTTGGTGGCGGGCATGCCATGCCATATTGTGTAACGCACTCTTTTATTGTATAACCTTTTCACCATTCGGAGTGATTGCCTATGACATAGAGTCTGCAGTGAAGTTCAGGTACGTATGTCCGATTCTGTTGTGTCTCTTTCTCTTTTGGAATGCAAGGGCCGGCTGTGGATGGTGTGAAGTCCGAGGACGGAGTATGCTTGGCCATTCGAGTATGGAGGCTTGAGCCTGAAAGAATGGCGTGGGAGGGGATTGTGAGGATGCCGCTCGGGATATGTAAGGAGTTCGTGGAAAAGCTGCATCCCTTTAACATGTTTTAGAATCGTTCGCTTAACCATCTCCGGAAGCACCCTTGCGCTCATGTATGATTTCGCCCTGAAATCATAGCAATGGCTTCCAGACTGCCCTTGGCTTCCGTACATCAATAATTGACAGTTCCGTGGTATCGGAATCGAACCTAGATTGCATCCGTTTTTGGAGACTTATCATACAACTGGTGTCGGCATCAGAACCGAACCTCGATTACAACTCTTTCTGGAGACGTACGGTACAACTGGTGTAGAGCTTTTTCTAGTTTTGTATAGACAACCGGAACGATTTCGTTTCCAGGTATAATTCTTTCTCCTACATTTCTAGACATAAGTTGCCGTGATCTTGCAGTGCAGGGATGATAGCCGATTCTGGTTGGAAGGCCATGCCTTTGTCCTTGGAGCTCCCCATTGCCAATTTGTTATCTTTATGTACATATATTTCATGGCTTAGTAGGTTGTAGTCCTTATGTCTGTAAGTAAGAACCTCTCATCACTGTCAAAGGCTAACCTGGAATTTGGGATTCTTATATCAGGGTTAAATTACTCCATCTCGCAATTCACTTTCTACTGTCTATGACCATGGCTGCATCAAGATTCTGTCACAGCATATTCACGTTTCCTCCGTCCCCTGGGTGTAAACAAAGGGAGGGAATTTGCGGACTATATCACTTTAATTCGTTCCTCCCTCCTTTTATGGAGTCTACACCGTCCAGAAACTCCCTGTCCCTGGATACTTGAAGCGGGGGATAGGAAGTGACTTACAGGGGATGGGGCCTGCAGACTAGCAGAGCTTCCAGGCCAGGAACACTTTCTGGCCAGCGTAAGTCATAGTTCCCCCTTGTCAAAATTGTCCGTCGATGTCGAGTTGTCAACTCTCTATACGTCACATGGGCTTGTACTCACTGTGAAAGTACTGACGGTGCGCTGGTTTCAAAGGGTTCCGAATTGGAAGTGGGCTGTATGTCAAGCCATTCCTCATATATTGCGAAGTACGCTACGTATTTCAGTTAAAGAAGGTCTCGAAGTACTTTCACTTTCCCCTTGATTGTGAGTGCAGGACACTCACACTCAGTCCGATCTTGGAATTACTGCATACTGTTGAGTCTGAAGGTAAACATTGAGGTGGCTTTAGCACAAGGAAAGAAGATGCAATCACTTAACGCCTAAAAAGCCCCCTTCAAGTTAACGTTAGCGACGCAAATGTCATGTGTGTGCTCCCCTTTAACTCACCTTGATACAAGAGCATTCCAATTTGCTTTGTGTGCACCGTCGAGAGGAAGTCTAGGGTTTCCAAGGACGCTGCGTATCTCAACTGAGGACGGTCTCATGGCATTTTCACTTCCCTTTGGGCAGACCACTGATTCTGTCGCACCTGGTGAAATTTGTATTATACCAAGGTGGGTAACCTGGTGGTGTACTGTTTCATCTTTGTCACGCTCGCTTTTATATCGATCCACTGATCTCGATCCAAGAGCGGTCATATCTTGGAAGTACTATGTAAGTTTTGGCGAGTTATGCCATGCCTCCCTTTCTCGCAGGTCGAAAACATGACTTTTGAGAGCTTAGAGATCCCCAACTCTGCAAGTCAGACTTCGGTAGATACACCGCATGATCCAGATGGTAGCCACGTGGAAGGAGATTTCACGTCTCTTTACTTTTTAAAGAGAAGTACTAGGGATTGAACGAGACGTTCTGTACCGTCTGAAAACTCTACCCCAATTGACTGGGGCGAATCCTGGAATAGAGCGCAAGGTCCCCATGTGAGCCAGTGTTGATCTAGCCCATACTGCACATGAGAAAGTTGGATCGTCTCTGGTGAACTTGGGGGCAAACTTAAGGTATCCAATACCACGGCGGCCAAACACGTGAAAGAGCATGTCCTCGTTGTTAACTCTGATGGTAAACATTGAGGTGGCTTTAGGACAAGGAAATGGAATGCTATCATGTAACGCGTGAAAGGTCACCTTCATGAGCGAGGCAAATGTCATGTGTGTGCTCCCCTTTCACGCACCCTGATATAAGAGCACTGCAATTGACTATGTGTACACCTTCGAGTTTTACTCGTAGTTACCGATCACTCCAACAGCCTTGCCGATTTTCTAAGCTATTTTCGGGTAATGATCGGTTTTGAACATTACATAGTCTTTGTCTCAGGGGATGCTTATCCGAACTATATCAACTGTCCAGTTTTCCCCCTCCTCTACCTGTTGAGATTCCCTAGTGTTCCCTCTGCTTATCAAGGGTGGAAATTCTCATGCCTTCTCCACGAGACCGAAAACTAATGAAAGTAGATCCAGACCTAAGTAATAGGAATGTCCATCCAGGCTTCCGGATTAACATAGAGAGCCAAGGGTCCAACTAGTGCTTCAAGACAGGTGTTAGTGCATCAGTGAAAGCTATTTTCGACGATGCAGAAAAGCTTGCTCTGGTCACCCCGCTTGCAACTCCAAAGGACCAAGTTTGGAAACCATTTGCAGAAGACTGCATACAAGTACATGTAAATATAAAAAAAAAGTATATAAATAGTACCCGAAGGAAAAGAGAAAGGAGTACAAGGCACAAACACGTGCGAAAAGAAAGAAGAGCGCAAGGCCCAACCATCCCAATGGACCGAAGACAAAGACAGACACTAGTAGAGGAGCCCAATGGACAACTTCTGCAGAAGCAGATTGTAATGAGATCATTTGGCGAAGCATGTATATCAAAGATGTTTAACTCTCAAGTCTTGATTATGATGTCGAAGTCCTCACAATGTAAACAGTGCACCAGGAGCATACTACTACGTTGTCACTCGCCATGAATTTCCAGGGAAATCTGGTCTTACTGTAGATGGCTCATTGTTGAGTAATGATGTGAAGCAACACTCTTTTCTGTGTTGGAACAGCCATATGTGAGAATAAGCCATGATTGATTCGTTCGGAACTTTCAATCGTACTAAAGCATGTGCCAGTCTCTCCTCAACCTTGTTGGTGGACATCCCATGGATGTGATAGGTAAATTAATATTTTACCCTGACCCACCGGGGACATGCAGCACTGTCAAAACACAGGTTGGACAGATATTTCAATCCCAGCCAGGTCGATATATAGGAGTTGAAAATTTGCCTTCTACTCACAAGGTCTGAGTAGCTTCAAAACACTTCAATCTAGACAGTGAGAGTAAGAGTCTGTGAGATGAGGAAATATGCAGTTTTACAATAATGATATATAACCAGGCATACAATCAAAAACTCATTTTCTGATACGTAGTAAAGAGGTTTATTTGTTCATTTTTTTGTCATATGTGTAATTTATAAAGTTTAATGGTTTAGGGATGTTTTGATGATCAATACCAAATTAAGGATATAATTCTATAAAATTTGGATACTTCAGCCGTACCTAAAAGTATCTACATTCTTTGTCTAATATGAAACATTAACTGGCCAAAGAATAACTAAAGGACTATACAAAATATTAATTATTAATAGATGAATTAAAGGGTATTGGATTATATTTCTGATTTATTTATTTAAAATTATTATATTTCTTTAACTTATATGTAAATCATGTTTGGTACAAACATGATTCTTATAGGACATTTTTGTAAAAAAAAGGAAATGTTCTTTTTCCCACTAGATGAAATTTTAAGTAGTTAAGGATATTAGATCATACCTTTCAAGAAATTTACATTAAGTAAATAAAATTATTTTACGTTTCTGTATATTGGTTTAAAGTTTGGGAATTACATTCTTGGTCAAAATGATCACAAAAAGAGAATTTTTTCATCACAATTAACTAAAAAATCAGTGAAATTGACACTAGAAAAATAATGAATGTGTAAATTAGAATAAGATTGGATCATTTGATCATTAACTAGATCATGGATATAATACATGATACTTATAATATAAAAAACCATATAACCAGATTCTATATTTTCAGAAATATGAGTATAGAGAAACTTCCATGCATTAGAGAATAATCAAAATGTTTACTATTATTTCAAATATGATGATATTTTAATATTAAAAAATTTTATATGCTGTATTTACCTATACTAAAACAACTAATATGATATATCTAAATTTTTTTTATGAAAATTATAATAAATAGTGAGCTCTTTCATTATAAAATAAGTACCAAGAAGAAACGAAGACAGGGAAATTCAATTGCAGTTCGAGTTGAATTTCCTTGATTAGAAGTGGACTATCTCATGTGTTCATTGCATGATTTGAGTTCCCTTTGCAATAATACTTAAAATATTCTTCATGTCACGGTACGCACGCGATGCGAAATAAATAACTTTCATTTTATTTTCCTTTTCAAATTGATATGTTCCATATCTTGTTGCAGAAAAGATATTATCTTAGCGGAACATACTAGTGCTATTTTCGGCAAATTGAGATTCTCATTTTGTCAGTCGTTATGTATTGTATGTGCGAAGATAGAGAACGGATATTCTCCTACTCTCACTGGTACCTTCCTTGAAAAGAGAGAGAGAGAGAGAGCTTAGATTAACGTTTCTGTAACGGCAAAGATGCTAAAATCCACGGTGAGCTCCAGATAAGTTTTCTCTTTCTTTGTAATGAAAAGTAAATGTGTATGAAATTGGTATGAACAAGAAAATGGAGAAAATGAATATATGAGCATATCAAAAATGAGAAATGAATAAATGAGAGCATGTATCAAATGTATATTAGAACCCCTAGCTTTTGAATATCACCATTATGATAGTAAAATATTGAGATTCGTAGATTTTGTATGCCATGGATGCTCAAAGTCTCCAAAATATGACATTGTTGTACATAGCATACTTTACTTGAGGATACACATGTATGTGCTTTTCTATTAAATCCCATCATTATTCAATATTGCTGAACAGACCACTCCAGCAATGATTTATATAACACATTGATTTACAAACCCTGTAACTTTGTACTTCAAGTTGTGATATTCTCCTTTGACATTTGGATGTCAATAAGGGAATAAAGAAGTCCCAGGTTTGGTGGCTGTATTCTTATACAAGCTCAAATCCTAAGTATGACACCGACATAGCCCCCAGAAATATCTCGTCTACATACGAAGGAAGATAAATACGGGTGGTAAATTGTTTTACCATAAGGGCATGTTCTGCATCCAATCGGGCACCATCTTCATCTCCCTTGAGAAATTTGACATAACCACGGTGCTTCAGTAGTTCGTAGTCGTCAGCGTCTAATCTCAAACCCTCATTCAAATCCGACAGGGCTCCGTCGTAATCACCCATGATTCTCTTCAATACACCCCTCTCTTGCCAGAAGGAAGATGCGGTGGGATGAAGCTCAACGCCGCTATTCAGATCCTCCAAAGCCCCGGCGGTGTTCCCTAGTTGGGCTCTCGCGAAAGCTCTCCAGCTGCGAGCAGAACATAACAGCCAACAAGCATCAGAATCCAACGCCGATGATGCCAAAATTCCTCCTCTAGTGTCCCCTGCTGAATTCTTTTAGTGGGAGATAGATAGCATTCTACGTTAGTGTATGTCCGAAGGACTTGTGGATATTTTACCCGAAAAGCATGTCATATCGTTTTGATACATCAAGGAGAAACGGAGATAAATCTGGATAGCCAGCCAGAAAAGGTAACCCCACTAAATTACAAAAAGATAACAGAGGATGATGATTTCTAGACGGAGTTTTCATCTTCGCTTGTAACTATCTCTATTTACCGGCTAGATGGCTACATACCGCCCGGCAACGAGGAAAAAGGTTGCAGGACACTCACAGGTAAAGGTGATCCCAAGAAGGTGCGAGCTGGATGGCCCTGTCGTGATCCGCCGATGCTCTCTCAAACGATTTCAGGTACATTTTGGCTCTAGCTCTGCCCGCAAGCGCGTCAGCCGAAACGAGATGCATTTCTTCCGCTTTTTCTTGGTCAATGAGAGTCAAGCATTCCATGGCCCTGAGCCTAGCCCAGGATTGACTTGCGACGCGTCCGGCGAAACTGTTCAGAAATCCAATCAAGTGATCTTGGCCCTCGGGGCAGACGTCGGCAAACAACCGACGATTTGCTTCAGAACGAAGAAGACTTCTCAAAGATTCTCTTGCTGCCTCCTGCACCTGGGTGGGTACATGTTTTTCCAACAGTGATAAGTAGGTTTTGAGGATTTTAGCTTTGAAGTCTAAAACAATGTCATCCACGGTCCGCGACTCTGTTCGGTTATCATCGATGAGTTGGACTGCCTCACAAACTTTTCTCGCGACTGACGGTGTCACGGCCCTATTGCTCAAGAGCGCTGTGAGTGAATCTAGAGCACCTGGTAGCGCCACGATGAATCCACGGTTCTTAGTCCCCATCGAAAGGATTCCAATAGCAAGGGCTGCTTCTGCTTGCAGATCAACTCCTTTCCCACTTGCCAGTATTGTAACATAGCGCGTCCCATGTGTTCGCATGATGGAAGATCTTGAAGCTCCTGGGTCTTCTTTCATCAAACAATTCCGCATTATCCAAGCTGCTGGGACCAAGGCGGATGGATCTGCATCTTCATTCACAACCTTCAGAAGACGCCTCAGTATGTTTGCTTCTCCAACCATGACACTGTGGACCTCTTTTTGATTCGTAAGGTACACTAAGGCTCGAGTAGCAGCTGTCTGGATTTCAGGTTTAGTACTATCTTCTAACAGTCTAGCAAATGCTTTCAAACTCCTGTCCAGAACATTTGTTGAGATTTGGTACATTTGCTCATACTCTCTTGCATCTGTTGAGATCTGGTGAGTTTGCTCTGCATCTCTTGCTCTGTTTATGATCAAGCACAGAATCTTTGCCACAGTTTCCAAAACAGCATGAGTCTTACTTTCATCTACAGATTCCAAGAAATGACCTAAGATTTTTGTATCAGTAACCATGACCTCATACAATTCATGGGCAGACGCTAGAGTCTGTAACGCACTCCATGCTTCCAGCTGCAGTGTTGTATTTGCATTCTGCGTCAGGTTAAGACACCTCTGCACAATTTCAACCATGAGTCTTCTTTTTCGCTCCTCCTCTATCTGTTTGCTTTCGGTGATGGCTCTTCTCATCGTTTCACAAACGGAATTTAACACAGAAATAGCTCCGTCTTCCCGGAGACTTTCTAGCATATTTTCCAGTAGGTGTGGAGACTTCACAACCGAGCCATGTGTTGTCCTTTCAGACACAAAAATACACAAAGCTGTTAATGCCCCTGCGCGAGTCGCCGCGCGCACGTTAGCAGCGAGCAGCTTCTCATACAGCTTAATAATCTCCACCAACCGTATCCCATAATTCTGGTTTGTGATAATAATCGCCACCACTCGCAAGACATCAGGATGAGAATCTTGGTGAACTAGGAGTTTTAGACGCGCCCAAAGTGATTCTATAATTCCACTCTCCGGTAAGATGCGTGCAAGTTGTGCCAAAACGGTTAGCGCTGCACATTGTGTATCCCGTGAAACAGTATGTATTAGGAGTGTCAACAATCTACTCAGAGCGCGAGGATGGGATACAATTTTTTCTGCACCCACGACTGTCCATGCCAATTCCTTCAATATGTGGGCTGCGTTGACATGTAAATGAGGCCCTTCTAGCAACCCAACAACAATATCCAAGACATCGGGAAGGAGGATGGTCTTGGCTTTAATCTCGTCATCTTGACAATGTATTGCAAGGAAAACACGAGAAGACCACTCTTGAAGGTTGCTCTGATAGAAGGAACGGCCATCCAAGAAACCCATAAGAACTCGGGTCAAACCTGGAGTTGAAGCAAGTTTCTTCCTTGCAATTTTTGAAGAAGGTGCACCATGACGCATTGCGACCACTCTCCATAACATGGAGAGAAGTGACTCTGCAATACCTACATCGTCTTTCAACGGAGATTCGCCCCAAGGCCACTGCAAAATTTTGATGACAAATGTAGTTAACCTGGAAAATTGTGGTTCTTCTAAGAGAGCCAGGAGGTTGCTTACACCAGAGCAGACATTCAATGCTTCTCCATACAAAGCAAGTTCGTTGTATGGTTGAGGAGGTTTATCTAAGTACTTGTAAATTTTCTCCAACAATGTTTTTTCTGTTCTGGGAAGTACATCTCCATGTAAATTGGAGGTCCAGGAGATTGATGTCAGAGCTAGACATGTAGCCAAAGCTGTCTCTGGTGCTTCCAGCAGTAGCGAGATTTCTCCGTCGATGTCGGCCATCTGTCCCGTCGCCAAATATTGGAGAATTATCTGCCCGATATAGAAAACACAAACACTTTTGTGAGATCAAGTGATGAACCTATTTACCACTAGGATCATCGAGCGTTAAGATTCTGAAATACAAATATGCGGTTGAAAGGAAAGCTACTTGAAACAGGACTAGGACTTGAGGTATTGCTAGACCAATTTGGTATCCAATAAAACTGTAGTCTCTCTTTCCGATGGGGGAAAGCAGGAGAGAGAGAAAAGAAATAAATGTACTTATTATTCATCCACTCACCGTTCTTGAAATAGCGTGTGCTTTGTTCTGCCACTCCATCTCGCATTTAGGGTACTCAGGATGCAGAAGCTTCGTGAAGGATTTCAAGAACTGTTTGTATAAGCGTGACCAACGCTTATACAACCAATCGAGTGCCAACTTGCTTTCTGCATTTTTAGAGCAGTCTGAATTGCCGTAAAGAAAACACAAGGCAGTACTCAATAATTTCTCACAGTCAGAATCAGAGCTGCCTCCTTCGCTCGCTGCGCTTTGTACGTCTCCCTCAGTCAGCTTCAAAGTGACTGCTTCAATGTCTTCCGATTTCATCTCTTGAAGAAGTTTCTGCCCAAGATCATGCATAGACCATTGATTCGAAAGCTCTCCTATCCCAACACCTTCCTTGCCAGCAATCTCAATAACAGAACATTCTTTGAGATTTTCCGTGGCAAAATCGAAGTCTAATTCATCGTAGCTCCCAGTTATAGCCTTGAACCAGACTTTCAGAACATTTTCATCGACCCCGTAGGCAGAGCAAATTGCTAGACAGTGGAGCAGCGTCTGGGCTAACGGCGTGAGCTTATTAAACGCCATTGTCAAGGACGCAAGCACGCTGCGCTCGTAAGGCTCGTTAAATACTGCTGGTGTAGCTTGACGATTCTTTTCATCCGCAGTCTTCAGAGCACTCATCAACTCTTTCCTCAACTTCTTCCATTTTGACAAACCCGGGAAGTTAAAATCTCTGATTGGGATGAACGCGCCTAAATTGGCTAGAACAAGCGGATGATAACCAACGTCCCTAAGCAGCGAGTCAACTTCATTCTGAAAAACGAAGTACCGATATAATTCAACAAATGGAAGATTTGCAACCAGTTCTATAGCTAAAGATTGTTTGATGTCAGTACAGTTGTACAAAGGATGATAAGTTAAATACAATCTTGATTGGAAACTCAAACCAGGCGGGTTACCTCTACGATTTCTGTAGGAACGAAGGAGATTGATCTTTGGATTTTGGATTCTACAAAAAGAAATATAATAAAGAACCGGAAAGAGCAATTCATAATCTCATGTATTATAAGCAGATTTGCCCCCTAATACTGCCTGACTGTTTCGTCTGGTTCTAATGGGCTTCCTATAATACGCAAAACATACTAAAACTCGAATGCGAAAGCAAGATATCAACATGATCGGGTTGAAAGTGATCAATATGGATTTCAGCTTAACTACCAGTATTTTAGAATACCATACCTTGACGTCAGATGGCAATTCGATCTGCTTCGACTGTTGTACTCTTGTATGGTTGATAAGGATTTTTCTCGCCTCTTCTTCGCTTGGCCTTCCAATTCCTATACAGTGCCTGGTGTTCCACAATGACATGTTCTGAGTGGTGATTAGGTACTTGACGGAAAGCACTGGTATCAGCAGATCCTTGATAGTCTGCTGTTCCCAAACATCGTCAAGAACTATCAACACGCTGGTGAGTAGTTCCAGTCTTTTAATCAGAGTCCTCCGCAAGGTATCCACGTCGCCTCTCGAACCATTTGCTACTTCCTGATGCTGAAGATCGTCCGACTGATCATATGCCCCCATTTGATAGCCCAGCTTCTTCCCCATTGAAACCAACAAGGATCTTGAATCTGCATTCTCCCCGCATCGAAGAAAAACTATTCCATCACGAAATCTGTTGGATGAACTTCCCGAAGGCGGAGGACTCCATTCCTTAGAATACATCAGAATAATGTATTTAACTAGGGACGATTTCCCTTCACCCGACCCACCATGTAGCAAGATAAGATTATTAGAAGAATCATCCTCCTCAAGACATACTTTGATCTTTCGGAACGTTTTCATGAGTGGAACATACTTTGCGTCGTCCTTGAAGTCGATTTGTGCTTGGATCTTGTCTGCTTGTTTCTCGAGAATTTGCACTGCCTCGTAACCCTCCCTCATGGCATTCAAGATATTGTCGAGTGCTTCATTGACGTTGTTCAGACTCAAGGCTATTCGATCCGGAGAAGTAACCTTATCCCACACCATCCAGCAACAACTCTTCTCCTTCATTGCCTCAACCTCACTAGACAGTATTTCAAGCCGATCATAAGCATATTTCAACCGAGATTGCACTTCATTGTGGAGGGGAACAGGATACTTTAGAAGGCGCTCCTTCCAACGGTTTATGCTCTCTCTTAATGCAGACACTTTCTCAGTCGAAGCTTCCAAGTCATCAGAAGACTGCTTGTAGCTTCGTACTGCCCGTATTGCTTTGAGTAATTTTGTAAGAAGGTCTAGCGCAGCATTGGCTTCCGAAATCGCCATGTACAGCTTTGGAGTTTGAATGTAGAAGTTTACGGAATCTATACCTCCCTGTAACAAATAGGGAATCGAACGTTATGTACAACAAGCGGAAGAGGGAGCCACCAACTGACAGAACTCACTTTAGAATCGTGAAATGATAAGAATGCAATAATCAATTGTAGGGAAAGAACCAAGAGGGAATGTAAACTCGTCCGTTAAGTTTCTGATTCAAGTAAGTTATCCTTCGTACGAGCTCGTAAGAGGATGCTTCTGATTGGGGAATATATTGAGTTCAAGTACTTGACGCCAGAGAAATGATATGGAATTATCCGTATCTGGCAGGGCGTAAAGATCGGTCAAGTGCAAATGTGGATGATCAAGGCGGAATGTTCTCCGCTTGGAGTAGAACTTGTGGCTGCAGCGAATGACCAATTGATTGTAACTAGCTAATCATAGGGATGCTAAGCTCTCCTAATAGGCTGTTTGTGACATGATGAGTCATATTCCAGAAGAACACAGGCACTGATTCAGTCCATAATCTTGAAGAAATAAGAAAGGAACAGCAACAGAAAGAGCACAGGAAATAGACTGAGTTCGAGGAGTTCCGGGGTTGCATAGCACCTCCAAAAGTTGCGATCTTTTGCTGCCTCGTCTCGAGGCAGCAGCTTTGATCTTCGCTGATTCAGATGCTCTCCTCGGGCTCAGATCACGACTGGATTACCTCCCAATCTGGTCTCCAATCAAACAACTACTCAGATCAGTAAATCAGATTCTGTATCGAAGTAGAGTGATTTGCTGCTCCATATTGTCTTGGTCAATTTGTCCAATACATCACCTGGACAAAGCTTAGAATAGGGAGATATGTTATATCTTCTGATTCATGTTATTACACGAATGCGGTCCTGAGCTAGCAGGGTTGTTCGACGAAACGAGATATGTCACAGATTCGAAATATACCTATAGAGTGATTGAACTGGTGATGGGAAATTATTGCAAGTCTAAAGGACACGTACCTCTCAGGGGAGTTATCTCAAACCCGAGTTTGTGATAATTCGAACCGACACAATCTCCTTCATGTAAACCCCGTTGACAAAGAAAAACTCCTGAATCTTCAGCAGCTCCGCGAGTTAAGCACATGAGTTTATGGACCTCAGATCTCGTCGCTCATTTTCCCTGAATACTGACCCAACTCACGAATTGCAACCTCCACAAAGTCTTTCACACATCCACCTATTTAAAAAGCTCTAACATGATGTTTCTGAAGAGAGGCATCATTGTGGCAGATCAGAGCTGGTGGGGTCCGAAGGTTGGCCAGGGGGTGCTTAGAAGACTTCCGGGGCATTTGTGGAATTGTCTCTTGTGTGCGAATGTGCCGAGAAGTTGTCGTGAAAGTGCTACAATAGTGGATTTTAGAATATTTTTCCTTAACGCAGTTACAGAATAACACATAGCGTTGACTAATTCGTCATTCGATTTGTTTAGACCGATTACCCACGTCCGCACAAAACTCCGAGGTTTCTCTTGTGTTGGACAAGCAGGAAGGTCTGCTTGCGGTAGGGAGAGTAGAAACAACCCTTCGAGAATACCACTGGATCCCCCCGCCTACAAATGAACTGGACTGTACGGTAAGCGATACGGATAGATCGGATATATAATAATATAGCAAATATCAGAAATAAGGATATTAGTTTTTGCACCCGTTTCAACCCCTTACTCTCAAATGGGAGCTAGACCAGGGGTCTCAATGTCCGTTCAGTTTCTCAATTTCTTAGGTTACATGAACCTAAGACATATAACTTCGATGCGAAAGTTAGTAGCATATTTTGGAGGTACCCAAAGTTGACATTTCTTATTCATTTTGGGGGAAAAAGAGTAGAGATCATTTCTCTGCCTATCTTAATTTTACAACCAACGCCCCGGCTTCAGCATTTCGTAGACCTAGTTTTTCACTTCTCTCTTTCTCTAAGATAATTAACGAAATCACTTTTTAACTTCTAAATTGAATTCTTTTGCTCGGATAGAATTCTCAATTTATAAATTGGATTTGATCTAATTATAATTAATAAAAAATTTCCAAACTTGTTCTTTTCTCTCAGTATTCTACAAAAGTGTAACTTTTCAAATATCTAAAGTCTAAATACATATTTTCTCCATCAAATTTATAGGGCTTGTCACTCCCGGAGGCCATCCATTTCAACAGGGTAGACTACTTTAGATAAGCACATAAGACTACTTTTGATTCCAGTTGATGTCAGACCTGTTCTGTGCAGAGAACTCCCCAATGAACGTTATAATAACATTGATTTTGATAACTAGTGGTCCAATTTGCGCACATGATTCGAGCAATGACTCTCCGGTCTCTTATAAATGTTCTCTATTTCTTTACTTTTCAACCTATGACGCCCGTACTCATAACATACTGTCGTGGCTCTCACTAGATTCTCTCTGGGCGACCCTCAGCGTCTCGGTTCAATATATTTAGTCTGGCTCGGCGAACGATGTACTGTAAAGGCTGATCGCGCAGTCCCAGTAGAGTAGCAGTGGCAGAGACCACTTTCCTCGTTTGATTCCCGCTGATGAAAACCTGATTGTGCATTTGCCAGGACGTGTCCATCCACGGCTAAGGGACGTCACACCAGCATGGGCGATGTCAAAAGAAGCTCTTGGTTTCCGTTAGGATCCTCCTGACAGCCGAATGGGTTGTTGTCGAAAGAAGCTTGTGGTTACGGCGGGAATAGTCGGATACACATGAAGACTTTGAACATTGTGGACTTTGGTGGCATATGACACACGAGAGGAAGCTCTTTATCGGGAGTTGCGAGGCAAAAGTATCTAAACTAGTATTTTCGGCAGTTGATTTAAATATCTAAAGCATTCAGCTACTTGTAAGGTGAAAGGGAAATGGGCCAGAAGGCCAAATCGTAGAAAGATTAAAAAAGAAAAAAACCTTTTTATCCTGTATTAACCTGTATCCTGTATTTACTTCCGAGGGGTAAACTTTGCAGTATAAACATCAAGCAATCTTCTACCTTAAATATCTAATGTGTATACATTGAATCGTATGAGTTCATTGAGATAATAATTTGATGTATATGATTCAGATATTTGACATATGGTAACCATTTTTCCTTCCAAATATTCAGTGATATGTCAATGATACAGTGATGTTGTAATAAGTTGCCATTTTCTGGTTACTGATCAAATTGAACAGTAAATATGTGATATAAGGGTATTCGTTTTCGCAACCCCTTCCTGTCATACGGAAACTAGAACATGAGTCTCAATTTCCCTTCAACTATATGCTCAGGAATACTGAAACTTAATAGCTTTCTAATTGATCACATCAGTACTTGCTCTAACTGCTCAAAATGGAAACAATGAAGGGAATACAATCATGTTCATGTTGTGAGGACAATCATCTTAGGAATTATAAGGCCATGCACACATTCCATAGTTTAGCATGAAACTCACAATATATATTCATAAAATATGACAAACGTGCTTGCAAATCAACTCGCGCACCACTGTTCATGCAATTTTCTACGTTACTTTGACGAAATTGTAATCTATATGAATTGGATCTAGTTCTCGAGCGCAAAAGCTTATGGACTTCACATAATATAATACTGGACATCATTGCATGATTAGTTCTGCACCTTGAACGATATGTACCTGCAGCATACCTTTTACTTGGTATCTGTGATTTAGAACAACATTTAATATTCTGAAAAGGGCAATACTCTCAACAGAATGAATTCATGTTGCACTAAAGCATCCCCACATTCTATGCAGAAACAACATTAAAATTCAGATTAGAATATATATTACGGAGGTATCAAAAGTTGACCAGCATGTAAATGATTTTTTATTGATTTTAGTGGAAAACCAGTCGAGATCATTTTTCTCACTATTCTAATTCCACTCAACCCCTATCACCATTCATAGACCTGATTTTAACTTATCTCCATTTCCTAAGATAATTGATGCAATTAAGTTATAATTCATAAATGTATTCCCTTCTTTTCATATTCGGTTTAGAATTCTATTTGAAATAAATACATTGAAACTTCATCTAATAGTAATGAATATATTTTACCAAGCTTTTCCTTTGCGTTCAATATTCCTACAAATATAGGACTTTTAATCTCTAAAGTCTAAGTATATATCTTCTATATCACATGTATATGTCTCCCGAGCCCATCCATTTAAACAGGGTAACTATACCCTGTAACTATACCCTATAAGCACATTCATTCTTGATCCAGTTGCCGTCAGACTCGTCGGTGAGCGTCATAACATTGATTTGGATAACGAGTAGTCCAATCTGCGCACATTATTAGAGTCATGACTTTTTGGATCTTTATTAGTGCCCTCCATTTGTTTACTCTTCACCCAATGACGTCCGTTTTCGTCTCTCCAATTTGCAGATTCCTCTTAATGATACTATTGGGTCCGGTTTGATGGGGTCTTCCCGTCCTTTTTGCTATCCCATGCGGTCTCCCTTCCCATTTATTTCGTTGCTTGGCAAGCGATGATCTGTAAAGTTTCACGCGCATGCCCAGTACAGTAGGCAGTGCCAGAGACCAGTTTCTTCGTCTGATTCCAGCTGACAGTGCATTTGCCGGTACATGTGCAGACACGGCTGAGGGACGTGGGCGATGTCCAAAGAAAGCTTCTTTTGGCTACCGTTAATCGTCCGGACAGCCGAACGGGTGGTGTCGAAAGAAGCTTTTGGTCACGGCTGGAATGGTCGGATAGACATGAAGACGTTGAACGAGGCTTTGATCGCATCTGATTCAAACGAGTAAGCTACTGAAAGAAATGGGCCAACAGGCCAAATAGTATACCCCGAGCGAAAAAGAGAAAAGAGTACGAGGCACGAAGAAGAGCAAAAGGGGAAACTGAGCATGAGATAAAGGTGTTCCCAAAAAGAGTGTTCCGAAAGGGATTAAAGAAAGTTTAAGCACAAAACTATTTAGTTTTTAAATCACCTGTCGGTTAACGTTTTGGAAGTATAGTGTAAGATTATCAACCCTATACCTACTTTGTATTTTACTCTCTTTACATTAGTTCATACACTACTCGATGTGTGAGAATTTCACATATGAGGAATCAGTCAACTTCTGCAGAAGTGTTCACAGGATTACATCCTTGATCTTGACTATATCCGTAACATCCTTGATCTTGACTATATCCGTAATATCCGTAACATCTCCCAAAACACACCAGAAAAAAGATCCTAAAGACTCAAACCTTGGCCAGCACATGTATATCCCCAAGATGGCTATCCACAAAAAACCAAATGAATAGGCCCATGTCTCTCCAGATCATGCACCCCCAGTAAGGAAATGTCTATTGGTAGGGCCTTTTGGTAACCTCTAATTGCTAACATTGGTAAGAACTCTGGATACCAATAGGCCAAGTGTGCCATATGATGTATAGAGACTCATTTAACAATCTCATCTCTCTCTACATAGTACCTATGTATAAGTACCTTTATACTCGTATACCCGCCTATAATATTGCAGCTAGTCCAGTGCTAATCCCACCGAACAACTCCAATAGACAAATTCTCTCTACTGGATACTGCCAAGAAATGAGTGTGGTATCCAAAGGTGTCAAAGTAATCCACTCTAGAGGCTCATCCTCCCTCACACTCATCTCCTGATGGTATGAAGGCTCCACTCCAAGCCTATTGCACCGACTGATCTGCATGTTGCTGCAATGCCTCCTTGGAACTCCACAATGGGACATCCAATGTAGATGGAATAATCCCACTCGTACACCAAATCCAAGTTATCTCTTTTGGTACTAGAGTATCCTCTGCATGGGCGTTCCCCTCCAACAAGTCACCAGGCCAAGTAATTGCACCACTGAAAGCTAAAACTGATGCTGCCATGGTCTCGGATTGTAGTGAGCCAAGACTACCACTACTAAAGCGTACATGTAGGCAACATACTCGTCCCTCACAAAACTAGCAATCTGTTCTATAAGAGGTTGTCTCCTCCCAATAGTTAATGTTGAAACCCATGGGGTATAACATTGCTCCTCCAACTAGCACATCATATGACTCAACTATTGTCACAATAACATGAGCACTCACCACTAAGCTATTAGTCCGATGACCAGGCTGAACCTAGACAACAAGCTCTCCATGTGTGATAGATGTACTATGTCAAACCACCACCTAGAAATGTCTAGATCTGAAATGGACACCTCTCCATGTCGGTCTTTCGTAACTCTAGACCGACAACTTCAACCTTCCCTAACATAAGGGAGTTGCGCACCAGAGTCTAATAAGACTCTCTATGGTGTATAGACCTTCCATGAAGGTCGTACTAAACTGAAAATCCCCATCCAATTATCCAATAGGATAACACAAGGTGTGAACCGCGCTCTCTCAAAGCTTGGTCTAGCCACTGTTTCTTGCCATAAACCACTGGTAGCTAAACAGATCCCATGCTCCTCAACCAAGTCAGCTCCACTATCAACCACCTCTGCTCTAGTACTAGGAACCACATCATCCCTACTCTCACAAAGTGTGGTAGTCGACCGGAACACTAGAGCTAGGTCAACTCCTAATGTAAACATATCATTGGCTGAAAATAAAGGGCACCACATAATCAGCTGAGCCACCCCCAACATCATGCTAGACTAAGTTTTTGTAGTAGTAGGTGGTCAACTAGCAAGTAGTCTATCATGCACTCCATCACCACCTACCACACCTGCATTGGGACGTCTAGGAGCCATGAATGTCATCTGCAATGCCTCAGATAGCGTGAAAGATTGGGGAAGTTTGATCCGTCTCCCAACCTCTCCTCTCTATGGTCCAACTCCATTGATGCTCCTCTAGGCTCTAGAGCATGTATTGCATTCCTTGTCACTATTGCATATGTATCCACATATGCTGCTCTACACATGAAGTCCAAAGCATCTCTATCACCAACATATGAGGTGGAAGTCTCAACACTTGAATTTGATCTCCTCGAATTTGATCTCCTGTAAGCAATAGTCATACTAGCCAATCTCTGCTCCAACTACTCAATCTAAGTAGCCATAGTTGTATCAGAAGTAAGGGCAAGTATTGCACTCCTACAAGGTGTAGATCCTCTACCACCTCGTCCTCCATGAACTGGAGCTCCTCAACTACCTGCCATAACAACCCTACCACTCTGTAACTCCGGGTGTAGGTCAAAACACCGGTCACTAGTATGACTAAATCTATGGCAATGCTCACACTGCCTTTGTGCTAGTTGTGATGCACCAAAGGTATTAGGTCTGCTACCTTGAGTACACTCTCTCCTATGGTGAGGTGCACCACAAGTCCAACAAGCAACACCACTACTCATTGGCTGGTGCTGATCCAAAAATGAAGGTAAGGGTCTCGCTCCACTAGGCTCTCCACTCGCTCCATATGATCTAGGCTATCCACCCTGTAAGTGAAAACCAACTGGGCATGGTGCACTTTGGTGCACTCTAGAAGAAGCAACAACTGTGGATGAGGTCTCCCTACCAAATCCAGATGTCACCACCTTCTCCTCCACCATATTGAGCTCAATACGCTCAGCCAAACCAAAGACCACTACCAAAGTAGGCAGAGTAGCCTATAACAATGTAGCATCATGAACTCTATGTCGCAATTCCTTGTCCAATATCCCATACCAAAATTGGACTGATTGGGCCTTAGTAACTCCTTGAGTGAAACTGATCAGCCGCTTCATGCGAGTGTATGCCTTGCATGGACTCTCTCTAGCCTTCTGTTGGAACTCTTGCAAGCTCCTTAGCTTGTCAGTCCGCACTCCCTAGTAGTTATGCCTTATACATTGGAAAAACTCCACCATGAGGTTAAACCCCGATATCACACCACCTCCTGTAGCGGTACCTCCCCTTGTAGTAGCACTATCTCTAGCTAGTGCACCTCCACTAGCTCCAACAACACTACTCAAGCTAGAACTCATAGGTACAGCCGATCTACTTTTGGCCACCAAACCTGAAGTGATAGAGACATAGTTCGGAGACCAATACTATCTCCATGACTCAATCTCCTCCAAATGAACTCTCTTGAACTCATGGTAGTCATCCATCGGTGGACCCTCCAAATGCTAAAACAACCCTTTCCATACCATGAAGTGTGTAAACAAAATCAGGTTCCGCATTTGCTGTAGATCACACCAACTATCAAACTACCTGATGAAGTCATCTAACTCAATGGTACCCACTATACCAGAGTAACACCTAAGGCCTTTAGAGGCTCCATAAATCTCACCCATGTCCCACAACAACAGTGCGGACACACCAAGTGCACTTTGAACTGAATCAGCTCATGTGTCAAACTCCAACTCAGAGTTGATCTCCTACCTCATTGGGACCTGAGATATAGGCCATTTCGAGCAAATGCACTATGTATTGGAGCTAACTCCTCTGGAATCCCCAAAGAACTTTGTCATGACAAAATAACTGCAACTACAATTGCAAACTAGAACCACAATCTACAATTGCAAGTACCTCACCAAGTGCCAACACTAGCTGAGCACCACCAAGTGCAAGTACCCACGGAACACCAGCCACTAATGTATCTCTAATAGAGATAACTACATTAGGGGAAAGTGCAACTTGTAACCTGCCATCACAACAGACACTCTCACGTTCTGCAAGGCATCACTTCTTGCCTCACCAAAGAGAAACAAAGGTAGTCTGAGTGGTCATCACTCCAGCCTCACTAACAAGAACACACCAAAGCACAAACGCTCAAAAGTCAAGGCACCTCACACAAACATGGTGCACAAACAGGAAGTAGAGAATGGAGGGGGCGCTATCACAAGAAATCTAAACAAAAACCCTCCATCTCATAAAACAACATGGGACTAACTCTATCACCATTTTGCATTTGACATAAGAGAAGTTTGTATCTAAGTCCTAAGCTACCAAGATCACCAAGAATAGAATCAAACTATCTCTTCTAGCCAAAGCTACAAGTGTATAGATAACAATGGCACAATCACTAGGACAACAAGTGAGGGTGGACTAGTTAGCTAGAGCACCAATCTAGGAACAAGAGATCTAATGGTCAAATCCTATTGCCCACAATCTAGCAAGATGTGCAGATTTTGCCAACCAATGACCAAGATCTACTCTAAACTAGTTAACCTCACACCAGCAAGCTGGCTTGCTAGCCCTTCTAGCCCTTCTAAGCCTCTCATAGCCCATAGTCCTATGCCATGAAGCCTCTAAATGCCAAATGCGGCCTTTCTTCTTGCCACTTTGAACCTCCTCCAAAATCCGGCAAAACTCTTCCAAACTTGCAAAAGTCCTCCAAATTGGTGAAAGTCCTCCAAATATGGCGAACCAGTGAAACTCCTCCAAATGTGACATAAACCTTAAATTTGGCTGACCGCCGAATGCTCCGCTAACTCTTCACTTGAGCCAAATTGAAAGCACAAGTTTCTCCAAATCACAAATTCACAAGAATAGCTTCCCAACCCCACCTTCAATTTTACTTTTTGATTCCAACTCGCAACAAATTGGTCCTACCTTCACCTCCTAAGCTCCAAAACACAACCATTGCTCAAAAATAGCTTCTTTGCTAAAAAATTGGCTAGTGCTTTCACACACCGTCTACCTTACTGCTAAACTGCATCAAGCAACAAGCTTATGCACACTAGGGAAAAATTGAACTTCAATTGAGCTACCAATGATCCATCGAGCTTGGAAATACCACCAACACTCAAAGTTCCTGCACCCGATTTCCCCCTGACTTTACTTCTCTAATGTAATCAGATTGTTTATAACTCTTGCATCTACTCAACTTAGATCAGTACTTGATCTCTCACTCTATAAATTACTTGATTTGTCACTCTCTAAACTACCTACAATTGGGCATTGATTATAGTCAAGCCACATATACTCTAGCTAAGAGAATCTAGGTGACGTTCACCGGCCTCATTCCACCACAGTCAAGAACTCGAAGGCTCAACATCACAGAAGTGAGCTCTCTAGAGCTGCACTTTGAAATTATACCCCTGGACTCAAGCTAGGTCTGAAACCCTAAAGATCCCAAACCCTAACGGTCCCATTGACGGCACACCTGACGGTGTGAACGGTGCAAAGTGATGGTGGGCCCCATCGTGAAGTCAGTACCCTGAATATGAAATCTGACCGTCAGAAAGTAGTCTATGGGCAATTGTTTAAGTACCTCTAACTACTATCACTACAACTCCAATGTTCGAGCAATCTAGGTGCGACACTACAAATGGCATGACAAAGTATAACCAAAGTATTATTTTCACTAATAGGGTGTGGGTTGAAAACAAAAATGGAAATTTTCTTCTCCCTTCAAGGAACAAAGCTTACCTTCTTGTGTGATTTTTCATCTTGTCGTAAGCTTTCTAATGGTATCTCACCCATGCTATCCTGAACTTCTTATAAGAAGACTCCCTAAATATTCTTTCCAATCAAAATTGTTTAACCAGCCAGACACGACAAGGATCAACCCGTCAGCCATCCATACAACTAATCAAAGGTGGAGCTAACTTACATGTCACCGATCCATATATTTGATCCAAGGGTGGAGCTTCCTTTGAATGGATCTCTTGTTATATAATAAAGACAAGGTGCTCTTCTGGGGTATCGGAGTATTGAAGGCTGAAGCTTTGTGTTTCTTCTCTTGTATTTCTCTTGGAGGTTCTACTATCCCCGGAATATTACAATGGCATCAAAATAAATGTTTTAATCCAAGAGAGTGGACCCTCTCTGAGGAATACAGGCTACTAAGACAAGAGAAGAATATAATGCAATTGATAGATTAGGGGTGTTCTAGAGAGAGGATGGGATGGAGGATCTTGGAATGCAATTTCCTACACCTTACTTTCTATTCATGAATTCATTCTATATCAAGATTATGTACATCCAACTTTAGCAAGTGAGAGTATATCACATTTATCTTTTGCAGCAGAGTTCATGGATATAGTGATGGATACACCAAACCAGATGATTTTAACTATGGTGGTATATGATAGAGAGTGGAATTTTGCAATCTAAATTTTTTTAGGATGTATTAGATTTGAATACCAAATCTTCTCCCTTTCAACACTCAAGTAAAAGTCCTTTATGTCTAATCTTTGGAGGAGAAAAGACCCTAAGAGAAACATAGTAAAAGAAACAAAAAGCTTCACACTCAGTACTCTGATGCCTCAAAGGAGCACACTAAACTTTATTATATAGCAAAGAGGATCTTCTCAAAGGAAGCTCCACCCTTGGATCAGATACATGGATTGGTGACTTATTGGCAAACACCACCCTTATACTAGTTGCTTGGATGGGTGACATGTTCATCTTTGTCCTGTCTAGTTGGTCAAATAAGTTTTGATCAGAGGGAATCTTTAAGGAATCTTCCTATAAGAAGTTTAAAATTGCACAGGTGAGGTACCATTGGAAAGCTCTTGATGATACAAATAGTGGGGGGGGGGGGGGGGGGGGGGGGGGAGAGAGTCAAGCTCGTAATTCTTATAAGTGAGGTAACTTTCTGTTTTTGAATCCTAATTCATCCATTTAGACCTCTAAAATTGACTCTAAAGTTTTCAAGCTATTTCCAACTTGTGTCCTATTAGTAAAAGTACACCTTAGGTGATACCTCTATATGATCTATTTTTTCCATCATATATAACATACTTCCATATATTACCAAACCAATTTTCACATTTAGATAATATATCTAACTATTGGTATTATAGACCTTCCCTTTTTTAAGATGCAATATCCTTGTTTTGAAGTTGTTGCTCAAAATATTTAACTTATTAGTAGAAGAAAAGATTTACCTATTAGTAGAAGTACACTTTAGATGATACCTCTATATGATCTATTTTGTCTCTCATATATAACATCCTTCCAAATGTTACCAAACAATTTTCACATTTAGATAATATATCTAGCTATTGGTATTATAGACCTTCCCTCTTTTAAGATGCAATGTCCTTGTCGTGAGGTTGTTGCTCAAAAGATTTAACTTACATGGATGCATTGGTATAATACCAATAGCTAGACATATTAGCTAGAGGTGAAAATTGGTTTGGTAACACCTGGGAAGATGTTATGAATGATGGGTTAGGTAAATCAAATAGAGATATCACCAAAAGAGTACTTCTACTAATAGGGCAAAAGTCTAAAATAGCCTACAGTTGTAATACCAATAACTAGACATATTAACTAGGGGTAAAAATTGGCTTGGTAACATCTAGAAGGATTTTATGTATGATAGACTAGGTAGATCAAATAGAGGTGTCACCAAAAGAGGATTTCTACTAATAGGGTAGGAGCCAAAATAGCATGGAAACTTTAGAGTCAATTTTGGAGACCTAAATGGATGAATTAGGGTTTGAAAAGGTGTGGATTCCCCTCCCTCCCCAATAGAGGAGAAGCTTGCCTTACCTCCCTCCGGTTTGTCTCATTGAGGGCTTTCCAACGGTACCTCACCCATGCAATTTAGAAATTCCTATAGGAAAATTCCCTAAAGATTCCCTCCGGTCAAAGGTGATATCACCAACTAGATAGGATCAAGACCAACATGTCACCCATGCATGCAACTAATCTAAGAGTAGAGATCAACAATATTTAATCCATCTATGTATCTGATCCAAGGGTGAAGCTTTATTTGGGGTAGTCCCCTTTGCTATATAATACAATCAAGGTGCTCCTTTGGGGCATCGGAGGTTTGAGTGTGAAATTATGTGTTTCTCTTCGAGTCTCCTATCTTCAGAGTATTACAATGGTATCAAAGCAAGTGTTGTCATCCAAGAGAGCGGATCACCCCTCTTGGAAGAGATATGGGCTATTGAGATTGAGTAATTTTGAGGAGAAACAACCTAGTGTAATCCGTAGATTAGGAGTGTGCTAGAGAGAGGATGGAATGGAGGCTCCAAGAGGACAATATCTAGCATCTCGTTTTCTGTTCTTGAATTTATTTCACATCAAGATTATGTACTTTCAACATGAGCAAGTGAGAGTGTATCTTGTTTTTCATTTCGGAGTAGAGTTCATGGATATAGTGATGAATTTGAAAAACTCTGTGATTTTGCTTGTGGTGATCTACTATCTATATGTTATTGTGATGGATTTGAAGATACCAAATTGTTTCCTCTTCAACACTCAAGTAGAAATCCATTACGTAGTCAGCCCAAAAGTGATATTTAGAGATTTTGTAGTCCGCAATTCTGGTGAAGAACACTATCAAGAAATGATAGCCTTTGAAGTTCTCATGGTAGTTCCAATAGGGGGTGCTTAGAAGACTTTTGGGGCATTTGTGGAATTGTCTCTTGTGTGCGAATGTGCTGAACAGTTGTAGTGAAAGTGCTACAATAGTGGAATTTCGAATATAATTCCTTCTCGCACTTAAAGAACCACACATCAGCTGACTAATTCGTCTTTCGATTTGTAACCGATTACCAAGTCCGCACAAAACTCCGAGGTTTCTCATGTGTTGACAAGCAGTAGGTCTGCTTGCGGTAGTGAGAGTAGAAACAACCCTTTAAGAATACCACTGAATCCCCCCGCCTACAAATGAACTGAACTGTACGGTACTTTGTGAAACGGATAGATCGGACGTTCAGGGATAGTTATATAATTTTATTTAACATGTGTTTCTCATAAATAAATAAATAAGTAAAAATGTAGAAAGAATCGTATAATGATCCACCAACTGTCCTGGCTCTGACTAGATTCTCTCTTTCTCAAAAGTCTCAGTTCAAAATATTTTGTCCGGCTCGGCTAACTATGTACCGTAAAGGCTGACCGCGCAGTGCCAGTAGAGTAGCAGTGGCAGAGACGACTTTCTTCGTTTGATTCCCGCTGATGAAAAACCTGATTGTGCCAGTACATGTCCGGCCGAGGCTAAGAGACGTCACACCAGCACGGGCGATGTCAAAAGAACCTTCTGGTTTCCGTTAGAATCGTCCTGACAGCCGAACGGGCTGTGTCGAAAGAAGCTTGTGGTTACGGCTGGATACACATGAAGACTTTGGACGAAGACTTTGGTGGCATTTGACACAGAGAGTAAGTTATTTATTGGCACGAATCGCAAGCCAAAAGGTGTCTATCTAAAATATATTTCCGGCAGTTGATTTAAATATGTTAAAGCATTCAACTACTTGTAAGGTGAAAGGGAAATGGGCCAGAAGGCCAAATAGTATACTACGAAGGAAGAAGACAAAAGATGTGCAAGGCATTTAGAAGTGCCATAGGGGAAGGAAGAAGACAAAAGATGTGCAAGGCACTAAGAAGTGCCAAAGGGTAAAATGCACACAAGACAAAGGTACTGCAAAGAAGAGAGTGTTGCGAGAGGAATCAGAGGAAGTTTAAACAAAGAAGTTTAAACAGTTTATTTAGATTTTAAATCATTTCATTTTAACGTTTGAAGTATGGTATGAGCACTCAACCTTTGCCTACTATGTATTTTACTCTCCTCACATTAGTTCATACACTACTTAATATCTGAGAAATTCAAATATGAGGGATTAGTCAACTTCTGCAGAGGAGTTCACAACACTTGAGTTCCTAGAACTACGTCCTTGATTTTGATTGTACATGATTAAAAATAAAGAATATTGAGAACTTAAACAATGAATGTGTTTGACGGCTGAGATTCCATCTTGACCTTTTATAAATACAAATAAGAATATGAAAAACTTGAACCATGAATGAATGTTGTTTGTGCATGTCCGAGTTTACATTCTTATAGGTAAAAACCGCATTTCATGAAGAAACAAATTTCTTTGGTAATGCTTTCGTTCAATCTTCTTCAAGTGCGTCACCATCATATGAAAATACAAAATGCTCGCTAACAACGGTGTCTGACTTCTGGGAGATCGAGGAGTTTGGAGATTGTGTTTCTTGCAGTATCAAGAGTAGAAACGACCCTTGAAGAATCCTAATGAATCGGCCCGACTACGTATGAACTGTACGGTACTCCGTCAGATAGGATGTACACGCATAGTTATATTTGGTTTTACATTAGTATTGAATATGATTTTCTTCAATATGTGTTTCTTATGTAAGTCACAACCTTGATTCAATTTAAGCACAAACGTGTTAGACAGTCTCATGTCCTTGTATATGCAAAATCTTTCTTTGGGATACGAGTACCCTCGTATGCGAGCCTTAAAAGGACATGCCAGTGGACATCTTAAGTCAGCGAATGAAATTAAAAACATACTATTAGCTCGCAAAGCTTGGTGGTTCATTCATCACCTTAATTAGGTCTTGCTATTACTCTAATTTATATAAAGCCAGATCGAAATCGTACTTGCTTTGCTCAAACGAGCGATTCCCTAAAACATGCTCTAAACAACGACGCATAAAACATTTGGCATCAAATAATTGTATGACAAGATTTTTCCCTCGTCGACATGGCTAGTTATATAAATCTCAGTAAATTAATTTATTTAAATAATATAAAATAGAAATAAAAAAGAAGTTTTATCCTTTACTTTCCTGGTTAAAAGTTTCACTTCCGATAATCAAACGACTAACTCCCTACAAAGTGCTCAAAAAATTGTCGCGTAAAAGATTCGAGGTCAAAGAATGGTTTGACCAGATTTTGCACTCACTCACATGGTTAGTTAAATATAAGGATACATATATACATATCATTTTTGGGAATAAATATTATAACGTTTATTCAGCATCGACTTGTTTAAGAGTTTTATTTCTGATCGTTAGATCGTTGCATTATAAATATATAGCAATCTTTTATCTTAAATATAAGGTGTATTGATTGAATGTATGAATAGATAAAGATAATATTTTGATGTGTCTGATTCAGATATTTGTCTAGATCATATCATCAATTTTCCTAACTGTTAGTCAGTGATATACAAATGATACAGTTTCGTTTTAATAAATTGCTATTTTTTGGTTACTTATTGAATTATATGGCAAATATCACAAATAAGGATATTAGTTTTTGCACCATTTAACCCTTGACTCTCATATGGGAGCTAGACCATGAGACTCAATTTACCTTCAGCTATATGAACCTAAGTCATATAACTTAGTTGTGAAAGTTAGTAACATATTTTGGAGTGCCCAAAGTTGACATTTCTTATTCATTTTAGGGGAAAATGAGTAGAGATCATTTCTCTGCCAATCTTAATTTTACAACCAACCCCCCGTCTTCAGCATTCGTAGACCTAGTTTTCACTTATTTCTTTCTCTACGATATTTAACGAAATTAGTTTATAACTTCTGATTAAGTTCTTCTGCTCGGATATAATTTACAATTTACAATTAAAAAATTGGATTTGATCAGATTTAAATTAATAAAGTTTCTCCAGACTTCTTTTTTTCTCTCGATATCTCTACAAAAGTGTAACTTTTCAAATTTTTAGAGTCTAAAAAAACATATGTTCTACATCCAATGTAAAGGTATTCTCACTCCCGAGGCCATCCATTTCAACAGGCTAGACTACATTATATAAGCGCACGGATTCTTGATTCCAGTTGACGTCAGACCTTGTCTGTGCAGAGAACTTCCCAATGAACGTTATAATAACATTGATTTTGATAACTAGTGGTCCAATTTGCACACATGATTCGAGCAATGACTTTCTGGTCTCTTATAAATGTTGTCTTTTTGTTTACTTTTCAACCTATGACGCCCGTATGCATAACATACTGTCCTGGCTCTCACTAGATTCTCTCTTGGCCACCCTCAACGCCTCGGTTCAATATATTTAGTCTGGCTCGGCTAACGATGTACCGTAAAGGCTGACCGCGCAGTCCCAGTAGAGTAGAGACGACTTTCTTCGTTTGATTCCCGCTGATGAAAACCTCATTGTGCATTTGCCAGGATTGCCTAAGGGTACGTCACAACAGCATGGGCGATGTCAAAAGAAGCTTTTGGTTGCCGTTAGAATCGTCTGGACAGCCGAATGGGCTGTGTCGAAAGAAGCTTCTGGTTACGGCTGGAGTAGTCGGATACACACGAAGACTTTGGTGGCATTTTGACACACGAGAGTAAGTTCTTGAACGGGACGAATCGCAAAGCAAGAGTTTTAGTCAAGGTCTATCTAAACTCGTATTTCCGGCAGTTGATTAAAATAAGTTAAAGCATTCAACTACTCGTAAGGTGAGAGGGAAATGGGCCAGAAGGCCAAATAGTTAAAAAAGTAAAAAAGAAGAAGAAAAGAAGTTTTATCCTGTATTAACCTGGTTAACTGTTTTACTTCCGATAGTAAAAGTTTTGCGGTATAAATATCAAGCAATCTTCTCTCTTAAATATAAAATGTGTATACATTGAATCGTATGAATTCATTGAGATAATATATTGATATTTATGATTCAGATATTTGACAAAATGGTCACCATTTTTCCTTGCTAATATTCAGTGATATGTCAATGATACAGTGATGTTGTAATAAACTGCCATTTGCTGGTTACTTATTCAAATTAAATAGTAAATATGTATTATAAGGTTATTCGTTTTCGCAACCCCTTCGTGTCCAATGGAATCTAGAACATGAGTGTCAAGTTCCCTTCAACTATATGCCTAGGAATACTGAAACTTAATAGCTTTATGATTGATCACATCAGTACTTACTCTAGCTGCTCAAAATGAAAACAACGATGGAAATACATTCATCTTGAGACAATCATGTTGTCAGGACAATCATTTTAGGAATTATAAGGCCATGCACACATTCCATAGTTTAGCATGAAATTCACAATATATATTCATAAAATATGACAAACGTGCTTGCAAATCAACTCACGCAACACTGTTCATACAATTTTCTAAGTTGCTTTGACGTACCCTGCTGTGCGAAATTGTAATCTATATAAATTGTATTTAGTTCTCAGTCGGAAAAGAATATGGACTTCACATTATATAATATTTGACATCATTGAATTAGATAGAAAAGGGCAATACTCTCTACAGAATGAATACACTAAAGCGTCCGCACATTCTATGCAGAAACAACATCAAAATGGAGAGTTAGAGTATATAATACCGAGGTATCAAAAGTTGACCTGCGTGTAAATGATCTTTTATTAATTGTAGGGAAAAACCAGTAGAGATCATTTCTCTGACTGTTCTAATCCACAAAATGATCATTTTCGCTATTCCTGAACCTGATTTTAGCTTATCTCCATTTTCTATGAGATTGATGCAAGTAAGTTAGAAACTATAAATTTATTCCCTTCTTCATATTTGGTTTAGAATTTTATTTGAACTGAATAAATTGAATCTTAAGCCAATAGTCATGAATAAAATTTGCCAAGATTTTCCTTTACGTTCAATCTTCCTACAAAGCATATGACTTTTTAACCTCTAAAGTCTAAGTATATATCTTCTATATCGAATGTATAGGTCTCCCGAGCCCATCCATTTAAACAGTGTAACTGTACTCTATAAGCACATTCTTGATTCCAGTTGAAGTCAGACCTGTTGTATGCAGAGAAATCCCCATAGTGAGCGTCATAACATTGATTTTGATAACAGTGGTCCAATTTGCGCACACTATTCGAGCCATGACTTTTTGGATCCTTATAAATGTCCTCCATTTGTTTACTCTTCACTCAATGACTTCTGTTTGCAACTCCTGGCCTAATTAAATTCTTTCCCGGTGACCCTCAGTTTCAAATATGTTAACTCAGACTAATATATTGAATCTCTCGGTTCGATATATTAGTCTGGCTTGGCTAATGCTATAGGGCAGATTCCTCTTAACGATACTATTCGAGCTGAGCCCCATTTCACCCGCTTTTCTTTGTCTGGTTTGATTGGGTATTCCCGTCCTTTTTGCTATCACATGCGGTCGCCGTTTCCATTCATTTCGTTGCTTGGCAAACGATGAACTGTAAAGGCTCACGCTCATGCCTAGCACAGTAGCAGTGCCAGAGACGAGTTTTCTTCATCTGATTCCAGCTGACAGTGCGTGGGCCAGTGAATGTCCAGCCACGGGTTAGAGACGTCACACCACCATGGGTGATGTCCAAAGAAGCTCCATTTGGTTACCGTTGGGATCGTCCGGACAGCCGAATGGGTGGTGTCGAAAGAAGCTTTTGGTTAAGGCTGGAGTGGTCGGATAGACATGAAGACGTTGAACGAAGACTTTGATGGCATCTGATTCAAACGAGTAAGCTACTGAAAAAATGGGCCAACAAGCCAAATAGTATACACCGAACGAACAAGAAAAAAGAGTACGAGGCAGTGAGAAGAGCGAGAGGAAGCTGAGCATGAGATAAAGGTGTTGCCAAAAAGAGTGTTCCGGAAAGGATTAAAGGAAGTTTAAGCAGAAAACTATTTTGCTTAATCATGCGGATCCCGTCCTGTCTTTTCGGTAAGCAACAGCCTAAGCCAACATCCAATTGAGAAGGCCGGATATCTTCGGCTTACCCAGCAATAAGACGACCGAAGCAGCTTGCTAATCAATCCCACAAAAAGCTCAACGCTCTCCGAACCCAAAGCTTTTCCGAAATGCAACGAATCAACTTATTGCATGAACCCTGCGTAACGTACTCACTTCCATAAGAACTAAAAGAGCATTTGGCAGTGATTGAGGGCATTTACAGGAGAAGGCCTTGTGGTAAAATGAGAAAGCAGTAAAGCTAGCAGTAGAAATTGCATCAACTGAGGGAAAGCTTGATCCCATTTGAAAGGCGTGAACCTGGAGAACTTCGTAGAAATGCAAACAGGTCTGAAGGTGCAGGGATCCTGAATTCATTGGTGAAGCATTTTAGTTCAAATAAGACCTCTATGTCCCAAGCTCGCAAGCCTTGACAGTTGGAGCCTCTCCAGAGACAAGTTTAAACTACCATATTGTACTTGCATCACATTACAGAAGAAGTGGAAGAGTTATCTCAGTGAAGAGTTTCCTCATTCAATCTAATGGTAGAGGTGTTCCACAGTTTACTGACCTGGCCAAAGTTATTGATCACAGCCAGTCCACATCCAGGACCAGCCATAATTGCAAAAGAAAGCAACCTGCCACGACAAAGAGCTTGGTTATTTTGGGCGGAAAGACTTGAGAAAAGTAACCCCAATGTAATACACTTAGTGGGTCACTCCACCAATCGACCCTTCAACGAAACACTATAACGGGATTTTAAATAATGAGGAAAACCATCAACCTGAAATGAGAGATACTTGGAACTTGACCTCAATGCACCATATCCTAGGCTGGGTGTGGCATTTAGGACATTCAGCCTCTTCATCCAGTCATGTTTAGCTGAACATCACAACCAGCATGGTAATTTTTCAAGAACGCCAAGCTATCTCTTGCCAGCGCAAATCTTTTGGAAATTGTTGTGAAAGGGGACGTGGTCGGCTACCATGCTTGTGTGTCGAGACGCTGAGGGCCTCCGGAGGCAAGTTGGCGGAGCAAGTTGACAGAGACTTCTGGGGTGAGCTTCCGGAGATCTGTTTGACAGGATCTTGGCTCACCTGCCGCTTCTTATCCTTCTCCGGATGCGGTCTGTGAGCAAGAAGGGGTCCACCCTCATGTTCTGAAGTCGTTTCATCGATCTCTATTCAGGAATATCCCCGCAGAAAGCCTGGGTTGTACTGTACACATCAGGTGAACTGACTTGCGCCTACGATTGTGCTTTGCGGAAGTGGCGTTGAAAGTTTAGGAGTTGAAAGTTTGCCTTCTACTCACAAACAGAAAACAGGAACTATACTGGCACGACAAGCGTCACAACAAGGTGATGTTTAGTCTTACCTTATGATCTTGTACAGTGCAGCAAAAATTTTGGACACCAAAGACCTCGGATATTCGCTGGAGTGAGGGACCAGAGAGCAGCAAACGATCCATTGGCTAGAGCTGATCCCAAGTAGAGAAGTGGAGTTTCTGATAAACACAACATTCCAAAGGCCAGTCAAAATGACTTTCAGACGCTGGTGATCACAAGCTATTGGAAAGACAAAATTGTCATCGAAAGTACTATCGTTCAGAGAGGAAAGAAAACCATTACTTACTTCCGGCAGCTAGAGTCAGACAGCCCACTCATAATTGAATATGCTACGGTCAGCCATAACACCGTGGGTATCCGGTATTCCTTACCATCACATCCATATCTGCAGGTTAACAAATATCAGGGAAATGCGTATCAAGGCCTGCTGACGGCGAGAATGTTGCATCCCAATGCTTATCGGTACTGAAAGGATTTGCTAATCATGCGAATCCCATCCTGTTCTACCACCTAAGCAACAGCCTTCTTAAAAGCTGATCACGTTTTCCAGTTGAGAAGGCCGGAAATCATCGGATTATCCAGAAATAAGACGACTGAAGGAGCTTGCAATGCTAATCAATCCCACGAACAGGCCAAAACTCTCCAAACCCAATGCTAAACATATCCGAACTACAAGGAATCAACTTATTTCATGAGCATTATATAACGTACCACTTTGAAAGAAACTAAAAGGGCATTTGGCGATGATCCAGAGCATTTACACGGGAAAGCAGTAAAGCGGGCAGTGGAGATTGCACCAACTCAAAAGAAAGCTTGAACCCATTTGAAAGGCGTGAAACCGCCGACCTTCATAGATTTGGAAACAGATGTGAGGGGATCTGGAGGTCACTAGATGGGGAATTCACTAGAGATGCATTTAAGTTCCACAAAGACCTCCAAGTCCCAAGCTCTCACGCCTTGAAGACTTGAAGCTTATCCAGAGATACGTGTAAATTACCAGACTTTACTTGCACCACATTACAGGAAAAAATGGAAGAGTTGTCTCAGTGAAGAGTTTGCCGGTTGAATATAATGGTAGAGGTGTGCCATAGTTAACTGACCTGGCCAAAGTTATTGATCACAGCAAGCCCACAACCAGGACCAGCCATAATTGCCAATGAAAGCAACCTGCCACGACAAAAAGACTTGAAAGACTTGAAAAAAGCAACCCGATGTAATAGACTTAGTAGGTCAGTCCATCAATCGACCTTTGAACGGGACAGAATAACGGGGTTTTAATCATGCGGATCCACCTGAAATGAGATACACTTGGAACTGGACTTCAATGCACCACCATCTAGCCCGAGTATGGCATTTAGGCGTTCAGCCTCCTCATCCGGACATGTTTAGCTCAACATGATAACAACCATGGTATTCAAGAATGTCAGGCTATCACTAGACAATCTTTTAGAAATTGTCGTGAACCGGGCGTGGTTGAAGGCTACCGTGCTGGGCGTGTAGAGAAGATAAGGGCCTCCGGTAGCAAGTTGACGGAGCAAGTTGACGGTCCAAATGAACAAAGACATCTGGAGCAAGCTTCCGGAAGATCTATTTGACAGGACCTTGGCTCACCCGCCGCTTCACAGCCTTCTCCGGGTGCGGTTTGTGTGCAAGAAGTGGTCCACCCTCATGTTATCAAGTCGTTTCGCCGATCCGAGACATCCCCGCAGAAAGCCTCGACTGTTCTGTAATCATGCGAGCTGACTTCTGCCTACAATTGTGCTTTTCGATAGTGATAGAACATCTCAATACCTACACTCTTATCTGAGAAATGTGTGCTGGTTGCGTCAGAGGGCTTGCTCTTGTTATGGGGATTAAAATTTCCCTTGGCAGGACTGTTACGTCGATTATGTACATAAAAAGATTATACATGTCGTAGGAAGGACATTGAACCTGAAGACAACAAATTTTCAGATTCAGACACATACCCGCAGGAAGCCTGACTGCAGTGTAATCAGGTGAATTGACTTCCGCCTAAAATTGTGCTTTTCGTCAGGGCTAGAACATCTCAATGCCTACACTCTCATCAGAAGGTTTGCTCTGTCATGGGAATGAAAATATCCCTTGGCAGGACTGTTACGTCGATTACGTACATAAAAATTTATACATGTAGTAGGAAGGACATTGAACCCCAAGACAATAGATTTTCAGATTCTCGTGTCGGATCTTTTCTTTGAAGAGGGTGGAAAGCCTGACTGCAGTGTAATCATGTGAACTGACTTCCGCCTAAAATTGTGCTTTTCGTCAGGGCTAGAACATCTCAATGCCTACACTCTCATCAGAAGGCTTGCTCTGTCATGGGAATGAAAATATCCCTTGGCAGGACTGTTACGTCGATTACGTACATAAAAATTTATACATGTAGTAGGAAGGACATTGAACCCGAAGACAATAGATTTTCAGATTCTCATGTAGGATCTTTTCTTTGAAGAGGGTGGAAAGATAGCGGGTAGGCTGGCTACAGAAGTTTTTTAGTTCACAAGTAATTCATGGATCGTCGGAGGTACCCGTTGGCCAATCATGGCAGCCGCTTAGAAATTTGGTGCCAGGCATGCCATGCCATACGGTGTAACGGACTCTTTTATTGTATAACCTTTTCACCATTCGGAGTGATTGTGTATGACATTGAACATAGAGTCTGCAGTGAAGTTCATTTACGTATGTTCGATTCTGTTGTTTCTCCTTCTCTTAGAGGTGTTCCACAGTTCACTGACCTGGCCAAAGTTATTGATCAAAGCCAGTCCACATCCAGGACCAGCCATAATTGCAAAAGTAAGCAAGCTGCCACGACAAAGAGCTTGGTTATTTTGGGTGGAGAGAAAAGCAACCCCGATGTAGTAGACTTAGTTCACTGACCTGGCCAAAGTTATTGATCAAAGCCAGTCCACATCCAGGACCAGCCATAATTGCAAAAGTAAGCAAGCTGCCACGACAAAGAGCTTGGTTATT
Source organism: Lunularia cruciata (assembly GCA_948567375.1). Taxonomy (NCBI): domain Eukaryota; kingdom Viridiplantae; phylum Streptophyta; class Marchantiopsida; order Lunulariales; family Lunulariaceae; genus Lunularia; species Lunularia cruciata. Next base: position 72,079,988 of record OX419757.1, on the reverse strand, counting down.
TTGGGTGGAGAGAAAAGCAACCCCGATGTAATAGACTTAGTGGATCACTCCATCAACCGACCTTTGAACGAAACACTATAACGGGTTTTTAAATAATGCGGGGAACCATCCACCTGAAATGAGAGATACTTCGAACTTGACCTCAATGCACCATGTTGTAGGCCGGGTGTGGCATTTAGGACCTTCAGCCTCCTCATCTAGTAATGTTTAGGTCAACATCACAACCACCATGGTAATTTTTCAAGAATGTCAAGCTATCTCTTGCTAGCGCAAATCTTTGGAAATTGTCGTGAAACGTAGCGTGGTCGACTACCATCCTTGTGTGTAGAGACGCTGAGGGCCTCCGGAAGCAAGTTGACGGAGTAAGTTGACGCTCTGATGAACAAAGGCTTCTGGAGTGAGCTTCCGGAAGATCTGTTTGACAGGATCTTGGCTCACCTGCCGCTCATATCCCTTCTCCGGATGCGGTCTGTGAGCAAGAAGTGCTCCACCCCCATGTTCTGAAGTCGTTTCATCGATCTCTATTCAAATCTGCGGGGATGTCTTTGAATAGATATCCTCGCAGAAAGGCTGTGTTGTACTCAACCCATCAGGCGAACTGACTTGCGCCTACAATTGTGCTTTGCGGACGTGGCGTTGAGAACTTAGGAAGTTGAAAGTTTGCCTTCTACTCACAAGGTTTGAGTATCTTCAAAGCACTTCAATCTAGAGAGTGGGAGTAAAAGTATGCGAGCTAAAGAAACATGCAGTTTTGCTATAATAATATATAACTACTTATAAAATCAAAACCTCGTTTTTAAACCCGTAGTAGAGTGGTTTATTTGTGTGTTTTTATTATATTCATCATTTATAAAGCTTGTATGGTTTAGATGTATTTTGATGATGAATATTAAAATTATAATTGCATAAAATTTGGATACTTTAGAGATACCTAAAAGTATCTACATTCTTTGACTAAAATGAAACATTAGCTGGTCAAAGAAAACTAAAGGACTATGTAAATTTAAATTAATAGTAGATGAATTTAAATTATTAGATTATATTTTAAATTTTATTTATTTAAACTTATTATAGTTTTTTAACCTTTATGTAAATCATGTGTGTTACAAATATGATTCTTAAACAAAAGAAAATATTTTTGTCATGCCTCACCAATTGTCAAAAATGCAAATTTTGTTTTCTTCTTCTACTTTGTTAAAGACTAAGAAATATACAATTATATGTTGGTAGGAAATCATTTTATATGATATATTTAGTTTCATCCTAGTTTATGCCAAGGTATGAAGGTAATGGCTTTGAAGATCATTGACATATCAATCTTCAAATGGAATGAGTAGTCTTTGAAGAGGAATTTTGTTGTGCACACTTTGGGGTTGATATCTCTATAGTTAAGGGTCCAAATGGAAAGATCTTCATCTCTTTAGGAGTGAATTCTCAAGGACCGTTCCAATGACACTAAAATCATAGCTTTTGGAGTTTTGTAGCAAAAGTTACAACTTTGTTCTTTTCATTGTAGTAAACTAGCCTTTTACCATCAACATTGTTCAACTGAGTGTATGGGTATTAGTTGCACTTTTAACAAGTGATTGTATGTTTGATTGAGTTAGAGTTAAGAATCTTGATGTATGAACAGAAGCACTTGAGTGAGGCAATTTGTGTTGAACTAGAGTGTGCAATTCTAGGGGCTTTGTAGAAGTCAAGAACAATACAAAAATGGGTTGCCACACACTTGGAATATCTTAATGTAACACTAACCTATAAGATTCAACATTATGGTCATTCAAGACTCTTGTAATGTCATGCCTTCTGAGAAGGGTGGAAACTTATCTTCATTCAAGACTCTTGTGATCTCGTGCCTTCTGGGAAGGGTGGAATGGTATGTCACAATCATAGTCGTGAGAATGATTGGACCCTCGAGAGATCTTGCTCTCTCTTAGTTTGTGCGTTCTAAGACACTACTTGTGAGACACCTTAATACTATTTATCTTGTATGACATGAACTTTGTGATGTGAATGGGAATTGTGGTGTATGTGACTATTTGAATGATAGCTGTCAAGAATTCAGCTGTGCAATGGGGAAGGTATAGAAATTCTAAGGTGAAGTGACCCTTGTTAGAAATGAACATCACAATCAAGAATAATCTAGATTAAATTTATCATGAGTGTGATTATTGTTGATTTTCTCTTTTCATAGAAAACAAGACAGTGTGACTCTACACTCTTATAGGAATGACTCTACCCAAAAGGTTAAATACAATACAACAGATTATTTGTATGGTGACACTAGATCTTCATTGTTAGCCATTTCCAATAGTATCATGGGGGAAATGACTTGTCTTACTAGTCATATTATTATTATGTCTCTTCTGTGTTACCTCAATTCTTTATCCCACTAGATGAAATTTTAGTTAGTAAAGGATATTAGAACATAAGTTCCGGGACATTTATATTGAGTAAATAAAATGGCCAAAACTGTTTGATATTTTGTATATTGAAAACTTTTTAGGTATTGCATTCTTGGTCCAAAGCATAACAAAAAGAGAATTCTTTGACCACACATCAAGCAAAATAAGTGAAAGTGACACCAAAAAATAATGAAGTGTAAAGAAAGAAAGAAATTACATCAAATTCTTTGACAAGAGGATATTGTCGGTACCTATTTATCGATGAAAGAGCTCAAAGTTTACACTAAATTTTCATGAAAGCTTTTTTAGATATATCATGTTAATTTTTTTGGTATAGAGAAACACAACATATAAATTATTGTGATATTGAAATATCATCATACATGAAATAATAAAAAAATTTGATTATTGTGTCGTTAGCTATAAAGAGCCAACTGCATGGAAGATTCTCTATACTCATATTTCTAAACATGTAGAATGTTATATATATAGAAAGTAACATATATTATATCCAAAATAGTACAAGGATTTATATGTTTGTAAATGTGAGTATAAAGAAAAATTATGTATTTTGGCTAAAATTAAATTTTCTTATACCAATTAAAAATATAATACTATTTTTGATTTATATATGAAAATAAATAAATAAAATCCAATTTCATTCTTACCCATACAATCATTCAATTCTCTAATCTACTAGACACATTTTCATGTAAGAAACAATATTTATTATATTTTAGACAGAGGATACTTGCATTTACTGAGAAAATATGATTTTATGTATAATTGGATCTATATGTTTCAATTAAATAGAATCTATAAGTATAAATAAATAAGTATAAATTTTTTTACTGATTTAAAAAAACTTGAATGTGAAGAAATTTTTATTAATTTTTCATTACGTTCCAGTAAAACGGTTTAAATATGAAGATTTAAAATATAAAGTGAACCGAATATCTAAGGATTATTTTATCTTGTACTAGATATTTCAAAATAATACTTATGATGGTTATCTTAGTTTGGTTTATATCTTGCAATGGTTTGTTTCCAAATTTTCAAGGATGCATGTGTTAGATGCCAGTAAACTTTATCTTATATTTATTTCAGTAAATGGAAGCGTTATAAGAATTTTTATCATGGTCATATGTATCCAGTAATAACTGAAGTGCTTCTTTCGAATATTATTCATCAAGACAAGTCTTACCAAGGATCAATGAACTTACATTTGGAGCATGACCTATTAAGCGCAACAGCAATACAGGCAGAAACTTCCTCCAAATGTGCTTATAGCTAGCAAAAATTACCACTTAATTCTCAGGTTCAGGTTGTAATAAAAGTGCAATATTATAAGAAAGTGAAGAGATCATGTAAAGAGGCTCCTTTTGAAGTTTCGCTTATCTGGCCCTTCACATCAAAGCTGCAGTTTAGTTTCGCTCACCTCAATCAATGTACGTTTCGTTTCAGATGTTACATGTTGAATTAAGAGGGACTTCATAAGTGTAGTGTATGCAGTCCTTTAAAGCGGCATGTGATATTTAGCCCTTGGAGGTTCCCGGACACTTTGCCCAGATACTGTACACATTTTCTGCTTGCCAGACTACAATCAGAAAGGTAATCCGTGATAAATGATACCGTGAATACCGTGAATAAATACTTCCGGGGTAGGTGGATAATCTTCAGAAATATTGACTGATGATCCCGCATAGCGAATAATGAATACTCTTGACCTCTATTGTTCCAGCGATACATGCTGTGTGGGAAGCTTCTCTGCAAATGATATATCCTTTATATACCCTTAACTGTTTCGTTGATACGGGCTCCATATGGCGAGAGAAGGAGAGAGCGCTCTTAGGTGGAAGGACACTCCTGTAACTGTAGATCTGCGGAACGGAGGTGATGATTGAGATATCTATAAACTCTCTATTTATGTACACTGACACCTTGACTTTACTGTACTCTACTAGGTACATTGGGCTGATCTACAATAAAGAAGGGTATTAGGAGCCATTGGGCTCACGGAATTGTATCGACAGAGTTCGAGTTCACCGAGCATAAAATCTGATGAGTTCTTTCGGCTAGAATGGCTCCTGTTCTTACACCACCTAGCACTCCCATTGACATTCCGAAGCACAGTGTACCCGGACTGTAGAATTAAAACTATAAGTTCAGTACCACAGCGCTGGACTCCACGCATACTTGGGGTGAATTCCGTGGCTAGCAACCTAACCCATGAATATTGTGTCTACAGGTTAATAGTAATTGGCATTGAAGCCCATGCATCCCCACTCCGTTTCAGCGCGTAGTTAAACGTCAATGGGTCAGGCAGAAAAGAATACATAGGTTAGCGGCCTGAATTCCGAAATAGGATTAGATGAGTGTATATCTGGGGATAAGTGTTTTGCTTGTAGTACGCTCTGCTTGCCGAAATTCGTAGTACATACACATTCTCGTTTCCAACCAAGTCATCGTCTTCGTCTAAATCACGTAGGCCTGGAATTTTGTGTGCCAGGGTTGTTCGTGGCGTTCTAAACTCTGGTTCTTCGTCGTACAGGTGTCCGACTACTTTGGCAGAAAGGATGTAAGCTCCCACTGGTACACATGCCCAGCACATGCACAATCAAGAAATTAGCTTGAACAAAATCTAAAACCTGGGGAAGTGATATTCTCGTTACTTTTAGCTGGGTCCATATTCTTGACTTTGTACTGTAAGCAGAGCACGAAGGGATGATGGAATATGATGCAAATCTGGACACATAGAGAAGGTAGATGAGGATCAAGAAACAGGAACTACACTGGCACGACAAGCATCACAACAAGGTGATGTTTAGTCTTACCTTATGATCTTGTACAGTGCAGCAAAGTTTTGGAGACCAAAGACCTCGGATATTCGCTGGAGTGAGTGACCAGAGAGCAGCATACGATCCATCGACTAGAGCTGATCCCAAGTAGAGAAGTGGAGTTTCTGATGAACACGATATTCCAAAAGCCAGTCAAAATGCCGTTCAGATACTGGTAAACACAAGCTATTGGAAAGACAAAATTGTCATCGAAAGTACTATCGTTCAGAGAGGAAAGAAAACCGTTCCTGTCAAACCGCCTAAGCAAAAGCCTTCCAAAAAGCTGATCACGTTTTCCAGTTAAGAAGGCCGGAAATCAGCGGCTTACCCAGACAACCGAAGGAGCTGGCAATGCTAATCAATCCCACGACCAGGCCAGCACTCTCCAAACCCAATGCTAAACATATCCGAACTACAAGGAATCAACTTATTTAATGAGCCTTATATAACGTACTAGTCTTGATAGAAACTAAAAGAGCAGTTGGCGGTGATCCAGAGCATTTACACGGAAGCAGTAAAGCGGGCAGTAGAGGTTGCATCAACTCAAAAGAAAGCTTGAACCCATTTGAAAGGCGTGAAACCGCAGACCCTCATAGAAACGGATACAGGTGCGCGGGGTCTGGAGGTCACTAGATACGGGATTCACCAGAGATGCATTTAAGTTCAAAAAAGACCTCCAAGTCCCAAGCTCTCAAGCCTTGAAGACTTGAAGCTTAGATACGTTTATATTACGAGAGATACCAGAGATAGGTTTATATTACCAGATTTTACTTGCAGCACATTACAGGAAAAAGTGGAAGAGTTGTCTCAGTGAAGAGTTTGCCGGTTGAATCTAATGGTAGAGGTGTGCCATAGTTTACTGACCAGGCCAAAGTTATTGATCACAGGAAGCCCACATCCAGGACCAGCCATAATTGCAAATGAAAGCAACCTGCCACAAAAAGAGATCGTTATTTTGGGCAGAAAGACTTGAAAAAAGCAACCGGGTTCAACCGACCTTTGAACGAAACAGAATAACGGGATTTTAAATCACGCGGATCCACCTGAAATGAGATACACTTGGAACTTGATTTCAATGCACCACCATCCAGGCCGGGTATGGCATTTAGGATGTTCAGCCTCCTCATCCAGCCATGTTTAGCTCAACATGATAACAACCATGGTATTCAAGAATGTCAAGCTATCACTAGCCAATCTTTTAAAACTTGTCGTGAACGAGGCGTGGTTGAAGGCTACCGTGCTGGCGTGTAGAGAAGATGAGGGCCTCCGGTAGCAAGTTGACGGAGCAAGTTGACACTCCAATGAAAAAGGACATCTGGAGCAAGCTTCCGGAAGGTCCTTGGCTCACCCGCCGCTTCACGGCCTTCTCCGGGTGCGAACATGATGTTTCTGAAGAGAGTCATCATTGTGGTAGAGCTGACTAATTCGTCATTCGATTTGTTTAAACCGATTACCCAAGTCCGCAGATCACTCCGAGGTTTCTTCCTGTGTTGGACAAGCAGGTAGGTCTGCTTGCCCTAGGGAGAGTAGAAACAACCCTTCGAGAATACCACTGGATCCCCCCGCCTACAAATGAACGGAACTGTATGGTACTCGGTGATACGGATAGACCGGACGTCCAGTATAGTTATATAGTTTCTTTAACATGTGTTCCTCATAAATAAATAAATAAGTAAAAAAGTATAAAGAGTGGTGTCCTTAATTGGATGTGAAGACATAGACTTTAGACAATTAAATAATCCTTGCGATATTAAATTTTACGACGGTATATTTTCTCTATATTCTCTCTTGGCGACCCTCAAAGTCTCAGTTCAATATATTTAGTCTGGCTCGGCTAACGATGTACCGTAAAGGCTCACCGCGCAGTCCCAGTAGAGTAGCAGTGGCAGAGACCACGTTCTTCTTCGTTTTGGTTTCCATCAGAATCGTCCTCACGAGTGGGCACTGTCGAAAGAAGTTTCTGGTTACGGCTGGAGTAGTCGGATACACATGAAGACTTTGAACGAAGACTTTGGTGGCATTTGACTCACGAGAGTAAGTTCGGGAGGAATCGCATGGCAAAAGGGGTCTATCTAAACTAGTATTTCCGGCAGTTGATTTAAATATGTTTAAGCATTCAGCTACTTGTAAGGTGAAAGGGAGATGGGCCAGAAGGCCAAATAGTTTACCCCGAAGGAAAAAGACAAAACATGTACAAGCACTAAGAAGTGCAAAAGGGGGAAATGAGCTCGAGACAAAGGTGCTCCAAAAAACCGCGTTTCGAAAGGGATCAGAGGAAGTTTAAGCAGAAAATTAATTCGTTTTTTAATCATTTCATTTTAACGTCTGAAGTATCGTGTGAGAACTCAACCTCTGCCTACAATGTATTTGACTCTCCTAACATTACTTCATACACTACTTAATATGGAGAAATTTAAATATGAGGAATTAGTCAACTCCTGCAGAGGAGTTCACAACACTTGAGTTCACAGAACTACATCCTTGATTTTGACTATACGTGATCAAAAATAAGAATATTAAAAACTTCAACAATGAATGAATGTTGTTGGTGCAAGTCCGAGTTTACATTCCTATAGGTCAAGAAACGCATTTTCATGAAGAAACAACATTTGTTTTTGAAATAATTTAGTTCAATCTTCTTCAAGTGCGTCACCATCATATGAAAATACAAAATCCTCGCTAACAACGGTTTCTGACTTTGGGGGGTTTGGAGATTGCATAGCACCTCCAAAGGTCGACACCTTTGCTTGTGGCTGCCTCGTCAGCAGCTTTGATCCTTGGTGATTCAGATGCTCTCCTCGAGCTCAGGTCCGACTGGAGTATCTCGCAATCTGGTCTCCAATGAAACAGGTACTCAGAACAATAAATCAGATTCTATATCGAGATAATCTGAATTTCTGCTCTATATTGACTTTCATCTAATTGGTCACCTGGACAAAGCCCAGGATAAAAAGATATATTATATCTTCTTATTATTCATGAAGACGAATTCATGTATTAACATGAATGCGGTCCTGAGCTAGCAGCGTCGTCTTGTGAAACTAGATATATAATGATTCGAACTATACATATAGTGATTGAACTGGTGATGGGAGAGTGCTGCAAGTTGTCTAAAGGACATGTACCTGTCAGGGGAGTTAACTCAAAGGCGTATGTTATCAAAGGACATGTACCTGTCATGGAGTTATCTCAAGGGCCCATGCAGCTCTGCAAGTTAAGCACATTGGATTATGGACTTGAGATCTCGTCGTTCACCTTCCCCGAATACTGATACAACCCACAAACTGCAACCTCGAGAAAGTCTTCTACATCCCCTGAATCAAGGAGCTCTAACTTGATGCTTCTGAAGAGAGTCATCATTGTGGCAGACCGGAGCCCGGGGGTGCTTCGAATACTTTCGGGGCATTTGTGGAGTTGTCGCTTGTACGCGAACGTGCCGAGAAGTTGTCGTTAAAGTGCTACAATAGTGGACCTTAGAATTTATGTCCCTATGGCGCTTAAAGAATCACACATAGAACTGACTAGTTCGTCATTCGATTTTTGTTTCAACCGATTAACCAAGTCTGCACAAACGTCCGACAATTCTCTCGGTTGACAAGTATGTAGTGTTTCTTGCAGTATCAAGAGCAGAAACGACCCTTCAAGAATCCTAATGAATCGGCCTGCCTACGAATGAACTGTACGGTACCCCGTTAGATAAGATGTACAAGTAATGTTATATTGGGTTTTGCAATAGTATTGGGAATATGATTTTTTTTCAATATGTCTTTCATATGTGAGTGACATCGTTGTTCCGATTTAAGCACAAACGCGTTAGACAATCTACTATCCTCGATATGCGAAATCGTTCTTTGGGATACGAGTACCATTGTATGCGAGCCTTAAAAGGACATGCCACTAAACATTAAGATGTCCAGTGAGCGAATGAAACTAAAATACATACTATTAGCTCGCACAGCTTGGTGGTTCATTCATCACCTTAATTAGGTTTTGCTCATACTCTACCTTATATAAAGACAGATCAAAATCGTACTTGCTTTGCTCAACGATCAATTCCCTAAAACATGCTCTAATAACGACGCATAAAAAAATTTGACATCAAATAATTGCATGACAGGATTTTTGTCTCGCCGACATGGCTAGTTATATAAATTGGTAAACTTTTAATCTAAGTGTAAGTTCTTTTCGCGCTTTTCTAGGATTTTATTTTTGATGTTTATATAAAGTAATATATATTATATCCAAAATAGTAAAAAGACTTATGTGTTTGAAAATGTGAATATAAAGAAAATTTATGCATTTGACTAAAATACATTTTATTACACCAATTTAAGATTTAATGGTAAAATTTTAATACTTAAAAATGGAAATAAATAAATAAAATCTATTACATACTTACCCATACAGTCATTTTTTAATCTACTAGTTATTTTCATGTCAAAAATGACATTTATTATAATTTAGAAAGAGGATACTTGCAGTTACTAAGAAACTACGATCTTATGTATAATTAGATTTGTACATTTCAATTATATATATAAAACTTTGTAGTAATTAAATTTTTTTATCTAGTGTAAAGAATTTTTAAGAAATTCTCCATTACACTCTACTAAAACGGTTCAAATATCAAGATTTAATATATAAACTAAACCAAATATCTAAGGATTAATTTAGCTTGTACTAGATATTTCGAAATAATACTTATAATGGTTTTCTTAGTTTGGATTATATTTTGCAATGAGATTATCTTCCAAATTTTCAGGGATGCATGTTTAGATGCAAATAAACTTTCTTTCATATTTATTTTAGTAAGTGGAAGCGTCATAAGGAATTTTTTTATGGTCATGAATATCCAGTTTTATGTACTCCAGAGCTCTCTATTTATGTACACTGCCACCTTGAACTTACTGTACTCTACTAAGTACATTGAGTTGCTCTACAATATAGAAGCGTATCAGGAGCCATTGGGCTGACGGAATTATATCGATAGAGCTCAAGTTGATCGAGCATAAAATCTGATGAGTTCTTTTGGCTAGAATGGCTCCTCTACTCACACCAGCTAGCACCGCCATCGACACTCGGAAGCAGTGTGTACTCAGACTGTGGAATCGAAACTATAAGTTCAGTACCACCGCGTGGGACTCCACGCATACTTGGGGGGTGGAATCCACTATTTGTCAAGGGATCCAATCCTACTCGCTTTCCGTGCGTTGAGTTAAATGTCTATGGCCCTAGCAGAAAAGGAACACATAGGCTGGCAGTCTGAGTTTCGAAATAGGATCAGAGGAGTGTTTGTTTGGGGATCATTGTATCTCTTGTCGTACGCTCTGCTTGCAGAAATTCGTATTCCAGACATATCCTCGTCTCCAACCAAGTCATCGTCTTCGTCCTCATCACCTAGGCCTGGAATTTTGCTTACAAGGGTTGTTCGTGGCGTTGTAAAACTCTGCTTCTTCGTCGTACAGGTATCCGACTACTTTGCCAGGAAAGATGTAAGCTCCCACTGTACACATGTCCAGCACATGCACAATCAAGAAATTAGCTTGAATAAAATCTAAAGATTGGGAAATATTCTCGTTAGTTTTAGTTGGGTCCACATTCTTGACTTTGTACTGTAAGCTGAGCACGAAGGGATGATGGAATATGATGCAAATCTGGACACATAGGGAAGGTAGATGAGGATTTAGAAACACGAACTATTCTGGCACGACAAGCGTCACAACAAGGTGATGTTTGGTCTTACCTTCTTATTATCTTGTACAGTGCAGCAAAATTTTGGAGACCAAATACCTCAGAAATTCGCTGGAGTGAGTACCAGGAGAGCAACATAGGATCCATCGACTAGAGCTGATCCCAAGTAGAGAAGTGGAGTTTCTGATAAACACAACATTCCAAAGGCCAGTCAAAATGACGTTCAGACACTGGTAATCACAAGCTATTGGAAAGACAAAATTGTCATCGAAAGTACTATTGTTCAGAGAGGAAAGAAAACCATTACTTACTTCCGGCGGCTAGAGTCGGACAGCCCACTCATAATTGAATATGCTACGGTCAGACGTAACGCCGTGGGTATCCGGTATGCTTTCACATCCTACCCTGCAGGTTAACAAATATCAGGGAAATGCGTATCAAGGCCGGTAGAATGTTGCCGGTATCAATGCAGACCGGTAGAATGTTGCATCTCAATGCTTATTGGTACTGAAAAGATTTACTTAATCGTCGAATCCCATCCTGTCGTACCGCCTAACCAACAGCCTTCGTAAAAGCTGATCACGTTTTTCAGTTGAGAAGGCCGGAAATCATCGGCTTACCCAGCAATAAGACGACCGAAGGAGCTTGCAATGGTATCCCACGAACAGGCCAACACTCTCCAAACCCAATGCTAAACATATCCGAACTACAAGGAATCAACTTATTTCATAAGCCTTATATAACGTACTAACTTTGATAGAAACTAAAAGAGCATTTGGCGGTGATCCAGAGCATTTACATGGGATGCAGTAAAGCGGGCAGTAGAGATTGCATCAACTCAAAAGAAAAGCTTGAAGCCATTTGAAAGGCGCAACACCGCAGACCTTCATAGAAATGGAAACAGGTGTGAGGAGGTCTGGAGGTCACTAGATGCGCAATTCACCAGAGATGCATTTAAGCTCAAAAAAGACCTCCAAGTCCCAAGCTCTCACGCCTTGAAGACTTGAAGCTTATCCAGAGATACGTTTAAATTACCAGATTTACTTGCACCACATTACAGACATAAAGTGGAAAAGATGTCTCAGTGAAGAATTTGCCGGTTGAATCTAATGGTAGAGGTCTGCCATAGTTTGACCTGGCCAAAGTTATTGATAGCAGCAAGCCCACATCCAGGACCAGCCATAATTGCAAATGAAAGCAACCTGCCACGACAAAGGGATCGCTGTTTTTGGCAGAAGACTTGAAAAAAGCAACCCGGTGTAATAGACTTAGTACGTCATTCCATCAACCGACCTTTGAACGGGACAGAATAATGGGGTTCTAAATCATACGGATCGACCTGAAATGAGATCCACTTGGAACTTGACTTCAATGCACCACCATCTAGGCCGAGTATGGCATGTAGGGCGTTCAGCCTCCTCATCCAGTCATGTTTAGCTCAACATGATAACAACCCTGGTATTCCAGAATGTCAAGCTATCACTAGCCAATCTTTTAGACATTGTCGTGAACGGGGCGTGGTTGAAGGCTGCCGTGCTGGCGTGTAGAGAAGATGAGGGCCTCCGTTAGCAAGTTGACGGAGCAAGTTGGCTCTCCAATGAACATAGACATGCAGCAACCTTCCGGAAGATCTATTTGACAGGATCTTGGCTCACCCCCCGCTTCACAGCCTTCTCCGGATGCGGTTTGTGTGCAAGAAGTGGTCCACCCTCATGTTATCAAGTCGTTTCGTCGATCTCTAGTCAGAGACATCCCCACAGAAAGTCTGGACTGTTCTGTAATCATGCGAACTGACTTCCGCCTACAATTGTCCTTTTCGAGAGTGATAGAACATGTCAATACATACACCCTCATCCGAGAAATGTGTGCTGGTTGAGTCAGAAGGCTTGCTCTTGTTATGGGGATGAAAATTTCCCTTGGCAGGACTGTAACGTCAATTATGTACATAAAAGATTATACATGTCGTAGGAAAGACATTGAACCCGAAGACAACAAATTTTCAGGTGTTCATGTCGGATCTTTCCTTTGACGAGGGCCGAAAGATAGCCGGTAGACTGGCTAAAGAAGATTTGATTCCACAATTAATTCATGGATCATCGGACGTACCCCTTGGCCAATCATGGCAGCCGCTTGGAAATTTGGTGCCGGGCATGCCATGCCATACGGTGTAGCGGACTCTTTTATTGTATAACCTTTTCACCATTCGAAATGATTGCCTATGACATGGAACATAGAGTCTGTAGTCAAGTTCAGGTACGTATGTCCGATTCTGTTGTCTCTCCTTCTCTTTTGGAATGCAAGGGCCGGCTGTGGATGGTGGGAGGTCCGAGGACGGAGTATGCTTTGCCATCCGAGTATGGAGGCTTGAGCCTGAAAGAATGGCGTGGGAGGAGGTTGTGAGGATGCCGCTCGGGATATGTAAGGAGTTCGTGCAAAAGCTGCATCCCTCTAGACATATTTTAGAATCGTTTGCTTAACCATCTCCGGAAGCACCCCTTCGCTCATTTATGATTTCGCCCTGAAATCATGGCAATGGCTTCCGGACTGCCCTTGGCTTCTGTGCATCAATAATTGACAGCTCCGTGGTATCAGAAACGAACCTAGATTGCATCCGTTTTTCGAGACTTATCATACAACTGGTGTCGGCATCCGAACCGAACCTAGATTATATCCCTTTCTGGAGACTTACGGTACAACTGGTGTAGCGCTTTTTCCAGTGTTGTATACAGAACCGGAACCACTTCGTTCCCAGGTACAATTCTTTCTTCTACATTTCTAGACATAAGTTGCCGTGATCTTGCAGTGCAGGGATGACAACTGATTCTGGTTGGAAGGCCTTGCCTTGGTCCTTAGAGCTTGCTATTGCCAATTTGTTATCTTTATGTGCATATACTTCATGACTTAGTGGGTTGTAGTCCTTATGTCATTCGGGCACGTCAGCTTCGATGCGTAGTCTTACTAGAGCTGTTGGCCGCACGGTGTTTGTCGGTGCTACCTATAGTTCCTATGCGTATCGGTATCAGATCTCGTAATCATCTCACTTCTGCAGGCTTGTCCTCAATGGCTGTTTCTTTTTACTTTGAAGGAGGTTGAGATGTCAGATACAGATTTTGTTAAATAAAACCCAGATTACCCTTGACATCTAGATCGTAAGTAAGAACCTCTCATCACTGTCAAAGGCTCACATGGAATTTAGAGAATGCACACAAGACTTTGCCGAAGTAGAAGTTAAGGTCTAGGGTATATCAGGATGAAATTACTCCATCTCGCAATTCACTTTCTACTGTAAATGAAGCATGGCTGCATCAAGATTCTGACACGGCAAATTCACGTTCCCTCCGTCCCCTGGGTGGTAACAAGGGGAGGGTATTTGCGGACTATATCACTTTTATTCGTTCCTCCCTCCTCTTTTGGAGTATACACGGTCCAAAACTCCCTCTCCCTGAATACTTGAAGCAGGGGATAGGAAGTGACTTACAGAGGATGGGGACTGTAGAGTAGCAGGGCTTCCAGGCCAGGAACACTTTCTGGCCAGCGGAAGTCCTAGTTCCTCGTCAAATTTTCCCGTCGATGTCGAGTTGTCAACTCTCTCTACGTCACATGGGCTTGTACTTACTGTGAAAGTACTGACGGTGCGCTGGTTTCAAAGCGTTCCAAATTGGAAGTGGGCTGTATGTCGAACCATTCCTCATATATTGCAAATGACGTTACGTAGTTCAATTAAAGAAGGTCTCGAGGTACTTTCACTTTCCCCTTGAGTGTGAGTGCAGGACAGTCACACTCAGTCCGATCTTGGAGGTACTGCATACTGTTAACTCCGAAGGTAAACTGAGATGGCTTTAGCACAAGGAAATAGGATGCTATCCTTTAACGCCTAAAAAGCCACCTTCAAGTTAATGTTAGCGACGCAAATATTATGTGTATGCTCCCCTTTAACTCTCCCTGATACAAGAGCATTCCAATTGGCTTTGTGTGCACTGTCGAGAAGAAGTTTTAACTCGTAGCTACTGATCACTCCAACAGCCTTGCGGTCTTTATTTTCCGGTAGTAATCAGTCCTTGAACATGCCATGGTGTTTGTCTTGAGGGATCTTTAGCCGAAGTATATCCACTGTCCAGTTTTGCTCCACCTCAACACCGAAAACTTGTGAATGAAGATCCAGGCTTTAGGAATAACATCCAGAGCCAAGGGTCTAACGAGTGCTTCAAGACGGGTGTTCATGCATCAGTGGAAGCTATTGCCGATGATGCAAAGCTTGCCCTGGTTACCCAGGTTTTGCAATTCGAAATGGGGCTTAGCCCCATTTTACCCTTTTTTTTCTCTCCCTTGTACTGCTTGATGGGGTCTTCCCATCCTTCGTTTTTTCTACGCGGTCGCCTTCTTCTCGGTTTTGCAATTCGAAAGGAAGAGGCCGTGAACCATTTGCAGAAGACTACGTACAACTCCTGCGGAAGCAAATTGTAATGTGGCCAATTGACGAAGA
Source organism: Lunularia cruciata (assembly GCA_948567375.1). Taxonomy (NCBI): domain Eukaryota; kingdom Viridiplantae; phylum Streptophyta; class Marchantiopsida; order Lunulariales; family Lunulariaceae; genus Lunularia; species Lunularia cruciata. The sequence goes on along the minus strand of OX419757.1, from coordinate 72,064,572 downwards.
ATGTATCTCAAAGATGCTTAACCCTGAACTCTTGATTATGATGTTGAAGTCCCCGCAAAGCACCCGTGCAATCCAGGACTATACTTCTCCGGTGTCACTCACCATGAGTTTATTGTATTTACTTCGGGATGAGTGTTTTCCTTGATAAACGCTCTGCTTGGAGGAATTCTTACTACAGAAATATATTCTCGTCTCCAACCAAGTCATCGTCTTCGTCACCTCGGTCTGGAATTTCTGTGCCAGGGTTGTTCGTGGCGTTGTAAAACTCTGTTTCTTCGTCGTACAGGTATCCGACTACCTTGGCAGAAAGGATGTAAGCTCCAACTGGTACACATGCCCTGCACATGCACGATCAAGAAATTAGCTTGAACAAGATCTAAAGATTGGGAAATATTCTCGTTAGTTGTAGTTGGGTCCACATTCTTGACTTTGTACTGTAAGCTGAGCGCGAAGGGATGATGGAATATGATGCAAATCTGGACACGTCGGGAAGGTAGATGAGGATTAAGAAGCAGGAACTATACTGGCACGACAAGCGTCACGGGCCTCCGGTAGCAAGTTGATGCTCCAATGGACAAAGACATTTGGAGCAAGCTTCCGGAAGATCGTCTTGACAGGACCTTGGCTCACCCGCCGCTTCACAGCCGTCTCCGGGTGTGGTTTGTGTGCAAGAAGTGGTCAACCCTCATGTTATCAAGTCGTTTCGTCGATCTCAATTCAGAGACATTCCCGCAGAAAGCCTGGACTGTTCTGTAATCATGCGAACTGACTACCGCCTACAATTGTGCATTTCGAGAGTGATAGAACGTCTCAAGACCTACACTCTCATCCGAGAAATGTGTGCTGGTTGAGTCAGAAGGCTTGCTCTCTTATGGGAATGAAAATTTCCTTGGCAGGACTGTAACGTCGATTATGTTCATAAAAGATTAGACATGCTGTACGAAGGACATTGAACCCGAAAGCAACAAATTTTCAGATTCTCATGTCCGATCTTTTCTTTGACGAGGGCCGAAAGATGGGGTAGGCTTGCTACAGAAGTTTTTTATTTCACGAGTAATTCATGGATCGTCGGAGGTTCCCCTTCGCCAATCATGGCAGCCGCTTGGGAATTTGGTGGCGGGCATGCCATGCCATATTGTGTAACGCACTCTTTTATTGTATAACCTTTTCACCATTCGGAGTGATTGCCTATGACATAGAGTCTGCAGTGAAGTTCAGGTACGTATGTCCGATTCTGTTGTGTCTCTTTCTCTTTTGGAATGCAAGGGCCGGCTGTGGATGGTGTGAAGTCCGAGGACGGAGTATGCTTGGCCATTCGAGTATGGAGGCTTGAGCCTGAAAGAATGGCGTGGGAGGGGATTGTGAGGATGCCGCTCGGGATATGTAAGGAGTTCGTGGAAAAGCTGCATCCCTTTAACATGTTTTAGAATCGTTCGCTTAACCATCTCCGGAAGCACCCTTGCGCTCATGTATGATTTCGCCCTGAAATCATAGCAATGGCTTCCAGACTGCCCTTGGCTTCCGTACATCAATAATTGACAGTTCCGTGGTATCGGAATCGAACCTAGATTGCATCCGTTTTTGGAGACTTATCATACAACTGGTGTCGGCATCAGAACCGAACCTCGATTACAACTCTTTCTGGAGACGTACGGTACAACTGGTGTAGAGCTTTTTCTAGTTTTGTATAGACAACCGGAACGATTTCGTTTCCAGGTATAATTCTTTCTCCTACATTTCTAGACATAAGTTGCCGTGATCTTGCAGTGCAGGGATGATAGCCGATTCTGGTTGGAAGGCCATGCCTTTGTCCTTGGAGCTCCCCATTGCCAATTTGTTATCTTTATGTACATATATTTCATGGCTTAGTAGGTTGTAGTCCTTATGTCTGTAAGTAAGAACCTCTCATCACTGTCAAAGGCTAACCTGGAATTTGGGATTCTTATATCAGGGTTAAATTACTCCATCTCGCAATTCACTTTCCACTGTCTATGACCATGGCTGCATCAAGATTCTGTCACAGCATATTCACGTTTCCTCCGTCCCCTGGGTGTAAACAAAGGGAGGGAATTTGCGGACTATATCACTTTAATTCGTTCCTCCCTCCTTTTATGGAGTCTACACCGTCCAGAAACTCCCTGTCCCTGGATACTTGAAGCGGGGGATAGGAAGTGACTTACAGGGGATGGGGCCTGCAGACTAGCAGAGCTTCCAGGCCAGGAACACTTTCTGGCCAGCGTAAGTCATAGTTCCCCCTTGTCAAAATTGTCCGTCGATGTCGAGTTGTCAACTCTCTATACGTCACATGGGCTTGTACTCACTGTGAAAGTACTGACGGTGCGCTGGTTTCAAAGGGTTCCGAATTGGAAGTGGGCTGTATGTCAAGCCATTCCTCATATATTTCGAAGTACGCTACGTATTTCAGTTAAAGAAGGTCTCGAAGTACTTTCACTTTCCCCTTGATTGTGAGTGCAGGACACTCACACTCAGTCCGATCTTGGAATTACTGCATACTGTTGAGTCTGAAGGTAAACATTGAGGTGGCTTTAGCACAAGGAAAGAGGATGCAATCACTTAACGCCTAAAAAGCCCCCTTCAAGTTAACGTTAGCGACGCAAATGTCATGTGTGTGCTCCCCTTTAACTCACCTTGATACAAGAGCATTCCAATTTGCTTTGTGTGCACCGTCGAGAGGAAGTCTAGGGTTTCCAAGGACGCTGCGTATCTCAACTGAGGACGGTCTCATGGCATTTTCACTTCCCTTTGGGCAGACCACTGATTCTGTCGCACCTGGTGAAATTTGTATTATACCAAGGTGGGTAACCTGGTGGTGTACTGTTTCATCTTTGTCACGCTCGCTTTTATATCGATCCACTGATCTCGATCCAAGAGCGGTCATATCTTGGAAGTACTATGTAAGTTTTGGCGAGTTATGCCATGCCTCCCTTTCTCGCAGGTCGAAAACATGACTTTTGAGAGCTTAGAGATCCCCAACTCTGCAAGTCAGACTTCGGTAGATACACCGCATGATCCAGATGCTAGCCACGTGGAAGGAGATTTAGCGTCTCTTTACTTTTTAAAGAGAACTACTAGGGATTGAACGAGACGTTCTGTACCGTCTGAAAACTCTACCCCAATTGACTGGGGCGAATCCTGGAATAGAGCGCAAGGTCCCCATGTGAGCCAGTGTTGATCTAGCCCATACTGCACATGAGAAAGTTGGATCGTCTCTGGTGAACTTGGGGGCAAACTTAAGGTATCCAATACCACGGCGGCCAAACACGTGAAAGAGCATGTCCTCGTTGTTAACTCTGATGGTAAACATTGAGGTGGCTTTAGGACAAGGAAATGGAATGCTATCATGTAACGCGTGAAAGGTCACCTTCATGAGCGAGGCAAATGTCATGTGTGTGCTCCCCTTTCACGCACCCTGATATAAGAGCACTGCAATTGACTATGTGTACACCTTCGAGTTTTACTCGTAGTTACCGATCACTCCAACAGCCTTGCCGATTTTCTAAGCTATTTTCGGGTAATGATCGGTTTTGAACATTACATAGTCTTTGTCTCAGGGGATGCTTATCCGAACTATATCAACTGTCCAGTTTTCCCTCTCCTCTACCTGTTGAGATTCCCTAGTGTTCCCTCTGCTTATCAAGGGTGGAAATTCTCATGCCTTCTCCACGAGACCGAAAACTAATGAAAGTAGATCCAGACCTAAGTAATAGGAATGTCCATCCAGGCTTCAGGATTAACATAGAGAGCCAAGGGTCCAGGTAGTGCTTCAAGACAGGTGTTAGTGCATCAGTGAAAGCTATTTTCGACGATGCAGAAAAGCTTGCTCTGGTCACCCCGCTTGCAACTCCAAAGGACGAAGTTTGGAAACCATTTGCAGAAGACTGCATACAAGTACATGTAAATATAAAAAAATATACATAAATAGTACCCGAAGGAAAGGAGTACAAGGCACAAACACGTGCGAAAAGAAAGAAGAGCGCAAGGCCCAACCATCCCAATGGACCGAAGACAAAGACAGACACTAGTAGAGGAGCCCAATGGACAACTTCTGCAGAAGCAGATTGTAATGAGATCATTTGGCGAAGCATGTATATCAAAGATGTTTAACTCTCAAGTCTTGATTATGATGTCGAAGTCCTCACAATGTAAACAGTGCACCAGGAGCATACTACTACGTTGTCACTCGCCATGAATTTCCAGGGAAATCTGGTCCTACTGTAGATGGCTCATTGTTGAGTAATGCTGTGAAGCAACACTCTTTTCTGTGTTGGAACAGCCATATGTGAGAATAAGCCATGATTGATTCGTTCGGGACTTTCAATCGTACTAAAGCATGTGCCAGTCTCTCCTCAACCTTGTTGGTGGACATCCTATGGATGTGATAGGTAAATTAATAGTTTATCCTGACCCACCGGGGACATGCAGCACTGTCAAAACACAGGTTGGACAGATATTTCAATCCCAGCCAGGTCGATATATAGGAGTTGAAAATTTGCCTTCTACTCACAAGATCTGAGTAGCTTCAAAACACTTCAATCTAGACAGTGAGGGTAAGAGTCTGTGAGATGAGGAAATATGCAGTTTCACCATAATGACATATAACCAGGCATACAATCAAAAACTCATTTTCTGATACGTAGTAAAGAGGTTTATTTGTTCATTTTTTTGTCATATGTGTAATTTATAAAGTTTAATGGTTTAGGGGTGTTTTGATGATCAATACCAAATTAAGGATATAATTCTATAAAATTTGGATACTTCAGCCATACCTAAAAGTATCTACATTCCTTGTCTAATATGAAACATCAACTGGCCAAAGAATAACTAAAGGACTATACAAAATATTAATTATTTATAGATGAATTAAAGGCTATTGGATTATATTTTCTGATTTATTTATTTAAAATTATTATATTTCTTTAACTTATATGTAAATCATGTTTGATACAAACATGATTCTTTTAGGACATCTTTGTAAACAAAAGGAAATGTTCTTTTTCCCACTAGATGAAATTTTAAGAAGTTAAGGATATTAGATCATACCTTTCAAGAAATTTACATTAAGTAAATAATATTCTCTTACGTTTCTGTATATTGGTTTAAAGTTTGGGAATTACATTCTTGGTCAAAATGATCACAAAAAGAGAATGTTTTCATCACAATTAACTAAAATAAGTGAAAATGACCCTAGAAAAATAATGATTGTGTAAATTAGAATAAGATTGGATCATTTGATCATTAACTAGATCATGGATATAATACATGATACTTATAATATATAAAACCATATAACCAGATTCTATATTTTCAGAAATATGAGTATAGAGAAACTTCCATGCATTTGGCTCTTTACGCCTAACTAGAGAATAATCAAAATTGTTACTATTATTTCAAATATGATGATATTTAATATAAATTTTTTTATATGCTGTATTTACCTATACTGAATCAACTAATATGATATATCTTAATTTTTTTCATGAAAAATTATAATAAATAGTGAGCTCTTTCATTAGAAAATAAGTACCAAGAAGAAACGAAGAAATTGAAAATCAATTGCAATTCACGTTGAATTTATTTTATTAAAAGTGGACAATCTCATGTGTTCATTGCATGATTTAAGTTCCCTTTGCAATAATACTTAAAATATTCTTCATGTCACGGTACGCACGCGATGCGAAATAAATAACTTTCATTTTATTTTCCTTTTCAAATTGATATGTTCCATATCTTGTTGCAGAAAAAATATTATCTTAGCGGAACATACTTGTGCTATTTTCGGGAAATTGAGATTCTCATTTTGTTAGTCGTTATGTATTGTATGTGCGAAGATATAGAACGGATATTCTCCTACTCTCACTGGTACCTTCCTTGAAAAGAAAGAGAGAGAGAGAGAGCTTAGATTAACGTTTCTGTAACGGCAAAGATGCTAAAATCCACGGTGAGCTACAGATAAGTTTTCTCTTTCTTTGTAATGAAAAGTAAATGTGTATGAAATTGGTATGAACAAGAAAATGGAGAAAATGAATATACGAGCATATCAAAAATGAGAAATGAATGAATGAGAGCATGTATCAAATGTATATTAGAACCGCTAGCTTTTGAATATCACCATTATGTAGTAAAATATTGAGATTCGTAGATTTTGTATGCCATTGCTGCTCATAGTCTCCAAAATATGACATTGTTGTACATAGCATACTTTACTTGAGGATACACATGTATGTGATTTTATATTAAATCCCATCATTATTCAATATTGATGAACAGACCACTCCAGCAATGATTTATATAACACATTGATTTACAAACCCGGTAACTTTGTACTTCAAGTTATGATATTCTCCTTTGACATTTGGATGTCAATAAGGGAATAAAGAAGTCCCAGGTTTGGTGGCTGTATTCTTATACAAGCTCAAATCCTAAGTATGACACCGACATAGCCCCCAGAAATATCCCGTCTACATACGAAGGAAGATAAATACGGGTGGTAAATTGTTTTACCATAAGGGCATGTTCTGCATCCAATCGGGCACCATCTTCATCTCCCTTGAGAAATTTGACATAACCACGGTGCTTCAGTCGTTCGTAGTCGTCAGCTTCTAATCTCAAACCCTCATTCAAATCCGACAGGGCTCCGTCGTAATCACCCATGATTCTCTTCAATACACCCCTCTCTTGCCAGTACAAAGGGTCAGTGGGATGAAGCTCAACGCAGCTATTCAGATCCTCCAAAGCCCCGGCGGTGTTCCCTAGTTGGGCTCTCGCGAAAGCTCTCCAGCTGCGAGCAGAACATAACGGACAACAAGCATCAGAATCCAACGCCGATGATGCCAAAATTCCTCCTCTAGTGTCACCTGCTGAATTCTTTTAGTGGGAGATAGATAGCATTCTACGTTAGTGTATGTCCAAAGGACTTGTGGATATTTTACCCGAAAAGCATGTCATATCGTTTTGATACATCAAGGTAAAACGGAGATAAATCTGGATAGCCAGCCAGAAAAGGTAACCCCACTAAATTACAAAAAGATAACAGAGGATGATGATTTCTAGACGGAGTTTTCATCTTCGCTTGTAACTATCTCTATTTACCGGCTAGATGGCTACATACCGCCCGGGAACGAGGAAAGAGGTTGCTGGACACTCACGTGTAAAGCAAATTCCAAGAAGGTGCTAGCTGGATGGCCCTGTCGTAATCCACCGATGCTCTCTCAAACGATTTCAGGTACATTTTGGCTCTAGCTCTCCCCGCAATCGCGTCAGCCGAAACGAGATGCATTTCTTCCGCTTTTTCTTGGTCAATGAGAGTCAAGCATTCCATGGCCGTGAGCCTAGCCACGGATTGACTTGCGACGCGTCCGGCGAAACTGTTCAGAAATCCAATCAAGTGATCTTGGCCCTCGGGGCAGACGTCGGCAAACAACCGACGATTTGCTTCAGAACGAAGAAGACTTCTCAAAGATTCTCTTGCTGCCTCCTGCACCTGGGTGGGTACATGTTGTTCCAACAGTGATAAGTAGGTTTTGAGGATTTTAGCTTTGAAGTCTAAAACAATGTCATCCACGGTCCGCGACTCTGTTCGGTTATCATCGATGAGTTGGACTGCCTCACAAACTTTTCTCGCGACTGACGGTGTCACGGCCCTATTGCTCAAGAGCGCTGTGAGTGAATCTAGAGCACCTGGTAGCGCCACGATGAATCCACGGTTCTTAGTCCCCATCGAAAGGATTCCAATAGCAAGGGCTGCTTCTGCTTGCAGATCAACTCCTTTCCCACTTGCCAGTATTGTAACATAGCGCGTCCCATGTGTTCGCATGATGGAAGATCTTGAAGCTCCTGGTTCTTCTTTCATCAAACAATTCCGCATTATCCAAGCTGCTGGGACCAAGGCGGATGGATCTGCATCTTCATTCACAACCTTCAGAAGACGCCTCAGTATGTTTGCTTCTCCAACCATGACACTGTGGACCTCTTTTTGATTCGTAAGGTACACTAAGGCTCGAGTAGCAGCTGTCTGGATTTCAGGTTTAGTACTATCTTCTAACAGTCTAGCAAATGCTTTCAAACTCCTGTCCAGAACATTTGTTGAGATTTGGTACATTTGCTCATACTCTCTTGCATCTGTTGAGATCTGGTGAGTTTGCTCTGCATCTCTTGCTCTGTTTATGATCAAGCACAGAATCTTTGCCACAGTTTCCAAAACAGCATGAGTCTTACTTTCATCTACAGATTCCAAGAAATGACCTAAGATTTTTGTATCAGTAACCATGACCTCATACAATTCATGGGCAGACGCTAGAGTCTGTAATGCACTCCATGCTTCCAGCTGCAGTGTTGTATTTGCATTCTGCGTCAGGTTAAGACACCTCTGCACAATTTCAACCATGAGTCTTCTTTTTCGCTCCTCCTCTATCTGTTTGCTTTCGGTGATGGCTCTTCTCATCGTTTCACAAACGGAATTTAACACAGAAATAGCTCCGTCTTCCCGGAGACTTTCTAGCATATTTTCCAGTAGGTGTGGAGACTTCACAACCGAGTCATGTGTTGTCCTTTCAGACACAAAAATACACAAAGCTGTTAATGCCCCTGCGCGAGTCGCCGCGCGCACGTTAGCAGCAAGCAGCTTCTCGTACAGCTTTATAATCTCCACCAACCGGATCCCATAATTCTGGTTTGTGATTCCAGCTCCTTCGCTTAGCACAATTGTCGCCACCTCTCGCAAGACATCAGGATGAGAATCTTGGTGAACTAGGGATTTTAGATGCGCCCATCGTGATTCTATAATACCACTCTCCGGTAAGATGCGTGTAAGTTGTGCCAAAACGGTTTGCGCTGCACATTGTGCATCTAGTGAGACAGTAGATCTGAGGAGTGTAAACAATCTACTCAGAGCGCAAGGATGGGATACAATTTTTTCTGCACCCACGACTGTCCAGGCCAATTCCTTCAATATGTTGGCTGCGTTGACATGCAAATGAGGGCAAGTGTCTCCTAGCAACCCAACAACAATATCCAAGACATCGGGAAGGAGGATGGTCTTGGCTTTAATCTCCTCATCTTGACAGTGTATCGCAAGGAAAACACGAGAAGACCACCGTTGAAGGTTGCTCTGATAGGAGGAACGGACATCCAGGAAATCCATAAGAACTCGGGTCAAAGCTGGAGTTGAAGCAAGTTTCTTCCTTGCCATTTTTGAAGAAGCTGCACCCTGACGCATTGCGACCACTTTCCATAACATGGAGAGAAGTGACTCTGCAATATCTACATCGTCTTTCAACGGAGATTCGCCCCAAGGCCACTGCAAAATTTTGACGACAAATGAAGTTAACCTGGAAAATTGTGGTTCTTCTAAGAGAGCCAGGGGGTTGCTTACATCAAAGCAGCGATTCAATACTTCCACATACAAAGCAAGCTCTTTGCATGGTTCAGGAGGTTTCTCTGAGTACTTGTGAATTATCTCCGAGAGTTTTCTTTCCGTTCTAGGAAGCGCATCTCCACGTCTTGAGTCGGACCAGGAGATTGATGCCAGAGCTGAACATGTAGCCAAAGCTGTCTCAGGTGTTTCCAACAGTAGCGAGATTTCTCCGTCGATGTCGGCATCCTCTCCCGTCGCCAAATATTGGAGAATTATCTGCACGACATAATTACACAAACACTTATGAGAGATCAATGATGAACCCCTTTACCACTAGGACCATTGAGCGTGAAGATTCTCAAGTACAAAGATCCATTTCAAAATGGCATGCAACTTGGATTCAGGACTAGAACAAATGGTAGAACAATTTGGTGTGAAATAAAAAATGAAGGCTTTCTTTCCGATTGGAAAAAGAAGGAGAGGGGAGAAAAGAAATGGATATACATATTATTCATCACCTCACCGTTCTTGAGATACGATGTGCTTCGTTTTGCCACTTCATGCCGCATTCAGGGTACTCAGGATCCAGAAGCTTCGTGAAGGATTTCATGAAACCTTTGTTTGCACGTATTGCCCAATCCGCACCATGGAGTAATTCTCTATGGAGTGCCAACTTGCTTTTTGCATTTTCACAGCACTCTGAATTGCCGTAAAGAAAACACAAGGCAGTACTCAGTAACTTTTCCGTGTCAGAGTCAGAGCTCCCTCCTCCTCTGCCCGCTCCGCTTTGTACGTTCCCTTCAGTCAGCTTCAAAGTGACTGCTTCAATGTCTTCCCCTTTCATTTTCTGAAGAAGTCGCTGCCGAAGATCATGCAAACACCATTGATTCCAAAGCTCTCCTCTCCCATCAACTTTCTTGCTAGCAATCTCAACGACAGAACATTCTTTGAGATCTTCAAAAGCACGATCGAATGCTAATTCACTGTATCTTCCACTTATAGCTTTCAACCAGAGTTTCAGAACATTTTCATCGACTCCGTCGGCAGAGCAAATTGCTAAACAGTGGAGCAGGGTCTGGGCTTGCGGCGTGAACTGATCAAACGCCATTGTCAAGGACGCAAGCACGCTGCCATTGTAAGGCTCGTTAAATACAGTTGGTGTATATCGAGGATTTTTTTCATCGGTCTTCACAATATCAAACAACTCTTTCCTCAACTTCTTCCATTTCGACAAATCCGGAAAGTGGAAATTCCTGACTGGAATAACGGCGCCTAGATTGGCTAAAACAAGCGGATGGTAACCAGCGTCCTCAAGCAACGAGTCAATTTCATCCTGAAAAACGAACTCTCAAAGTAAATAAAAGAGTGGAAGATTTGCAACCAGTTTATAGCTAAAGATTGTTTGATGTCAGTACAGTTGTACTAAGGATGAAAAGTTAATTACATTCTTGATTGAAGCTCAAAACATATGGGTTGCCTCTAAGATCTCTGTAGCTGAAAAGATATTGATCCTTGGATTCTGGAATCTATAAAAGAAATATAATTTAAAGTCGGAATGAAAATTCATAATCATACAGCAGAGTGAAACTCATCTATTATAAGCAGATTAAAACTGAAATACTCCCAGACTGTTTCTGACCCCGTTCCGGTTCTAATGGGCTTCCTATAATATGGAAACCAGAGCAACACTCGGGTCGGATGCAAGATATCGACATGATCGGGTTGAAATATAATCAGTATGGATTTCATCTGAATTACGAGTAAGTTTAGATGTAACATACCTTGACTTCAGATGGGCACTCGATCAGTTTCGACTCTTGTAATCCCATATGGTTGAGAAGGATTTTCCTCGCCTCTTCTTTGCTTGGCTTTCCAATCCATATACAGCTCACTCCAGATCCGTTTGTCCACAATGACTTGTCCTGAGTGGTGATTAAGTACTTGACTTTTGTTTTGGAACGCACTGGTATCAGCAGATCCTGGATAATCTGCTGTTCCCAAACATCGTCAAGGACCATCAACACACTGGTGCGTAGTTCAAGTCTTTTCATAAGAGTTCTCCGCAAGGTCTCCACATAGACTCGCGAATCACTCGCTACTTCCTGCTGCTGAAGATCGTCCGACCGATCATATGCTCCCATTTGATAGCCTAGCTTCTTCCCCATTGAAACTAACAAGGATCTTGAATCTGCATTCTTCCCACATCGAAGAAAAAGTATTCCATCACGAAATGTGCTGCATGAACTTCCTGAGGATGAAGAACTCAACTCCTTATAATACATCAGAATAATGTATTTAGCTATGGACGATTTGCCTTCACCAGAATTACCACGTAGCAAGATCACATTATCAGAAGAATCGTCCTTCTCAAGACATTCTTTGATCTTTTGGACAGTTCCCATGATTGGAACGTACTTTGCATCGTCCTTGAAGTCGAATTGTGCTTGGATCTTGTCAGCTTGTTTGTCTAAAATTTGCTCTGCTTCGTCACCATCATTCAGGGCCTTAAAAATCCTGTCAATATCTTCATTGACCTCGTGCAGACTCCGGGCAATTCGATCCGGAGAAGTAACCTTATCCCACACCATCCAGCAACAAGTCTTCTCCTTCATTGCCTCAACCTCCTTAGACAGTTTTTCAAGCCGATTAACAGCTTCTTTCAACCGAGGTTGCACTTCACTATGGACGGGAACAGGATACATTTGAAGGCGTGTCTTCCAGCCGTTTATGCTTTCTCTTAATGCATTAACTTTCTCAGTCGAAGCTTCCAAGTCCTCAGATGACTCGCTGTAACTCCGTACTTCCCGTATTGCATTGATTAACTTTGAAAGAATCTCTAGCGCAGCATTGGCTTCCGAAATCGCCATGTGCAGCTTCGGAGTTTGAATGGAGAAGTTTACTGAATCCACACCTTCCTGTAACAAATAGAGAATAGAACGTTATGTACAATAAGCGGAAGATGGAGCCGCCAACTGACAGACTTGAGTTTGGAATCGTGAAATCATAAGAATGCAATAATCAATTGTAGGGAAAGAACCAATAGGAGATGTAAACTCGCCCGTTAAGTTTCTGATTCAGGTAAGTTATCCTTCGTACGAGCTGGTAAGAGGATACTTCTGATTGGGAAACATATTGAGTTGAAGCACTTGACGCCAGAGAAACCAATAGACTCCAGTTATCATTGTTGTGATGTGGAATTAGAAGATCCGTACCTAGCAGGGCGAAACACCGAACCGAATCGGACCGAACACGAAGCGTACATGTGGATGATCAAGGCGGAATGTTCTCTGCTTGTAGTAGAACTTGTGGCTGCACCGAATGACCAGTTGATGGTAACTAGCTAATCGTAGGCATGCTCAGCTCTCCTAATAGGCTGTTTGAGTCAGATTCCAACAGAACACAGGCCGGATTCAGTCCGTAATCTTGAAGAAACAAGAATGAAGCAGTAACAGAAAAAGCGCAGGAAATAAAGCTGAGTTCAAGGAGTTCCGGGATTGCATAGCACCTTCAAAAGTCGGGATCTTGTGCTTGTGCTGCCTCGTCTCTAGGCAGCAGCTTTGATCTTCGCTGATTCAGATGCTCTCCTCGATCTCAGATCACGACTGGATTACCTCCTAATCTGGTCTCCAATCAAACAACTATTCAGAACAATAAATCAGATTCTGTATCGAAGTAGAGTGATTTGGTGCTCCATATTGTCTTGGTCAATTTATCCAATAGATTATCTGGACAAAGCTTAGAACAGGGAGATATATTATATCTTCTGATTCATGTTATTACCCGAATGCGGTCCTGAGCTAGCAGGGTTGTTCGACGAAACGTCACATATAACAGATTCGAAATATTCATGTAGAGCGATTGAACTGGTGATGGGAGATTATTGCAAGTTGTCTAAAGGACACGTACCTCTCAGGGGGGTTAGCTCAAACCCGACTTTGGTGATAAGTCGAACCGACACAATCTCCTTCATGTAGACCCTGTTGACAAAGTGAGAGAATTCCTCAATCTTCAGCAGCTCCGCGAGTTAAGCACATGAGTTTATTGACTTCAGATCTCGTCGCTCATCTTCTCTGAATACAGACCCAACTCACAAATTGCAACCTCCATAAAGTCATCTATACATCCACCTATTTAAAAAGCTCTAACATGATGTTTCTGAAGAGAGTCATCATTGTGGCAGATCAGAGCCGGTGGGGTCCGAAAGCTGGCCAGGGAGTGCTTAGAATACTTCCGCGGCTTTTGTGGAATTGTCTCTTGTGTGCGAATGTGCCGAGAAGTTGTCGTGAAAGTGCTACAATAGTGGACTTTAGAATATATTTCCTTAGCGGACTTAAAGAATTACACATAGAGTTTACTAAGTCGTCATTCGATTTGTTTAAACCGATTACCTAAGTCCGCACAAAACTCCGAGGTTTCTCTTGTGTTGACAAGCAGGTAGGTCTGCTTGCGGTAGGGAGAGTAGAAACAACCCTTCGAGAATATCACTGGATCCACCCGCCTACAAATGAATTGAACTATACGGCAAATGAACTGAACTATTCGGTAGTTGGTGATACGGACGTCCAGGCATAGTTATATAATTTTCTTTCACATGTGTTTCTCAGAAATAAATAAAGAAGAAAAAAGAGTGGTGTCCTTACTTGGATTTGAAGACATAGACTTTAGACTATTTAATATCCTTGATATGCAAAATTCTTGTTTGGGACACGAGTACACTTGTAATGCGGGCAGAAAAAAGCCATTGGACATCTCAAAGCAGAGAAAGAACTTTGTAGATATACTGTTAGCCTGCAAAGCTAAGTGGCTCACTCGTCACCTTTATTAGGTCTTGCTCTCTCCCTAATTATAAAAAGACAGATCGAAGTCTTACATGGTTCGCTTAAACGAATAACTCCCTGAAAAGTGCTCTAAAAATTGTCGTATAAAAGATTTGAGATCAAAGGATGGTTTGACCAGATTTTCTACTCACTGCCATCGTTAGTTAAATATAAGGATACATATATACATAACATTTTGGGAATAAACATTTTAACGTTTATTCTGTATTGACTTGGTTAAGAGTTTTATTTCCGATCGTTAGATCTTTGCATATAAATATCACTCAATCTTTTATCTTAATATAATGTGTATTGATCGAGTGTATGAATTGATAAAGGCAATATCTTGATGTGTCTGATTCAGATATTTGACTAAACGATCTCACCACATTTCCTAACTGTTATTCAGTGATAAACCAATTTTACAATTTCATTTTAATAGATTGCTACTTTTTGGTTACTTATTGCAAATATCAGAAATAAGGATATTAGTTTTTGCACCCCTTTGAACCCCTTACTCTCACATGGGAGCTAGACCATGAGTCTCAATTTCCCTTCAGCTATATGAACGTAAGTCATATAACCTAGTTGTGCAAGTTAGTAGCATATTTTGGAGGTACCCAAAGTTGTCATTTGTTATTCATTTTAGGGGAAAAAGACTAGGGATCATTTCTCTCCCTATCTTTAGTTAGCAACCAACTCCCCGTCTTCAATATTCTTAAGCATGTCACTTTTCTCTTTCTCTAAGATATCTAATGACATTGGTTTATAACTTCTAAATTTAATCGGAGAGTGTTGCAAGTTGTCTGAAGGACATGTACCTGTCAGGGGAGTTATCTCAAAAGCCCATGTTCGGTGGTAAGTCGAACCGACGCAATCTCCTTCATGTAGACCCTGTTGACAAAGTGAGAGAACTCCTCAATCTTCAGCACCTCTCCAAGTTAAGCACATGAGATTATGGACTTGAGATCTCGTCGTTCATCTTCCCTGAATACTGATCCAACTCACAAATTGCATCCCCGCAAAGTCTTCTGCACATCCCCCTGATTCAACAAGCTCTAACTTGATGTTTCTGAAGAGAGTCATCGTTGTGGCAGACCGGAGGTGGTGGGGTCTGAAGGCTAGCCCGAGGGTGCTTCGAAGACTTTCGGGGCATTTGTGGAGCTGTCTCTTGTGTGCAAACGTGCCCAGAAGTTGTGGTTAAAGTGCCACAGTAGTGGATCTTAGAATATATGTCCTTATGGACATATATCTGGAATTCTAAAGAATTACAGATAGTGTTTCTTGCAGTATCTAGAGTAGAAACGACCCTTCAAGAATCCCAATGAATCGGCCCGCCTACGAAGGAACTGTACCGTACTCCGTGATACGTTTAGATAGGATGTACAAGCATAGTTATATTTGGTTTTGCAATAGTATTGGGAATGTGATTTTCTTCAATATGTGTTTCTTATGTAAGTGACATCCTTGATTCGATTTAATCACGAACGCGTTAGACAATCTAGTTTCCTTGTTTGCGAGCCTTAAAAGGATGCCACTCGACATCTTAAGTCAGCGAATGAAATTAAAATACATACTATTAGCTCGCAATGCTTGGTGTCATCACCTTAATTATGTCTTGCTCTTACTCTAATTTATACATAGCCAGATCGAAACCGTACTTGCTTTGCTCAAACGATCCCTAAAACATGATCTAGACAATGACGCAGAAAAGATTTGACATGGAATAATTTTATGACAGGATTTTTTTCCCTGGCCGGCATGGCTAGTTTTGTAAATTGGTAAATTAAACTATTAAGTTAAATTAAATAAAACGTAATAATTTTTAACGAGCACTAATCTGGTTAAGAGTTTTACTTCCGATCGCTAAAGTTTTACAGTATAAGTATCAAGCAATCTTCTCTCTTAATATAAAATGTGTATACATTGAATAGTATGAATTGATTGAGAAATATTTGATGTACATGATTCAGATATTTGACAAAATGATTACCATTTTTCCTACTAATATTCAGTGATATGTCATGATACTGTGATGTTGTAATAAATTGCCATTTCTGGTAACTTGTTAAATTAAATGGTAAATAGGGTATTCGTTTTCTGGAAACTAGAACATGAGTCTCAATTTCCCTTCAACTATACTATGCCTGGGAATACTAAAATGAAAACAATGAAGGGAATACATTCATCTTGAGACAATCATGTTGTCAGGACAATCATTTTAGGAATTATAAGGCCATGCGCACATTCCATAGTTTAGCATGAAACTCACAATATATATTCATAAAATATGACAAACGTGCTTGCAAATCAACTCACGCACCAGTGTTCATCCTACTTTGACGTCCCCTGCTGTACGAAATTGTAATCTATATGAATTCGACTTAGTTCTCGATCGCAAAAGAATATGGACTTCACATAATATAATATTGGACATCATTGCATGATTAGTTCTGCACCTTGAACGTGTGTACCTCTAGAATACCTTTCACTTGGTATCTATGATTTAGAACAACATTTAATATTGTTCTATTAAGTATACATCTTCTATATCAGATGTATAGGTCTTCCGAGCCCATCCATTTAAACAGGGTCACTATACTCTATAAGCACATTCACTCTTGATTCCAGTTCACGTCAGACCTGTTCTATGCAGAGGACTCCCCATAGTGAGCGACATAACATTGATTGTGATAACAGTGGTCCAATTTGCGCATTCTATTCGAGCCATGACGTTTCGGATCCTTATAAATGTCCTCCATTTGTTTAATCTTCACCCAATGACGTCCGTTTGCAACTGTCCTGGCCTAATAAGATTCTTTCTGGGCGACTCTCAGATTCAAATATACTGTAACCCAGACTAATATATCGAATCTCTCGGCTCAATATATTAGTCTGGCTTGGCTAACGCTGTAGAGCAGATTCCTCTTACGATACTATTGGGCTTAGTCCCATTTTCCCCGCCTTTCCTTGTCCGATTTGGGTCTTCCCGTCCTTTTCGCTATTACATGCGGTCGCCCTTCGCATTCATTTCGTTGCTTGGCAAATGATGAACTGTAAAGGCTCACGCTCATGACCGGTGCAGTAGCAGTGCCAGAGATGAGTTTCTTCGTGTGATTCCAGCTGACAGTGCATTTGCCAGTACATGTCCAGGCACGGCTGAGGGACGTGGGCGATGTCCAAAGAAGCTTCTTTTGGTTACCGTTAGGATCGTCTGGACAGCCGAATGGGCGGTGTCGAAAGAAGCTTTTGGTTGAAGCTGGAGTGGTCGCACAGACATGAAGACGTTACCAGTAATTAAACTGTGATATAATAATCCTTGGACCCTAAACCTAAACTCTACGTCGGCAAAGTCTTGTGTGCATTCTCTGAATCCCAGGTGAGCCTTTGACAGCGATGAGAGGTTGGTTCCTATTTACGATCTAGATGTCAAGGGTAATCTGGGTTTTATTTAACAAAATCTGTATCTGAAATCTCAACCTCCTTCAAAGTAAAACCAAAAAGGCATTGAGGACAAGCCTGCAGAAGTGAGGTGATTATGAGATCTGATACTGATACGCATACGAAACTATAGCTAGCACCGGCAAAGACCGTAAGGCCAACAGCTCTAGTAAGATTACGCATCGACTCTCACAAGCCCTACTGACATAACGACTACAACCCACTAAGCCATGAAATATATGTACCTACAGATAATAAATTGGCAATGGCAAGCTCTAAGGACCAAGGCATGGCTTTCCAACCAGAATCGGCTGTCATCCCGGCACTGCAAGATCACGGCAAGCTATGTCTAGAAATGTAGAAGAAAGAATTGTCTCTGGAAACGAAGTGGTTCCGGTTCTCGGTACAAAACTGGAAAAAGCGCTGGACCAGTTGTACCGTTAAGTCTCCAGAAAGGGATGTAATCTAGGTTCGCTTCTCATTCCAACACCAGTTGTATGATATATCTCCAAAAACGGATGCAATCTTGGTTTGATTCTGATACCACGGAGCTGTCAATTATTGATGTACGGAAGCCAAGGGCAGTCCGGAAGCCATTGCCATGATTTCAGGGCGACATCGTACATGAGCGCAGGGCGGCTTCCGGAGATGGTTAAGCAAACGATTCTAAACTATGTCTAGAGGGAACTAGAATATGCAGCTTTCTCACGAACTCCTTACATATCCCGGGCGGCACCCTCACAATCTCCCCCACGCCATTCTTTCAGGCGATCCATGAATTACTTGTGAAATAAAGAACTTCTGTAGCCAGCCGATATCTTTCCCCTCTCGTCAAAGAGAAGATCCGACATGAGAATCTGAAAATTTGTCCTGTCAAATAGATCTTCCGGAACGTGCTCCAGATGTCTTTGTTCAATGGAGCGTCAACTTGCTCCGTCAACTTGCTATCGGAGGCCCTCATCTTCTCTACACGCCAGCACGGTAACCTTCAACCACGCCCCGTTCACGACAATTTCTAAAAGATTTGGCTAGTGATAGGTTGACATTCTTGAATACCATAGTTGTTATCATCTTGAGCTAAACATGACTGCATGAGGAGGCTAAACGCCCTAAATGCTGTACTCGGCCTAGATGGTGGTGCATTGAAGTCAAATTCCAAGTGTTTCTCATTTCAGGTGGATCCCGATGATTAAAAACCCCATTAGTCTGTAATCTAGTCGTGATCTGAGCTCTCGAGGAGAGCATCTGAATCACCGTGAATCAAAGCTGCTGACGAGGCGACCACGAGCAAAGATCTCAACTTTGGAGGTGCTATGCAATCTCCAAACTCCCCGATCCCCCCAGAAGAGACACCGTTGTTAGCGAGAGTTTTGTATTTTCATATGCTGGTGACGCACTTGAAGAAGAACGAAAGCACTTAAAAACAAAATTTGTTTCTTCATGAAACGTGGTTTATACCGATAAGAATGTAAACTTGGACTTGCACAAACAACATTCATTCATTGTTCAAGTTTTTAATTATTCTTCTTTTTATTTTTAAAGGGTCAAGATGGAATTTCCGCCGTCAAACACATTCATGGTTCAAGTTCTTAATATTTCTTATTTTTAATCATGTGTAGTCAAAATCCAGGGGCTAAATATCACATGCCGCTTTAAAGGACTGCATAAACTACGCTTGTGAAGTCCCTCTTGAATTCAACATGTAACATCTGAAACGAAACGAACATTGAGGTGAGAGAAACCAAACTGATGTGAAGGGCCACACTACCGAAACTTCCAAAGAAACCTCTTTACATGATCTCCTCACTTTCTTATGAATATTTCACTTTTATTCCTACCTGAACATGAGAATGTAAGTTCATTGATCCTTAGTAAAACTTGTCTTGATGAATAATATTTGAAAGAAGCACTTCGGTTATTGCCGGATATTTATGACCATGACAAAAATTCTTAATCAAAGGATGTGGATAATTTTAGGTATGTCTAAAGTATCCAAATTTTATAAAATCATACCCTTAATATTCATCATCAAAATATATTTGAACCATATAAACTTTATAAATAATGCATATGAAAAAGAAAAACAAATAAACCACTCTACTACGTATCTGAAAACGAGTTTTTCATTGTATGACTAGTTATATATCATTATAGCGAAACTGCATGTTTCTTCAGCTCGCATTTACTTTTACTCCCACTCTCTAGATAGAAATGCTTTGAAGATACTCAGACCTTGTGAGTAGAAGACAAACCCAAAACTCCTAACTTTCAACCCCGCTTCCGCAAAGCACAGTTGCAGGGGCAAGTCAGTTCGCCCGATGTGTTCAGTAGAACCCAGGCTTTCTGCCGGGATATGTCTGAATAGAGATCGACGAAACGACTTCAGAACATGAGGGTAGACCACTTGCTGCGCACAGACCGCATCCGGAGAAGGATATGAAGCGGCAGGTGAGCCAAGATCCTGTCTAACAGATCTTCCGGAAGTTCATTCCAGAAGTCTTGTTAGAGCGTCAACTTGCTCCGTCAACTTGCTTCCGGAGGCCCTCAGCGTCTCCACACACAAGCATGGTAGCCGACCACGCCACGTTTCACGACAATTTCCAAAAGATTTGCGCTGGCAAGAGATAGCTTGACATTCTTGAAAAATTACCATGGTGGTTGTGATGTTGAGCTAAACATGATTGGATGAGGACGCTGAAGGTCCTAAATGCAACACCCGGCCTAGAATATGGTGCATTGAGGTCAAGTTCCAAGTATCTCTCATTTCAGGTGGATGGCTTTCTGCACTATTTAAAATCCCATTATAGTGTTTCTCATTCAAAGGTCGGTTGATGGAGTGACCCACTAAGTCTATTACATCGGAGTTGCTTTTCTCAAGTCTTTCCGCCCAAAATAACCAAGCTCTTTGTGGAGGCAGGTTGCTTTCTTTTGCAATTATGACTGGTCCTGGATCTGGACTGGCTGTGATCGATAACTTGGCCAGGTCAGTGAAACGTGCAACACCTCTACCATTAAATTCAATCAGGAAACTCTTCACTGGGACAAATCTTCCATTTTTTCTGTAATGTGATGCAAGTACAATATGGTAGTTTAAACTTGTCTCTGGATAAGCTCCAAGTATCCAAGGCTTGAGAGCTTGGGACATGGAGGTCTTGTTTGAACTAAAATGCTTCGCCAGTGAATTGAGGATCCCGGCCCATTCAGACCTGCTTCCATTTCTACGACGTTCTCCAGGTTCACGCCTTTCAAATGGGACCAAACTTCCCCTTAGTAGTTCCCCTTTCTACTGCCAGCTTTACTGCTTTCTCCTTTTACCACTAGGCCTTCTCCTGTAAATGCTCTCAATCACCGCCAAATGCTCTTTTAGTTCTTATGGAAGTGAGTACGTTACGTAAGGTTCATGCAATAAGTTGATTCACTGCAGTTCGAGAAAGCTCTGGGTTCGGAGAGCGTTCAGCTACTTGTGGGATTGAATAGCATTGCAAGTTGCTGCGGTCGTCTTATTGCTGGGTAAGCCGAAGATATCCGGCCTTCTCAGTTGGATGTTGGCTTAGGCTGTTGCTTACCGATAAGACAGGACGGGATCCGCATGATTAAGCGAAGATTTTCAGTACTAATAAGCATTGGGATGCAATATTCTCGCTGTCAGCAGGCCGTGATACACATTTCCCTGGTATTTTTTGTTCTACAGAAGTGATTTGAAAATGATGATAACGAATACTGGATACCCACGGCCGTTATGTCTGACAATAGCGCACTCAATTATGACTGTGGGCTGTCTGACTCTAGCTGTGGGCAGTAAGTAATGGTTTCCTTTCCTCTGCGGACGATGGTACTTTCGATGACAGTTTATCTTTACACTAGCTTGTGAATACCAGAGTCTGAAACATCAGTTTGACTGGCCTTTGGAATGTCGCGTTTAACAGAATTCCTCTTCTCTCCTTGGGATCAGCTCTCGTAGGTGGATTGTATGGTGCTCTCTGGTCCCTCAATCCAGCGATAATATCCAAGGTCTTTGGTCTCCAAAAAATTTCTGCACTGTACAAGATCATAAGGTTAAACTAAACATCATCTTGTTGTGACGTTGGTCGTGATTTTATAGTTCCTGTTTCTCAATCCTCATCTACCTTCCCTATGTGTCCAGATTTGCATCATATTCCATTATCCCTTGGTGTTCAGCTTACAGTACAAAATCAAGAATATAGACCCACCTAAAACTAACGAGGCTTTTCTCCAATCTTTGGATCTTGTTCAAGCTAATTTCTTGATTGTGCATGTACACGGCATGTGGACCAGTGGGGGCTTACATCCTTTCTGCCAAAGTAGTCGTATAACTGTACGACGAAGTAGAGGTTAATAACGCCATAAAGAACCCTGGTAAGAAAAATTCCAGACCTAGGTGGTGGAGACGAAGACGATGACTTGGTTGGTGACGAGAATATGTGTCTGGGTACACGGTGCTTCGGAATGTCGATGGCGGTGCTAGCTGGTGTACGTGCGATAGGTGCTTGTATATGAGCCACTCTAGCCAAAAGAACTCATAACTTTTATGCTCGATGGAAGGTAGCTCCATGGATATAATTCTATGAGCCCAATGGCTCCTGTTTCCCTTCTTTATTGAAGATCAACTCAATATGCTTAGTGGAGTACAATAAACTCAAGATCTCAGTGTACATAAATATAGAGTTCATAGACATCTAATTCACTACCTCCACTCCTGAGGCTTACAGTTACAGAAGTGTCCTTCTACCTAAGAGCTCTCTTTCTCCTTCTCCCGTCATATGGAGCCCGCATCAATGAAACAGTTAAGGGTATATAAAGCACATATCACATGCAAAGAAACTTCGACACAGCATGTATCTGTGGAAACCAGAGGTCATGAGTATCGGTTTCTCTCTTTGGTGGATGAATGATCTGTCATCATGTCTGAAGATCACTACACCTGCCTCCGGGAGGATTTAATCACGGTGTCATCTTGGTGGACTTGATGGATCACTGCCAGATTCATGGATTACCATTCTGATTGTAGCCCAGTAAGCAGAAAATGTGTACAGTATCTGGGTATAGTGTCAGAGAACCTCCAGGGGCTAAATATCACATGCCCGCTTTAAAGGACTGCATACACTACGCTTGTGAAGTCCCTCTTGTATTCAACATGTAACATCTGAAACAAAACGAACATTAAGGAGAGAGAAAGTATGTCTCAGTTTATGTCTGTCTTCCCTTGAAAATATGGTCAAGTTTGCTCATTAATAAGGGTACCAAAGTTGCAATCATCTCCATATTTGATCTTGATAAAAAAAATTGAGATTATCTACCATGTCTTTGTAGTTTCGGTTCTCTCGGATGTCACTACATCGTCAAAATTGACAATAAGGTTCCTCCCTCTAAGGAAACAGAAGTCAGTCACCGTTGTAGCGAGCATTTTGTATTTTCATAAGATCGTGATGCACTTGAAGAAGATCGAACTAAACAATTTTAGAAAACTTCCTTTCTTTGCAAAATACTTTTTTGTTTTCTTATTAAAACGTAAAATCAGATTAGCACCACCTTAAACACATTCATTCAATATTCCAAGTTCTTAATATTTTTACTTTTATTCTTGTATAGTCAAGATCAAGGATGTAATTCTATGAACTCCTCTGCAGAAGTTGACTGATTCCTCATATGTGAAATTCTCACATATCAAGCAGTGTATGAAATAATGTAATGGGGGTAAAATACAAAGTTAGTAAAAGGTAGGTTGATATTCTTACACTATACTTCATAACGTTAAAGTTTAGCCGATTTAAAAACTAAATAGTTTTCTGCGTGAACTTCCTTTAATCCCTTTCGAAACACTCTTTTTGGCAACACCTTTATCTCACGCTCAGTTTTCCCTATAATTCTTCTTAGTGCCTCGTACCCTTCTTTCTTTTTCGTTCGGGGTATACGATTTGGTATACGTCACGTCTTCATGTTTTTACTTGGTATTACGTTATTTGAAAGTCCCTGTACCTGGATACTTGAAGCGGGGGATAGGAAGTGACTTACAGGGGGTGGGGCCTGTAGAGTAGCAGGGCTTCCAGGCCAGAAATACTTTCTGGTCAGCGGAAATCCTAGTTCCTCTTCGTCCAATTACACTAGTTTGTTTAGGGTTTAGGGTTTCTTTACACTAGTTTGTGAAGACTACAGTCTGAAACAACAGTTTGACTGGCCTTTGGAATGTCCTGTTTATCAGAAATTCTCTTGTCTCCTTGGGATCAGCTCTAGTAGGTGGATTGCATGGTGCTCTCTGGTCCCTCAATCCAGCGATAATATCCACGGTCTTTGGTCTCCAAAACATTTCTGCACTGTATAAGATCATAAGGTCAAACAAACATCACCCTGTTGTGACGCTGCTCGTGCTAGTATAGTTCTGTTTCTCAATCCTCATCTACCTTCCCTATGCGTCCAGATTTGCATCATATTCCATCATCCCCTGGTGTTCAGTACAAGGTCAAGAGTATAGACCCACCTAAAACTAACGAGCCTTTTTTCCAATCTTTGGATCTTGTTCAAGCTAATTTCTTGATTGTGCATGTACAGGGCATGTGGACCAGTGGGGGCTTACATCCTTTCTGCCAAAGTAGTCGTATAACTGTACGACGAAGTAGAGGTTTATAACCAAAAAGAACCCTGGTAAAAAAAATTCCACACCTAGGTAGTGAAGACGAAGACGATGACTCGGTTGGAGACGAGAATATGTGTCTGGGTACACGGTGCTTCGGAATGTCATGGCGGTGCTAGCTGCTATATGTGCGAGAGATGCTTGTATATGAGCCACTCTAGCCAAAAGAACTCATAAATTTTATGCTCGATGGAAGGTAGCCCCATGGATAGAATTCTATGATCCCAATGGCTCCTGTTACCCTTCTTTATTGTAGATCAACTCAATATGCTTAGTGGAGTACAATAAACTCAAGATCTCAGTGTACATAAATATAGAGTTCATAGACATCTAATTCACTACCTCCACTGCTGAGGCTTACAGTTACAGAAGTTTCCTTCTACCTAAGAGCTCTCTTTCTCCTTCTCCCGTCATATGGAGCCCGCATCAATGAAACAGTTAAGGGTATATAAAGCACATATCACATGCAAAGAAACTTCGACACAGCATGTATCTGTGGAAACCAGAGGTCATGAGTATCCGTTCTTCCCTTTGGGGGATGAATGATCTGTTATCATGTCTGAAGATCACTCCGCCTGCCTCGGGAGGATTTGATCACGGTATCATCTTGGCGGAGTTGATGGATCACTACCAGATTCATGGATCACCATTCTGATTGCAGCCCAGCAAGCAGAAAATGTGTACAGTATCTGGGTATAGTGTCAGGAACCTCCAGGGGCTAAATATCACCTGCCCGCTTTAAAGGACTGCATACACTACGCTTGTGAAGTCCCTCTTGTATTCAACATGTAACATCTGAAACGAAACGAACATTAAGAAAGTATGTCTCAGTTTATGTCTGTGTTCTCTTGAAAATATGGTCAAGTTTGCTCATTAATAGGGTTACCAAATTGCAATTATCTCCATATTTGATCTTGGTAAAAACAAAAAAGATCACCTACCTTGTCTTTGTAGTTTTGGTTATCTCGGACGTCACTACATTGTCAAATTTGACAAATAAGGTTCCTCCCTCTAAAGAAACAGAAGTTAGTCACCGTTGTAGCGAGCATTTTAGATTTTCATAAGATCGTGATGCACTTGAAGAAGATCGAACTAAACAATTTTAGAAATCTTCCTTTCTTTGCAAAATACGTTTTCGTTTGCTTATAAGAACGTAAAATCGGATTTGCACCACCTTATAACACATTCATTCATTATTCAAGTTCTTAATATTTTTACTTTTATTCTTGTATAGTCAAGATCAAGGATGTAATTCTATGAACTCCTCTGCAGAAGTTGACTAATTCCTCATATGTGAAATTCTCACATATCAAGTAGTGTATGAAGTAATGTAATGGGAGTAAAACAAAAAGTAGGTAAAGGTTGATATTCTTACACTATACTTCAAAACGTTAAACTACAGCCGATTTAAAAACTATATAATTTTCTGCTTAAACTTCCTTTAATCCCCTTGGAAACACTCTTTTTGCAACACCTTTATCTCTCGCTCAGTTTTCCCTTTTGCTCTTCTTAGTGCCTCGTAATCTTATTTCTTTTTCGTTCGGGGTATACGTCACGTCTTCATGTCTTTACTTGGTATTACGTTATTTGAAACTCCATGTCCCTGGATACTTGAAGCGGGGGATAGGAAGTGACTTACATAGGCTTATACGTACTGTGAAAGTACTGACGGTGCGCTGGTTTCAAAGGGTTCCGAATTGGAAGTGGGCTGCACGTCAAACCATTCTCATATATTGCGAAGGACGCTACGCACTACAATTAAAGAAGGTCTCGAGGTATTTTCACTTCCCCTTGAGTGTGAGTGCAGGACACTCACACTCAGTCCGAGCTTGGAAGTACTCCATACTGTTAACTCTGAAGGTAAGCATTGAGGTGGGTTTAGCACAAGGAAATAGGATGCTATCACTTAACGCCCGAAAAGCCACCTTCAAGTTAATGTTAGCGACGCAAATGTCATGTGTGTGCTTCCCTTTAACTCACCCTGATACAAGAGCATTCCAATTGGCTTTGTGTGCACCGTCGAGACGAAGTTTAACTCGTAGCTACTGATCACTCCAACAGCCTTGCGGTCTTTTAAGTTATTTTCCCGTGGTATTCGGTCCTTGAACATGCTATGGTGTTTGTCTTGGGAGATCTTTAGCTGAAGTATATCAACTGTCCAGTTTTCCTCTTCCTCGACCAGTTGAGATTAGATAGTGTGGCCTCTGCTTTTTAACTGTGGAAATTCACATGCCCTCTTCACGAGACCGAAAACTTGTGAATAACGATCCAGGCTTGAGGAATAACATCCAGAGCCAAGGGGGTAACTAGTGCTTCAAGACGGGTGTTCGTGCATCAGTGAACGCTATTGCCGATGATGCAGAAAAGGTTGCTCTGGTTACCCAGCTTTTGCAATTTGAAAGGAAGAAGAAGCTTGTGGACCATTTGCAAAAGACTACCTACAACTCGGCAGGAGTTGTAGGTAGTCTTATTAATGACGCAGATTGTAATATGGCCACTTGACGAAGAATGTATCTCAAAGATGGTTAACTCTGAACTCTTGATTATGATGTTGAAGTCCCCACAAAGTAACCGTGCAATCCGGTGTCACTCTCCATGAGTTCCCAGGGAAATCTGGTCTTACTGTAGATAGCTCATTAGTGAGTAATGCTGTGAAGCAACTCTCTTTTCTGTATTGGAACATCCCTCCGTGAGAAACAACCCACGATTGATTCAGACTGTCAGGCGTACAAAGCATGTGCCAGTCTCTTCTCAACCTTGTTGGTGGACATCCTATAGGTGTGATAAGCAAATTAATATTTTATGCTGACCCACCCGGCACACACAGCACTGTTAAATTACATGTTGGACAGATATTTCAATCCCAGTCGATTTATAGGAGTTGAAAGTTTGCCTTCTACTCACAAGGTCTGAGTAAAAGTTCAAAACAGTTCAATCTAGAGAGTGGGACTAAGAGCCTACGAGGTGAGAAAATTTGCAGTTTTGCTATAATAATATATAACCTGGGATACAATCAAAAATTCCTTTATGTAATAGGAGGGGTTATTTGTCACTTTTTTATCATATGTATAATTTATACAGTTTAGTGGTTGAGAGATATTTTGAAATTTTGATATCAAATTAAAAATATAATTTTATAAAATTTACATATTCATAGATTCCTAAAAGTATTCACATTTTTTGTCCAATATGAAACATCAGGGGGTCGATAAACAACTAAAGGGGCAAAGAATAACTAAAGGACTTCATAAAATATAAATTAATAGTAGATGAATTAAAGACTATTATATCATATTTTCTCGATATATTTATTTAAAATATACATACATATATCTATAATTATTTTTTATATAAAATTTTTTTAAGAATAATTTTGTAAGAAAACAGAAATGTTCCTTATCACACTAGATAAAATTTTAATTAATAAAAGATATTAGAATACCTTCTAAGACATTTACGCTTATATTAAGTGGAGTAAAACAAAAAACGTATGTTTCTGTATATTGGACTAAAGTTTGGGTATTACATTCTTGATCAGAATGATAATAAGAAGAAAATATTTTCATCACACATTGATTGGACTAAGCGAAAGTGACATTAGAAAAAATAATGAATATGTAACCTAGAATAAAATTAATTCATTTGATCATAAGTTATATATATATATATATATATATATATATATAGAGAGAGAGAAACTTCCATGTATTTGGTTATTTATGGCTAACAACATAAGAATCAAAGTTGGTACTATTATTTCAAGTATGATAATATCTGAATATCACAATTTATATGTTCTATTTATACATACTGAAACAACCAATATGATATATCTAAAATATTTTTATGAAAAATTATAATATATAGTGAGCTTTTTCATTATAAAATAAGTACCAAAGAGAAAGGAAGAAATGGAAAATTGATTTGAGTTTACTTTCGAGGAATTTTCCAATATGACGACCACATGTGTTCATTGCATGATTTGAGTCTACTTTCAAGAAAATTTTCAGTATGACTTAAACTATTCCCTTCTTACGGTAAGTTATTACAGATTTTCCAATGCGACATAAATTATTCTTCATGTTATGGTAAGCGATGACAAATAATACATTTTGTCTTATTTTCCTATTCAAAATTATATATTATCCTATATATTTTCTTTCACAAAAAAATAAATTATCTTAAGAAGAGGAAAAGGGAAAGTGAAGTCGAGACAAAGGTGCTTCAAAAAGAGAGCGTTGCGAAAGGGACCAGAGGAAGTTTAAGCAGAAAATTATTTAGGGTTTTTAGGGTTTAGGGTCCCCTAAATCTTGAATATGCATTCTCCCCGCATCGAACAAAAAGTATTCCATCACGAAATCTGTTGGATGAACTTCCCGAGGGCGGAGTACTCCATTCCTTAGAATACATCAGACTAATGTATTTAACAAGGGACGATTTCCCTTCACCCGACCCACCATGCAGCAAGATCACATTACTAGAAGAATCATCCTTCTCAAGACATGCTTTGATATTTTGGACAGTTTCCGTGAGTGGAACATACTTTAGGTCGTCCGTGAAGTCGAATTGTGCTTGGATCTTGTCGGCTTGTTTCTCGAAAATTTGCACTGCCTCGTAACCCTCCTTCATGGCATTCAAGATATTGTCGAGTGCTTCATTGACCTTGTTCAGACTCAAGGCTACTCGATCCGAAGAAATAAGCATATCCCATAACATACAACAACAATTGTTCTCCTTCATTGCCTCAACCTCGTTAGACAGTTTTTCAAGCCGATTAACAGCATATTTCAACCGAGATTGCACTTCATTGTGGACGGGAACAGGATACTTTTGTAGGTGTTGCTTCCAATGGTTTATTCTCTCTCTTAATGCAGACACTTTCCAATGGGGAAAAGGAGAGAGAGGAAAGAAATGGATATACTTATTATTCATCCACCCACCGTTCTTGAAAAAGCGTGTGCATTGTTCTGCCACTCCATCTCGCATTCAGGGTACTCAGGATACAGAAGCTTCGTGAAGGATTTCAAGAACTGTTTGTGTGAGAGTACGAACTGACCACGCAACATCCATTGATCGAGTACCAACTTGCCTTCTGTATTTTTAGAGCAGTCTGAATTGCCGTAAACAAAACACAAGGCAGTACTCAATAATTTCTCATTGTCAGAATCAGAGCTCCGTCCTTTGCTCGCTGCGCTTTGTACGTCTCCCTCAATCAGCTTCAAAGTGACTGCTTCAATGTCTTCCGGTTTCATCTCTTGAAGAAGTTGCTGCCCAAGATCATGCATAGACCATTCATTCCAAAGCTCTCCTCTCCGGACAGCTTCCTTGTCAGCAATCTCAATAACAGAACATTCTTTGAGATTTTCCGTGGCGAAATCGAAGTCTCATTCATTGTAGCTCCCAGTTATAGCCTTGAACCAGACTTTCAGAACATTTTCATCGACCCCGTCGGCAGAGCAAATTGCTAGACAGTGGAGCAGCGTCTGGGCTAACGGCGTGAGCTTATCAAACGCCATTGTCAAGGACGCAAGCACGCTGTGCTCGTAAGGCTCGTTAAATACTGCTGGTGTAGCTTGACGATTCTTTTCATCCACAGTCTTCAGAGCACCCATCAACTCTTTCCTCAACTTCTTCCATTTTGACAAACCCGGGAAGTTAAAATCTCTGATTGGCATAACCGCGCCTAAATTGGCTAGAACAAGCGGATGATAACCAACGTCCTTAAGCAGCGAGTCAACTCCATTCTGAAAAACGAAGTACCGATATAATTCAACAAATGGAAGATTTGCAACCAGTTCTATAGCTAAAGATAGTTTGATGTCAGTACAGTTGTACAAAGGATGATAAGTTAAATACAATCTTGATTGGAAAACTCAAAGCAGGCGGGTTACTTCTACGATTTCTATAGGAACGAAGGAGATTGATCTTTGGATTTTGGATTCTACAAAAAGAAATATAATAAAAAACCGGAAAGAGCAATTCATAATCACACAGGAAAGTGAATCTCATGTATTATAAGCAGATTAGCCCCCTAATACTGCCTGACTGTTTCGTCTGGTTCTAATGGGCTTCCTATAATACGGAAAACATATTAAAACTCGAATGCGCAAGCAAGATATCAACATGATCGGGTTGGAAGTGATCAATATGGATTTCCTCCTAACTACCAGTATTTTAGAATACCATACCTTGACGTCAGATGGCAATTCGGTCTGCTTCGACTGTTGTAATCTTATATGGTTAAGGATTTTTCTCGCCTCTTATTTGCTTGGCCTTCCAATCCCTATACAGTGCCTGTGTTCCACAATGACTTGTTCTGAGTGGTGATTAGGTACTTGACGTTTTCCTTGGAAAGCACTGATATCAGCAGATCCTTCATAGTCTGCTGTTCCCAAACATCGTCAAGAGCTATCAACACGCTGGTGAGTAGTTCAAGTCTTTTTATCAGAGTCCCTCGCAAGGTAGCCACGTCGCCTCTCGAACCATTTGCTACTTCCTGATGCTGAAGATCGTCCGACTGATCATATGCCCCCATTTGATAGCCCAGCTTCTTCCCCATTGAAACCAACAAAGATCTTGAATCTGCATTCTCCCCGCATCGAAGAAAAAGTATTCCATCACCAAATCTGTTGGATGAACTTCCCGAAGGCGGAGGACTCCATTCCTTAGAATACATCAGAATAATATATTTAACTAGGGACGATTTCCCTTCACCCGACCCACCATGTAGCAAGATAAGATTATTAGAAGAATCATCCTCCTCAAGACATGCTTTGATCTTTCGGAACGTTTTCATGAGTGGAACATACTTTGCGTCGTCCTTGAAGTCGAATTGTGCTTGGATCTAATCGGCTTGTTGCTCGAGAATTTGCACTGCCTCGTAACCCTCCTTCATGGCATTCAAGATATTGTCGAGTGCTTCATTGATCTTGTTCAGACTCAAGGCTATTCGATCCGCAGAAGTAACCTTATCCCACACCATCCAGCAACAACTCTTCTCCTTCATTGCCTCAACCTCATTAGACAGTTTTTCAAGCCGATTAACAGCATATTTCAACCGAGATTGCACTTTATTGTGGACGGGAACAGGATACTTTTGAAGGTGTTCCTTCCAACGGTTTATGCTCACTCTTAATGCAGACACTTTCTCAGTCGAAGCTTCCAAGTCATCAGAAGACTGCTTGTAGCTCCGTACTGCCCGTATTGCTCTGCGTAATTTTGTAAGAAGCTCTAGCGCAGCATTGGCTTCCGAAATCGCCATGTATCTAGGTATAGTGTCAGGGAACCTCCAGGGGCCAAATATCACATGCCCGGTTTAAAGGACTGCTTACACTACGCTTGTGAAGTCCCTCTTGTACTCAACATGTAATATCTGAAACGAAACGAACATTAAGGAGAGAGAAAGTATGTCTCAGTTTATGTCTGTCTTCTCTTGAAAATATGGTCAAGTTTGCTCATTAACAGGGGTACCAAAGTTGCAATCATCTCCATATTTGATCTTGAAAAATAAAATTTAGATCATCTACCATGTTTTTGTAGTTTCGGTTCTCTCGGATGTCACTACATCGTCAAATTTGACAATAAGGTTCCTCCCTCTAAGAAAACAGAAGTCAGTCACCGTTGTAGCGAGCATTTTGTATTTTCATAAGATCGTGATGCACTTGAAGAAGATCGAACTAAACAATTTTAGAAAACTTCCTTTCTTTGCAAAATACGTTTTCTTTTTCTTATAAGAACGTAAAATCAGATTTGCACCACCTTAAACACATTCATTCATTGTTCCAAGTTCTTAATATTTTAACTTTTATTCTTGTATAGTCAATATCAAGGATGTAATTCTATGAACTCCTCTGCAGAAGTTGACTAATTCCTCATATGTGAAATTCTCACATATCAAGTAGTGTATGAACTAATGTAATGGGAGTAAAATACAAAGTAAGCAAAGGGTTGATATTCTTACACTATACGTCAAAACGTTAAACTTTAGCCGATTTAAAAACTAAATAGCTTTCTGCGTAAACTTCCTTTAATCCCTTTCGAAACACTCTTTTTGGCAACACCTTTATCTCACGCTCAGTTTTCCCTTTTGTTCTTCCTAGTGCCTTGTACTCTTCTTCATTTTTCGTTCGGGGTATACCATTTGGTATACGTCACGTCTTCATGTCTTTACTTGGTATTACGTTATTTGAAACTCCCTGTCCCTGGATACTTGAAGCGGGGGATAGGAAGTGACTTACAGGGGCTGGGGCCTGTAGAGTAGCAGGGCTTCCAGGCCAGGAACACTTTCTGGCCAGCGGAAATCCTAGTTCCTCCTCGTCAAATTTCTCCGTCGATGTCTTGTCAACTCTCTCTATGTCACATGGGCTTGTACTACTGTGAAAGTACAGACGGTGCGCTGGTTTCAAAGGGTTCCGAAGTGGAAGTAGAGTGTGAGTCAAACCATTCCTCATATACTGCAAAGGACGCTGCCTATTTCAATAAAAGAAGGTCTCGAGGTATTTTCACTTGCCCTTGAGTGTGAGTGCAGGACACTCAAACTCAGTCCGATCTTGGAAGTACAGCATACTGTTAACTCTGAAGGTAAACATTGAGTCGGCTTTAGCACAAGGAAATAGGATGCTATCACTTAACGCCTAAAAATCCACCTTCAAGTTAATGTTAGCGACGGAAATGTCATGTGTGTGCTCCTCTTTAACTCACCCTGATACAAGAGCATTCCAATTGGCTTTGTGTGCATCGTCGAGAAGAAGTTTTAACTCGTAGCTACTGATCACTTCAACAGCCTTGCGGTCTTTTAAGTTATTTTCCGGTAGGAATCGGTCCTTGAACATACCATGGTGTTTGTCGTTAGGGACCTTTAGCCGAAGTATATCAACTGTCCAGTTTCCCTCCTCCTCGATCAGTTGAGATTTGCTCCTGCTCATTAACGGTGAAAATTCACATGCCTTCTCCACGAGACCGAAAACTTGTGAATGAAGATCCAGGCTTTAGGAATAACATACAGAGCCAAGGGTCTAACTAGTACATCAAGACGGGTGTTCGGGCATCAGTCAAAGTTATTGCCGATGATGCAGGAAAGCTTGCTCTGGTCACCCAGCTTTTGCAATTCGAAAGGAAGAAGCTTGTGAACCATTTCCTGAAGACTACCTACATCCCCTGCAGAAGCAGATTGTAATATGGCCAATTGACGAAGAATGTATCTCCAAGATGCTTAACCCTGAACTCTTGATTATGATGTTGAAGTCCCCGCAAAGTAACCGTGCAATCCAGGACTATACTTCTCCGGTGTCACTCGCCATGAGCTCCCAGGGAAATCTGCTCTTATTGTAGATAGCTCATTACTGAGTAATGCTTGGAAGCAACACTCTTTTCTGTGTTGGAACAGCCATGATCGATTCGTTCGGAACTTTCAGACGTACTAAAGCATGTGCCGGTCTCTTCTCAACCTTGTTGGTGGACATCCTATGGCACAAAGCACTGTTGAAACACATGTTGGACAGATATTTCAATCCCAGTCGATATATAGGAGTTGAAGGTTTGCCTTCTACTCACAAGGTCTGAGTAAAAGTTCAAAACACTTCAGTCTAGAGAGTGGGACTAAGAGGCTACGAGGTGAAAAAATTTGCAGTTTTGCAATAACGATATATAACCAGGCATACAATCAATAATTCATTTATTTATGTAACAGATGGGATTATTTGTTCATTTTTTAATCATATGTATAATTTATAAAGTTTAGTGGTTGAGAGATATTTTGATAGTTTGAATATCAAGTAAAAAATGCAATTTTATGAAATTTAGATACTTCAATACATTCTTAAAGTATCCACATATTTTGTCTAATATGCTTCTGTAGCCAGCCTACCCGATATCTTTCCTCTCTCGTCAAAGAAAAAATCCGACATGAGAATCTGAAATTTTTTCCTGTCAAATAGATTTTCCGGAAGCTTGCTCCAGATGTCTTTGTTCAATGGAGCGTCAACTTGCTATCGGAGGCCCTCATCTTCTCAACACGCCAGCACGGTAGCCTTCAACCTTCAACGTTCACGACAATTTCTAAAAGATTTAGCTAGTGATAGCTTGACATTCTTGAATACCATAGTTGTTATCATCTTGAACTAAACGTGACTGCATGAGGAGGCTGAACGCCCTAACTGCCGTACTCGGCCTAGATGGTGGTGCATTCAAGTCAAATTCCAAGTGTTTCTCATTTCAGGTGGATCCGCATGATTTAAAACCCCATTATTCTGTAATCTAGTCGTGATCTGAGCTCTCGAAGAGAGCATCTGAATCACCGAGGATCAGAGCTGGTGACGAGGCGATCACAAGCAAATATCTCAACTTTTGGAGGTGCTATGCAATCCCCAAACTACTCGATCCCCCCAGAAGTCAGACACCGTTGTTACCGAGAGTTTTGTATTTTCATATGCTGGTGACGCACTTGAAGAAGAATGAACGAAAGCACTTAAAAAAAAAATTTGTTTCTTCATGAAACGCGGCTTTTGCCGATAAGACTGTAAACTTGGACTTGCACAAACAAGATTCATTCATTGTTCAAGTTTTTAATATTCTTATTTTATTTATAACAGGCAAGATGGAATTTCCGCCTCAAACACATTCGTCGTTCAAGTTCTTAGTATTTCTTATTTTAATCATGGGCTAAATATCACATGCCGCTTTAAAGGACTGCATACAGTACGCTTGTGAAGTCCCCCTTGAATTCAACATGTAATATCTGAAACGAAACGAACATTGAGGTGAGAGAAACCAAACGAAAGCTTTGTGTGAAGGGCCACATTACCGAAATTTCCAAAGAAACCTCTTTACATGATCTCTTCACTTGCTCATTAATATTGCACTTTTATTCCTACCTGAACCTGAGAATTAAGTGCTAATTTTTGCTAGCTATAAGCACATTCGGAGGAAGTATCTGCGTCTATGCTGTTGCGGGTAATAGGTCATGCTCTAAATGTAAGTTCGTTCATCCTTCGTAAAACTTGTCTTGATGAATAATATTTGAAAGAAGCACTTCAGTTATTACCCGATATTTATGACCATGACAAAAATTCTTAATCAAAGGATGTGGATAATCTTAGGTATGTCTAAAATATCCAAATTTTATAAAATTATACCTTTAATATTCATCATCAAAATATATCTGAACCAAATAAACATTATAAATTATGCATATGAAAAAGAAAAAGAAATAAACCACTCTATTCCGTATCTAAAAACGAGTTTTTGATTGTAGGACTAGTTATATATCATTCTAGCAAAACTGCATGTTTCTTCAGCTCGCATTTACTTTTACTCCCACTCTCTAGATTGAAATGCTTTGAAGATACTTGCCCCGTCAACTTGCTGCGTCAACTTGCTTCCGGAGGCCCTCAGCATCTCCACACACAAGCATGGTAGCCGACCACGCCACGCTTCACCGCAATTTCCAAAAGACTTGCGGTGGCAAGAGATAGCTTGACATTCTTGAAAAATTACCATGGTGGTTGTGATGTTGAGCTAAACCTGACTGGATGAGGACGCTGAAGGTCCTAAATGCAACACCCGGCCTGGAATATTGCATCGAGGTCAAGTTCCAAGTATCTCTCATTTCAGATGGATGGCTTTCCGCGCTATTTAAAATCACGTCATAGTGTTTTTCGTTCAAAGGTGGGTTGATGGAGTGAACCACTAATCTATTACATCGGGGTTGCTTTTCTCAAGTCTTTCCGCCCAAAATGACCAAGCACTTTGTCGAGGCAGGTTGCTTCCTTTTGCAATTATGGCTGGTCCTGGATGTGGACTGGCTGTGATCAATAACTTGGCCAGGCCAGTGAAACGTGGAACACCTCGACCATTAGATTCAATCAGGAAACTCTTCACTGGAACAACTCTTCCACTTTTTCTCTAATGTGATGCAAGTACAATATGGTAGTTTAAACTTGTCTCTGGATAAGCTCCAAGTATCCAAGGCTTGAGAGCTTGGGACATGGAGGTCTTGTTTGAAGTAAAATGCTTCGCCAATGAATTGAGGATCCTGGCCCCTTCACACCTGTTTCCATTTCTACGAAGTTCTCCAAGTTCACGCCTTTCAAATGAGATCAAGCTTCCCCTTAGTTGATCCAATCTCTACTGCCAGCTTTACTGCTTTCTCATTTTACCACTAGGCCTTCTCCTGTAAATGCCCTGAATCACCGCCAAATGCTGTTTTACGTTATGTACGTTCATGAAATAACTTGATTCGTTGCAGCTCGAAAAAGCTTTGGGTTCGGAGAGCGTTGAGCTATTTGTGGGATTGAATAGCATTGCAAGCTGCTGCGGTCGTCTTATTGCTGGGTAAGCCGAAGATATCCGCCCTTCTCAATTGGATGTTGGCTTAGGCTGTTGCATACCGATAAGACAGGACGGAATCCGCATGATTATGCTAAGATTTTCAGTACCAATAAGCATTGGGATGCAAGATTCTCGCTGTCAGCAGGCCGTGATACACTTTTCCCTGATATTTTTGGTTCTACAGAAGTGAGTTGAAAATGATGATAAGGAATTCTGGATACCCACGGCCGCTATGCCTGACCATAGCACACTCAATTATGACTGGGGGCTGTCTGACTCTAGCTGCGGGCAGTAAGTAATGGTTTTCTTTCCTCTGCGGACGATAGTACTTTCGATGACAAATTTATCTTTACACTAGCTTGTGAATACCAGAGTCTGAACATCAGTTTGACTGGCCTTTGGAATGCCGTGTTTATCAGAAATCCTCTTCTCTCCTTGGGATCAGGTCTAGTAGGTGGATTGTATGCTGCTCTCTGGTCACTCACTCCACCGATAATATCCAAGGTCTTTGGTCTCCAAAAATTTTCTGCACTGTACAAGATCATAAGGTTAAACTAAACATCACTCTGTTGTGACGCTGGTCGTGATTGTATGGTTCCTGTTTCTCAATCGTCATCTACCTTCCCTATGTGTCCAGATTTGCATCATATTCCATCATCCCTTGGTGTTCAGCTTACAGTACAAAGCCAAGAATATAGACCCACCTAAAACTAACGAGGTTTTTTTCCAATCTTTGGATCTTGCTCGCGCTAATTTCTTGATTGTGCATGTACAGGGCATGTAGACCAGTGGGAGTAGTCGTATAACTGTACGACGAAATAGAGGTTTATAACGCCATAAAGAACCCTGGTAAGAAAAATTCCAGACCTAGGTGGTGAAGACGAAGACGATGACTTGGTTGGAGACGAGAATATGTGTCTGGGGTACACGGAGCTTCGGAATGTCGATGGCGGTGCTAGCTGGTATATGTGCGATAGGTGCTTGTACATGAGCCACTCTAGCCAAAAGAGCTCATAAATTTTATGCTCGATGGAAGGTAGCTCCATGGATATAATTCCATGAGCCCAATGGCTCCTGTTACCCTTCTTTATTGATCAACTCGATATGCTTAGTAGAGTACAATAAACTCAAGACCTCAGTGTACATAAATATAGAGTTCATAGACATCTAATTCACTACCTCCACTCCTGAGGCTTACAGTTACAGAAGTGTCCTTATACCTAAGAGCTCTCTTTCTCCTTCTCCCGTCATATATGTACAGAAAGACTTGAAAAAAGCAACCCGATGAAATAGACTTAGTAGGTCAGTCCATCAATCGACCTTTGAACGGAACAGAATAACGGGATTTTAATCATGCGGATCCACCTGAAATGAGATACACTTGGAATTTGATTTCAATGCACCACCATCTAGCCCGAGTATGGCATTTAGGGCGTTCAGCCTCCTCATCCAGACATGTTTAGCTCAACATGATAACAACCATGGTATTCAGGAATGTCAAGCTATCACTACAGAATCTTTTAGAAATTGTCGTGAACCGAGCGTGGTTGAAGGCTACCGTGGTGGGCGTGTAGAGAAGAAAGGGCCTCCGGTAGCAAGTTGACGCTCCAATGAACAAAGACATGTGGAGCAAGCTTCCGGAAGATCTATTTGACAGGACCTTGGCTCTCCCGCCGCTTCACAGCCTTCTCCAAGTGCGGTTTGTGTGCAAGAAGTGGTCCATCCTCAAATTATCAAGTCGTTTCGTCGATCCGAGACATCCCCGCAGAAAGCCTGGACTGTTCTGTAATCATGCGAACTGATTTCCGCCTACAATTGTGCTTTTCGATAGTGATAGAACATCTCAATAACTACACTCTCATCCGAGAAATGTGTGCTGGTTGCGTCAGAAGGCTTGCTCTGTTATGGGAATGAAAATTTCCCTTTGTAGGACTGTATCGTCGATTATGTACAAAAGAGATTATACATGTCGTAGGAAGGACATTGAATCCTTAGACAACAAATTTTCAGATTCAGACACATCCCCGCAGAAAGCCAAACTGCAGTGTAATCATGCGAACTGACTTCCACCTAAAATTGTGCTTTTCGTCAGGGCTAGAACATCTCAATGCCTACACTCTCATCAGAAGGCTTGCTCTGTCATTCGATTGAAAATATCCCTTGGAGGACTGTTACGTCGATTATGTACATAAAAGATGATACATGTAGTAGGAAGGACATTGAACCCGAAGACAACAAATTTTCAGATTCTCATGTCGGATCTTTTCTTTGACGAAGGCGGAAGGATAGCGGGTAGGCTGGCAACAGAAGTTTTTTATTTCACAAGTAATTCATGGATCGTCGGAGGTACCCGTTGGCCAATCATGGCAGCCGCTTGGAAATTTGGTGCCAGGCATGCCATGCCATACGGTGTAACGGACTCTTTTATTGTATAATCTTTTCACCATTCGGAGTGATTGCCTATGACATTGAACATAGATTCTGCAGTGAAGTTCAGGTACATATGTCCGATTCTGTTGTTTCTCCCTCTCTTTTGGAATGCAACGGCCGGCTGTGGATGGTGGGAGGTCCGAGGACGGAGTATGCTTTGCCATCCGAGTATGGAGGCTTGAGCCTGAAAGAATGGCGTGGGAGGAGATTGTGAGGATGCCACTCGGGATATTAACGAGTTCGTGGAAGAACTGCATCCCTCTAGACATATTTTAGAATCGTTTGCTAACCATCTCCAGAAGCACCCCTGCGCCCATGTATGATTTCTCCCTGAAATCATGGCAGTGGCTTCCGGACTGCCCTTGCCTTCCGTACATCAATAATTGACAGCTCCGTGGTATCAGAATTGAACCTAGATTGCATCCGTTTTTGGAGACTTATCATACAACTGGTGTTGGCATCAGAAGCGAACCTAGAGTATATCCCTTTCTGGAGACTTACGGTACAACTGGCAAGCGCTTTTTCCAGTTTTGTATAGAGAACCGGAACCACTTCGTTTCCAGGTACAATTCTTTCTTCTATATTTCTAGACATAACTTGCCGTGATCTTGCAGTGCAGGGATGACAGCCGATTCTGGTTGGAAGGCCATGCCTTGGTTCTTAGACTTGCCATTGCCAATTTCTTATCTTGATGTACGTATATTTTTCATGACTTGTGGGTTCTAGCCCTTATGTCAGTAGGGTAAGTGAGCTTCGATGCGTAGTCTTACTAGAGCTGTTGGCCTTACGGTGTTTGCTTTGTCGGTCCTAGCTGTAGTTCGTATGCGTATCGGTATCACATCTCGTAATCACCTCACTTCTGCAGGCTTGTCCTCAATGGCTTTTTGGTTTTACTTTGAAGGAGGTGGAGATGTCAGATACAGATTTTGTTAAATGAAACCCAGATTACCCTTGGCATCTAGATCGTAAGTAAGAACCACCCATCAGTATCAAAAGCTCAGCTGGAACTTAGACAATGCACACAAGTCTTTTTCGACGTAGAAGTTTAGGTTTAGGGTACAAGGATTCTGACAAGTACTGACGGTGCGCTGGTTTCAAAGAGTTCCGAATTGGAAGTGGGCTGTACGTCAAACCATTCCTGATATATTGCAAAGGACCCTGCGTATTTCAAGTAAAGAAGGTCTTGAGGTAGGTTTACTTCCCCTTGAGTGTGAGTGCGGGACTCTCACACTCAGTCCGATCTTGGAAGTACCGCATACTGTTAACTCTGAAGGTAAACATTGAGGTGTCTTGGGGGATCTTTAGCCGAAGTATATCAACTGTCCAGTTTGCCTCCCTCTCGACCAGTTGAGATTCGATAGTGTTGCCTCTGCTTATTAACGGTGGAAATTCACATGCCATATCCACGAAACAAGAAACGTGTGAATGAAGATCCAGGCTTTAGGAATAACATTCAGAGCCAAGGGTCTACCTAGTGCTTCAAGACGGGTGTTCGTACATCAGTGAAAGCTATTGCCGATGATGCAGAAAGCTTGCTCTGCTCACCCAGCGTTTGCAATTCGAAAGGAAGAAGCTTGTGAACCATTTGCAGAAGACTACCTACAACTCCGCAGGAGTTGTAGGTAGTCTTATTGATGAAGCAGATTGTAATATGGCCACTTGACGAGGAATATATCTCAAAGATGATTGACCCTGAACTCTTGATTATGATGTTGAAGTCCCCGCAAAGTAACTGTGCAATCCGGACTATACTTCTCCGGTGTAACTCGCCATGAGTTTACAGGGAAATCTGGTCTTACTGTAGATAGCTCATTACTGAGAAATGCTGTGAAGCAACACTCCTTTCTGTGTTGGAGCAGCCATGATTGATTCGTTGGAACTTTCAGACGTACTGAAGCATGTGCCAGTCTCTTCTTAACCTTCTTGGTGGAAATCCTATGGGTGTGATAGATAAATTAATATTTTATACTGACCCACCCGGCACAAACAGCAGTGTCAAAACACTAATTAGACAGATATTTCAATGTCACCCACCAGGTCCATATATAGGAATTGAAAGTTTGCCTTCTACTCACAAGGTCTGAGTAACTTTAAAACACTTCAGTAGAGAGTGGGAGTAAGAGTATGTGAGGTGAGAAAATATGCAGCTATAATGATATATAACCATACGTACAATCAAAACTCGTTTTTTGATAAATAATAGAGGGTTTATTTGTTCATTTTTCGTCATATGTATAATTTATAAAGTTTAATGGTTTAGGTACATTTTGATGATCAATACCAAGTTAAGGATATAATTCTATAAAATTTGGATACCTCAGAAATATCTAAAAGTATCCACATGCTTTGCCTAATATGAAATATCAATTGTTCAAAGAATAACTAAAAGATTATACAAAATATTAAGTAATAAAAGATGAATTAGAAAGGCTTGCTCTGTCGTGTGAATGAAAATATCCCTTGGCAGGATTGTAACGTCGATTATGTACATAAACGATTATACATGTCGGAGGAACCACATTGAACCCGAAGACAGCAAATTTTCAGATTCTCATGTCGAATCGTTTCTTTGACGAGGGCGGAAAGATATCGCGTAGGCGTAGTTTCACAAGTAATCCATGGATCGTCGGAGGTACACGTTGGCCAATCATGGCAGCCGCTCGGAAATTTGGTGCCAGGCATGCCATGCCACTCTTTTATTGTATAACCTTTTCACCATTCGGAGTGATTGCCTATGACATTGAACATAGAGTCAGAAGTGAAGTTCAGGTACGTATGAGCGAATGTCCGATTCTGTTGTTTCTCCTTGTCTTTTGGAATGCAACGGCCGACTGTGGATGGTGGGAGGTCCGAGGACGGAGTATGCTTTGCCATCGGGGATGGAGGCTTGAGCCTGAAAGAATGGCGTGGGAGGAGATTGTGAGGATGCCACTCGGGATATTAACGAGTTCGTGGAAAAACTGCATCCCTCTAGACATATTTTAGAATCATTTGCTAACCACCTCCGGAAGCACCCCTGAAGCGGTCTTGTATGATTTCGCTCTGAAATCATGGCAATGGCTTCCGGACTGCCCTTGCCTTCCGTACATCAATAATTGACAGCTCCGTGGTATCAGAATTGAACCTAGATTGCATCCGTTTTCGGAGACTTATCATACGACTGGTGTTGGCATCAGAAGCGAACCTAGAGTACATCCCTTTCTGGAGACTTACGGTACAACTGGCGAGCGCTTTTTCCGGTTTGTATAGAGAACCGGAACCACTTCGTTTCCAGGTACAATTCTTTCTTCTATATTTCTAGACATAACTTGCCGTGATCTTGCAGTGCAGGGATGACAGCCGATTCTGGTTGGACGGCCATGCCTTGGTCCTTAGAGCTTGCCATTGCCAATTTGTTATTTTATGTACATATATTTCATGACTTAGTAGTCCTTATGTCAGTAGGGTAAGTGAGCTTCGATGGGTAGTCTTACTAGAGCGTGGGCCTTACGGTGTTTGCTTTGCCGATG
The DNA here is from genome assembly GCA_948567375.1 of Lunularia cruciata. Classification (NCBI taxonomy): domain Eukaryota; kingdom Viridiplantae; phylum Streptophyta; class Marchantiopsida; order Lunulariales; family Lunulariaceae; genus Lunularia; species Lunularia cruciata. The sequence goes on along the minus strand of OX419757.1, from coordinate 72,022,026 downwards.
CTAGCTATAGTTCGTATGCGTATCGGTATCACATCTCGTAATAACCTCACTTCTGCAGGCTTGTCCTCAATGGCTTTTTGTTTTTACTTTGAAGGAGGTGGAGATGTCAGATACAGATTTTGTTAAATAAAACCCAGATTACCCTTGACATCTAGATCGTAAGTAAGAACCTCTCATCAGTATCAAAGGCTCAGCTGGAACTTAGACAATGCACACAAGACTTTGCCGACGTAGAAGTTTAGGTTTAGGGTACAAAGATTCTTACATCAAGGTTAAATTACTCCATCTCACAATTCACTTTCTACTGTCAATGAAGCGTGGCTGCATCAAGATCCTGTCATAGCATATTCACGTTCCTTCCGTCCCCTGGGTGTTGACAAAGGGAGGAAATTTGCGGACTATATCACTTTAATTCGTTCCTCCCTGCTCTTTTGGAGTCTACACCGTCCAGAAACTCCCTGTCCCTAGATACGTGAAGCGAGGGATAGGAAGTGAGTTACAGGGGATGGGGCCTGTAGAGTAGCAGGGGTTCCAGGTCAGGAACAGTTTCTGGCCAGCGGAAGTCCTAGTTCCTCCTTGTCAAATTTCTCCGTCGATGTCGAGTTGTTAACTCTCTTTACGTCACATGGGCTTGTACTTACTGTGAAAGTACTGACAGTGCGCTGGTTTCAAAGGGTTCCGAATTGGAAGTGGGCTGTATGTCAAACCATTCCTCATATATTGCAAAGGACCCTGCGTATTTCAAGTAAAGAAGGTCGCGAGGTATTTTTACTTCCCCTTGAATGTGAGTGCGGGACTCTCACACTCAGTCCGATCTTGGAAGTACCGCATACTGTTAACTCTGAAGGTAAACATTGAGGTGTCTTGGGGGATCTTTAGCCGAAGTATATCAACTGTCCAGTTTTCCTCCCTCTCGACCAGTTGAGATTCGATAGTGTTGCCTCTGCTTATTAACGGTGGAAATTCACATGCCTTCTCCCCGAAACGAAGAACTTGTGAATGGAGATTCAGGCTTTAAGAATAACATCCAGAGCCAAGGGTCTAACTAGTGCTTCAAGACGGGTGTTCGTGCATCAGTGAAAGCTATTGCCGATGATGCCGAAAGCTTGCTCTGCTCACCCAGCTTTTGCAATTCGAAAGGAAGAAAGCAGATTGTAATATGGCCATTTGACGAAGAATGTATCTCAAAGATGCTTAACCCTGAACTCTTGATTATGATGTTGAAGTCCCCGCAAAGTAACTGTGCAATCCAGGACTATACTTCTCCGGTGTAGCTCGCCATGAGTTTCCAGGGAAATCTGGTCGTACTGTAGATAGCTCATTATTGAGTAATGCTGTGGAGCAACACTCTTTTCTGTGTGGAGCAGCCATGATTGATTCGTTCGAACTTTCGCATGTGCCAGTCTCTTCTTAACCTTCTTGGTGGACATCCTATGGATGATAGGTAAATTAATATTTTATGCTGACCCACCCGGCACACACAGCACTGTCAAGACACATGTTGGATAGATATTCAATGTCAGCCACCAGGTCTATATATAGGAGTTGAAAGTTTGCCTTCTACTCACAAGGTCCGAGTAACTTTAAAACACTTCACCTAGGGATTGGAAATAAGAGTATGTGAGGTGAGAAAATATGCAGTTTTTCTTTAATAATATATATAGCCATGCATACAATCAAACACTCGTTTTCTGATAAGTAATAGAGGGGTTATTGATTTTGTCATATGTATAATTTAAAAAGTTTAATGGTTTAGGGAGATTTTCATGATCGATACCAAATTAAGGATATAATTCGATAAAATTTGGATTCTTCAGACATACCTAAAATTATCCACATGCTTTGTCTAATATGAAATATCAATTGGTCAAAGAATAACTAAAATATTATAAAAATATTAATTAATAATAGATGAATTAAAGACTGTTAGATCATATATTTTCATGTATCTATTCAAAATTATTATATTAATTTAAATTATATATAAATCATGTTTGATACAAGTATGATTCTTATAAGACATTTTTGTAAGCAAAAGGAAATGTTTTTTATCCCACTAGATGAAATTTCAATCAGTAAAGGGTATTGGATCATACTTTCCAAGACATTTTTATTAAGTAAATTTAACCAAAAATATTTATGTTTTATATATTGGATTAAAGTTTGGGTATTCCATTCTTTGTCAAGATGACAACAAACAGAGGATATTTTTACCACACATTAAGGGATTCTAGAAAATAGTGAATCAGTTGATCATAAATTAGATCATCGATATAATTTATGATAATTTGTATATATAAATAATTATATAACTAGATTCTATATGTTTATAAGTATAGAAACACTTCCATGCTTTTGGCTCTTTAAAACTAATTACATAATAATTATTATTTCAATTCTGATGATATTTGAATATCAAAAATTTATAGATTTTATTATTCTTGCTAAAAATTATAATATAATATATATAAATTTAATGAGAAATATAAGAAATAGTGAGCTCTTTCATTATAAAATAAGTGCTAAAGATAAAGGAAGAAATGGAAAATCAATTGCAATTCGTGTTGAATTTACTTGATTAGAAGTTAACGAACTCATGTGTTCATGGCATGATTTGAGTTTACTTTCAAGTAATTTTTCAACACGACTTAAACTATTCTTCATGTTACGGTAAGAGATGACAAATAAATAACTTTAGTCTTGATGTGTGCCTGGTGCAGCTTACTTTTGCATGTCCATATCTCTCAAAAAAAGAGATGACAAATAAATAACTTTCGTCTTGATGTGTGCCTGGTGTAGCGTACGTTTGCATGTCCATATCTCTCAAAAAAACATAGTATCTAAGCGGAACATAGTGCTATTGTCGGGTATGTATTGTATGTGAGAAGATAGAGAGCAGATATTCTTCTACTCTCATTGGTACCTTCCTTGAAAAGCGAGAGTTTAGATTAACTGGCAAAAGATGTTAAAATCCACGATGAGCTATAGATAAATTTGCTCTTTTTTTTTAATGAAAAGTAAATGTGTATGAAACTGGTATGAAATAAGAAAAATGAGGAAATGAATGAGGATTGCCCTTGTCCTCTTGGTGTCCTTTGCTTTTGGCTGGGCAAGGGTAGCGGGTAGTTTCCTGAGTATTGACTCTACATTAATTTCCTCAGGCCTTTGCTTCTCAAAACTTGAGGTGTTGTAGACTTCCTTAACCTCCATGTGTTTTCTAGTGTGTGCACACTCCCCATTCACCTCTAGGTATTCATGTAGGATCAGCACTCACTCTCTCTCTCGGTTCATTGAAATGTCCTTCCAGGAAGAAGTGGTTGGGGTACTTCTTTCTTCTCTTCTGCAGTCAACAATCCCATGCCCAGATAGAAATGGAACTACTTTGCCTTTGTTTGTTGATCTTGCAAGCTCACTTGTCCTAGCTCAAAACATTGCTGCACAACTCACAGGTCTTCTTTGGTACAAGTACTCAAAGAAGATAGCTTGGCTATTTCTTTAGATAAGTTGTTCATTTGGGCGTGAACAACTTCATAACCTACTCTACCAGAAGATACTCCTTGTAGAATCATTGATTCATGGGACAGACCAACCATTGTTGGTCTTCCTATAATGAAGAGTAGACTTGAATTTGGCCTTGAAAATCAAATTTGGTCTAGTCTACATGCTGTCCAGAGTCATACCATCTAGGGGTGAATTTCTAGGCCCTAGCACTTTCCACCAATGTTCCTCTATCCAAGCAAAACAAATTTCCCTCAAATTGATCAGCTTGTGGTTCCAGTAGTCTCACATTTAATGCAACATAGCATATTACTCAATTCCCAATTCCACAGCAAAAATTTAAGCTTCTTGGTGCAAACCAACTTCTGTTACAGTTTATAGATGTGACTACCCACCTCTATACTATTAGTACCTTTTCATAGTTTTGTTCAATGTTTTGTAGATAAATGGGAGGTTAAGCAAGCCTTTTGGCTGGAACAAGTTATTGTTTCATTCTATCATTGATCTAGAAGGTAACTATGCAGGAGGCCAAGAAAATGACAATGGGAAAAACACCATGGCTCCCCCGCAGCCACCAATCATGAGGATAAGGATATGATCGTGATCTTTGTGATTGTGATCCTAGTGATCAAAATCATGGTTCCATGATTGTGATTTTTCAGTGCTCATGACCTTAGGACCGATGCTTGTAAACAAAGAATTTTATACCAATATGATCTGCCTAGTGGAAGATCATCTGTTTGGAAGACCTTTGGCACAAAACCCCTTGGTGCATGTCAAGACTAGTATCTCCATCATTCCAAGTCCAAATGAAACGATCTTGGTCTGGTTGGGGGTCTCGCTTTGTGGGCTTTCCACGGTGGTCAAACACGTGAAATAGCATGTCCTTTTTGTTAACTCTGAAGGTAAACATTGAGTTGAATTGAGGACAAGGAAATGGGATGCTATCATGAAACGCATAAAATGTCACCTTCATGAGCGAGGCAAAAGTCATGTGTGTGCTCCCCTTTCACGCACCCTGATATAAGAGCACTGCAATGAACTATGTGTGCACCATCGAGTTTTACTCGTAGTTGCCGATCACTCCAACAGCCTTGCCGGTTTTCTAAGCTATTTTCCGGTAATATTCGGTTTTGAACATTACATGGTCTTTGTCTTAGCGGATGCTTATCCGAACTATATCAACTGTCCAGTTTTCCCCCTCTACCGGTTGAGATTCCCTAGTGTTGCCTCTGCTTATCAAGGATGGAAATTCTCATGCCTTCTCCACGAGACCGAAAACTAATGAAAGTAGATCCAGACCTAAGGAATAGGAATGGCTATCCAGGCTTCAGGATTAACATCCAGAGTCAAGGGTCCAACTATTGCTTCAAGACAGGTGTTAGTGCATCAGTGAAAACTAATTAAGACGATGCAGAAAAGCTTGCTCTGGTCCCCGCTTGCAACTCCAAAGGACGACGCTTGGAAACCATTTGCAGAAGACTATCGACAATTACATGTAAATAAATAAATAAATAGTACCTGAAGGAAAAGAGAAAGGAGTACAAGGCACAAACGCGTGCGAAAGGAAAGGAAAGAAGAGCGCAAGACCCAAGAATTCCCAATGGACCAAAGACAAACACTAGTAGAGCCCAAAGGACAACTTCTGCAGAAGCAGATAGTAATGCGACCATTTGGCGAAGAATGTATATCAAAGATGTTAAACTCTCAAGTCTTAATTATGATGTTGAAGTCCTCACAATGTAACAGTGCATCCAGGAGCATACTACTACGGTGTCACTCGCCATGAATTGCCAGGGAAATCTGGTCTTGCTGTAGATTGCTCATTACTGAGTGATGTTGTGAAGCAACACTCTTTTCTGTGTTGGAACAGCCATCCGTGAGAACAAGCCATGATTGATTCGTTCGGAACTTTCAGACGTACGAAAGCATGCGCCAGTCTCTCCTCAACCTTGTTGGTGGACATCTATGGATGTGATAGGTAAATTAATATTTCATCCTGACCCACCGGGGACATGCAGCACTGTCAAAGCACAGGTTGGATAGATATTTCAATCCCAGCCACCAGCTCGATATATAGGAGTTGAAAGCTTGCCTGCTACTCACAAGGTGTGAGTAACTTCAAAACACTTCAATCTAGAGAGTTCAAAACACTTCAATCTAGAGAGTGGGAGTAAGAGTCTGTCAGATGAGGAGATATGCAGTTTACTATAATGATATATAACCAGGCATACAATCAAAACTCATTTTCTGGTACGTAGTAAAGAGAGTTATTTGTTCATTTTGTGTCATATGTCTAATTTATAAAGTTGAATGGTTTAGAGATATTTTGATGATCAATACCAAATTATGTGTATAATTATATAAAATTTGGATACTTCAACCATACCTAATTAAAGGCTATTGGATGATATTTTCCAATGGATTTATTAAAATTATGATATTTATTTAAGATATATGTAAATCATGTTTAATGCAAACATGATTCTTAAAGGACATTTTTGTAAACAAAAGGAAATGTTCTTTTCCCCACTAGATTAAATTAGTTAGTAAAGGATTATAGATCATACATTTCAAGATATTTACATTAAGTGAATAAAAAATAATAATTTCTGTGTATTGGTATAAATTTTGGGTATTACATTCTTGGTCAAAATGATCACGCAAAGAGAATGTTTTCATTACAATTAACTGAAATAAGTGAAATTGACACTAGAGGTGAGCAATGAACATGTAAACTAGAATAAGATTGGATCATTTGATCATAAATTACATCATGGATATAGTACATGATACTTATATATATAAAACCATATAACCAGATTTATGTTTTTAGAAATATGAGTATAGAGAAAATTCCATGAATTTGGCTTTTTTTTATAGCTAAATACAGAATAATCAAAATTGTTACTATTATTTCAAATATAATGAATATTACAAAAATTTATATGCTGTATTTACCCATACTTAAACGCCTAATATGGTATATGTAAAAATTTTTCATGGAAAATTGTAATTAATAGTGAGCTGTTTCATTATAAATTAAGTACCAAGAAGAAGAGAAGAAATGGAAATCAATAGCAATTTATGTTCAATTTACTTGGTTAGAAGTAGACTACCTCATGTGTTTATTGCATGATTTGAGTTTACTTTCAAGGAATTTTTCAATACGACTTAAACTGTCCCTCATGTCATGGTACACGCTGAGAAATAAATAAATTTTCTTATTTTCCTTTTCAAATTGATATGTGCCTGTGGAGATTACGTTTGCATGTTCCATATCTTGTTAGCAAGAAAGATACTATCTTAGCGGAACATACTAGTCCTATTTTCGGGAAGTTGAAATTCTCATTTTTTTTGTCTGTATGTTTGGATGTGAGAAGAGAGAAAACGGATATTCTCCTACTCTAACCGGTACATTCCTTGAAAAGAGAGAGAGAGAGCTTAGCTTAACGTTTCTGTAACGGGCAAAGATGCCCGTTAATCCACGGTGAGCTATAGATAATTTTTCTCGTTCTTTGTTATGAAAAGTAAATGTGTATGAAATTGGTATGAACAAGAAAAATGAGAAAATGAATATATGAGCATGTAAAATGATGATAAATGAATGAATGAGGGCATGCGTCAAATGTATATTAGAACCCCTAGCTTTTGAATACCACCATTATGATAGTAAAATATTGAGATTCGTAGCTTTCATATGCCATGGATGCTCAAAATTTCAAAATATGACATTGTTGTACATAACATACTTTACTTGAGGATACACATGTATGTGATTTTACATTAAATCCCATCATTATTCAATATTGATGAACAGACCACTCCAGCAATGATTTATATAACACATTAATTTACAAACCCTGTTACTTTGTACTTCAAGTTGTGATATTCTCCTTTGACATATGGATGTCAATAGGGGAATAAAGACATGGTAGCTGTATTCTTGTGGCTAAAGTCAATGGTGGCTGTATTCTTATACAAGCTCAAATTCTAGGTATGTCACCGGCATAACCCCAGACATGGATTGCCTACATATGAAGGAAGATAAATACGGGTGGCAAATTGTTTTACCATAAGGGCATGTTCTCCATCCAATCGGGCACCATCCTCATCTCCCTTGAGCAATTTAACATAAGCACGGTGCTTCAGTATTTCGTAGTCGTCAGCCTCGAATCTCAAACCCTCATTCAAATCCGACAGGGCTCCGTCGTAATCACCCATGATTCTCTTCAATACACCCCTCTCTTGCCAGTACAAAGGGTAAGTGGGATAAAGCTCAACGCAGCTATTCAGATCCTCCAAAGCCCCGGCGGTGTTCCCTAGTTGGGCTCTCGCGAAAGCTCTCCAGCTGCGAGCAGAACATAACAGCCAACAAGCATCAGAATCCAACGCCGATGATGCCAAAATTCCTCCTCTAGTGTCCCCTGCTGAATTCTTTTAGTGGGAGATAGATAGCATTCTACGTTAGTGTATGTCCAAAGGACTTGTGGATATTTTACCCGAAAAGCATGTCATATCGTTTTGATACATCAAGGTAAAACGGAGATAAATCTGGATAGCCAGCCAGAAAAGGTAACCCCACTAAATTACAAAAAGATAACAGAGGATGATGATTTCTAGACGGAGTTTTCATCTTCTCTTGTAACTATCTCTATTTACCGGCTAGATGGCTACATACCGCCCGGGAAGGAGGAAAAAGGTTGCAGGACACTCACCAGTAAAGCATATCCCAAGAAGGTGATAGCTTGATGGCCCTGTCGTAATCCAACGATGCTCTCTCCAACAATTTCATGTACATTTTGGCTCTAGCTCTCCCCGCAATCGCGTCAGCCGAAACGAGATGCATTTCTTCCGCTTTTTCTTGGTCAATGAGAGTCAAGCATTCCATGGCCGTGAGCCTAGCCCAGGATTGACTTGCGACGCGTCCGGCGAAACTGTTCAGAAATTCAATGAAGTGATCTTGGCCCTCGGGGCAGACGTCAGCAAACAACCGACGATTTGCTTCAGAACGAAGAAGACTGCTCAAAGATTCTCTTGCTGCCTCCTGCACCTGGGTGGGTACATGTTGTTCCAACAGTGATAAGTAGGTTTTGAGGATTTTAGCTTTGAAGTCTAAAACAATGTCATCCACGGTCCGCGACTCTGTTCGGTTATCATCGATGAGTTGGACTGCCTCACAAACTTTTCTCGCGACTGACGGTGTCACGGCCCTATTGCTCAAGAGCGCTGTGAGTGAATCTAGAGCACCTGGTAGCGCCACGACGAATCCACGGTTCTTAGTCCCCATCGAAAGGATTCCAATAGCAAGGGCTGCTTCTGCTTGCAGATCAACTCCTTTCCCACTTGCCAGTATTGTAACATAGCGCGTCCCATGTGTTCGCATGATGGAAGATCTTGAAGCTCCTGGTTCTTCTTTCATCAAACAATTCCGCATTATCCAAGCTGCTGGGACCAAGGCGGATGGATCTGCATCTTCATTCACAACCTTCAGAAGACGCCCCAGTATGTTTGCTTCTCCAACCATGACACTGTGGACCTCTTTTTGATTCGTAAGGTACACTAAGGCTCGAGTAGCAGCTGTCTGGATTTCAGGTTTAGTACTATCTTCTAACAGTCTAGCAAATGCTTTCAAACTCCTGTCCAGAACATTTGTTGAGATTTGGTACATTTGCTCATACTCTCTTGCATCTGTTGAGATCTGGTCCCTTTGTTCTAACTCTCTTGCTCTGCTAATGATCAGGCAAACAATCTTTGCTACAATCTCCAAAACAGCATGAGTCCTACTTTCATCTACAGATCTCAGAAAATAATCCAAGCTTCCTGCATGAGTAACCATGACCTCATACAACTCATGGCCAGAAGCTAGAGTCCGTAACGCACTCCATGCTTCCAGCTGCACCCTTGTATCTGCAGACCGCGCCAAACTAAGACACCTCTGCACAAATTCAACCATGAGTCTTCTTTTTCGCTCATCTTCTATCTGTTTGCTTTTGGTGATGGCTCTTCTCATCATTTCACAAACCGAATTTAACCCAGAAATGGTTTTATCTTCCCGGAGACCTTCTAGCATGTTTTCTAACAGGTGTGGAGACTCCACAACCAATTCATGTGTTGTCCTTTCAGACACAAAAATACACAAAGCTGTTAATGCCCCTGTGCGAGTCTCCGCGCGCACGTTAGCAGCGAGCAGCTTCTCATACAGCTTTATAATCTCCACCAACCGTACCCCACAATTCTGGATTGTGATTCCAGCTCCTTCGCTTAGCACAATTGTCGCCACCTCTCGCAAGACATCAGGATGAGAATGTCGGTGAACTAGGAATTTTAGATGCGCCCAACGTGATTTTATAATTCCACTCTCCGGTAAGATGCGTGCAAGTTGTGCCAAAACGGCTAGAGCTGCACGTTGTGCATCTGGTGAGACAGTAGATCTGAGGAGTGTCGTCGACAATATACTCATGGCTAGCGCTGCACATTGTGCATCTGGTGAGACAGTAGATATGAGTGTCAACAATCTACTCAGAGCGCGAGGATGGGATACAATTTTCTCTGCGCCCACGACTGTCCATGCCAATTCCTTCAATATGTTGGCTGCGTTGACATGCAAATGAGGGCAAGTGTCTCCTAACAACCCAACAACAATATCCAAGACATCGGGAAGGAGGATGGTCTTGGCTTTAATCTCGTCATCTTGACAATGTATCGCAAGGAAAACACGAGAAGACCACTGTTGAAGGTTGCTCTGATAGAAGGAACGGCCATCCAAGAAACCCATAAGAACTCGGGTCAAACCTGGAGTTGAAGCAAGTTTCTTCCTTGCAATTTTTGAAGAAGGTGCACCATGACGCATTGCGACTCTCCATAACATGGAGAGAAGTGACTCTGCAATACCTACATCGTCTTTCAACGGAGATTCGCCCCAAGGCCACTGCAAAATTTTGATGACAAATGTAGTTAACCTGGAAAATTGTGGTTCTTCTAAGAGAGCCAGGAGGTTGCTTACACCAGAGCAGACATTCAATGCTTCTCCATACAAAGCAAGTTCGTTGAATGGTTGAGGAGGTTTATCTAAGTACTTGTCAATTTTCTCCAACAATGTTTTTTCTGTTCTGGGAAGTACATCTCCATGTAAATTGGAGGTCCAGGAGATTGATGTCAGAGCTAGACATGTAGCCAAAGCTGTCTCTGGTGTTTCCAGCAGTGGCGAGATTTCTCCGTCGATGTCGGCCTGCACTCCCGTCGCCAAATATTGGAGAATTATCTGCACGACACAATTACACAAACACTTATGAGAGATCAATGATGAACCCCTTTACCACTAGGACCATTGAGCGTGAAGATTCTCAAGTACAAAGATGCATTTCAAAATGACATGCAACTTGGATTCAGGACTAGAACAAATGGTAGAAGAATTTGGTGTGAAATAAAAAATGAAGGCTTTCTTTCCGATTGGAAAAAGAAGGAGAGGGGAGAAAAGAAATGGATATACATATTATTCATCACCTCACCGTTCTTGAGATACGATGTGCTTCGTTCTGCCACTTCATCCCGCATTCAGGGTACTCAGGATCCAGAAGCTTCGTGAAGGATTTCATGAAACCTTTGTTTGCACGTATTGCCCAATCCGCACCATGGAGTAATTCTCTATGGAGTGCCAACTTGCTTTTTGCATTTTCACAGCACTCTGAATTGCCGTAAAGAAAACACAAGGCAGTACTCAGTAACTTTTCCGTGTCAGAGTCAGAGCTCCCTCCTCCTCTGCCCGCTCCGCTTTGTACGTTCCCTTCAGTCAGCTTCAAAGTGACTGCTTCAATGTCTTCCCCTTTCATTTTCTGAAGAAGTCGCTGCCGAAGATCATGCAAACACCATTGATTCCAAAGCTCTCCTCTCCCATCAACTTTCTTGCTAGCAATCTCAACGACAGAACATTCTTTGAGATCTTCAAAAGCACGATCGAATGCTAATTCACTGTATCTTCCACTTATAGCTTTCAACCAGAGTTTCAGAACATTTTCATCGACTCCGTCGGCAGAGCAAATTGCTAAACAGTGGAGCAGGGTCTGGGCTTGCGGCGTGAACTGATCAAACGCCATTGTCAAGGACGCAAGCACGCTGCCATTGTAAGGCTCGTCAAATACAGTTGGTGTATATCGAGGATTTTTTTCATCGGTCTTCACAATATCAAACAACTCTTTCCTCAACTTCTTCCATTTCGACAAATCCGGAAAGTGGAAATTCCTGACTGGAATAACGGCGCCTAGATTGGCTAGAACAAGCGGATGGTAGCCAGCGTCCTCAAGCAACGAGTCAATTTCATCCTGAAAAATGAACTCTCGAAGTAAATTAAAGAATGGAAGATTTGCAACCAGTTTATAGCTAAAGATGGTTTGATGTCAGTACAGTTGTACTAAGGATGAAAAGTTAATTACATTCTTGATTGAAGCTCAAAACATATGGGTTGCCTCTAAGATCTCTGTAGCTGAAAAGATATTGATCCTTGGATTCTGGAATCTATAAAAGAAATATAATTTAATGTCGGAATGAAAATTCATAATCATACAGTAGAGTGAAACTCATCTATTATAAGCAGATTAAAACTGAAATACTGCCAGACTGTTTCTGACCCCGTTCCGGTTCTAATGGGATTCCTATAATATGGAAACCAGAGCAAAACTCGGGTCGGACGCAAGATATCGACATGATCGGGTTGAAATATAATCAGTATGGATTTCATCTGAGTTACCAGTAAGTTTAGATGTAACATACCTTGACTTCAGATGGGCACTCGATCAGTTTCGACTCTTGTAATCCCATGTGGTTGAGAAGGATTTTCCTCGCCTCTTCTTTGCTTGGCTTTCCAATCCATATACAGTTCACTCCAGATCCGTTTGTCCACAATGACTTGTCCTGAGTGGTGATTAAGTACTTGACTTTTGTTTTGGAACGCACTGGTATCAGCAGATCCTGGATAATCTGCTGGTCTCAAACATCGTCAAGGACCATCAACACACTGGTGCGTAGTTCAAGTCTTTTCATAAGAGTTCTCCGCAAGGTCTCCACATAGACTCGCGAATCACTCGCTGCTTCCTGCTGCTGAACATCGTCCGACCGATCATATGCTCCCATTTGATAGCCTAGCTTCTTCCCCATTGAAACTAACAAGGATCTTGAATCTGCATTCTTCCCACATCGAAGAAAAAGTATTCCATCACGAAATGTGCTGCATGAACTTCCTGAGGGTGAAGAACTCAACTCCTTATAATACATCAGAGTAATGTATTTAGCTATGGAGGATTTGCCTTCACCAGAATTACCACGTAGCAAGATCACATTATCAGAAGAATCGTCCTTCTCAAGACATTCTTTGATCTTTTGGACAGTTCCCATGATTGGAACGTACTTTGCATCGTCCTTGAAGTCGAATTGTGCTTGGATCTTGTCAGCTTGTTTGTCTAAAATTTGCTCTCCTTCGTCACCATCATTCATGGCCTTAAAAATCCTATCAATATCTTCATTGACCTCGTGCAGAATCCGGGCAATTCGATCCGGAGAAGTAACCTTATCCCACACCATCCAGCAACAAGTCTTCTCCTTCATTGCCTCAACCTCGTTAGACAGTTTTTCAAGCCGATTAACAGCTTCTTTCAACCGAGGTTGCACTTCACTATGGACGGGAACAGGATACATTTGAAGGCGTTCTTTCCAGCCGTTTATGCTTTCTCTTAATGCATTAACTTTCTCAGTCGAAGCTTCCAAGTCCTCAGATGACTCGCTGTAACTCCGTACTTCCCGTATTGCATTGATTAACTTTGAAAGAATCTCTAGCGCATCATTGGCTTCCGAAATCGCCATGTACAACTTCGGAGTTTGAATGTAGAAGTTTACGAATCCACACCTTCATGTAACAAATAGAGAACAGAACGTTATGTACAATAAGCGGAAGAGGGAGCCGCCAACTGACAGACTTGCGTTTGGAATCGTGAAATCATAAGAATGCAATAATCAATTGTAGGGAAAGAACCAATAGGAGATGTAAACTCGCCCGTTAAGTTTCTGATTCAGGTAAGTTATCCTTCGTACGAGCTGGCAAGAGGATACTTCTGATTGGGAAACATATTGAGTTGAAGCACTTGACGCCTGAGAAACCAATAGACTCCAGTTATCATTGTTGTGATGTGGAATTAGAAGATCCGTACCTAGCAGGGCGTAACACCGAACCGAATCGGACCGAACACGAAGCGTACATGTGGATGATCAAGGCGGAATGTTCTCTGCTTGTAGTAGAACTTGTGGCTGCACCGAATGACCAGTTGATGGTGACTAGCTGATCGCAGGCATGCTCAGCTCTCCTAATAGGCTGTTTGAGTCAGATTCCAGCAGAACACAGGCCGGATTCAGTCCTTAATGTTGAAGAAACAAGAATGAAGCAGTAACAGGAAGAGCGCAGGAAATAGAGCTGAGTTCAAGGAGTTCCGGGATTCCATAGCACCTTCAAAAGTTGGGATCTTTTGCTTGTGCTGCCCCGTCTCTAGGCAGCAGCTTTGATCTTCGCTGATTCAGATGCTCTCCTCGATCTCAGATCACGACTGGATTACCTCCTAATCTGGTCTCCAATCAATCAACTATTCGGAACAATAAATCAGATTATGTATCGAAGTAGAGTGATTTGCTGTTCCATATTGTCTTGTTCAATTTGTCCAATAGATTACCTGGACAAAGCTTAGAATAGGGAGATATATTATATCTTCTGATTCATGTTATTACCCGAATGCGGTCCTGAGCTAGCAGGGTTGTTCGACGAAACGACACATGTAACAGATTCGAAATATGCATGTAGAGTGATTGAACTGGTGATGGGAGATTATTGCAAGTTGTCTAAAGGATACGTACCACTCAGGGGAGTTAGCTCAAACCCGACTTTGGTGATAAGTCGAACCGACACAATCTCCTTCATGTAGACCCTTTTGACAAAGTGAGAGAATTCCTCAATCTTCAGCAGCTCCGCGAGTTAAGCACATGAGTTTATTGACTTCAGATCTCGTCGCTCATCTGCTCTGAATCCTGACCCAACTCACAAATTGCAACCTCCATAAAGTCATCTATACATCCACCTATTTAAAAAGCTCTAACATGATGTGTCTGAAGAGAGTCCTCATTGTGGCAGATCAGAGCTGGTGGGGTCCGAAAGCTGGCCAGGGAGTGCTTAGAATACTTCCGCGGCATTTGTGGAATTGTCTCTTGTGTGCGAATGTGCCGAGAAGTAAGTTGTCGTGAAAGTGCTACAATAGTGGACTTTAGAATATATTTCCTTAGCGCACTTAAAGAATTACTCATAGAGTTTACTAAGTCGTCATTCGATTTGTTTAAACCGATTACCTAAGTCCGCACAAAACTCCGAGGTTTCTCTTGTGTTGACAAGCAGGTAGGTCTGCTTGCGGTAGAGAGAATAGAAACAACCCTTCGAGAATACCACTGGATCCACCCGCCTACAAATGAACTGAACTATACGGTAGTCGGTGATACGGACGTCTAGGCATAGTCATATAATTTTCTTAAACATGTGTTTCTCAGAAATAAAAAAAAAAGAAAAAGGAGTGGTGTCCTTACTTGGATTTGAAGACATAGACTTTAGACAATTTAATATCCTTGATATGCAAAATTCTTGTTTGAGACCCGAGTACACTTGTAATGCGGGCAGTAAAAAGCCATTGGACATCTCAAGGCAGAGAAAGAACTTTGTAGATATACTATTAGCCTGCAAAGCTTAGTGGCTCACTCGTTACCTTTATTAGGTCTTGCTCTCTCCCTAATTATATAAAGACAGATCGAAGTCTTACATTGTTCGCTTAAACGAATAACTCCCTGAAAGGTGCTCTAAAAAATTGTCGTATAAAAGATTTGAGATCAAAGAATGGTTTGACCAGATTTTCTACTCACTGGCATGGTTAGTTAAATATAAGGATACATATATACATATCATTTTTGGGAATAAACATTGTAACGTTTATTCTGTATTGACGTGGTTAAGATTTATTTCCGATCGTTAGATCTTTGCATATAAATATCTAACAACTCTTTTATTTTAATATAATGTGTATTGATTGAATGTATGAATTGATAAAGACAATATTTGATGTGTCTGATTCAGATATTTGACTAAATGATATCACCACTTTTCCTAACTGTTATTCAGTGATATACCAATGATACAATTTCGTTTTAATAAATTGCTATTTTTTGGTTACTTATTGACTTATATAGCAAATATCAGATATAAGGATATTAGTTTTTGCACTCCTTTAAACCCCTTACTCTCATGTGGGATCTTTCTCTAAGATATCTAATGACATTTGTTATAATTTCTAAATTTAATTGGAGAGTGTTGCAAGTTGTCTCAAGGACTTGTCCCTGTCAGGGGAGTTATCTCAAGAGGCCCATGTTCGGTGGTAAGTCGAACCGACGCAATTTCCTTCATGTAGACCCTGTTCCTTCATGTTGACATTGTTGTAGACCCTGTTGAGAGAACTCACTTCAGCACCTCTGTAAGTTAAGCACATGAGATTATGGACTTGAGATCTCGTCGTTCATCTTCCCTGAATGCTGATCCAACTCACAAATTGCAACCTCGACAAAGTCTTCTGCACATCCCCCTGATTCAAGAAGCTCTAACTTGATGCTTCTGAAGAGAGTCATTGTGGCAGACCGGAGCTGGTGGGGTCTGAAGGCTAGCCCGGGGGTGCTTCGAAGACTTTCGGGGCATTTCTGGAGCTGTCTCTTGTGTGCAAACGTGCCCAGAAGTTCTCGTTAAAGTGCTACAGTAGTGGACCTTAGAATATATGTCCTTATTGCACTTAAAGAATCACACATAGAGCTAACTAATTCGTCATTCAATTTTTGTATCAACCGCTTAACCAAGTCTGCACAAAAGACCGAGAACTCTCTCGGTTGACAAGTATGTAGTGTTTCTTGCAATATCAAGAGTAGACTCTATCCTTCAAGAATCCGAATGAATCGGCCTACGAATAAACTGTACGGTACTCCGTGATACGGTTAGATAGGATGCACAAGCATAGTTATCTTTGGTTTTGCAATAGTATTAGGAATAGGGAGACAATATGTGTTTCAATATGCGTTTCTTATGTAAGTGACATCCTTGGTTCGATTTAAGCACAAACGCGTGAGACAATCTTATATCCTTGTATATGCAAAATCTTTCTTTGGGATACGAGTACCCTATTTTAGGAATTATAAGGCCATGAACACATTCCATAGTTCAGTATGAAACTCACAATATATATTCATAAAAGATGACAAACGTGCTTGCAAATCAACTCACGCACCACTGTTCATACAATTTTCTAAGTTACTTTGACGTACCCTGTTAATCTATATGAATTCGATTTAGTTCTCGATAGCAAAAGAATATGGACTTCACATTATATAATAGTGGACATCATTGCATGATTAGTTCTGCACCTTGAACGATATGTCCCTGTACCATACCTTTTACTTGGTATCTTTGATTTCGAACAACATTTAAGATTCTGAAAAGGGCAATACTCTCCACAGAATGACTACATGTTGCACTAAAGCGTCCGCACGTTCTATGCAGAAACAACATTCAAATGTAGAGTTAGAATATATAATACGGAGGTGTCAAAAGTTGACCAGCATGTAAATGATATTTTCTTTATTTTAGGGGAAAACCAGTAGAGATTATTTCTCTGATATTCTAATTCCACTTACCGCCCCTTTTCACCATTCCTATACCTGATTTAAACTTATCTCCATTTTCTAAGATAATTGATGCATTTAAGTTATAAATTTATTCCCTTCTTTTCATATTCGGTTTAGAATTTTATTTGGACTAAATAAATTGAATCTTAAGCTAATATTAATCAATAAATATTTGCCAAGATTTTCCTGTACGTTAAATATTCTTACGAACATATGACCTGTCCCGAGCCCGTCCATTTAAACAGGGTAACTATACTCTATAAGCACATCCATTCTTGATTCCAGTTGACGTCAGACCTGTTCTATGCAGAGGACTCCCCATAGTGAGCGTCATAACATTGATTTTGATAACAGTGATCCAATTTGCGCATACTATTCGAGCCAGACTTTTTGGATCCTTATAAATGTCCTCCATTTGTTTACTCTTCACCCAATGACGTCCGTTTGCAACTGTCCTGGCCTAAGAAGATTCTTTCTGGGCGACCCTCAGATTCAAATATACTGTAACTCAGACAAATATATTGAATCTCTCGGTTCAATATATTAGTCTGGCTTGGCTAACGCTGTAGAGCAGATTCCTCTTAACGATACTACTGGGCTTAGTCCCATTTTCCTCGCTTTTCCTTGTCCGATTTGATGGGGTCTTCCCGTCCTTTTTGCTATCAAATGCGGTCGCCCTTCGCGTTCATTTCGTCGCTTGGCGAAGGCTCATGCGCATGCCCGGTACAGTAGCAGTGTCAGAGATGAGTTTCTTCGTCTGATTCCAGCTGACAGTGCATTTGCCAGTACATGTCCAGGCACGGCTGAGGGACGTGGGCGATGTCCAAAGAAGCTTCTTTTGGTTACCGTTAGGATCGTCCGGACAGCCGAATGGGTGGTGTCGAAAGAAGCTTTTGGTTGAGGCTGGAGTGGTCGGATAGACATGAAGACGTTACCAGTAATTAAACGGTGATATAATAATCCTTGGACCCTAAACCTAAACTCTACGTCGGCAAAGTCTTGTGTGCATTCTCTAAATTCCAGGTGAGCCTTTGACAGTGATGAGAGGTTCCTATTTAAGATCTAGGTGTCGAGGGTAATCTGGGTTTTATTTAACAAAATCTGTATCTAACATCTCAACCTCCTTCAAAGTAAAACCAAAAAGGCATTGAGGACAAGCCTACTGAAGTGAGGAGATTATGAGATCTGATACTGATACGCATATGAAACTATAGCTAGCACCGGTAAAGACCGTAAGGCCAACAGCTCTAGTAAGACTACGCATCGACTCTCACTAATCCTACTGACATAAGGACTACAACCCACTAAGCCATGAAATATATGTACATCAAGATAATAAATTGGCAATGGCAAGCTCTAAAGACCCAGGCATGGCCTTCCAACCAGAATCGGCCGCCATCCCGGCACTGCAAGATCACGGCAAGCTATGTCTAGAAATGTAGAAGAAAGAATTGTACCTGGAAACGAAGTGGTTCCGGTTCTCTATACAAAACTGGAAAAAGCGCTTCACCAGTTGTACCGTTAGTCTCCAGAAAGGGATGTAATCTAGGTTCGCTTCTGATGCCAACACCAGCTGTATGATATATCTCCAAAAACGGATGCAATCTTGGTTTGATTCTGATACCACTGAGCTGTCAATTATTGATGGACGGAAGCCAAGGGCAGTCCGGAAGCCATTGCCATGATTTCAGGGCGAAATCATACATGAGCGCAGGGCGGCTTCCGGAGATGGTTAAGCAAACGATTCTAAAATAGGTCTAGAGGGATGCAGCTTTTCCACGAACTCCTTACATATCCCGAGCGGCATCCTCACAATCTCCCCCACGCCATTCTTTCAGGCTCAAGCCTCTATATTCGGATGGCAAAGCATACTCCGTCCTCGGACCTCTCACCATCCACAGCCGGCCCTTGCATTCCAAAAGAGAAGGAGAAACAACAGAATCGGACATACGTACCTGAACTTCACTGCGGACTCTATGTTCAATGTCATATGCAATCACTCCGAATGGTGAAAAGGTCATGCAATAAAAGAGTCCGTTACATCATATAAGATGGCATTCCCGGCACCAAATTTCCAAGCGGCTGCCATGATTGGCCAAGGGGTACCTTCGGCGATCCATGAATTACTTGTGAAATAAAAAACTTCTGTAGCCAGCCTACCCGATATCTTTCATCTCTCGTCAAAGAAAAGATCCGACATGAGAATCTGAAAATTTGTCCAGTCAAATAGATCTTCCGGAAGCTTGCTCCCAATGTCTTTGTTCATTTGAGCGTCAACTTGCTCCGTCAACTTGCTATCGGAGGCCCTCATCTTCTCTACACGCCAGCACGGTAGCCTTCAGCCACACCCCGTTCACGACAATTTCTAAAAGATTTGGCTAGTGATAGCTTGACATTCTTGAATACCATAGTTGTTATCATCTTCAGCTAAACATGACTGCATGGCGAGGCTGAACGCCCCAAATGCCAAATGCCGTACTCGGCCTAGATGGTGGTGCATTGAAGTCAAATTCCAAGTGTTTCTCATTTCAGGTGTATCCGCATGATTTAAAACCCCATTATTCTGTAATCTAGTCGTGATCTGAGCTCTCGAGGAGAGCATCTGAATCCCCGAGGATCAAAGCTGCTGACGAGGCGACCACGAGGAAAGATCTCAACTTTTGGAGGTGCTATGCAATCTCCAAACTCCCCGATCCCCCCAGAAGTCAGACACCGTTGTTAGCGAGAATTTTGTATTTTCATATGCTGGTGACGCACTTGAAGAAGATTGAACGAAAGCACTTAAATTTAATTTTTTGTTTCTTCATGAAACGAGGTTTTTACCGATAAGAATGTAAACTTGGACTTGCACAAACAACATTCATTCATTGTTCAAGTTTTTCATATATATATATATATAATATTTATTTTTTTTACTTTTTTTATTTTTTATAATAACGTAAAGATGGAATTTCCGCCGTCAAACACATCCATTGTTCAAATTCTTAATATTGTTATTTTTAATCATCTGCAGTCAAAATCCAGGGGCTAAATATCACACGCCGCTTTAAAGGACTGCATACACTACGCTCGTGAAGTCCCCCTTGAATTCAACATGTAAAATCTGAAACGAACGAACATTGAGGTGAGAGAACTAGGCGGCAGCTTTGATGTGAAGGGCCACATTACCGAAACTTCCAAAGAAACCTCTTTACATGATCTCTTCACTTTCTTATTAATATTGCACTTTTATTCCTACCTGAACCTGAGAATTAAGTGGTAATTTTTGCTAGCTATAAGCACATTTGGAGGAAGTTTCTGCGTGTATGCTGTTGCGGTTAATAGGTCATGCTCTAAATGTAAGTTCATTGATCATTAGTAAAACTTGTCTTGATGAATAATATTTGAAAGAAGCACTTCAGTTATTACCGGATATTTATGACCATGAGAAAAATTCTTAATCAAAGGATGTGGATACTTTTAGGTATGTCTAAAGTATCCAAATTTTATAAAGTTATACCCTTAATGTTCATCATCAAAACATATCTAAACCACACAAAATTTCTAAATTATGCATATGAAAAAGAAAAACAAATAAACCACTCTACTACGTATCTAAAAACGAGTTTTTCATTGTATGACTGGTTATATATCATTATAGCAAAACTGCATGTTTCTTCAACTCGCATTTTCTTTTACTCCCACTCTCTAGATTGAAATGCTTTGAAGATACTCAGACCTTGTGAGTAGTTCGAACCCTAAACTCCTAAACTTTCAACCCCGCTTCCGCAAAGAACAATTGCAGGCGCAAGTCAGTTCGCTTGATGTGTTCAGTAAAACCCAGGCTTTCTGCGGGGATATCTCTGAATAGAGATCGACGAAACGACTTCAGAACATGAGGGTAGACCACTTGTTGCGCATCCAGAGAAGGATATGAAGCGGCAGGTGAGCCAAGATCCTGTCGAACAGATCTTCCGCAAGTTCGTTCCAGAAGTCTTTGCTCATTAGAGCGTCAACTTGCTCCGTCGACTTGCTTCCGGAGGCCCTCAGCGTCTCCACACACAAGCATGGTAGCCGACGACGCCACGTTTCACGACAATTTCCAAAAGATTTGCACTAGCAAGAGATAGCTTGACATTCTTGAAAAATTACCATGGTGGTTGTGATGTTGAGCTAAACATCACTGGATGAGGATGCTGAAGGTCCTAAATGCAACACCTGGCCTAGAATATGGTGCATTGAGGTCAAGTTCCAAGTATCTCTCATTTCAGGTGGATCGCTTTCTGCACTATGTAAATTCCCGTTATAGTGTTTCTCGTTCAAAGGTCGGTTGATGGAGTGACCCACTAAGTCTATGACATCGGGGTTGCTTTTCTCAAGCCTTTCCGCCGAAAATAACCAAGCTCTTTGTCGAGGCAGGTTGCTTTCTTTTGCAATCATGGCTGGTACTGGATGTGGACTGGCTGTGATCAATAACTTTGGCCAGGTCAGTGAACTGTGGAACACCTCTACCATTAGGTTCAATCAGGAAACTGTCACTGGGACAACTCTTCCATCTTTTCTGTAATGTGATGCAAGTACAATATGGTAGTTTAAACTTCTCTCTGGATAAGCTCCAAGTTTCCTGGATTGAGAGCTTGGGACATGGTCTTGTTTGAACTAAAATGCCCCGCCAGTGATTGAGGATCCCGGCCCCTTCAGACCTGTTTCCATTTCTACGAAGTTCTCCAGGTTCACGCCTTTCAAATGGGATCAAGCTTCCGCTTAGTTGATGCAATCTCTACTGCCAGCTTTACTGCTTTCTCATTTTACCACTAGGCCTTCTCCTGTAAATGCCTTGAATCACCGCCAAATGCTGTTTTAGTTCCTAAAAGTGAGTACGTTATGTAAGGTTCATGAAATAACTTGATTCGTTCAGTATGAAAAAGCTTTGGGTTCGGAGAGCGTTGAGCTATTTGTGGGATTGAATAGCATTGCAAGCTGCTGCGGTCATCTTATTGCTGGGTAAGCCGAAGATATCCGGCCTTCTCAATTGGATGTGGGCTTAGGCTGTTGCTTACCGATAAGACAGGACGGGATCCGCATGATTAAGCGAACATTTTCAGTACTAATAAGCATTGGGATGCAATATTCAGCAGGTCGTGATACGCATTTCCCTGATAGTTTTTGTTCTACAGAAGTGAGTTGAAAATGATGGTAAGGAATACTGGATACACACGGCCGTTATGTCTGATCATAGCACACACAATTATGACTGTGGGCTGTCTAACTCTAGCTGCGGGCAGTAAGTAATGGTTTTCTTTCCTCTGCGGGCGATAGTACTGTCGATGACAAGTTTATCTTTACACTAGCTTGTGAATACCAGAGTCTGAAACATCACTTTGACTGGCCTTTGGAAAGTCGTGTTTATCAGAAATCCTCTTTTCTCCTTGGGATCAGCTCTAGTAGGTGGATTGTACGGTGCTCTCTGGTCCCTCACTCCAGTGATAATATCCAAGGTCTTTGGTCTCCAAAACTTTTCTGCACTGTACAAGATCATAAGGTTAAAATAAACATCACCGTGTTGTGACGATGGTCGTGATTGTATAGTTCCTGTTTCTCAATCCTCATCTACCTTCCCTGTGTGTCCAGATTTGCATCATATTCCATCATCCCTTGGTGTTCAGCTTACAGTACAAAGTCAAGAATATAGACCCACCTAAAACTAACGATTTTTCCAATTTTTGGATCTTGTTCGAGCTAATTTCTTGATTGTCCTTGTACAGGGCATGTGGACCAGTGGGAGCTTACATCCTTTCTGCCAAATAAGTCGTATAACTGTACGACGAAGTAGAGGTTTATAACGCCATCAAGAACTCTGGTAAGAAAAATTCCAGACTTAGGTGGTGAAGACGAAGAGGATGACTTGGTTGGAGACGAGAATATGTGTCTGGGTACACGGTGCTTCGGGATGTCGATGGCGGTGCTAGCTGGTATATGTGCGATAGGTGCTTGTATATGAGCCACTCTAGCCAAACGAACTCATAAATTTTATGCTCGATGGAAGGTTGCTCCATGGATATAATTGTATGAGCCCAATGGCTCCTGTTACCCTTCTTGATTGTAGATCAACTCAATATGCTTAGTAGAGTACAATAAACTCAAGATTTCATTGTACATAAATATAGAGTTCATAGACGTCTAATTCACTACCTCCACTCCTGAGTCTTACAGTTACAGAAGTGTCCTTCTACCTAAGAGCTATCTTTCTCCTTCTCCCGTCATATGCAGCCCGCATCAATGAAACAGTTAAGGGTATATAAAGCACATATCACATGCAAAGAAACTTCCACACAGCATGTATCTGTGGTAACCAGAGGTCATGACTATCCGTTCTTCTCTTTGGGGGATGAATGATCTGTCATCATGTCTGAAGATCACTCCACCTGCCTCGGGAGGATTTAATCACGGTATCATCTTGGTGGAGTTGATGGATCACTACCAGATTCATGGATTACCATTCTGATTGTAGTCCAGCAAGCAGAAAATGTGTACAGTATCTGGGTATAGTGTCAAGGAACCTCCAGGGGCTACATATCACATTCCCACTTTAAAGGACTGCATACACTACGCTTGTGAAGTCCCTCTTGTATTCAACATGTAACATCTGAAACGAAACGAACATTAAGGAGAGAGAAAGTATGTCTCAGTTTATGTCTGTCTTCTCTTGAAAATATAGTCAAGTTTGCTCATTAATAGGGTTACCAAAGTTGCAATCATCTCCATATTTGATCTTGATAAAAAAAATTCGATCATCTACCATGTCTTTGTAGTTTCGGTTCTCTCGGATGTCACTACATTGTCGCTGCGTATTTCAATTAAAGAAGGCTGCGTATTTCAGTTAAAAAAGGCCTCGAGGTATTTTCACTTCCCCTTGAATGTGAGTGCATGACACTCACACTCAGTCCAAGCTTGGAAGTCCTGCATACTGTTAACTCTGAAGGTAAGCTATGAGGTAGCTTTAGCACAAGGAAATAGGATGCTATCACTTAACGCCTAAAAAGCCACCTTCAAGTTAATGTTAGCGATGCAAATGTCATGTGTGTGCTCCCCTTTAACTCACCCTTATACAAGAGCATTACAATTGGCTTTGTGTGCACTGTTGAAAAGAATTTTAACTCGTAGCTACTGATCACTCCAACAGCCTTGCTGTCTTTTAAGTTATTTTTTTGGTAATAATTGGTTCTTGAACACGCTACACTATAATATCATTTTGGGTCTACCTTGGCTTGAATGTCATAAGGTTCAATTCGATTAGATCCGATGCATAATTCAAGTACATTGCCAGGGTAAGAATTTCCGATTAGGTTGTCTGGCATATCTGAATAAGACACCTAAGAGAAGTAAGTCCCAAGATTGGAGTTTGTGAAGAAGGTAGCCATAGAGCAAACCTTGAAGGGAGTGGAGTCCCAAGATGAGAAATTTGCCAAGAAGGCAACCATGGAACAAGCTTGGAAGAGAGATGAGTCACTAGAAGGGGAATTTTTAGCAAAGCAACGATAGAGCAAGCTTTGGAGGAAGATAAGTCTATATTCACGGTGTGGATCAAGCCGATTGCACAAGAATAATATGTGGAGGACCAAGAGCATCATCAAGCAATGGTTGATCGGATAGTTAAGGAGTTTTCGGACATGTTTCCGGATGACCTACCAAAAGGATTACCCCTGATAGAGGTATGCCCTTCAAGATGGAGTTATTGCCAAAGAGTACTCTAGGGAGTAGACTGATCTATCGACTCTCACCAAAGGAGTTGGAGGAGTTGCGAACAACACTTACTGAGTTGTTGGAGAAGGACTTCATACGACATAGTATCTCTCCTTGGGGAGCACCAATACTATTTGTTCCAAAGAAGGATTGAGGACTTCCTTTTTGTATTGATTACCTTGGGCTCAATAAGCAAACCGTGAAGAATGCATATCCCTTGCCTTAGATTGATGACTTGCTTGATCAACTAAGTGGAGCACGCTACTTTTCCAAGTTGGATCTTTGTAGCGGCCAATAGGTAATTCCTATTGATAGAGAGGATGTGCAAAAGACTGCCTTTCTTACAAGGTATGGGCATTTTGAGTGGCAAGTTCTATTTTTTGGACTCACTAATGCTCCATCAATCTTCATGGATCAGATGCATCGGGTGTTGGATGGACTATTGGATCGGTCTATGATGGTGTTCTTAGATGATATTTTAATTTATAGTAAGATAGAGGTAGAACACATGAGCCATGTGCGAGAAGTCCTAAGACGACTATGACAATGGAAATTTTACTATAAGAAGTCAAAATGCACCTTTTGGCAGAAGGAGGTTACTTTCTTGGGTCATAAGATCTCATCAGAGGGGATCAAGATGGAAGAAGAGAAGATCAAGGCCATTACTGATTGGCCTACCCCAAAGGATGCTACAGAAGTATGAGCATTCAATGGCCAATTTTTATCGACGATTCATCCATTATTATGCTCATGTGGCTGCACCATTGACTGACCTCTTGAGAAAGAACACAAGCTTCCAGTGGACCACCCAACATGAAGAAGCATTCCAGAAGTTAAAGCATATGGTGTCTTCAAGACCCATTCTTCAATCATATGATCCTCAACTACCCTGTGTGATTGATTTTGATACTTCTAACTTTGCAATTGGAGTCGTGTTGCAACAAGAATTCTCAGATGGACTCTGTCCCATTGCCTTTGTGTCTCTCCGACTTAATATGGTTGAACAAAACTACTCTACTCAATATCAAGAACAACTTGCAAATGGTATATGCCACCAAGATATGGAGGCATTACCTCTTGGGGAAACAAATGATCATGCAAACTGATCACAAACCATTGTTGCAGACCTTACACTTGGAACACATGAAGAGTTGACATTATCAATGAGAGAAACAACCCCAACTATATATCATCAAACTTGAGTACAAACCAGGTTGGTTCTATATTATCCTTGATGCTTTATCATGACGACTTGATTTGAAGTCCCTTCCTCTCATCACATCGGCAATTTCAACGATGTCAATTGACTCCAAGGCCCAAAATGAGTTTCAGTTAGGTCTACACCAAGATCCTTTCTTCTGAATGGTACATGGTTGTCTTACGGCATACGATAAGGAGTACTACACCTTCTCCATCAAGGAGTGCCTTTTATTCCATGAGGATTGGATCTATGTTCTAGCTAAAGGTGATCTTCGATTGGTGTGCCTTCAAGAAGTCTATGATTTACCCATCGCTGGTCACATGGGTGTGGACAAGACCTTGGGTACACTCCAATGTCAATGGTGGTGACCCAACATGACAGAAGATGTTCAAGAATTTGTTCGATTGTGTGAGAGCTGCCAACTTAACAAGGCCAGCAACCAGAAGCCGAGTGGACTCTTTCAACCACTCGCCATTCCATCCACTTGATGGGAGCATGTGAGCTTGGATCTCATCACATCTTTGTCAAAGACAAAACAAGGACACATTGCAATCATGGTGTTTGTGGATAAGCTTGGTAAGCAAATCCACTTGACACCAACCTGTGATACCATGGATGCTTCAACCTTAACGCAAATCTACTTCGACAATGTTTTCAAGCATTATGGGATGTCATGTGTACTCATCTTCGACCATGGTCCTTGATTTACCCGGAAGTTTTGGCAAGCACTCTTCCAGATTCTCGGCACCAAACTTGCTTTGTCCACGGCCTATCATCCTCAAATTGATGGACAAATCAAATGTGCAAATCATATATTGGAGGATATGTTGTGCACCTTTGTCAATGTACACCATACCAATTGGGACAATATCTTGAAGTTGCAGAATTTGCCTACAACAATTCCAAACAGGCAAGCACCGGATTTTCTCCTTTCTTTCTCAATTTTGGCCAAGATCCGCTTGTTCCAAATTCTCTTCTTGCTCCACCTCCATCTCAAGTTCTTCATACTTCCACATTCTTGACCACTATATCCCAATCTCTCCAACAAGCCAAGTCTCACCTCCTTGTTGCTCAAAATTGCCAAAAATAATATGCGGACCACCATTGTTGTGATCTCCCCTTTTAAGTTGGTGATAAAGTCATGATATCCTCTTTTAACCTCACTCTCCCACTTGATACCCAAGTTCGTAAACTTGCCCCTACTTGGATAGGACCCTTTGATATCACCCAAATTGTCTCTCTTATTGCTTATCAACTTGCCTTGCCTTGCCTTGCCTTGTCACATGCGTATCCATCTTATCTTTCATATTTCCAAGTTGAAACCCTTTGTTCCTAACCCCTCTTCCTTTTCCTCTCGAGTCCAACCTCCCCCTCTTCTTGTCCCTATTAATGATCATAAAGAGTACAAAGTTGATTGTATCCTTGCACGTCGCCATATTCAACGAGGCCGTCGCCAACATATGGAGTACAAGGTCCTTTGAAAAGGGTATCCCCTTCATGATACCACATAGGAACCTCTTTCTCACCTCTAGAATGCACAGACGGCCATCTTGGACTTCACAGCTTCACTTGCAACGAGGACGTCACCAACTAACGACGTGGGAATATTTAACAATATAGAGTTTAGCGACAAAGTTAATCGGGCTTACGAATTAGCACATAAGAAAAATTAGTCTAGAATATTTCAGAAGTATATAGGAAACTTCTTGGGGAGCTTCCCGGCTAGCTTAGCTTGCACCTCAAGTAAATAACTTCTAGAAGGAAGCTTTTAGAAGCTTCCAACTAGCATAGCTTGCACGCCAAGTAGGCAACTTCTAGAAGGAAGCTTCTTGAGAAGCTTCCTAGTTAACTTGGCTTGCATTCTAAGAAAATGGCTTGAGGAAGCTTCTTGAGAAGCTTCTCAAGAACCTTGTATGCTACCTATAAATACCAAAGCCAAAGCTCATGCTAGGCATTCAGATTTTTCCCTCATTCAAGTGTCCCAATGGAATTTTCCATCCTCATATTTCTCTTTTTGGATTCAGTCTTTTACATAGACCATCATCATTGTGATCTCACATTTTAACTCGGTGATAAAGTCATACTCTTCTCTAGTAATCTAACTCTCCCACTTGATACCCAAGTCTGTAAATTTACTCTTAATTGGATTAAACTCTTTGATGTCACCCAAATCATTTTCTTGTTACTTATTAGCTTGCCTTGCCTTGTCATATATGCATCTCCTCTGTCTTTCATATTTCCAAATTGAAACTCTTTGTCCTTAATCCATCTTCTTTTTCCTCTCATGTCCAACCTCCTCCTCCTCCTCCTCTTGTCCATATCAATGATCACGAGGAGTATGAAGTTGATTGTATCCTTACCCATTGCCACATTCAACAAGGCCGCCAACAATATATTGAGTGTAAAGTACTCTAGAAAGGGTATCCCTTTCATGATGCCACTTAAGAGACTCTTTCTCATCTCCAAAGTGTACAAATAGCCATCCAAGAGTTTGAAGCTTCAATGGTGATGAGGATATCACCAACTAGAGATGGGGGAATATATAACAATACGGAATTTAACGATGAGTTATCAAGGCTAACAAAGTAACAAATAGGCTAAATTAGCCTAGAATATTCTAGAGAACTACTTGGTACCTTCCAAGTATTGGGTAATATGCATATCAAATGGTGACTTTTAGGATAAAGTTTCTTGGGAAGTTTCCTTACTAGCTTAGCTTGCATCCCAAGTAGGTAGTTTCTAGAAAGAAGCTTATTGGAAACTTCCAACTAGCGTAGCTTGCTTGCCAAGTAAGCGACTTCTAGAAGGATGCTTCTTGAGAAATTTTCCAATTAACTTGACTTGCACTCCAAGAAAGCAACTTTAAGAAGCTTGTTGAGAAGCTTCAATAGCCTTGTATACTACCTATAAATACCAAAGTCCAAGCTCATGCTAGGCATTTGGTGGTTCCTTTATTCAAGAGTACTAATAGATCTTTCACTTTGATCTTCCATTCTCTTATTTTTCTTCTTGGTCTCTATCTTTTACAAAGACATTGAGAGTTAGAGTTGTAGCAAAGTGTGGACACCTGGGCGTTGGAGGAAGCAAACCAGCAAGAGATATCCCATGCTCCTGATTTACCTCTCCCATATCCTTTTCTTATCAAGCTCTAGATTCAACACTATGATGGCTTATGGAATTGGATGGTGGTACATTTCAAGGTGGCATTCATGGAACGGTGATGGGAAACCCAAATCATGTTGTCCTTTTAGTGTTTGCTTATGAGTAGGTCTAGGATTTGATAATCTATATTCCCTTAGAGATAAGAAATGACTTAACTTTTATCATGAGTCTCAGGGTGGAGTTGTGTGATGTATTTATCAAAAAATGAAGAAATTAAATGAAAAAAATGCAAGTGGTTGGATCCCAAGAGGAGAAGTCTAGATTTTGTGACCATCAAGAGAGATAAAAGAAGGCATTTGAGGAGTAAAGACAATGGTTAGAAAAACGAGCTGACAAGCTAAAATTTGGAGACAAGAAGTAAATGATTCGGGTAGATTCTATGATAGATATGCTCTATTGAATGAAGAGGGGTAGAATTTATACCTAGGAATACAAAATGGATAATTTTATAGAGCTTTGTGAGATATTTTTATGATTTTTAAATGGGGTTGAGAGTAGACAAAATTTTTATATAATGTTGATTGCAAGAAAGTTTTATTTCTAATAAATGTCAAATTAGATCTAGTCAATTGAAGTTGGAGCTCTAGGAAGTGAGGTGTTGGAGATTAGCTATTAATTAGGTTTGGAATTTTGGTAATTTGAGAATTTTTGGTTTGAATCATCTTATGAACATTTCCAATATAATTAGTGGTCAGGTCTTGCACTTTTGTGCAAAGATTTTATGTGAATTTTTTAATAGTGAATTCAAGGTCTTGGATCAAGTATAATTTGGTCTATAGAGCTTACAAATTAGCACAACTCAAGAATGGATCCATATCTAAAGATTGGGGTTGGATAAGGCCATCAAACTCTATTGTGGTTATACAAGGGTATATCCAATAACTAAGAAAAATTGGTTGGATTTGGATCCACGGATAATGAGAGCTTGTGCAACAAGTTTTTATAAAATATAAGCACAAGTTTAATAGAGCATTTCTATCTTCAATCATGATTGAATATCAATTCTACTATTTTTGTAGCTATGATTGAGGATTTTAGGTTGCAAGGGTGCTTGTGAAGATTAAGTTTATCTTTGATCTAAACATCTTGAGAAAGTTGCCAAAAACTAGGAGCAAAATTAGTGATTTTAAGATTAGAGTGAAAATTACAAAAAATTGGCCAAATTTGAGATATTTTTAGTGGAATTGTAGTGATAAATTTTTTCTTACTTCATATTATTTGAAAGCTTATCTTACACACTCCCATTGCATCCTAGAACATTCAAATCCAAAATCACATAGAGAAAGTTATGTTCATATGAGTTACTTAGAGTTTTTTCCATCTAAAAGATATATAATTTCTTAACTTGGAGGAAAAATTGGTCTAGAAGTTGTAGTATGGATTGGAAGACACTTGGAGTACATATTGCAATCAACTTGAAGATAGGGCAAGAGAGTTTGAAGTTGATTTCTGCCAAAAGCATAAAAAGTTGTTGAATTCTTGTGGTTGGATCCTCTTTGTGCTTGCAAGGTTTGTTTATATGTCCAATTGGCTTGGATTGGTGTGCATACATTGTGCTTAGATTCTTCTTTCCTATGAGTGTTGTGTATTTCTCCTTGGTCATATTGGAAATAATGTTAAACAAACCAAGGGTGGACAAAATTTTAGAAACAAGAGTGGAAGGTTCTATGGATTGGATACCACATACGCACAAACTTGTAAGGATAGATTAACATACAACCTTTGATCCAAAAGCTCCATAGCAAGGCATCTTATGTGTTGCCAAAGAGAGGAAGGCAAAGTATGATAACGTTATAAGACAATACTCCTGAAACACCTTAATATTATTTTTTTTGTACAATATAACTTTGTGATATGAATGCAAATTTGTAATATAAGTGACTATTTGAAGGATGATTGTCAAAAATTCAGCCGAGCAACGGGGAAGGTAGAGAAATTTTGAGGTGAAGTGACCCTTGGTACAAATGAATCATCATAATCAAGAATCATCCAGATTACATCAATCTTGGTGATTTTCTCTTTTCATAGAGCACTAGAGGTGGTGAATGAATCTACTCAAAAGGACCATAAAAGATTTGACACCAAATAACTATATGACAGGATTTTCCCTTGCTGACATGCCTAGTATATAAATTGGTAATTTTTAATTAAAATAAATAAATAAATAATTTTATTTTTATCGAGTATTAACCTGGTTAAGAGTTTACTTCCTATTGTTAAAGTTTTGCAGTATATCAAAATATCAAGCAATTTTCTATCCTAAATATAAAATGTGTATTCATTGAATAGTATGAATTGATTGAGAAAATATAGTGATGTTTTAATGAATTCCCATTTTCTGGTTACTTATTAAATTAAACAGTAAATATGTGATATAAGGGTAATCGGTTTTCTGGAAACTAGAACATGAGTATTACTCTAAATGAAAACAATCAATAAAATCAATCCTAGGAATACTCTTAATGAAAACAATAAAGGGAATACATTGATCTTGAGACAATCATGTTGTCAGGACAATCATTTTAGGAATTATAAGGCCATGCACACATTCCGCAGTTTAGCGTGAAACTTATAACATGTATTCATAAAATATGACAAACGTGCAAATCAAATCATGCACCACTGTTCAAACTACGTTGACGCACCATGCCGTGCAAAATTGTAATATATATGAATTCGATTTAGTTCTCAATCGCAAAAGAATATGGACTTCACAAAATATAGTATTGGACATATTGGACATATTGGATAATTAGTTCTGCACCTTGAAAGATATGTACCTGTAGCATACCTTTTACTTGGTATCTATGATTTAGAAATTTAATATTCTAAAAAGGGTGATACCCTCCACAAAATGAATACATGTTGCACTAAAGCTTCCGCACATTGTATGCAGAAACAACATTAAAATTTAGAGTTAGAATATATATTACGGAGGTATCAAAAGTTGACCAGCATGTAAATTACTTTTTTATTTATTTTAGGGGAAAACCAGTAGAGATCACTTCTCTCACTATTCTAGTTCCACTCAACGCCCCTTTTCACCATTCCTAGACCTGATTTTAAGTTATCTCCATTTTCTAAGATAATTGATGCAATTAAGTTATAAATTATAAATTCATTCCCTTCTTTTCATATTCGGTTTAGAATTTTATTTGACCTAAATATTTACTTGAATCTGAAGCTAATAGTAATGAATAAATTTCGCCTTGATTTTCTTTCACGTTCAATATTCCAACAAACATATGACCTTTTAACATCTAAAGTCTAAGTACGAGCCCATCCATTTAAACAGAGTAACTATACTCCATAAGCACATTCATTTTGATACTTGATTCCCCATAGTGAGCGTTACAACATTCGAGCCATGACTTTTTGGATCCTTATAATTGTCCTCCATTTGTTTACTCTTCACCCAATGACGTCCGTTTGCGACTGTCCTTGCCTAATTAGATTCTCTCAGGCGACCCTCAGATTCAAATATCTTGTAACTCAGACTAATATATTGAATCTCTCGGTTGAATCTATTAGGCTGGCTTGGCTAATGCTGTAGGGTAGATTCCTCTTAACGAACGATACTATTGGGGTCTAGTTCCATTTTACTCTTGTTTCCTTGTCCGGTTTGATGGGTCTTTCCCGTCTTTTTTGCTATCACATGCGGTCGACCTTTCCATTCATTTCCTTTCTTGGCAAAGGCTGAACTGTAAAGGCTCACGCGCATGCCCAGTAGACTAGCACTGCCAGAGACGAGTTTCTTCGTCTGATTCCAACTGACAGTGCATTTGCCAGCACATGTCCAGACACAGCTGAGGGACATGGGCGATGTCCAAAGAAGCTTCTTTCGGTTACCGTTAGGATCGTCCGGACAGCCGAATGGGTGGTGTCGAAAGAAGCTTTTGATTACGGCTGGAGTGGTCGGATAGACATGAAGACGTTGAACGAAGACTTTGATGGTATCTAATTCAAACGAGTAAGTTACTGAAAGAAATGGGCCAACAGGCCAAATAGTATACCCCCAACGAAAGAAAAAAAGGAGTACGGGGCACTCAAGAGAACAAAAGGGGAAACTGAGCATGAGATAAAGGTGTTGCAAAAAAGAGTGTTCCGAATTGGATTAAAGGAAGGTTAAGCAGAAAATTATTTAGTTTTTAAATCACTTGTAGGTTAACGTCTGGAAGTATAGAGTAAGAATATCAACTCGTTACCTACTTTGTATTTTATTCTCTTTACATATGTTCATACACTTCTTGATATGTGAGAATTTCACATGTGAGGAATAAATCAACTTCTGATGAGGAGTTCATAGAATAACATCCTTGATCTTAACTACACAAGAATACAAGTAAGAATATTCAGAACTTGAACAATGAATGAATGCGTTTTAGGCTGGTGCAAATCCGATTTTACTGTTCTTATAGGCAAACGAAACGTATTCGCAAAGAAAGGAAAAGCTTTCTGAAATTGTTTAGTACAATCTTCTTCAAGTGCATCACCATCTTATGAAAAAATGCTCGCTGCAACGGTGACTGACTTCTGTTTCTGACAAAGCCGCCATTTACTTTCTCTCTCCTCAATGTTCCTTTCGTTTCACATGTTACATGTTGAATACAAGAGGTTCTTCAAAAGCGTAGTGTATGCAGTCCTTTAAAGCGGCATGTGATATTTAGCCCCTGGAGGTTCCCTGACACTATACCCAGATACTGTACATATTTCTGCTTCCAAGACTACAATCAGAATGGTAATCCATGAACCTGGTAGTGATCCATCAAGTCCACCAAGATGATACCGAAATTACATCCTCCCGAGGCAGGTGGAATGATCTTCAGACATGATGACAGATGATTTATCCCGCAAAGAGAAGAACAAATACTCATCACCTCTGGTTTCCACAGTTACATGCTGTGTGGAAGTTTCTTTGCATGTGATATGTGCTTTATATACCCTTAACTGTTTCTTTGATTCAGGCTCCATATGACGGGAGAAGGAGAGAGAGAGAGGTCTTAGGTGGAAGGACACTTCTGTAACTGTAGGCGTCAGGAGAGGAGGCGGTGAATGAGATGTCTATGAACTCTATTTTTATGTACACTGAGATCTTGAGTTTATTGTACTCTACTAAGCGTATTGAGTTGATCTACAATAAAGAAGTGGTATCAGGAGCCATTAGGCTCATAGAATTATATCCATGGAGCTACCTTCCATCAAACGTAAAATTTTTGAGTTCTTTTGGCTAGAGTGGCTCATACACAAGCACCTATCGCACATACACCAGCTAGCACCGCCATCGACATTCCGAAGCACCGTGCACCCATTCACATATTCTCGTCTCCAACAAAGTCATCGTCTTCGTCTTCGTCTTCATCACCTAGATCTGGAATTTTTCTAACCAGGGTTCTTCATGGCGTTGTAAACCTCTACTTCTTGGTCGTACAGTTATACGACTACTTTGGCAGAAAGGATGTAAGCTCCCACTCTCCACATGCTCTGTACATGCACAATCAAGAAATTAGCTTGAACAAGATCCAAAGGTTGAGAAAAAGCCTCGTTAGTTTTAGCTGGGTCCATATTCCTGACTTTGTAGTGTAAGCTGAACACCAAGGGATGATGAAGTATGATGCAAATCTGGACCCATAGGGAAGGTAGATGAGGATTGAGAAACAGGAACTATACTAGCCCGACCAGCGTCACAACAAGGTGGTGTTTAGTCTTACCTTCTGATCTTGTACAGTGGAGAAAAACTTTGGAGACCAAAGACCTGGGATATTATCGCTGGAGTGAGGGACCAGAGAGCACCATGCAATCCACCTACTAGACCTCATCTCAAGGAGAGAAGATTATTTCTGATAAACACGACATTTCAAATGCCAGTCAAACTGACGTTTCAGACTCTGGTATTCACAAGCTATTGTAAAGATAAACTTGTAATCGAAAGTACTATCGTCCGCAGAGGAAAGAAAACCGTTACTTACTGCCCACAGCTAGAGCCAGAACGCGCACATTCATAATTGAGTGTGCTATTGTCAGACATAACGGCCGATGGTATCCAGTATTCCTTGTCATCATATTCAACTCGCTTCTGTAGGACAAAAGATTATCAGGGAAATGTGTATCACGGCAAGTTGACAACGAGAATATTCCATCCCAATGCTTATCAGTACTGAAAATCTTCGCTTTATCATGCGAATCCCGTCCTGTCTTATCTGTAAGCAACAGCCTAAGCTAACATCCAATTGAGAAGGCCGGATATCTTTGGCTTACCCAGCAATAAGACGATCGAAGCAGCTTGCAACGCTAATCAATCCCACAAAGAGTTCAACGCTCTCCGAACCCAAAGCTTTTTCGAACTGCAACGAATCAACTTATTTCATGAACCTTCCATAACGTACTCACTTCTAAAGGAACTAAAAGAGCATTTGGCGGTGATTCAGGGCACTTACATCAGAAGGCCTAGTGGTAAAATGAGAAAGGAGTAAAGCTGGCAGTAGAAATAGCATCAACTGAGGGAAAGGTTGATCCCATTTGAAAGGCGTGAACCTGGAGAACTTCGTAAAACGGAAACAGGTCTGAAGGGGCCGTGATCCTCAATTCAATGGCGAAGCATTTTAGTTCAAACAAGACGTCCATGTCCCAAGCTCTCAAGCCTTGAAAGCTTGGAGCTTCTCCAGAGACAAGTTTAAACTACCGTATTGTACTTGCATCACATTACAAAAACAGTGGATAAGTTGTCTCAGTGAAGAGTTTCCTGATTGAATCTTATCGTAGAGGTGTTCCACAGTTTATTGGCCTGGCCAAACTTATTGATCACAGCCAGTCCACATCCAGGACCAGCCATAATTGCAAAAGAAAGCAACCTGCCTCGACAAAGAGCTTGGTTATTTTGGGCCCGTTATTCTTGAGGAAAGCAATCTCGATGTAATAGACTTAGTGGGTCACTCCATCAACCGACCTTTGAACGAAACACTATAACGGGATTTTCAATAATGCGGAAAGCCATCCACTTGAAATGAGAGAAAATTGGAACTTGACCTCAATGCACCATATTCTAGGCCGGGTGTGGCATTTAGGAACTTCAGCCTCCTCATCCAGTCATGTTTAGCTCAACATCACAACCACCATGGTAATTTTTCAAGAATGTCAAGCAATCTCTTGCGAGCGCAAATCTTTTGGAAATCGTTGTGAAATGGGGCGTGGTTGGCTACCATGCTTGTGTGTAGAGACGCTGAGGGCCTCCGGAAGTAAGTCGACGCTCTAATGAACAAAGACTTCTGGAGTGAGCTTCCGGAAGATCTGTTTGACAGGATCTTGGCTCACCTGCCGCTTCATATCCTTCTACGGATGCTGTCTGTGTGCAACGAGTGATACACCCTCATGTTCTGAAGCCGTTTCGTCGATCTTTATTCAGAGATATCCCCGCAGAAAGCCTGGGTTGTACTGAACACATCAGGCGAACTGACTTGCGCATACAATTGTGCTTTGCGGAAGCGGCGTTGAAAGTTTGCCTTCTCCTCACGAGGTCTGAGTATCTTTTAATGCACTTCAATCTAGAGAGTGGGAGTAAACGTAGGTGAGCTAAAGAAACATGCAGTTTTGCTATGACATATAGTCAAACACTCAAAAACTAGTTTTTACATATGTAGTAGAGTGGTGTTTTTTTTCGGTTGTCATATGCATAATTCAGAATTCTTACATGGTCTATATATATATATATATATATATATATATATATATATATATATATATATATATATATATATATATATATATATATATAAAATTTTATTGTCATATGCGTAACTTAGAAAGCTTATATGGTTTAGATATATTTTGATGATTAATATTAAGGGTATAGTTTTATTAAATTTGGATACTTCAGACCTACCTAAAAGTATCCACATTCTTTGACTATATGAAACATTAGCCCGGTCAAAGAATAACTAAAGGACTAGAAATTATAGTATTTGGAGGTTTGTAGCAAAATTACAACTATACAAACTGTGACCAAATGAATGTCAACCTTGTGTCCCATACCTCATACTTGTACCGAGTCTCTGAGCTTGTACTCATCTCCGACCTCATACTTATATCTCGCCTCTGACCTTATACTTAATCCCTCGTACTTGTACCTTGTCTCTTACCTTGTACTCATACTCATCTCAGACCTTGCACTTGTGCCCCATCTCTGACCTCATACTTCATCCTTTGTACTTGTACCACATTTCTGACCTCATTCTATTCATACATTATACTTTGCATCTCATGTCTCATATATGGACATCAACTCTCATCTGATACATTGTTTCTTGTACCTAACCTCATACTTTCTAGTACTTCATTTCTCATATCTTACTTTATGTCCATTTCTCAAACCTAACCTCCTACTTTATTCCTTGTACTTCCTTTCTCATTTCCAGAACCTCATACTTTATATCTCATATCTCGTACCAGATCATCTTGCATATGAGTAATACCATTGTCAACTTAATACAAAATGAACAACATCTCCTAAGAGCTATTTTATGGATATGATAGGGTATTTTTCCTAGTCATAGTACAAGTCATTTCAGATCTGTATATATTTCATGCATAGTAGTTAGGTTAGATACAAAGATCTTGTATTATCCATGTCACCTGGCACAGTAGTGGTAGAGGACAAGTTAAGTGGCTTAGGGGTCATACAACATGGCCTGCACCTACTTAACTTTAGGTTTAGGGTTAGATAAGTAGATAAGATGTGATTGACACTGAGTGCCCTAAATGTACTTCAGGGATTTCCATTACATTGTAGCCATTGGATTTCTTTGGTAGCTAAGACCCGATGTGTACTAGGTTCATTTGGTGCATCTTTTCATTGCAGAAAAAGAAGCTTGCACAATCAAGATTTTTCTAATCAGTGTATGGGTATTAATATGCACTTTGTATGAGTGATTGCATGCTGGATTGAGTAGTAGTGAAGAATCTTGACCTATGAGAAAAAGCACTTCATTGAGGGAAGTCATTCAAGTGGAACTAGAGTATGCAACTCTAGGTGCTTTGTAGAAGTTGAAAACAATACAAAGATAGGTTGCCACACAATGGGAGCATCTTAAAGTAACACTAACACTAACCTATAAGATTCATTACTATGGTCATTCAAAACTGTTGTGATGTCATGCTTTCTGTGATGGGTGGAATGTTATATCACAATGGTAGTCATTAGAGTGATTGGGCCCTCAGGAGATCTTTCTCTCTCTTAGTTTGCACATTCTAAGACACTACTCATGAGACACGGTAATACTATTGATCTTGATTATGATGATTCATTCGAAAGAAAAGTCACCTTACCTCAAAATTTCTACATCTTCCCTATTGCCCAGCTGAATTCTTGACAGCTATCCTTCAAATAGTCACATGCACTACAATTTGCATTCACATCACAAAGTTATATCTTATAAAGAATTATCTCCATTAAATCTATCATGAGTGTGATTATTGGGGATTTTCTCTTTTCTAGAGCACAAGAGATGTTAACCCTACATTTTTATGGGAATGAATCTGCCCGAAAGGTCAAATGCAATACAATAGATTGTCTGCATAATGACACTTTGTCTTCATTTTTTGTCATTTCCAACCCATATCATGGTGGTAACAACTTGTTCTTATCAGTTATATTATTATTATGTTGACAGTGTGTTACCTCAATTTTTTATCTTAATAGATAAATGTCTAATTAATAAAGGATACTATAATACACCTTCAGAGACATTTATATTGAGTAAATAAAATTGCAGTTTTTTTCCATAACTTTTCATATTGGAAAAAGTTTGGGTATTGCATTCTTGGTCCAAATGATAACAAAAAGAGAATGTTCTCACCAGGCGTTGAGTGAAATAAGTGATAGTGATAATAATGAGTGTAGAAATAGTAAAATCATACCGAATTATATATGGTATTATAGGTACCTATTCTATATAGACGAAAGAGCTCAAAGTTTCTACTAATTTTGCATGAAAACCTTTCTAGATATTTCATATTATTGTTTCAAATTCTTGTATTAAAATACACCATATAAATTATTGTGATATTAAAATATCATCATATATAAAATAATAATAATAATAATTTTATTATTCTGTAGTTAGCTATAAAGCGCCAAATGCATGGAACATTCTCTGTACTCATATTTCTAAACCTGTAGAATATATAAAGCTTATTCTTCGATAAAATGCTCACTGGCATTTTATCGAAGCAAAGTGTTTGGCATAAAAGTATTGTAATAGGTTTTGATCTAATACATTCTTTGTCCAATACATAATAAAGAGTAAATATATTTCACCAAATATTTTGTTTAGTTGAATAAGTGAAAAATACATTAGAACATCCTGGTTTCTTAACAAGATCAGACTTTTGAATTATAAAGTGGATCATATTTAGGACAGAAGCTATTGTGGGCATCTAATGGATAGTTAACAATCCCCAACTTTTTTCATAATTTTTTGAAGAATTCATATTATGTGGATATTACATCCAGAATATGAATTTAGATAATATTCAGAAATTATAGGATTTTTAATCTAAGTGTAAGCTCTTATGATTATTCTAGAAATAAATAAATAAAAATATATATATATAAATTAACATATATTATATCCAAAATAGTACAAGGATCTATAGGTCTGCAAATGTGAGTATAAAGAAAATTTATGTATATTGGCTCAAATAATTCTTATTATAAAATTTTAAAATATAATACTCATAATTAATATTTATATATGCGAATAATAAAAAAAATCTATTTTCAAACTTACCCAGACAAGCATTGAATTCTTCAATATACTAGACACATTTTGATGCAAGAAACTATATTGATTATATTTTAGACAAAGGATATTAACAGACAATGTTACTGTGAAACTATGATTTCATGTGTAATTGGATCTGTACGTTTCAATTAAAGACATCTATAAGCATATATATAATTTTGAACCGATTCAAATATTTTTTATTTAGTGTTAAGAAGTTTTTTCATTACCTTCCAGTAAAACGGTTTAAATATCAAAATTTGAAATATAAACTAAACCAAATATCTAAAGATTAGTTTCTCTTGTACTAGATATTTCAAAATAATACTTATGATGGTCATCTTTGTTTGGATTATATCTTGCAATCAGATTTGTCCTCCACATTTTCAGGGATGCATGTTTTGGATGTCAATAAATTTTCTCTCATATTTATTTTAGTGAGTGGAAGCGTTATACATTTATTTTTTGTCATGGTCGTAAATATCCAGTAAGAACTGAAGTGCTTCTTTCAAATATTATTCATCAAGACAAGGTTTACGAGGGATCAGTGAACTTACATTTAGAGCATGGCCTATTAACCGCAACAGCATACAGGCAGAAACTTCCTCCAAATGGCCTATAGCTAGCAAAAATTATCACTTGATTCTCAGGTTCAGGTAGTAATAAAAGTGCAATATTAATAAGAAAGTGAAGAGATCATGTAAAGAGGTTTCTTTGGTAATGTGGCCCTTCACATTAAAGCTGCCGTTTAGATACATGCTCTGTGGGAACCTTCTCTGAAATGATATATCCTTTGTATACCCTTAACTGTTTCATCGATACGAGAGAGCGCTCTTAGGGGGGAGGAAACTCCTGTAACTGTAGAATTCCGGAATGGAGGTGATGAATGAGATATCTATAAACTCTCCTTTTATGTACACTACTGACACCTTGACTTTACTGTACTCTACTAAGTACGTTAAGTTGATCTACATAAAGAAGGGTATCAGGAGCCATTGGGCTCACGGAATTATATCGATAGAGTTCGAGTTGATCGAGCATAAAATCTGATGAGCTCTTTTGGCTAGAATGGCTCCTGTACTTACACCAGCTAGCGCCGCCATCGACATTCCGAAGCACATTGTACCCGGACTGTGGAATTAAAACTATAAGCTCAGTACCACAGCGTGGGACTCCACGCATAATTGTCGGTGGGTTCCATCGCGGGCAGTTAACATCATGATTACTGCGTCTACAGGTAGATAGTATTTGGTACCGAAGCAAAGGCATCCCTAATCCTTTCTCGCGCGTTGAATTAAACGTCTTTGGGTCAGGCAGCAAAGGAATATAGGCTCGCAGCCTGAATTCCGAAATAGGATTAGAGGAGTGTTTACTTCGGGACCAGTGTTTTGCTTGATATACGCTCTGCTCGAAGGAATTCTTATTACAGACATATTCTCGTCTCCAACCAAGTCATCGTCTTCGTCTTCATCACCTTGGCCTGCAATTTTCCGTGCCAGGGTTGCTCGTGGCGTTGTAAAACTCTGCTTCTTCGTCGTACAGGTATCCGACTACTTTGGCAGAAGGATGTAAGTTCACACTGGTACACATGCCCTGCACATGCACAATCAAGAAATTAGCTTGAACAAGATCTAAAGATTGGGAAATATTCTCATTAGTGTAGTTGGGTCCACATTCTTGATTTCGTACGGTAAGCTGAGCGCGAAGGGATGATGGAATATGATGTAAATCTGGACACATCGGGAAGGTAGATGAGGATGAAGAAACAGGAACTATACTGGCACGACAAGCGTCACGGGCGTCCGGTAGCAAGTTGACGGAGCAAGTTGACGCTCCAATGAACAAAGACATCTGGAGCAAGTTTCCGGAAGATCTTTTTGACAGGACCTTGGCTCACCCGCCGCTTCACAGCCTTCTCCGGGTGCGGTTTGTGTGCAAGAAGTGATCCACCCTCATGTTATCAATTCGTTTCGTCGATCTCTGTTCAGAGACATCCCCGCAGAAAGCCTGGACTGTTCTGTAATCATGCAAACTGACTTCCGCGTACAATTGTGCTTTTCGAGAGTGATAGAACATCTCAATACCTACACTCTCATCCGAGAAATGTGTGCCGGTTGCATCAGAAGACTTGCTCTGTGATGGGAATGAAAATTTGCCTTGGCAGGACTGTAACGTCGATTATGTACATAAAAATTATGCATGCTTTAGGAAGGACATTGAACCCGAAGACAACAATTTTTCAAATTCTCATGTCCGATCTTTTCTTTGACGAGGGCCGAAAGATACGGTAGGCTGGCTATAGAAGTTTTTTATTTCACATGTAATTCATGGATCGTCGGAGATACCCCTTCACCAATCATGGCAGCCGCTTGGAAATTTGGTGCCGGCATCCCATGCCATATGGTGTAACGGACTCTTTTATTGTATAACCTTTTCACCATTCGGAGTGAGCCTGTGACATTGAACATAGAATCTGCAGTGAAGTTCAGGTACGTATGTCCGATTCTGTTGTTTCTCCTTCTCTTGTCGAATGCAAGGGCCGGCTGTGGATGGTGGGAGGTCCGAGG
The DNA here is from genome assembly GCA_948567375.1 of Lunularia cruciata. Classification (NCBI taxonomy): domain Eukaryota; kingdom Viridiplantae; phylum Streptophyta; class Marchantiopsida; order Lunulariales; family Lunulariaceae; genus Lunularia; species Lunularia cruciata. The sequence continues at coordinate 71,979,361 of OX419757.1, read as the reverse complement.
ACGGAGTATGCTTTGCCATACGAGTATGGAGGCTTGAGCTAGAAAGAATGGCGTGGGAGGAGATTGTGAGGATGCCACTCGGGATATGTAAGGAGTTCGAAGCATGACATTCTAATTGGAAAAAGCGGCCGTGGGCCGCAGCCGGCCTCTGCACATATTCCTCATCCCGCCGCTACCGGCCATTAACTCATCACAGCACCCGTTATGTGATAATATATCATACGCCGCAGCCGGCCTCTGCACATATTCCTCATCCCGTCGCTACCGGCCATTAACTCATCACAACACATGGTTGTAGCATACCGCACCCGTTATGTGATAATATATCATAGCCGAGAACAACACAAAGAAAAGTAAGTCGCTACCGGCCATTAACTCATCACAACACATGGTTGTAGCATACCGCACCCGTTATGTGATAATATATCATAGTCGAGAACAACATAAGGAAAAGTAAACCAGATGGTGATTAAAATAACAAAATTTTATCGATGGATAAGGTCCAAAAAGTCACATATCTAAGGTTCAGATTGGAACGCATGAACAATAGATTGTCAATAGTTGATGGTCGCAATACATTGCGCTTGTCTGTCAATATATTACCAACGTATGAGAAATTACACTCAGATTTTGAGCTTGAGGCAGGAATAGCAAGAATGGATCTTACAACGAGTGCGATAAACAGAAATTTTTCAGCATGAGTAGACCACCAAATGAGCAATTTTGCAGGTCCGCTCTCTAGATCATTCTTCTCACTTCGGGAAAACTTCAATGCGTAATACTCCGATAGTTCTTTTGATGCAATGGCACGCTTTGGCGGACGAGATGGTTGCGAGCTTGATGAAGGTGCCCGACAATTGTCTGCAGCAGCTTTGACTAAACCAACAAAGTGCTCGGTCAGACGCTTGATTTCTATCTTTGCATCAGCAATTTGTTCTTCCTCTACTGCCATCAAATGTAGTCTTGACTTTTGTAGTGGATCTAGCAGGGCGGCCATGACGTGGAGTCTGCTGAGTGACCACTTGTCCAGAATTTGCTTTGTGATGAGTGTTTTGATGCTAATCAGATGCTGGAATCGGCTGGAATGGTTTGCGTCATGCCGTCTGCTTCCGTGATATCTTCCGTATCGGTGATCTCAACACAATGCTTCAACAGTTGATTGCGCCAATATGCTACGAGGTGCAAAGTCGGTGTTTTGAACGGTTCCAGAGCAAGGGTCGCCATCTTGAAGAGAACCAGGAATCGAACAATCTCGATGAGTAGCTCACGATCCATACAGTCTATTTTCTTCTCCTTTTGACCTCCTTTCTTAACCAACAACTCTCTAGATTTTTTGAATTGAATTCGAATGGACTCTAGCATGGTCAGCAGCTCATACCAGCGAGTTTCAATTTCTTGCTTGAGCTTTGGACAAAGCAGGCTGTTCAAGTCCGTCTTCTTGAAGTATCGCACTAATTCCTTGCATTGCATGATCAAGTCAAAGATTTCAGGGGCATCGTCATAGAACGGAGCATAGGTATTTCCATCAACAACTTGTGTTCTCTTCGCCAACACTGGGGTGGTGACTGTTCCAATTTTGTGGTCCGAGCATGGAATCCATTTGTAAATAAGTGGCAGGCTATCTTCAGAATGGTTGTTGGATGCAGAATCTGTCACAACAATCACTTGCTCATTTGATGCCTTCTTGGTGATGTCATTCACCTCAAATGAACGATATGGGTAGATCACAGAGTTGAACTCCGACAAGATGGCCTGGCCAGTATGGCTACGAGCAGTGAATTCATTCACTTGGAGTGTGCGTTCATGAAGTTGCCATGAATCATCGATGAAATGGATCGTGACTGATAGATAAGAGATCTGATGATTGTCATCCGTCCAGATATCCAATGTGAACCCTGTACATAGACCACAACTGAAATGATATTGGACCTTTGACAAAAGAAGAACCTTGCTGAAGTTGCATCTTTTCTTGAGCCATCTCTTGACTGTGACTTGATCCTGCAACACATCGTCAATACTCATCGGGTTCTTTGATGCTACTCCAATATCAAGCACAGTCTGCAGCACCGTGCGGAAACCCTTCCCAGCCACAATCGAGAATGGACGAATGTCCAATGCGCACATCTCACCCAATTTTTTTGTTACTGAGTTGCTTTTGTCCAGCATTGGGCTTGCATAGAGGCTTTGCAAAGTTGATCATACTGTGGGAACCACCAGGTGCAACTGATGCGACAGGGCATGAATGGTTGTTGATGGAGGTTGTGCCAATGTTTGAATTGTAAGCATACAGTGTCTTGCAAATGTGACAACCCACAAAAGTCACCTTGTTCTTTTTAGATTGCTCTCCATCAAGAATAAAATAAACCAACTCATTGTCAGCAATATAGCATACTGGCACGAACTTGTTCCACAGAGATATTCCAGATGGTCTATTGCTCTTGGTCCAGGGCAAAATCTGATATTTGGACACCTTCGAACAGAATGATGTGACTATCTCCTCTTTGAAATCGGCCACAGACTGGCCCGTTGCCCGCTTGGTGTACATGCGCTACTATTGATGAATGAATGATTACATTGCCGGTGCTATTTTTTGACACTGTAGAGTGCAATACTCAAACAAATACGCCTCTCCACAAACCCGATACACTCACTCAAGCGGGCCTAAATTTTGGTGACAGAGATATTGCATATGGTCAATTGCTCTTGGTACATGGCAAAATTTGATATTTGTGCACCTTCGAACAGAATGATATGATTATCTCCTCTCTGAAATCGGCAATAGACTAGCCCATTGGCGCTTGGTGTACATGCGCTACCATTGATGAATGAATGATTACATTACAGCTGCACAAGCTGCGAAGTGCTATATTTTGACACTGTCTAGTGCAATGCTCAAACAGACGCGTCTCTCCACAAACCCGTTACATTCACTTACGGTCTCTCCACAAACCCGTTACATTCACTTACGCTGGCCACCATTTTGGTGACAAGAAGTTGCATATTATTTATCATCCATGTTATTTACTCCACGAACCCGTTACACTCACGTTATTTACTCCACGAACCCGTTACACTCACGCTAGCCGCTATTTTGGTGACAAGAAGTTGTATATTATTTATCATCCATGTTATTTAATGCGCCCGTGGCTGTGAAAAATACCTAACCGTCTGTGACCGCCCGCGCCCCAAAACACTGGCCGTAGCCAGCCAGATTGGCGGCCGGGCCTGGTACCTCGGCCGGCTGCGGTGCACAGCCACCAATGCTATACTGCGAAGGAGTTCGTGGAAAATCTGCATCCCTCTAGACATATTTTAGAATCGTTTCCTTAACCATCTCCGGGAGCACCCCTGCGCTCATGTATGCTGAAATCATGGAAATGGCTTCCGGACTGCCGTTGGCTTCCGTACATCAATAATTGACAGCTCCGTGGTTTCAGAAAGGAACCTAGATTGCATCCGTTTTTGGAGATTTATCATACAACAGGTGTTGGCATCAGAATCGAACCTAGATTACATCCCTTTCTGGAGACTGACGGTACAACTGGTGTAGCGCTTTTTCCAGTTTTGTATAGAAAACCGGAACCACTTCGTTTCCAGATACAATTCTTTCTTCTACATTTCTAGACATAACTTGCCGTGATCTTGCAATGCAGGGATGACAGCCGATTCTGGTTGGAAGACCATGCCTTGGTCCTTAGAGCTTGCCATTGCCAATTTAGCATCTTTATGTACATATATTTCATGGCTCAGTGGTTGTATTCCTTATGTCAGTAGGGTAAGTGAGCTTCGATGCGTAGTCTTACTAGAGCTGTTGGCCTAACGGTGTTTGCCGGTGCTAGCTATAGTTCGTATCGGTATCAGTATGAGATCTCGTAATCACCTCACTTCTGCAGGCTTGTCCTCAATGGCTGTTTGGTTTTGCTTTGGAGGAGGTTGAGATGTCAAATATAGATTTTCTTAAATAAAACCCAGATTACCCATCTAGATCGTAAGTAAGAACCTCTCATCAGTGTCAAAGGCTCACCTGGACTTTAGAGAATGCACACAAGACTTTGCCGATGTAGAAGTTTAGGTTTAGGGTACAAAGATTCTTATATAACGGTTAAATTACTTCATCTCGCAATTCACTTTCTACTGTCAATGAAGCAAGGCTGCATCAAGATTCTGTCATAGCATATTCATGTTCCCTCCGTCCCCTGGATGTTAACAAAGGGAGGGAATTTGCGGACTATATCACTTTTACTCGTTCCTTCCCTCCTCTTTTGGAGTCTACTGGATACTTGAAGCGGGGGATACGAAGTGACGTACAGGGGATGGGGCCTGTAGAGAAGCAGGGCTTCCAGGCCAGGAACACTTCTTGGCCAGCGGAAGTCCTAGTACCTGCTTGTCAAATTTCTCCGTCGATGTCGAGTTGTCAACTCTCTCTACGTCACATGGGCTTGTACTTACTGCGAAATTACTGAGGGTGCGCTGGTTTCAAAGGGTTCCGAATTGGAAGTGCGCCGTATGTCAAGCCATTCCTCATATATTGCGAAGGACGCTGCGTATTTCAATTAAAGAAGGTCTCGAGGTACTTTCACTTTCCCCTTGATTGTGAGTGCAGGACACTCACACTCAGTCCGATCTCGGAAGTACTGCATACTGTTAACTCTGAGGGTAAACATTGAGGTCGCTTTAGCAGAAGGAAATAGGATGATATCATTTAACGCCTAAGACGCCACCTTCAAGTTAGTGTTAGCAACGCAAATGTTATGTGTGTGCTCCCCTTTAACTCACCCTGATACAAGAGCATTCCAATTGACTTTGTGTGCACCGTCGAGAAGAAGTTTAACTCGTAGCTACTGATCACTCCAACAGCCTAGCGGTGTTTTGAGTTATTTTCCGGTAGTAATTGGTCCTTGAACATGCCATGGTGTTTGTCTTGAGGAATCTTTAGCCGAAGTATATCAACTGTCCAGGTTTCCTCCTCCTCGATCAGTTGAGATTGGATAGTGTTGCCTCTGCTTATTAACGGTGGAAATTCACATGCCTTCTCCGCGAGACCGAAAACTTGTGAATGGAGATCAAGGCTTTAGGAATAACATACAGAGCCAAGGTCTAACTAGTGCATCACGACGGGTGTTCGGGCATCAGTGAAAGCTATTGCCGATGATGCAGGAAAGCTTGCTCTGGTCACCCAGCTTTTGCAATTCCAAAGGAAGAAGCTTGTGAATCATTTGCAGAAGACTACCTACAACTCCTGCAGAAGCAGATTGTAATATGGCCAATTGACGAAGAATGTATCTTAAACATACTTAACCCTGAACTCTTCATTATGATGTTGAAGTCCCAGCAAAGTAACCGTGCAATCCAGGACTATACTTCTCCGGTGTTACTCGCCATGAGTTTCCAGGGAAATCTGGTCTTACTGTAGATAGCTCATGACTGAGTAATGCTGTGAAGCAACACTCTTTTCTGTGTTGGAACAGCCATCCGTGAGAATAACCCACGATTGATTCGTTCGGAAGTTTCAGACGTACTAAAGCATGTGCCAGTCTTTTCTCACCTTGTTGGTGGACATCCTATGGGTGTGATAAGTAAACTAATAATTATGCTGACCCACCCGGCACACAATCAAAAACTCGTTTTCTGATTGGTCAACCTCAACCTCTGAACCTCAATCTCTGATTGGTCAACCTCTCAACCGCCTTCAGATTTGTCTCTGAAGGAGGTTGAGAGGTCAGATACAGATTTGTTAAATGAACTCCGATTTACCTTTACATCGAGATCGTAGGTAATAACCTCTCATCACATGGCTCACATGGAATTTAGAGCACACAAGACTTTGCCGACGTAGAAACTGTACAAAGATTCTTATATCACGGTAAAATTTACTCGATCTCACAATTCTCTTTGTCACGATCAATTAAGCAAGGGCTGCATCAAGATTCTGTCACATAATATTCACGTTTCCTGTGTCGTCCGGGGGTTAACGAAGGGAGGGATTTTGGGGGACTATATCACCTTCATTGCTTCCTCCCTCTTATTCCCAGTCTACACTGATGAGAAACTCCCTGTCCCTTGATATCTGAAACGGGGTATAGGAAGTACTTAGACGAAATGTGGCCTGTAGAGTAGGAGAGCTTCCAAGCCAATTTTTGCCTGCGGAAGTCCTTATTCTTCCTTGTCAAATTTCTCGGTCGATCTCGATTTCTCAACTCTCACTACGTCACATAGGCTTTTACTTACTGTGAGAGTACTAACTGTGCGCTGGTTTCAAGGGGTCCGAATTGGAAGGAGATTGCAGTATGTCAAACCATTCCTCATATATCACCAAGGACGCTGCGTATCCCAACTGAGGACGGTCTCGTGGCATTTTCATTTCCCTTTGGGTGGACCACTGATTCTGTCGCACTTGATGAAATTTTTGTTATTCTAAGGTGGGTAACCTGGTGGTATACTGTTTCATCTTTGTCACGCACGGTTTTATATCAATCCACTGATTTCGATCCAAGAGCGGTCATATCTTGGAAGTACTGTATAAGTTTTGGCAAGGTATGCCATGCCTCCCTTTCTCATGCATCGAAAACATGACTTTTGAGAGCTTAGAGATTCCCAACTCTGCAAGTCAGATTTCGGTAGATACACTGCATGGTCCAGATGGTACCCACATGGAAGAAGGGGATTTCACTTCTCTTTACTTTTTAAAGAGAACTACCAGGGATTGAACGGGAGGTCCTGTACAGTCTGGAAAGTCTGCCCCATTGACTAAGGAGAATCCTGGAACGGAGCGCAAGGTCCCCATGTGAGGCCAGTGTTGATATAGCCCATACTGCACATGGAAAAGCCGGATCGTCACTGGTCAACATGGCGCAAACTTGAGATATCCAATACCACGGCGGCCAAACACGTGAAAGAGCATGTCCTCGTTAGCTCTGAAGGTAAACATTGAGGTGGCGTTAGGACAAGGAAATGGGATGCTATCATGTAACGCGTAAAAGATCACCTTCATGAGCGAGGTAAATGTCATGTGTGTGCTCCCCATGCACGCACCCTGATATAGGAGCAGTGCAATTGACTATGTGTGCACCGTCGAGTTTTACTCGTAGTTACCGATCACTCCAATAGCCTTCCGGTTTTCTAATGTATTTCCCGGTAATAATCGGTTTTGAACATTACATGGTCTTTGTCTTAGGGGATGCTTATCCGAACTATATCAACTGCCCAATTTTCCTCCTCCTCTACCGGTTGAGATTCCCTAGTGTTGCCTCTGCTTATCAAGGGTGGAAATTCGCATGCTTCTCCACGAGACCGAAAAGTAATGCAAGTAATCCAGACCTAAGGAAGAGGAATGTTGATCCAGGCTTCAGGATTAACATACAGAGCCAAGGGTCTAACTAGTGCTTCAAGACAGGTGTTAGTGCATCAGTGAAACCTATTTTCGACGATGCAGAAAAGCTTGCTCTGATCACCCCGCTTGCAACTCCAAAGGGCGAAGTTTGGAAACCATTTGCGGAAGACTACCGACATGTACCGACTAACATGTTCTTCCACCCATAATTTAAAGCCAGATCCTGTTGGGGCTTAGCTCCATGTTGCCTATTTTTCTCTCCCTTGTACGGTTTGATGGGTTCTTTTCATCTTTCGTTTTACTACGCGGTCGCCTTTTTATCCTTTGCGGAAGACTACCCTTTGGAAGACTACCCTTCGTTTTTCCTACGCGGTCGCCTTTTTATCCTTTGCGGAAGATTACCCTTCGTTTTTCCTACGCGGTAGCCTTTTATCCTTTGCGGGAAGACTACCGACAAGTACATGGAAATAAAAAATGTATATAATAAAAAAAAATTAAAGAATATTGTATATATAGTACCCCAAAGGAAAGGAGTACAAGGCACAAACGCGTGCGAAACGAAAGAAGAACGCAAGGCCAACAATTCCCGATGAACCAAAGAAAAGACAGACACTAGTAGAGCCCAAAGGACAACTTCTGCAGAAGCAGATTGTAATGCGACCACTTGGCGAAGAATGTATATCAAAGACGTTAACTCTGAAGTCTTGGTTATGATGTTGAAGTCCTCACAATGTAACAGTGCATCCAGGAGCATACTATTACGGTTCCTCTCGCCATGAATTTCCAGGGAAATCTAGTCTTACTGTAGATAGCTGTATATTATTGAGTAATGCTGTGAAGCAACACTCTTTTATGTGTTGGAACACCCATCTGTGAGAATAAGTCATGATCAGGCCTGCTTATAATAGGCGGGTAGGGTTCCTGCTTATAACAGGTGGGTAGGGTTTCAGGCACCTAATTGACCTAAACTAATGCTTGTGAGGCGCCTTAATTAAGGCACTTGTGCCTAATTGACCTAAACTAATTCTTGTGAGGCACCTTAATTAAAGCACTTGTGCCTAATTAACCTAAACTAATTCTTGTGAGGCGCTTTAATTAAGGCCCTTGTGCACCATGGCAAAACTAGACTGCACTAGTCCCAAGCTCGAACCCCAATGGTGTTTGGAAGAACCATTGGGAGAGCCAGGATTGCTCCTGCTGTTGCACAGAATCTGGCGCATAAGCTCTGCAATGGCCGCCAGCTGAACAAGAGGATCTGCCCGAGCAGTGTGATTGAATGCCTAGCAAATAACCATATGAGTGCAAAGAACTTCCTCAATCAAGGCAGCAAGGCATGGCTGCAAAGCCAGTACATTCAGACACTCCTCTTAGAAGAGTATCCCCGGTCTGATTCACAGCTACAGATGCCATTTCTCCAAAGTTGAATTCTATCTCCGTTCTAAGAAACTGGTACACCTTTTGCTCCTCATCATCTTCTTCCACTACCTCTTTGGGACTTCTTGGGTCTCTTGATTTCCCTCGATTTCCCTGAGTCTCTACATTTCCCCTGCCCTTGTTCCCTATTTGCTTGTCAAAGAACAAGCGCAGCTCTGCCTGCATCAAGCTCAATGTTGAAGAACAAGCATTACTCTACCTGCATCAAGCTCAATGTCAAAGAATAACTGCAGCTCTGCCTACATCAAGGCCAATGATGCTAAATATGGTTTGAAAATTGTCTCGCACTATATTTCTACTTCAGCCATCAATGGGATGCAATGTCTTCTCTGCATCATGTTCGGTCATGAGGAGAATGTTGGCACAAAGTGCAACATTTTGGAATGACAACATTGAGTTTTCACATGAAGAAGCAGCATGATCTCAAATTTGGACCGTCTGAAAAGCTGCAATCAAAATCAGAGCAGGAGCATTTATTTGATGAGGTCGAGGTCCCTTTCAAAAGCACTCTCAGGGTTCAATTTGTCTCTGAAGCTGCAGGAAATTGCAAGATTGTCTTCATCGTCGATCAAGAATCATTGAAGTAATTGTCGGTGAGATGATGTATTCAGTGGAGGATGAAGCCAGTGATGTTGACGATGATGACGAGCAAGAGCCTGCATTTGGGAGTGAGGCCAAATGTGCCATTGTGGTTGCTAACCACCATGCCAATGCTGTGAAGGCAAAGGAGAGAATGATGGCATTTTTCAAACCCAATGAGCCAATAGATAATGATAAAGTGCCTACTTCCTATGCTGACACAGTTGCAAAATCCAAAATGCAGCACTTCAACCTTGCCATTCAATTTGCTGTGTATGGAGCATCATTCCGCATGACAGCAAGACCTATGAAGTCCTATCTGCTCTGTTGCTGTATTCTTGCTCTCATGAGAATGTCAGTAGCTTTGTTATGATAGTTTGTGCCGCAAACTTTCAATGACTATCAGAGCTGCTGAAGAAAAATTGGGCATTTTTGTTAGCACTGGACTCGGCATCACACCAGAGCACATCATATTTGGATGTTTGTCTTCATGTGTATGTGGAGAATAAGCACATTGTCATCAACCTGCATGGGTGCATATTGCCAATTTTTGACCAACACACACGCAAAGTCCTGTTCAACATGATCTCTCAGTTTCTTGACATACTCTGCCCTCATTGGGGAATTTTTCTTCTTGGCGTGTCAAGCAACAGAGCTCCAAATATGATCGGACTAGTTGTTTGCATTGTGACAAATCTTCAGGTAGAACTTCATAATGATTGTGATCTGATCCGAATCTGGTGCGGAGCGCATTAGCTTGATCTAGTTATGCAGCACATCATGAATGTAGTTGTGAAGGAGTTCTTCTTCTCTATGATAACATTTTGCATCTGACATGAAAACAGAACTTGATTGCAGAAATGAGTATGACATGCCCCCCTGTTGTAAACCGTTGGCTTTCTACAGACAAGTTTACAACTTGCTCCAAGAAGCACAGACCTGAGCTCCTAGCTTACATTGAGTTGAAGCGGCTTATGAGTGCCCCACCTCAACTTTGGTGGGTGTACCTTCTTGCCATGGATGCCTTCACAGTGAACTGTGCCAAAACTTTTGCAAGATTCAAGGCCTCATGACCCTATTATCACAACAGCAGGCAGAGCTCAATGCTTTCATTGTCACCTTCATTTAAGATTTGGGTATTAGTGGCCTGTTGACAAAAGAAATTATTTCTGTCCTAGAATCATCAAGGGTTAATCTTCACTCGCACTTTGGAATGTGCATGAATTTGTTGTCGGACTTGCATCATGGGTGAAGGCATTCTTGATTCTACCAATGAAACAGACTGTAATGAGTTATTGCAAGATGTTGGTCTAGTCTTTGTTGAAGCATGTGCTTGCATTGAGAGAATTGTTGTGCAACACGATGCAGACAACAGCCCATTCATTGATCCACTTGCACTACCACCTGCTTTACCGCAAGAGCTTGTTTGCATGTCTACTGCCTGCTTCATTTGCAAGGCTTGTAGACAGAGCTTGTGCTTGCAGCACCAATACCCTGCTACACAAATAGATGTCATTGTTGACAAACATAAAGGTCATCTTTGAGCTTATCGCAATGAGCCTGTGTTGCAGGAGGGCATTGATGGTTGTAACCAAAAGACATAGTTTGACAATGCCTGGACCTTACTCAATTCTGGGTTTACAAACTTGGTCAAGTTTTGCGGTGGCATTGCAACTATATTTCCCGGCACAAGTACAGTGGAGTCTGACTTCTCTGTACTGAGGTGGGAGAAAGGTGATCACCGTAAGAGTCTCAGACTTTGGACTTGAAGATGTGCTGCAGGCAAAGCAGTTTATGCAAATTGAGGCACTTCCGGATTATGATAATTGAGGAACAACCTCACTTCTTGTATTACAATCTATAGATTCTATAGATTGATCAGTAGTGCTGCTAATGTACATCTTGTTGCATCAAAAGGATTTCTAATTCTCATTTATTGACCTTCAATCTTGACTAAATGTGTACCGCTTAGATTAATTCTGAACCAAATTTAGTTGGATGCCTATTATAACTAAATGTGTACTGCTTAAATTAATTCTGAAATGGTGCCTATATTAAGCTAATTTAGTTGGATGCCTATTATAAGCAGGCCTGGCATGATTGATTCGTTCGGAACTTTCAGACGTACTAAAGCATGTGGAAGTCTCTCCTCAACCTTGTTGGTGGACATCCTATGGATGTGATAGGTAAATTAATATCTTATCTTGACCCAACGGGGACATGCAGTACGGTCAAAACACAGCTTGAACAGATATTTCAATCCCAGCTACCAGGTCGATATATAGGAGCTGAAACTTTTCCTTGTACTCACGAGGTCTAGTAACTTCAGAACTCTTCAATCTAGAGAGTTGGAGTAAGAGACTGTGAGGTGAGGGAGTATGCAGTTTTGCAATAATGATATATAACCAGGCATACAATCAAACACTCGTTTTATGAGACGTAGTAAAGAGGTTTATTTTTTCATTTTTTGTCATATGATAATTTATAAAGTTTAATGGTTTAGAGATGTTTGAAACCAAATTAAGGGTATAATTCTATACAATTTTGGATACTTGAGCCATACCTAAAAGTATCCACATTCTTTGTCTAATATGAAACGTCAACTGGTCAAAGAATAACTAACATTCTTTGTCTAATATGAAACGTCAACTGGTCAAAGAATAACTAAAGGACTATACTAAATATTAATTAATAATAGATGAATTAAAGGCTATTAGAACATATTTTCCGATGTATTTATTCATTATTATTGATTTTTTTAACTTATATGTAAATCACGCTGGATAAAAGAATAATTTTTGTAAACAATAGGAGATGTTCTTTATCCCATTTATATTGAGTAAATAAAATAAAATAAATGACATTTCTGCACATTGGATTAAAGTTTGGATATTACATTCATGGTCAAAATGATAACAAAAAGAGAATTTTTTCACCGCACATTAACTGAAATAAGTGAAAGTGACTAGAAAAATAGTGAATGATAAACTAGAATAATGGTGGATCATTTGATCATAAATTAGATCATGAATATAATGTGATATTATATATATATATATATATATAAAACTAACCATATAACCATATGTTTAGAAATATGAGTAAAGAGAATTTTTCATGCATTTGGCTCTTTATAAAGACCTAAAAAATAATCACAATTGTGATTATTATTAAATATCACAAGAATTTATATGCTATATTTATCTATACTAAAACAAATAATATGATATATCTAAAGAAATTTCATGAAAATTTATAGTACATAGTGAGCTCTTTCATTATAAAATAAGTACCAAGGATCAAGGAAGAAATGGAAAATCAATTGCAACTCGCGTTGAATTTACTTGATTAGAAATGGACGACCTCACGTGTTCATTGCATGATTTGAGTTTATTTTCAAGTAATTTTTCAGTACGACTTAAACTATTCTTCATGTTACGGTAGGCGATGACAAGTAATATGTGCCTGGTGGAGCTTACGTTTGCATGTTCCATATCGATTTGCTGGCCAAACATACGATGATCAAGAATAGCAGCACATTGTGTTCTTGCAATCGAATTTATCAAAATTGTCTTTCTCGACACACCGACAATTGTATCTTTATTTGACTCTGTACATTCCAGAAATATCTATAATGCACATGTCCAGCAGTTCCAACTTGCTATGATTTTAACTGCCCCAAATTGTGTATATGGCCAAGACTCATAAATCAGGAGAATGCAAAACGACTACCATAGGATTGTTCGGTTTCCCAAGATATCCACGAGACTCCATGATCAAACCGTCTCATAATATGAATGAAGATTGCATTGACGGGTAAAGGATATACTCTAACAGCTTCCTGATTCATTGCTTTCAGAAAGAAATTGTATGACCATAATCATGCATGTGTATGTGTGCCTGCATCCACAAATTTAGATGTGAATTGATAACTTTCACGATCATCTTCTTTTCTTATCCCCACACATCCCACAATCAACCATGGTAATCCAGAAATGCGCCTAGTTTCCCGGAAGATCTTAGAAGAGGTCATCTCCCTGATACCAATCATTGCCAAAAAGCTCTGACAGATGATATCGTGAGTCCCAGGAGAGGTGCCAGTTTATAAGACCCTGAAAGAATCCTACTATCGTGCTTTGCACTCTCAGCGAGGCACTTCTTTCCGCCATTATCAGCACACGTCTGGTACAGTCGATTGTAGCAGCAATCGTCTCTTCAAGCACTCGGTAAGAACTGATCTGTTTGACTTTGGCAAGGTTGAGAATGTACGAGTAAGTTTCTCCGGCCTGATTCTCTTTGTAGAAAGACAGAACGTCATTGATTGAACACAGCAGGTAACACAACTCGGGTACCATTGGATGTATCTTGGCATAGAAAAATGCGTCGTCCGAAAGTGCGGTATCGGATGAATAATTTCCTGGTACCATCTCTGGACCGGTGATCAGGTAATTGATAATAACCTCAGGTATCCCGACCTTCCAGCGGTTACACCCTGGAAAGAGTTGCATCTCAGGAGTGCAGTCAAGCGCATTGAGTTCATAGGTATGTTCCAACAGACAACCCTCAATCATGTTAAGTACACTAGCTATCAGAGTATTTTGGTGGCGGGGCTGATGTGCGAAATGAGGACTCAACTCAGAGTTAATGTGGGTAATCATCTCTTCCAAGGCTGGATGCAAAGGTCCACGATGAGGGTAGTGCTTCTTATATGCCTCCGGATTCGTGAGCCTCAAGTGAAACAAGCTCATATCTTCCACGACGAGTTCTCCTCCTTTACTGTTCATGTCATCGATTGCTAGGATCAAAGCCATCCCATGGCTGATTTTCGCCTGCTCTTCAAGTGTACGACCACTGCATATTTGGGAAGAAAGCCCACAGCATGCTTCGATGACATTAGATGACAGAGAAGTCGTCGGAACGAGCTTCATGAATCGAGCACGTACTTCATCCAATCCACTGTACTCGGTCAAATCTTTGGTATTGGACCAAGGCATATCTTCAAAAAATTCAGAGTATAATTCGGCCAATTTATCTTTGGGAATAGGTCCATCACGATCTGCAGTCTCGATGATCTTGTTCATTCGAGAAACCTCGACAAGTTTGCTCGAGTTTGCCCTCATCTTGGAATGCACTGGTTTTGCCAAGGTATGTGAAAACAACAACTTCGTGCCCGCATTCGACTTCCGTCTCACGTTCAGCACCTCGCCTATACTTGAAGCCACTCTCGGGTTTGCCACCCCGACGATGCTGTTCATCATGAATTGATGTGCCAATGTCACCATAGTACACAGTAGTAATAGTACGAGGGTGGAGATGTACTTGCGAGATGGAAAGCGAATGGAACATTTCTACAAACATACCATTGTATGGCAATTATATGTGCACTAGGAAGATAATATATAATAATGTTTCTGGTACAACCGAATGCCTTAGATGCTTTCAAGCGTTTCGAGCACAAAGCACAAGGGTGACGTTCTCCACAAGCGTGCTTGATGCCCTGCGAATACAGACTTTCTAAATTAGCGGTACATACTGCAACAGCAAGCGGCGATCCGATTCACGTGTGAAGAGTCATTCTCTGTTGATCAAACACGGTGACTTTGGTGGTCATTCGTCAAAAGCGTTAAACATGTATGTTGTCGGCTGCCTGTAATTGTGCCGCCTCGTAATCTATGTTGTCGACTGAATCCATTCCTCACATGTTTGAATTGGTAACTGCTACTTAGATTTTGGTCCTTTTAATAGAAATATAAATATATCTCGTTTAATCTTAACGTGGATGCATTGAAGAGAGTTGAAATTGTTTCAAAATGCATTGAAGAGTTCAGATACAAGACTGGTAACTGCTAGTTAGACAAGGGTTCTTTTAATCGAAATATATCGCGTTTTAACTTAACGGGCATGCATTCAAGAGCCTTGAAATCAAACCTCATAATGGTGAATTTTTCTCTGGTAGATTTGGTTTCGTTTGCATGATGATCAGTATTTCCAGAAACTAAAATCTTGTCCCTCACTTAAACTTATATATTGTTTAAAATATTATACCAGAATATCTATCAATTTCAATTCGTATGTTTATGTTATCCAACTTGACTTACATTATAAGATAAATAAACAAAAATTAACTAGGTAAGAGATCTTAAGAACAATAAGCGTCAAAGACTTATTTTCTATTGAAGTATAATTTTATGGTAGATAAAATTATTTATGAAAATAAATCTATATATGACAATTTTTACATTCATACTCAAAGCATAAATTTATTTTATTTTATTAAAAAATAATTCCAATTAATTATAAATCAAAATTTACCGACATTGTATATATCCATTCTCTTATTTGGATTTATAACTCTAAATTTTTATATATATAGAAGACTTGGATATCTGCGAAACCTCCATAAATGCAAACAAATTTAACGTACCAAAGCTTGTTTACCAAATCAATAATGAATTATATAACGATCCTTGAAAGATAACCCTTCGTATGGCAGTAAGCACTTAGAAAATACTAATCTTATATAATGGCATACCCTATTTCTTTTGAATACACTACATTTTCTAACGGTAAGGATGATTAAGCGTTCATCACCCAAAGATCACAACTTTCAAGTATGAAACATCTGATAAATATTGTAAATAAAATGAAGGCCACCGGCCTAAATCCACACAATAGTAGATGATTTCCCATAAGAACCAAGAATACAAAATGTTGTCAAGAAAAGAAAAGGTTCCAATGTCCCATAGATGCTTACATATAAAGATTATACAGATTGATTAAATTTTACAAGTAATTAAATAGCTGAATATATAATAACCAATAAAAAATCAGACCAGCCATAAAAATTTGAAAATATTACATAAAAAGGAAACATGATCTACATATTTTCTCGAACCAAACAAGGATATGTATAAAATTCAAGATTTAATTAGCTTTTAACAGTAAAACAAATCTAATTTCCTAGCGCCATTCTTTCGTAAAGGCAAAGAAGTTATTATATTCAATACTATGAAATATACGATAATAATTTTATATTATTCAAATAAATTTATAATAGGATTAGTCATTTCAAGTTTGAGTCATTTGTATTCTATTATCTTTAAATTTCTTTGGTTACTTTTGCTGAAGGAACAAGAAATTCATTTTCCTTCTCATTAATTCATAAAAATTTCATTAAATATAAAAATTACCAAAAAATTTTATGTGTTTCAAGATTTATGCTATATTTATGTTCCAGTATTTAAATAAACATTGGAGTCAATAAGAAAAGTAGTTTTTGTTCTATTTGAAATTACCAGAGAACGAGGTTCAATAGAAATCAAACTGAGACATGACCACCTATATATCCAAACAAACACAAATAAAAATTTAATTTAATTAAGGTCGTCTCTTTATCAAAATAGGTCTTTAATTAAGGAAGAGAAGAGAAAATAATGCTTGAAACACGAGAGGCATAGGATACGTAATAAATATCTGGATTCTCACAACCTTAAATTTAGTCAATAAAATACCATTGTATAAATAACTCTTATCAGTTATTGAATTATCTAAAAAATTTAGAGTTTTGGAGCTCAAGTTAGATTTCAATATGAAATTATTCTGTATGGTATGGTCTTTATATATAATCCAAATTGGTTAATCTGAATGATTGGCTTAATTTAAAAATAAAATAGAAATACTGTTTTTCAAGAGATTTTATATTTTTTGACACATATAATTCTAGTATTTTAAGTTTGACACGAAAATCCTATTACAATTAAAAAATTAAATATATTTTTTAAATAAGATTCCAACTACATTTGATTTGATGTTAGTGACTTCTTCCTAGGTTCCTGACTGTTTGGGAAAAGAACATTTCTTTCATATTACTTTATTCTGCTTTTCTCTTCTTGTTACGCTCAAAAGAAGTGAAAAAATGAAGAAAATATAAATACATAAAATTGTAAAGTTTTTCCCTTGCTCAGGTTTTTTGTTTCGTCATATTGCTAATGATGCAAATGCTGACTTGAAAGATATTAATTCTCTGGAAAAATTTTATATTGGTTTTTGGAGCTATGCTGAGTCTCTTACTTAATTGAGAAGAAAAGCATGCTCATTTCTTATAACAAGAGGAAAAATCAAAGTAAGTCAAAGAATTCTACTATGAAACTTCTACGAGAATGGTGCATTTAGCATGGAAAATATAGTATTATACTGAAGCGTCAATCTATATCGAACAAAGTCAATCAACAATCTACAAATCCACCCGTCAATCTAAATGTTCGCGTGGCAATACTATTGGGTCCTAGCCCCGTTTCATCTATCATGTGTTTTGTCGTTGTACAGTTTAATGGGGTCTTCCCATCCTTCGCTTTATCTACGCGGTCGCCTTTCCCGTCAATATTTTATGAGAGCTTTGCGCAATCTGCTGTGGGTAAGTTCAATGCTCAGATCCCGCCTTGAGCTTGCATTGTATGGAGGTCTTGCAAATATCCAAATTAGAGAATGGATACATAGAATCTAGATATATTTTGAATGATTTTTTTTTTCAAATTGAATTTTATAAAATAATTTATGTTTTGTATTTGAATACCAAAATTATGAGACATCGGGCAAATTTGTTTCTTAGATAATTGTATTTACCAAAATATCATACTTCAAAATAAAATAAAGAATAAATTTATGACGCTTGTTGTTCTTAAGATCGTATAGTGTAAGTCAAGTTGGATAAAGGGACGGATATGTACATACGGATTGAAATTGAAAGATATTCTGGTTTAATATTTAGAAGGAAATTATATTTACACTCCTTTCTGGATATTTGTATCCCTTCTTACATTTAGAGCATTTGCGCCAATCGGCTCTTCTCGGGGAGGGGTGCACATATCGGAAAAGGGAATGCTAATATAATTTCCCTATTTAAAACATATATTATTTTAGGGAAGGAGAAAAATTTTAGTGTTTGGAAATCTTGATCATCACACATAACGAATTCACATCTACATGAGGAAAATTCGCCATTAAGAGGTTTGAAAAGATTTTCAAGCTTCTTGAATGCATCCCCGTTAAGCTAAAATGAGATATATTTATATTTCGATTAAAACAGCGGTGGACAGAGACCCTTATCTAACTGGCAGTTACCAGTCTAACCGGTCTATCTTAACTCTTTAAACAGTGAGTAGTGGATTCAGTCAACAATATAGAGCACGAGGCGAGGCACACTCTCGCTAGTACCACTCCCCGCCACTACTATTACTCTTGTGTATTATGGTGACATTGGCACATCAATATATTACTAAAGGCATTGTCAAGGTAGCAAACCCGAAAGGGTCTTCACGCATGGGCGAGGTTTTGAATGTGAGACGAATATGCGTAGAAGTAGTTGTAGTTACCCAGCTTGGCAAAGCCAACGCATTCCACGATGAGGGTAAATTCGACTATTTGTATAACAAGTCATCAATCCATAAGATTTTTATATAATCTATATAACATTATATAATTTTGTTTGTTTGAGGAAAATAAAATTTCATGATTTAAATTATTAAAAAATTGAACATAATTTATTATATAGATAGATATATTATTTAATATATATTACTATCAATATTATATAATGGAAAATAAAAATAATTAATTTTTTCATACAATTCAAATCATAATAAACCAAATTAATATTTGATTTTTCATTTTATAATATATTAAAAATTGATAATTAATTATGATCAAATCACCTTCACTTTAGCTAAAAGAATTCAAATGTCATTTGGCCGCTTTGTCCACCATAGTTAAAAACTCAATATAAAAATAATTTCTCTTTAGAATTGCATTTAAAAATTTACCCCTTGATTTCCCATTCTAATGGTTTCATTGATGGCATATCCAATGATACACACGATATAAAGTGATAATGAGTTCCCCTGTGTAATTAGTACCTTGAATACAAAATCTAACGGTCAACAAATAATCAATGAATAATTACAAAAATATTCTTTATTACCAACACTATTATTCCAAAGTTAGAGCAATCTAGATGTAATGTTACAAATGACAGGTAAATAGTTGTACATATATATATCATTGCACAATATAAATTATTATTAATATCATCCACTATAGAAGCACAATTTACACATAAATCATACATGGACTCTAAAGTGCCACAATCATCCCCTACTTGGTGGTTAAGTCACTCTAACTCTAGATAGCCATTTACTCCAGTATATGGTATACCATATGGTGTGCAAAAGATCAAGAGACCGAGTGGTATCCAGCCCCATCATTAGTCGCATATGTGCAATCTATATCATATAAAGAATTAACTAATTATAGGTCAAGTACAGATCTAGGACATCCATTGTCCTTGAAGAACCACGGTGAAAGGAGTAGTCACACGTGCCATATACCATCCTCTCAAATAACTATCCCACACTAACATAGTAGCATGTACACAAGAAGAGCTGCATAACATACATTGCAAGCCTACATATACAAGACCCAAGCTTGGTTCCATAGTAACATTAATGTTTGGGAGGTGGCATGGTGCACCATTGCACACATGATCTTTCCAAATAACACCACCATGTCCTTCCAACACAAGGACTCCAGATGGCAAAATCTCATGCACTCTTAAGATAATGCAACTTGTAAAAATATCACGTGTGGTGTTGTTTTTTGTAGATATACATAATCACTTGGATGAAATGGACTGATCTAGAGTGTATAACCTCCTCCTTGAATGGTAGCATAACGTGAGGTATCCTTATGTTGAGCAATTGCCAAGTTCTCAAAGGTCATCGACATCACTCTTTGAAAGATCTCTGCTCGTTGAGAACATGCACTCATCCATACATTTGAATCATCCAAGTCTAACATTATAAGAGCATCTTGATAACTAGCTACAAGTAAATTGTAACAATATGGAGTTAGCAACATAGTTAGTAAGGCTAAGGAAGTAGAGAATAAGCCAAATTAGCCTAGAATATTCTACAAGTATCTAGGAAGCTTCCCAAGTAGTAAACTTGCACCCCAAGCATGTAACTTTTAGCAACTTTTAACTAGTTTAGCTTGCATGCCAAATAGGCAGCTTCTAGAAAGAAGCTTCTCAAGAAGCTTCCTAGTCAACTTGGCTTGCACTCAAAAGAAATGGCTTGAGGAAGCTTCTCAATGGCCTTGTATGCTACCTATAAATACCAAAACCAAAGCTCATGCTAGGCATTCAGAGTTTTCCCTCATTCAAGCGTCCCAATGTGAGCTTCTATTCTCTTATTTCTCTCCTTGGTCTTGGTCTTTTACATTGGTATCAGATCAAGAATGGGATGGATAATATTTATGGACCACCAAATCCACTTCCGCCAAACCATTGGGATGTTCATGTCTAAATATTACCCAAGCATCCGTTCACACAATTCATCACCTCGCGCTTTAGGCATGATTGTTTGCATATGATCATTGTGTTTGAGGAATCCTTGATACTTCCCGTTGTAACTTATGGAGAACGGTAGACATGCTATATCTATGTGTTAATCAATTAGATAAATTGAGGGTAGTGGAATAGAGTAGTAGCTATGGCAACAATACCGGACATTATCCTTGCAATGCAACAACAAATCGAGTAACTTACTCAATTGTTGGATGAATGAGACCAGTAACGACAAAAACATATAGAGAGAGCGCAAGTTCAAGATGGTGAAGATCACATTCAATTTCCAAAACCCAAGGTGTTTGAAGGTAAGAATCTTCTGGGCACGGTGGAGAATTTGTGTTTGACTATAAACATTACTTTGAAGCCACCAATCTTCAAGATGAGTGGAAACAAATTCTCTTGGCTTCTAGCCAATTGGATGGTGTGGCAAAACTTTGGTGGCTATTTCGAGTGGAGCAAGCTGAATGACAGAGCGTTACACCAATTTTGACATGGGCAGAATTCAAGGATGCAATACTTGGTTGATTTCAAACTATAAATGTCACTCGAGCTGCAAAATATAAATTGATGGATTTGAAGCAAATTGGCTCAATAAGGAGCTATATCACACAACTTCAAAACATTATCATGCAAATTCCAAATCCCCAAGAAGGTGAAGTTCTAGATTGATTTGTGCAAGGATTGAAGTCATGAACCAAATTGGAGGTGACCATGTGGGAGCCATAAAATGTAGAAGAAGCCATGCAATTGGTTAAGCGTTTTGATTCCTTGGTTGTAAAAGACCGAAACCGAGGAGAGAAATAGGAGAATGGAAACTCATATTAGGACACTTGAATGAGGGAAAACTCCGAATGCTTAGCATGAGCTTTGGCCTTGGTATTTATAGGTAGCATACAAGACCCTTGAAGCTCCTCAAGAAGTTTCCTTGAGCCGCTTTCTTGGAGTGCAAGCCAAGTTAACTAGGAAGCTTCTCAAGAAGCTTCCTTCTAGAAGCCGCCTACTTGGCCTGCAAGCTAAGCTAATTAGAAGCTTCTAGAAGCTTCCTTCTAAAAGCTACCTGCTTAAGGCGCAAGTTAACTAGTTGGGAAGCTTCCTAAGAAGCTTCTTAGATGCTTCTAGAATATTATAGGCTATTTTGTCTTATTCTCTACTTTGTAAGCCCAACTAACTTTGTCACTAAACTCCATATTGTTACATAATCCCCCGCCGCTAGTTGGTGATGTCCTCGTCGCCAATGAAGCTTCGAATTCCTTGATGGCCATCTGTGCATTCTGGAGGTGAAAAAGAGGTTCCCATGTGGCATCATGAAGTGGATACCCTTTCCAAAGGACCTTGTACTCCGTATGTTGGCGACGGCCTTGTTGAATATGGCAACACGCAAGGATACAATCAACTTTGTACTCCTCATGATCATTGATAGGGACAGGAAGAGGGGGAGGTTGGACTCACAAGGGAAAGGAAGAAGGGTTAGGAACAAAGGGTTTCAACTTGGAAACATGAAAGATAGGATGGATACGCATGTGACAAGGTAAGGCAAGTCAATAAGCAACATGAGAGATAATGTGGGTGATATCAAAGAGTCCTATCCAATTAGGAGCAAGTTTATGAACTTGGGTATCAAGTGGGAGAGAGAGTTTACTAGAGGATAGCATGACTTTATCACCAATTTCAAAGGTGAGATCACGACGATGATGGTCCGCATATTGTTTTTGGCGATTTTGAGCAACAAGGAGGTGAGATTTGGCTTGTTGGAGAGATTGGAATATAGTGGTCAAGAATGTAGAAGTACGAGGAACCTGAGAGGGAGGGAGAGCAAGAAGAGAAACTGGAACAAGCAGATCTTGGCCAAAATTAAGAAAGAAGGGAGAAAATCTAGTGCTTGCCTATTTGGAATTGTTGTAGGCAAATTCTGCAACTGCAAGACATTCATCCCAGTTGGTATGGTGGACATTGACAAATGCCCGCAACATATCCTCCAATGTACGATTGGCGTGTTTGGTTTGTCCATCAGTTTGAGGATGATAGGCCGTGGACAAAGTAAGCTTGGTGCCGAGTATTTGGAAGAGTGCTTGCCAAAACTTCCCGGTAAATCGAGGATCACGGTCGGAGATGAGTACAAGTGGCATCCCATGATGCTTGAAGACATTGTCAAAGTAGATTTGCATTAAGGTTGGAGCATCCACGGTATCACAGGTTGGTGCCAAGTGGATTTGCTTACTAAGCTTATCCACTAACACCACAATTGCCGTGTGTCCTTGTTTTGTCTTTGGCAAGGATGTGATGAGATCCAAGCTCACATGCTCCCAACAAGCGGATGGAATGGTGAGTGGTTGAAGGAGTCCACTCGGCTTTTGGTTGCTGGCCTTGTTCCGTTGGCAACTCTCACATGATCAGACAAAGTCTTGAACATCTCGTGTCATGTTGGGCCACCACCATTGGTGTTGGAGGGTGCCCAAGGTCTTGTCCACTCCCATGTGACCAGCTATTGGTAAATCATGGGCTTCTTGAAGGTGCACAAGTCGAAGATCACCTTTGGCTGGAACATAGATCTGGTCTTCATGGAATAAAAGGCCTTCCTTGAAGGAGAAGGTGTTGTACTCATTGTCACGTGCTGTCAAACGACCGTGTAACATTTGGAAGAAGAGATCTTGTTGTAGAGCTGATTGAAACTCATTATGGACCTTAGGGTCAATGGACACCGTTGTAATTGCCTCCGTGATGAGAGGAAGATCCTTCAAATCAGGTCGTCATGATAGAGCATCGGGGATGACATGGAACCAACCTGGTTTGTACTCAAGTTTGATGTCAAAAAATTAGAGTTGCTCTTCCAATCCATGATGCCGACTCTTCATGTGCTCCAAGTGTAAGGTCTGCAACAATGGTTTGTGATCAATTTGTATGATCACTTGTTTCCCCAAGAGATAATGCCTCCATACCTTGGTGGCATATACCATTACAAGTTGTTCCTAATCTCAAGCAGAGTAATTTCTTTCAGCTGATTTAGTCGGCAAGACACAAAGGCAATGAGATGTAGTCCATTTGGGAATTCTTGTTGCAACATAGCTCAAATTGCAAAGTTAGAAGCATCAAAATCAACCACACAAGGTAGTTGAGGATTATATGGTTGAAGAATGGGTCTTGAAGACACCATATGCTTTAACTTCTGGAATCCTTCTTCATGCTTGGTGGTCCACTAGAAGCTTGAGTTCTTTCCCAAGAGGTCAGTCAATGGTGCAGCCATGTGAGCATAATAGTGGATGAACCATCGGTAAAAACTGGCCAATCCATTGAATGCTTGTACTTCTGTAGCATCCTTCAGGGTAAGCCAATCAGTAATGGCCTTGATCTTCTCTTCTTCCATCTTGATCCCCTCTGATGAGATCTTTTGACCCAAGAAGGTAACCTCCTTTTGCCATAAAGCACACTTTGACTTCTAAACACATCTGATCCATGAAGACTATTGGAGCATTAGTGAGCCCAAAAGGTAGAACTCTCCACTTGAAATGTCCATACCTTGTGCAAAAGGTAGTCTTTTGCACGTCCTCTCCTTCAATAGGAATTTGCCAATAGCCGTTACAAAGATCCATCTTGGAAAAGTAGCGTGCTCCACTTAGTTGATCAAGCAGGTCATTGATCCGAGGCAAGGGATATGCATTCTTCACGGTTTGCTTATTGAGTCCACGGTAATCAATACAGAAATGAGGTCCTCCATCCTTCTTTGGAACAAATAAAACCAGTGCTCCCCAAGGAGAGGTACTATGTCATATGAAATCCTTCTCCAACAACTCTATAAGTGTAGTTTGCAACTCCTCCAACTCCTTTGGTGAGAGCCAATAGATTGGTCTACTCACTAGAGTACTCCTTGGCAATAACTTGATCTTGAAGGGCATACCTCGATCGGAGGGTAATCCCTTTGGCAGATCATCCGGAAACACATCTACAAACTCCTGAACTATCCGATCAACCATTGCTTGATGAGGCTCTTGGCCCTCCTCAGATTGTTCTTGTGCAATCGGCTTGACCCACACCGCAAATACAGACTTATCTTCCTCCAAAGCTTGCTCTATGGCCGCTTCATTAACAAACTTCCCTTCCAAGGACTCCTCTCTCTTCCAAGATTGCTCTATGGTTGCCTTCTTGGCAAACTCCCCATCTTGGGACTCATCTCTCTTCCAGATTTGCTCTATGACTACCTTCTCGACAAACTTCCCATCTTGGGACTGACTATTCTTAGGCGTCTTACTCAGAGGTGCCAGACAACCTAATCGGAAATTTCTACCTTGGTGTTGTACTTGAATTTGTCGTTGGGTCCAATCAAATTGAATCTTGTGACATTCAAGCCAAGGTAGACCCAAAATGATATCATAGTGTAGAGGTGCCACTACAAACCTCATACACTCCAAATACTCCTTCCTAATCTTGAAGGTAACTGGATGTGAGGTGCAGAATGCAGAACACTTTCTACCATCCGCCATCATCAAACTACTTCCAAACACTGGCTTGATAGGAATACCCAATTCCTTTGCTACTTGCATAGACATGCAATTTTCAGAACTTCCAGAATCAACCAAAATCCTACAACCCCGATTAGATATTGTACCTTGCAAGTGAAGCAAACTTGCAAAGGTCAAGCTTTCAATCTCATTGGAACTAATCAAGCTCCCAGTAGACGGCTCGAAATCTCCTCTGGGATTCTTTGTTTCCCTGAACATTCTATTCCACAAACTCCATCTGGGCAACTTGTCAAGGTCGCCCATTCTTAAGTGCACATTCAGCAATGCGATGTCCAACTTGGGGACAATAAAAGCAACCTCCATTTTGTCGTAATCTATCTTTATCTGCTATGCCAAGTGGTCTTCGTTGGATAGCATCAATATCCATTGGTACCGGTTCTTCCACTCGTGGTACTGGTAGGCTTTGTGTAGGTCAAGGTCGAGACCAAGTTGTCGCAACCAAGGAATCAAAATGCTCAGCCAATTGCATGGCTTCTTCTATGTTTTGTGGCTCCCGCATGGTCACCTCCAATTTGGTTCGTGACTTCAATCCTCGCACAAATTGATCCAGAACTTCACCTTCTTGGATATCTATAATTTGCATGATGATGTTCTGAAATTGTGTGATGTAGCTTCTCATTGAGCCAATTTGCCTCAACTCCGCCAATTTATCTCGTGCGGCTCGGGTGGCATTTATAGTTTGAAATCGACCAAGTATTGCATCCTTGAATTCTGCCCATGTCGAAATTGGTGTAACAATTTGTCGTTCAGCTCTTTCTACTCAAAATCGCCACCAAAGTTTTGCCACGCCATCCAATTGGCTAGAAGCCAAGAGAATTTGTTTCCGCTCGTCTTGAAGATTGGTGGCTTCAAAGTAACGTTCACAGTCAAACACGAACTTCTCCACTGTGCTTGGAAGATTCTTGCATTCAAACACCTTGGGTTCCGGAAATCAAATGTGATCTTCTCCATCTCAAACTGGCGCTCTGTCTATCTGTTCTCGTCGTTGTTGTTCTTGTTCATCCAACAATCGAGTAAGATGCTCGATTTGTTGTTGCATTGCAAGGATAACATCCGGTATTGCCGCCATCGCTACTACTTTATTCTACTACACTCAATTTATCTAGTTGATTAAAACATAGATACAACACGTCCACCGTTCTCCATAAGTTACAACTGGAAGTATCAAGGGTTCCTCTGACACGGTGATCATGTGTAGAAAATCCTGCCCAAAGCGCGAGGTGATGAATTGTGTGAAATGATGCTTTGGCAATATCTGGACATGAAAGTCCCAATGGTTTGGTGGAAGTGGATTTGGTGATCCATAAATTCCATCCATCCCATTCTTGCTCTGATACCAATGTAAAAGACCAAAACTGAGGAGAAAAATAGGAGAATGGAAACTCACATTGGGACACTTGAATGAGGGAAAACTCCGAATGCTTAGCATGAGCTTTGGCCTTGGTATTTATAAGTAGCATACAAGACCCTTGAAGCTTCTCAAGAAGCTTCCTTGAGCCGCTTTCTTGGAGTGCAAGCCAAGTTAACTAGGAAGCTTCTCAAGAAACTTCCTTCTAGAAGTTGCCTACTTGGCCTGCAAGCTAAGCTAGTTAGAAGCTTCTAGAAGCTTCCTTCTAGAAGCTACCTGCTTAGGGTGCAAGTTAACTAGTTGTGAAGCTTCCTAAGAAGCTTCTTAGATGCTTCTAGAATATTCTAGGCTATTTTGTCTTATTCTCTACTTCGTAAGCCCGACTAACTTCATCACTAAACTCCATATTGTTACATTGGTTGTGACAACTTGGTCTCGACCTTGACCTACACAAAGCTCACCAGTACCCATGATAGAGTGCGCACGAGTGGAAGAACCATTACTAATGGAGATTGATGTTATCCAACGTAGACCACTTGGTACAACGGATAGGGAAATATTACAAAAAAATGGGGGTTGATTTTATTATCACCAAGTTGGACATCACATTGTGCTAAATGTCCACTTAGGAATGTGCAACCTCAACAAGTTGCCTAAATAGAGTTTGTGAAACAGAATGATCAAGGAAACAAAGAATCCCAATAGGGAAATTTTGAGCCGCCAATTGGGAACGTGATTAGTTCTAATGGGATTGAGTGCTCAACCTATGCAAGTCTACTTCACTTGCAAGGTACAATATCTAATCAGAGTTGTAGGATTTTGGTTGATTCTAGAAGTTTGGAGAATTGTTTGTCTATGCAAGTAGCAAAGGAATTGAGTATTTCTATCAAGCCAGTGATTGGAAGTAGATTGATGTTGGCGGATAGTAGATAGTGTTCTACATTTTATACCTCACATCTTGTTATCTTCAAGATTGGGAAATAGTATTTGGAGTGTATGAGGTTTGAAGCGGCACCTCTACATTATGATATCATTTTGGGTTTAGCTTGAACGTCATAAGGTTCAATTCGATTGGACCCGACGACAAATTCAAGTACAACACTAAGGTAGGAATTTTTGACTAGGTTGTCTTGCACCTTTGAGTAAGACACCTAAGAATAATCAGTCCCAAGATGGGAAGTTTGTCAACAAGGTAGCCATAGAGCAAACCTTGAAGGGAGATGAGTACCAATATGGGAAGTTTTCCAAGAAGGCAACCATGGAGCAAGCTTGGAAGAGAGTTGAGTCCCTAGAAGGGAAGTTAGTTAGTAAAGCAACCATAGAGCAAGCTTTGAAAGAAGATAAGTCTTTATTCACGGTGAGGATCAAGCAGATTGTACAAGAACAATCTAAGGAGTGCCCAGAGCCTCATCAAGCAATGGTTGATTGGATAGTTCAAGAGTCTGTGGACGTGTTTCTGGATGATTTGCCAAAGGGATTACCCTTTGATTGAGATATGTCTTTCAAGATCAAATTATTGCCAAGGAGTACTCTAGTGAGTAGACCAATCTATCAACTCTCACCAAAGGAGTTGGAAGAGTTATGAATAACACTTATAGAGTTGTTGGAGAAGGACTTCATACAACATAGTACCTCTCCTTGGGGAGCGCAAGTATTATTTGTTCCAAAGAAGGATGGAGGAATTCATTTTTGTATTGATTACTGTGGGCTCAATAAGCAAACCGTGAAGAATGCATATCCCTTGCCTCGGATTGATGACTTGCGGACTTGCGGATAGTTCTACCTTTCCGACTCACTAATACTCCAACGGTCTTCATGGATCACATGCATCGGGTGTTGGATGGACTATTGATTGGTCTATGGTGGTGTTATTGGATGATATCTTAATCTATAGTAAGACAAAGGTAGAACACGTGAATCATGTGCAAGAAGTCTTAAGACGACTACGACAATGGAAATTTTACTGCAAGAAGTTGAAGTGTGCCTTTTGGCAGAAGGAGGTTACCTTCTTGGGTCAAAAGATCTCATCAGAGGGGATCAAGATGGAAGAAGAGAAGATCAAGGCCATTATTGATTGGCCTACTCCAAAGGATACTACAGAAGTACAAGCATTCAATGGATTGGCCAATTTTTACCGATAGTTCATCCACTATTATGCTCATGTAGCTGCACCATTGACTGGACTCTTGGGAAAGAACTCGAGCTTCAAGTGGACCACCAAGCATGAAGAAGCATTCCAGAAGTTAAAGCATATGGTGTCTTCAAGACCCATTCTTCAACCATATGATCCTCAACTACCTTGTGTGGTTGATTTTGATGCTTCTAACTTTGCAATTGGAGCTATAGTGCAACAAGAATTCCCAGATGGACTACATCTCATTGCCTTTGTGTCTTGCCGACTAAATCAGCTGAAAGAAATTACTCTGCTTGAGATCAGGAACAACTTGTAATGGTATATGCCACCAAGGTATGGAGGCATTATCTCTTGGGGAAAGTGATTATGCAAATTGATCGCAGGCCATTGTTGTAAACTTTACACTTGGAACACATGAAGAGTCGACATCATCGATGGGAATAACAACTCTAGTTGTTTGACATCAAACTTGAGTACAAACCAAGTCAGTTATATGTCATCCTTGATGCTCTATCACGACGACCTGATTTGAATTCTCTTCCCCTCATCATGGTAGCAATTATGATGGTGTCAATTGACCCCAAGATCCATAACAAGTTTCGGTGAGCTCTACAACAAGTTCCCTTCTTCCAAATGGTACATGGTCATTTGAAAGCAGGTGAAAAGGAGTGCAACACCTTCTCCTTCAAGGAAAGCCTTCTATTCCATGCAGACTGGATCTATGTTCCAGCCAAAGGTGATCTTTGACTTGTGTGCCTTCAAGAAGCCCATGATCTACCAATAGTTGGTCACATGGGGGTAGACAAGACCTTGGGTACCCTCCAATGCCAATGGTGGTGGCCTAACATGACACAAGATGTTTGGGAGTTTGTTCAATCATGTGAGAGTTGTCAATGCAACAAAAAAGGCCTTCTATTCTATGCGGACCGGATCTATTTTCTAGCCAAAGGTGATCTCAGACTTGTGCACCTTCAAGAAGCCTATGATCTACCAATAGCTGGTCACATGGGGATGGACAAGACCTTTGGTACCCTCTAATGCCAATGGTGGTGGCCCAACATGACACAAGATGTTCAGGAGTTTATTTGATCATGTGAGAGTTGTCAACGCAACAAGGCCAATAACCAGAAGCCAAGTGGACTCCTTCAACCACTTCCTATTCCAACTACTCATTGGGAACATGTGAGCTTAGATCTCATCAACTCCTTGCCCAAGACACAACAAGGTCACATAGCAATTGTGGTGTTTGTGGATAAGCTTAGTTAGCAGATCCATTTGGCACCAACGGTTGATATTGTGGATGCTCCAACCTTGGTGTAACTCTACTTCAATAATATATTCAAGCATCATGGGATGCCACATGTACTCATCTTTGACTATGATCCTTGCTTCACCAAAATTTTTACCAAGCCCTTTTCTAGATACTTGGCACCAAACTTGCTTTGTCCACAGCCTATCATCCTCAAACTGATGGACAAACGGAATGTGCAAATTGCACCTTGGAAGATATGCTTTGTGTCCTTATCAACATTCACCATACCAATTGGGATGAATGTCTTGCAGCTACAAAGTTTGCATACAACAATTCTCAACAGGTAAGCACCAGATTCTCTCCTTTCTTTCTCAATTTTGGCCAAGATCTATTTGTCCTAGATTCTCTTCTTACTCCTCCTCCATCTCAGGTCCCTCATACTTCAACCTTCTTGACCACCATATCCAAATCTCTCTAACAAGCCAAATCTCACCTCCTTGTTGCTTAGAATCATTAAAAAAAAATATGCAGACCACCATCGTCATGATCTTATCTTTGAAGTTGATGATAAAGTTATGCTATCCTCTAGTAATCTAACCCTCCCACTTGATACCCAAGTTTGTAAACTTACCCCTAATTGGATAGGACCTTTTGATGTCACCCAAATTGTCTCTCTTGTTGCTTATCGACTTGCCTTGCCTTCTCATATGCGCATCCATCATGTCTTTCATGTTTCCAAGTTGAAACCCTTTGTTTCTAACCCCTCTTCTTTTTCCTCTTGAGTCCAACCTCCTCCTCTCCCTATCCCTATCAATGATCATGAGGAGTATGAAATTTATCAATGATCATGAGGAGTATGAAATTTATCGTATCCTTGCATGTTGCCACATCCAATGAAGACTCTAACAACATACGGAGTACAAGATCCTTTGGAAAGAATATCCCCTTCATGATGCTACATGGGATCCTCGTTCTCACCTCCAGAATGCACAAATGGCCATCCAAGAGTTTGAAGCTTCAATGGCGATGAGGATGTCACCAACTAGGGGTGGGGGAATATGTAACAATATGGAGTTTAGCAACATAGTTAATAAGGCTAATGAAATAGAGAATAAGCTAAATTAACCTAGAATATTCTAGAAGCATCTAAGAAGCTTTCTAGGAAGCTTCCCAACTAGTTAACTTGCACCCCAAGCAAACAGCTTTTAGAAGGAAGCTTCTAAAAGCTTCTAACTAGCTTAGCTTACATGCCAAGTAGACAGCTTCTAGAAGGAAGCTTCTTGAGAAACTTCCTAGTTAACTTGGCTTGCACTTTGAGAAAGCAACTCAAGAAAGCTTCTTGAGAAGCTTTTCAAGGGTCTTGTTTGTTACTCATAAATGCCAAAGCCAAAGCTCATGCTAGGCATTTGGAGTTTTTCCTCATTCAAGCATCCAATGTGAGCTTCCATTCTCCTATTTCTCTCCTTGATCTTAGTATTTTACATAAATCTAGATCTTGTCCATAGAGTAGAAAGTAAGGCAAGAAAGATGCTAAGGAGGCTTACCGACTGAACAAATAGTCCATGGCTAACCAAGGTAACTAGAGATCACAATCTCCCAAGTGACCTCTCTACAAACCATACTTTTACAATTCTCTCTTCACTATCTAAACCACTCTCTCGGCTAAACCAACTACCTCAAGGTGATCTCAAGAGGTAGTATGATGATCAATCAAACCCTTGTCACATAAGACCTGAATTCCCCCAAGAACTCTATAGCTTGATCAGTCAAAATCTCAATTGGTGCACCAAAATGACTAAGAACCCAATCCAAGAATGAGTAAGTTATCCTTTCACTTGACTTGTCAAGAAGTGCCAGCAACTCAATCCACTTGGAAAAGTGTTCCACCATAAACAAAACATATTGATGATATCTCATAGTCAATGGTAAAGGTCCAGCAAAGTCCCAACCCCAAGGATAACCCAACAACATGATAGATAATGGGTGTAACTATAGCATAAGAGCATTGAACGATGCTCTAACTTGGTCACAAACCACACATCTTGCAACAAACTACCATACATTGGTCTACATATCACACCACCAATAATGACTCTAGAGTAAGCTATATGCACCCTTTACTCCAAAATTTCTACCTCCTCATGAGCATGATAGACCAATTATGGTCTCTAAGATGGAAGTGGTATTACTTTCACTCTACCATTGTCCTACATATGAAGAAGGTGTTTGCACTCCAATCTAAACCATCTAACTTGCTGAGGAACATGGTCTCTCTCCTTGGCTCCAATTGTGTCACACACAACACAAGTGTGAAGATAGTCAATCACTAAGACATCATTATGATTGTCTCATTGAATTGTTCCACTATATCCACTCTTTGGATTTGAGACCTCAATAACTCTTCCTTTATGCATTGAGAGAGATATCACCAAAATCTCAAAAAATATACTAAGAAAGGTAGATGCATGCCTACTTGGCACCATCTCCTTATTTGTCTCACCATGCCAACATGCTCCAATATGATCTTGCTGGATGGGACATGAGTTTTTACTCAACCTATCATGATTCACCACTCCAAGTATGTGAATAACCATGAAATCATACTCTTGTAAAATCAAAGCACATTGTGCAAGCTTCCTTGAAAGCTTGTCGGACTCTATCAACCATGTTAGTGTTTGGTGATCAATGATGAGAGTAAAGGGGTTAACAAATAAGTAACATAAAAAATATGCTACTACCCATATTGTTGCCAAGCACTCTCCCTCATATGAACTATACTTTGCCTCCATTGAATTGTTTGAGCAACTAACATAGGCCACCATAAACTCTTTCTCTTCATTGTCATGTTAGGTGAGCATTGCTCCAAGCCCCAAAGATCCAAAGTATTGAAGACATTTCCATGCCCAATTGCATCAAAGATCTCCTCCAATGTAGGCATCACATACCAATCAACCCTAGTCTATTGATTGATAGGATGGTAATCTTCACACATCCACTATTTATATAGTTTCTATGCATATCCTTCTTGGCTGGCATCATTGTAGCTTATGCTACTCTCCATGTGAAATCTCCACCAAACCATCATCAAAAAGGTCTCTACTTTGGCTTTGAATCAATGCTCTCACCTATATCATTATGGATACCAAAAACTGGTGTAGCACTTGTCAACTCAATCAGAATACCAGATCCCTTTGGAGTACCTAAATCCTTTATATTGAAGGTAAAACAACTCATGTAGTGCCTCAAGAACCTCCAAACTCTTTGTCTTTCCTCTCTTCTAAGCTTGGGTCCAAGATATTGCTCCCAAATATTCTTTGTAACTATCATATGAGTGGAAGACGTATTGATTGGCTACTACATTGGACCCTTGGGAGTGATAATGTCATGCCCCCAACCACCAGATGTCCAAACCTCTATAAAAAGCTCACTCCACTCTAGTTGCAAGTTCCATACGTCTTCTAGTTGCATCCCAAGATGGACTCCAAGTAGACCACTCTCCCTAGTAGCCATTGATTGTGTCCCAAGAATACCATATCCACTTAGTCCAGCACCCCCAACATGTGCATGAATCGTCTTGATAAGCACAAAGCTTAAAAGTGTCCGAGTGGTGACACCTATCAAGCGCATCCTATGTTTCTCTACTAAGCTAAGGTTCACAATCCAGGTCAAATAGTTCAAGTCCATAGCTTGACCTAATACTTGATGCTTGGATGCCTTTAGTGCTATTGGAACAACGGTTATACCAATGCTAAAACCCATTGCACGCTCTCTCTCATTGGCATTGGGCTTTACCAACTATTGTAATTATGAGTCCCAAACCAATCCAAGACCTCTCTCTCAAAAGCATGGGAGCCAAAGAAACTCATAAGTGTGGGAAAGTGGCTCTAGGCTATCCAACTAGGTTCGACATTTCCATAGGTGACCTATCAACCACTATCACCATCTCAGACTGACGCCCAACATCCAAAATGTCATCAACAATGATGTGGTATAGTCGTTAAATTCCATCATAAGTGCACTATAGAACCTCTTTAGGTAAGTTGTCCATCCACCAAAGATGAAGACGACAAGCCCATGATCCCACTTTGGCTGCCTCTAACACCATGTAAGTCCCATCCAAGAATGGACCTGATATATACTTGTTATCACTTGGGTGCAAGAATCACCCATCAAAGTAACATTGTCTAAAATGTAAAATGGAGAAACAGACTAATGAACCTTGAGATATCATAGTATACTTAACATCTCCCAAAACCAAAATGTGGATCTTGAAGACCCAAACCTTGGCCAACACATGTATTTCCTTGACATGGCCATCTAGAAATCACCAAATAAATGGAACCATGTCTCTCTAGATCTTGTGCCCCTAGCAAGGAAATGTTTGCTAGTATGATCTCTTGGTAATCCCTAATTATTGGCATTGGTAATAACTCAAGATATTGATAGGCCAAGTGTGCCACATGAGGCAGAGAGACTTGCCTAGCTATCTCATCTCTCTTCACATACAAGTACCTTTGTACTCATATACCCACTTATAGCACCGTAGCTAGTCTGGTGCTAATCCCACCAAACAACTCCAAGAAACATACTCTCTCTATTGGATACTATTGAGCAATGAGTGTGATATCTAGAGGTGTCAAGGCAATCAACTTCTGGAGGTTCATTCTCACATTGGTTGCCTAGTGATACAAAGGCTCCACTCCAAGCTTGTTGCACCAACTGATCTGCATAGTGTTGCAAGGCCTCCTTTGAATTTCACAAAGGAACATCCAAGGTGGATGGAACAATCCCACTCATACTCCAAATCCAAGTGATCTCCTCTAGTATTGGAGTATCCTTTACATGGGTATTCCCCTCTAATAAATCACCAGGCCAAGTAATAGTACCACTAAAAGCTAAAATTAATGCCGCTATGGTCTTGGACTATAGTGAGCCAAGACTGCCACTACTAAAGCATACTAGTAGGCAACATAATCATCCCTCACCAAACCGCCAACTAGGTCTATAGGAGATTGTCTCCTCCCAATAGTCAATATTGAAACCCATGGGGTATAACATTGCTCTTCCCACTAACACATCATATGACTCAACCATTGTTGTAATGGCTTGAGCTCTCATGACAAAACCATCAGGCAGATGACTAAGTTGAATCTGAATAACAAGCTCTCCAGATGTGACGTACTATGTAGAACCACCCTCTAGAGATTTTTAGATCTAAAATGAATACCTCTCCACATCTATCTTTTGTAACTCCAAACCGACAACTGCAACCTTCCCTAACATTAAGGGTTGCACACCAGAGTCTAGTAAGACCCTTTGTGACGTATAGACCTTCCCTAAAGGTCCCACCAAACAAATTCCTCCTTTGGTTCTCTAATGGAACAACCCCAGGTGTAAACCTTGCTTGCTCCAAGGTTGGTTTAGTTGGTAACTCCTCCAATCTAGCCGTTATTGCATACCATAAACCATTGGTCACTGAGCGAATCCCATATTCCTCAACCAAGTCAGTTCTATCAACCACCTCTACTCTAGTAGTAGGAATAGTGAGTTGGCATGTCTCTCACTCAAAATGAACCTATGGCTATTATGATATCTTACCATGGACTAAGAAGGCAAAGACCCCAACTCCATTATACTCCTCCAAGTTGAACATTTTAAGACTCAA
Source organism: Lunularia cruciata (assembly GCA_948567375.1). Taxonomy (NCBI): domain Eukaryota; kingdom Viridiplantae; phylum Streptophyta; class Marchantiopsida; order Lunulariales; family Lunulariaceae; genus Lunularia; species Lunularia cruciata. The sequence goes on along the minus strand of OX419757.1, from coordinate 71,943,704 downwards.
GACATTACTCACTAGAGAAGTCAATGAGAGAGATAGTTGAAAATGAAAGGATAATGAGAACCTCTTCACTTTTAGTTTATATACTTTTGAAATAGTTATGCACCAAAGTTATAAATTACTGGAGTAACTCAAGTTACTTGGCTAAAATTCAAAAAAAATCAAAAAGCTAAAAGAATATCCATGCTCATGAGAATATTTTCCAAAACATATGTTCTTATCTTGACCCAACCATTAAGTCAAGGATTCTTTCACATGGGCTATCTTTGGATTATAGAAGAATCCAAAATAGAAAAGCTTGTGAGTCCAAGAGTTCTCAACTCTTTCTTCAAAGCCAAATATTTAAGAATAATACCAAGGAAACAAATTAGAATTCAAAATAGTGATGTTCATCTTTTCTACTTCTTCTCAAGTAAGGTCCTCTTTATCTTAACTATAACTAATTTTAGCTACTCATGAATAATGTAGAAGCATCTTTTATCTTTATATAAATAATATCTCTCAAGTACTTATTATACCAAACTAAATATCACAACATCACACCCATGCACAAATGGATATTATATTTATCCTCGGACTAAGTTTTCACTTTGATCTCAAAGTGAATGTCTCTATACCTTCTATGATACATCTTCAACTTATCATGGTTAATCTTATCAAAGTGTCTTCCTTCCAAATCCTTGAGATATCAAATGTAATTGCCCCACACCTTCTCCACTATGAAAAGTCCAAAGTACTTAGGCAAAACTTCTTTTGCATTCTCTTAAATTGAATAGAATCAAATAACATTACCCAATCACCTTCTTTGAAAGGCTCCACATTCTTCTTGCCTTACCTCTTGTCATAGCTCTCCTTTTGTTTGTTTGGGCTTGTTCCACTCAAACCATAACAATGGCTCTTGCCTCTTCTTATTCCATGAGTTGATCTTTCCTTGACTTCTTTGCATCACCTCCTTGTGCTTTCTTCAATCTCTTATAAATGCTTTGAAATGTAGGAAGATCAAAGTGAATAGATAAAGTAGACTCAATGCCTTATACCAACTAAAATGGAGAATATCCAGTGGAAGTCTTCATGGTCGTCTTATACTCTCACAAAATTGCATGAATCATCTTGTCTCAATGATGTTTAGCTCTCTCCATTTTTGCATCTTTGGCCAACATCATGCACAAGGTCTGATTGGTTCTCTCTGCCAAGCCATTGGAATTCGGCTTTTAGGAAGTAGTTACTCTATGTGTGATAGAGAAATATTGTAGCATAGTTGGACTAATGCTTTTTGTGAACTCTTCTCTTCTATCAGAAACTAACTCCAAAGGGCAGCCAAACCTAGTGATAATGCATTCATAAAGAAATCTCTCAACTTCATCTTCATTCTTGGCCCTCAATGGTCTAGCCTCAACCCATTTGGTAAGATAATCAATAAATACCACAATGTACCAATATATTTCTTGGGTTCTATTGAGAGGACTTACAAAATCAATTCTCCACTTCTCAAAAGGTCCTAGCAACTGAATTAAGTGGTGGAGTGGAGGTAGACTTCTTAGCAAAAGCTTGACAAACATGACAGGTTTTGCAACAACCAAGATAATCCTTGAAAACCCCTTTCCAATCTAACCTATATCTAGAATCTTGAAGTTACCTTTTGTGAAAAGTGTCCTCCACACACTAAATCTTCATGAAACTCCTTTATGAGTAAGATAGACTCTGTCTTACATATTGCTCTTCAAAGTAGACCATTTTCTCCTTGGTGAAAAAGAATATTGTCCACCATTGTGTAAGGTCTAGATCTTGCTACAAGGGCCTTCCTCCTTCTAGCATACATCCCTTCTGGATAGTTACCTCTTGTAACAAAGTCCACAATCTCCTTGTATTCCATTGGAACCTCTTGGGTGATTGAAATTTTCATGAGCTCCTCATCTTGGAAGGAATCATCCATTGGCTCATCTTCATCATGATTATAGGCCCTAGATAACAAATCATCATTTTTATATTTCTTCCTTGACCTATCCTCAATGGTGTAGTCATACTCAAACAATATTATCATCCACCTTGCTAACCTCTTTTCCACATTACGCTTGTTGAAGATGCACTTCAAAGCCCTATGATCCATGACAATAGTGGTTTTCTCTCCAATCAAGTAGTGTCTAAATTTCTTGAGATCAAAGATCATTGCCAACCCTTCTCTTTCTATAACAAAGTAGTTCTCTTTTGTTGAAACCATCTACTACTAGCATAAGCTATTAGATAGTCATGCTCGTCTTGGTCTAATTGACTTAGAGTGCATCCTATACCTACATTGGAAGCATCAATGTAGAGGATGAAAGGCTTACTCTAATCAAGTTTAGCAAGAATTGGAACTACAACAAGGGATTCCTTGAGCTCTTCAAAAGCTTTTAGAGCCCTATTGTCTTCCAAAATCACCATGTATTCTATACCCTTCTTCATGTAGATGGTCAATGCATACACCATGTTATAAAATGAAAAGATGAACCTTCTATAGTACCCAACCATCCCCAAGAATTGGCATAACTTTATCAAGCTTGAAGGAAATGGAAAGTCTAAGATTTTTCTCACCTTTTGAGAGTCAATTGCTATTCCATCCTTGGAGAGGTTGGTGGACGAGCATAACCAATTGAAAGAACTCCTGAAGGACGTCAACGTGTTGGAGCGCTCTCATGCAAAAGCACTTCAGAATATCCTTAAAGATCGTATTCTCTGATCCGAAGAAGCAAAATAATCAAAACAAATATAGCAGATGGTCCAACTACAGAATTTTTTATGATGTGCCCCAAAAGTAAACCTTCTTCACAACCAAGAATGCACTTCTTTGGGTTGAGTGATGCATTTGCTTCATCCAAGCATTGCAAGACCTTGATCAAGTGCTCAAAATGCTCTTCTTTACTCCCAAAGACACAAAAATCATCAATGAAGTCTCTCATAAATTTCCCAATCAAAAGTTCAAACACTTTTATCATAAACCATTGGAATGTGGTTAAGGCATTACAAAGCCCAAAATGCATGACCCTGAAATCATAAGTCCCCCAAGGTGTGATGAATATGGTGAATTGTTGATGCTTTGATGTAATTTTGATTTGGTTATACCCATTATAACCATCTCCAAAATTGTATCTCTCATGACCTATAACCTCCTCCAAGATCTCATTAATGAATGGAAAAGGGTAATAGTCCTTCTTAGTAACAACATTGAGTTTCTTGTGATCCACATATACCCAAATCTTACCATTCTTTTTATTTACAATGTTGCTTTTAGCAAACTTGTCTTGCATGTTACTCCACCTCAATCTTGTGCCCCTCCAAGGTGACTTCCTTTAGACTTGTAACTTAAAGCAAACACATTGATGAACTTACAAAAATTCTCCTCAAATCTTACTTTCTCCTCCTTTGTAACATTTGGACCATACTTGAAGATAGATAACCTCCTCTCTATCTCCTCAAGTGTCAATCGTGATTTATCTAGATCCTTCAAAATTTCTAACTTAGGTGCAAAATCCATAGCACACAAGAGGTACACATTTGAATCAGATTTCGTTTCATCCTCCTCCATCAAAGTCTCCTCTTCCATGTTTGTGTCCACATCTAAACCTCCTTCTTCAAAATTTGATTCCCAATAATCAGAAGATGGTGTATCTAAATGTGAAGTGTTGGTGGTGTTAGTGATTTAAATTGTGACTCTATGATTTGATAGCCCAATCCTCAAGTACCCTTTGTGTCATTGGTCAGTTGTGCATGTTGTTCTCAACCATGGCCTCCCAAGAAGCAAATCATAATTTGAATCCTTCAAGACTTGGAAAGTCATGAGATTTTAAACTCCATAATTGAAACTACCACTTTATCCATCACACCTATTGGTCAAACTTGTTGCTTGTTTGCAATGATCACCACAAATGTTAAAGGTCTAGAAGGTATCATACCCAACTTCTTCATCAACCTTTTTGATATGGTTTTCAATGTTGATCCTCCATCAACAAGTGCATTCTTGATATTATGACCATTCAATCTCACATCAATCCTTGAGGTATATTCACAAGCCTCCCTTGGTGTTGGTTTGGTATCCATTGCCCCCATTGATACAAGAGCTTTTGCCTTCTTCTTCTTCTTACTCCTTGTAGAACTCAAACCACCTCTAAGCTCCTTTCTCAAAGTAGTATTCAAAGCAATCAATTGGCCCATTGTGATATTAACCTTATGACTACCAATATCCTCCAACACATTATGATTCCATTGTTATTTTGAGATCAAGAAGTCTTCCATCCACAACTTCTTTCTTGGAGTCTTTGTTGGTTTTGAGGTGAAAGTGCTCCTAGTAGACATAGGAGTATCCTTGCTAAAAATAAATCCTTGAGAAGAATGTATATCCTTTGCAAAACAAGCTTTCTTCTTCTCTTTTGCCAAAAGCTTCAAATTAAGACCTTTGGAGTTCGAGCACTCTTCCTTCTCATACTTGCTCTCAACCAAATCTATGGATGTTGTCTCCTTACCCCTTTTTGGATTAGGAGCCACTTGGGATGAATACCTCCCTCTTTCTCTCTATTGGCTCCCACATAACCCCTTCTTCCATGATAAGTCAAATTTGGCAATTCCTTTGGATAGGGTTTCTTCCTCCACAACCAAAAAAATTTATATCATTGAAATTATTGGTTGGACTTCTTTATATAGATAGTTTCTATAACTCCTAAGTCCTCTCCTTAAATTTTGATCCACCTCACTCCTCTCCCATAGTTGCACCACATTGATCTTAAGATTTGCAAGTTGTTCTGTGATGGTTTGAAGTGGATCTTTTTGTGGAGATGCAAGAATTGGAGAAAATATCACTTCTGGTGCAACCATTGCCACCAAAGTATCAAAAGTTCCACCATACTTGTAGCCTTGAGGAGAATACACAACTTCCTTCCCCACCAAATCACTCTTATCTCCTTCCAAACTCTCCTCCATACGAATTGCAATCTTGATAGCTTCAACCTTGGAAGAATGTTCCTCATATCTCACCTTACTTGTAATCTTTGGTTTCAACCCGATAATAAAATTCTTGGTGAGCATGGTCCTTATGCTAATCATAATAGTCTCCACATCATCCTCACCTTTCCTCAACACTATGCAAAATTTGGACTCTAACTTCTCTACTCTTTTTACATAAACTTCCACTTTCTCTCTATCTCCTTGTTTGAGAAAGGTAACCTCATTCATCAATCTCTCGTCATTATTATCTAAAAGAAAGTTCTCAATGAGTGATAAATTCAAATTTTCCCAAGACTCTTCTTGCCCATCTTTCCTCTCTCTTTTTTGGTATTTTGACTCATACCATGTCAATGATGCATCCTCAAAGAAATTTGGTAATAATGAGGCTCACTCATTTTTCCTTCCCTCATTGTTTTTTATGCAAGTTTTCTTGAAGTCTCTCACAAAGGCCTCCATATCTTCTCCATCGTTGCCAAAGAAAACCGGAAGTTTCTCCATCTCAACCCCTCATAATCTTTTTTTTCTTTCAAAACTTTTTCTCTTTTCTTTTCTCTCACTCTATAACTAATAGAGTTTGTACATGACTAACACTATTTAATAGTAATCCACCCTAGAGAACACAAAAAGTTCATGTTACTCCAAGATTTCTATAGCAATATCAAATCCTAGAGGGTATATTAATCAAATATTGAAGTTAAAAAGTTGAAAGATTATCTCCATCATTAATCTTGAGAACTAGTTAACTAAAGATGGTAGTATTTTTGTAGCTATACTAAGACTCTCTCCAAGATCTGTCACCAAAGTCTCCAAAAGTGTTTTTACTCCAATGCACTCATGTTCTTTGGAAGTCTTTCCACTCCGCAAACCTCACACAATTACTTGGTCTTAGATCTTCTCCCTCCCAATCTTGGTGAAGAAGGTCCAACATGCAAATTCAAGACCATTAATCCTCTCTTTTTACTCAATATTGTGCACTCAAAGGTCAATGGATATGAACTTGCCTTATGTCATTTCTCTCCACATTAGAAGAATTTAGACTCATTCTTTACTCCAAGTCATGTATGATTTGTGTAAAAGACCAAATCCAAGGAGAGAAATAGGAAAATGGAAACTCACATTGGGATACTTGAATGAGAGAAAACTCCAAATACCTAGCATGAGCATCAACTTTGGTATTTATAGGTAGCATACAAGGCCCTTGAGAAGTTTCTCAAGAAGCTTCTTGAGCCACTTTCTTAGAGTGCAAGCCAAGTTAACTAGGAAGCTTCTCAAGAAGTTTCCTTCTAGAAGCCGCCTACTTGGCATGCAAGCTAAGCTAAACCTCCTTCTAGGAGCTACCTGCTTGGGGCACAAGTTAATTAGTCTGGAAGCTTCCCAAGAAGCTTCCTAGATACTTTTGGAATATTCTAGGCTAATTTGGCTTATTCCCTACTTTGTTAGCCTTACTAGCTACATCACTAAACTCCGTACTGTTACATATTCCCCCACCGCTAGTTAGTGACGTCCTCGTCGCCATTGAAGCTTCAAACTCTTGGATGGCCATTTGTGCATTTTGGAAGTAAGAAAGAGGTTCCCACGTGGCATCATGAAGGGGATACCTTTTCCAAAGAACCTTGTACTCCGTATGATGACAACATCCTCGTTGGATGTGGTGATGTGCAAAGATACAATCAACTTTGTACTCCTCATGATCATTGATAGGGATTGGGGGAGGAAGAGGTTGGACTCGAGAGGAGAAGGAAGAGGGATTAGGAACAAAGGGTTTCAACTTGGAAACATGAAAGACATGATGGATGTGCATATGAGAAGGCAAAGCAAGTCAATAAGCAACAAGAGAGACAACTTGGGTGACATCAAAAGGTTCTATCCAATTAGGGGCAAGTTTACAAACTTGAGTATCAAGTGGGAGGGGTAGATTACTAGAGGATAAGATAACTTTATCACCAACTTCAAAGTTGATCTCATGATGATGATGGTCCGCATATTGTTTTTGATGATTGTGAGCAACAAGTAGGTGAGATTCAGAGATTCAGTGAGATTTTGAGATTTGGTGAGATTCGGTGAGATTCTGAGCACCAAGGCTGGTTGGAGAGATTTGGAAATGGTGGTCAAGAAGGTTGAAGTATGGGAGACTTGAGACGGAGGAGGAGCAAGAAGAGAATCTGGGACAAGCGGATCTTGGCCAAAATTGAGAAAGAAAGGAGAGAATCCGGTGCTTGCTTGTTTAGAATTATTGTATGCAAACTCCGTAACTGCAAGACATTGATCCCAATTAATATGGTGAATGTTGACAAAAGCATAAAGTATATCTTCCAAGGTGTGATTTGCATGTTCAGTTTGTCCATCAGTTTGAGGATAATAGGTTGTGGACAAAGCAAGCTTGGTGCCAAGTAGCTAGAAGAGTGCTTGCCAAAACTTTCCAGTGAAGCAAGGATCATGGTCAAAGATGAGTACACGTGGCATCCCATGATGTTTGAAGACATTATCAAAGTAGAGTTGTGCCAAGGTTGGAGCATCCACAATATCAACCATTGGTGCCAAATGGAATTGCTTACTAAGCTTATCCACAAACACCACAATTACTGTGTGACCTTGTTGTGTCTTGGGTAAGGAGGTGATGAGATCTAAGCTCACATGTTCCCAATGAGTAGCTAGAATGGGAAGTGGCTGAAGGAGTCCACTCAGCTTCAGATTACTGGCCTTGTTATGTTGACAACTCTCACACAATTGGACAAAGTCCCAAACATCTTGTGTCATGTTGAGCCACCACCATTGGCATTGGAGGGTGCCCAAGGTCTTATCCACTCCCATGTGACCAGCTATTGGTAAACCATGGGCTTCTTGAAGGCGCACAAGTCAAAGATCACCTTTGGCTGGAACATATATCTGGTCCGATGGAATAAAAGGCCTTCCTTGAAGGAGAAGGTGTTATACTCCTTGTCGCATGCTATCAGATGACCATATACCATTTGGAAGAAGGGATCTTGTTGTAGAGCTGATCAAAACTTGTTATGGACCTTAGGATCAATTGACACCATTGTAATTGTCATCGTGATGATAGGAAGAGCCTTCAAATCAGGTCGTCGTGATAGAGCATCAAGGATGACGTAAAACCAACCTAGTTTGTACTCAAGTTTGATGTCAAATAATTGGAGTTTCTCTTCCTATCAATGATGTCCACTCTTCATGTGCTCCAAGTGTAGGGTTTGCAACAATGGCTTGTGATCAGTTTGCATGATCACTTGTTTCCCCAAGAGATAATGCCTACATACCTTGGTGGCATATACATTGCAAGTTGTTTCCAATCTCAAGTAGTGTAATTTCTTTCAGTTATATTTAGTCGGGGAAACACAAAGGAAATAGGATGTAGTCCATATGGGAATTTCTATTACAACACAATTCCAATTGCAAAGTTAGAAGCATCAAAATCAACCACACAAGGTAGTTGAGGATCATATGGTTGAAGAATGGGTCTTGAAGACACCATATGCTTTAACTTCAGGAATGTTTCTTCATGCTTGGTGGTCCATTAGAAGCTCTAGTTCTTTCCCAAGAGGTTAGTTAATGGTGCAGCCACATGAGCATAATAGTAGATGAACCATTGGTAAAAACTGGCCATATGGTTGAAGAATAGGTCTTGAAGACACCATATGCTTTAACTTCAGGAATGTTTCTTCATGCTTGGTGGTCCATTGGAAGCTCTAGTTCTTTCCCAAGAGGTCAGTTAATGGTGCAGCCACATGAGCATAATAGTGGATGAACCATTGGTAAAAACTGGCCAATCCATTGGATGCCCATACTTTTGTAGCATCCTTTGGGGTACGCCAATCAATAATGGCCTTGATCTTCCCTTCTTCCATCTTGATCTCCTTTGATGAGATCTTATGACCCAAGAAGGTAACCTTCTTTTGCTGTAAAAGACCGAAATCGAGGAGAGAAATAGGAGAATGGAAATTCACATTGGGACACTTGAATGAGGGAAAACTCCGAATGCCTAGCATGAGCTTCGGCCTTGGTATTTATAGGTATCATACAAGTCCCTTGAAGCTTCTCAAGAAGCTTCCTTGAGCCGCTTTCTTGGAGTGCAAGCCAAGTTAACTAGGAAGCTTCTCAAGAAGCTTCCTTCTAGAAGCCGCCTACTTGGCGTGCAAGCTAAGCTAGTTAGAAGCTTCTAGAAGCTTCCTTCTAGAAGCTACCTGCTTAGGGCGCAAGTTAACTAGTTAGGAAGCTTCCTAAGAAGCTTCTTAGATGCTTCTAGAATATTCTAGGCTATTTTGTCTTATTCTCTACTTTGTAAGCTCAACTAACTTCGTCACTAAACTCCATATTGTTACATATTCCCCCGCCGCTAGTTGGTGACGTCCTCGTCGCCAGTGAAGCTTCGAATTCCTGGATGGCCATCTGTGCATTCTGGAGGTGAGAAAGAGGTTCCCATGTAGCATCATGAAGGGGATACCCTTTCCAAACGACCTTGTACTCCGTATGTTGGTGACGGCCTCGTTGAATATGGCGACGCGCAAGAATACGGTCAATTTCATACTCCTCATGATCATTGATAGGGACAGGAAGAGGGGGAGGTTGGACTCGCAAGGGAAAGGAAGAAGGGTTAGGAACAAAGGGTTTCAACTTGGAAATATGAAAGACAGGATGGATACGCATGTGACAAGGTAAGGCAAGACGATAAGCAACATGAGAGATAATGTGGGTGATATCAAAGGGTCCTATCCAATTAGGAGCAAGTTTACGAACTTGGGTATCAAGTGGGAGAGGGAGGTTACTAGAGGATAGCATGACTTTATCACCAACTTCAAAGGTGAGATCACGACGATGATGGTCTGCATATTGTTTTTGGCGATTCTGAGCAACAAGGAGGTGAGATTTGGCTTGTTGGAGAGATTGGGATATAGTGGTCAAGAATGTAGAAGTATGAGGAACCTGAGAGGGAGGGGGAGCAAGAAGAGAATCTGGAACAAGCGGATCTTGGCCAAAATTGAGAAAGAAGGGAGAAAATCCAGTGCTTGCCTATTTGGAATTGTTGTAGGCAAATTCTGCAGCTGCAAGACATTCATCCCAGTTGGTATGGTGGACATTGACAAAGGCTCGCAACATATCCTCCAATGTTTGATTGGCGCGTTCGGTTTGTCCATCAGTTTGAGGATGATAGGCCGTGGACAAAGCAAGCTTGGTGCCGAGTATTTGGAAGAGTGCTTGCCAAAACTTCCCGGTAAATCGAGGATCACGGTCGGAGATGAGTACACGTGGCATCCCATGATGCTTGAAGACATTGTCGAAGTAGATTTGTGCTAAGGTTGGAGCATCCACGGTATCATAGGTTGGTGCCAAGTGGATTTGCTTACTAAGCTTATCCACAAACACCACAATTGCCGTGTGTCCTTGTTTTGTCTTTGGCAAGGATGTGATGAGATCCAAGCTCACATGCTCCCAACGAGCGGATGGAATGGCGAGTGGTTGAAGGAGTCCACTCGGCTTCTGGTTGCTGGCCTTGTTCCGTTGGCAACTCTCACATGATCGGACAAAGTCTCGAACATCTCGTGTCATGTTGGGCCACCACCATTGGCGTTGGAGGGTGCCCAAGGTCTTGTCCACTCCCATGTGACCAGCTATTGGTAAATCATGGGCTTCTTGAAGGCGCACAAGTCGAAGATCACCTTTGGTTGGAACATAGATCTGGTCTGCATGGAATAAAAGGCCTTCCTTGAAGGAGAAGGTGTTGTACTCCTTGTCACGTGCTGTTAGACGACCGTGTACCATTTGGAAGAAGGGATCTTGCTGTAGGGCTAATTGAAACTCGTTATGAATCTTGGGATCAATTGACACCGTTGTAATTGCTGCCGTGATGAGAGGAAGAGACTTCAAATCAGGTCGTCGTGATAGAGCATCAGGGATGACATGGAACCGACCTGGTTTGTACTCAAGTTTGATGTCGAACAATTGGAGTTGCTCTTCCCATCGATGATGTCGACTCTTCATGTGCTCTAGGTGTAAGGTCTGCAACAATGGCTTGTGATCAGTTCGCATGATCACTTGTTTCCCCAAGAGATAATGCCTCCATACCTTGGTGGCATATACCATTGCAAGTTGTTCCCGATCCCGAGCAGAGTAATTTCTTTCCGCTGTATTTAGTCGGCGAGACACAAAGGCAATTGGATGTAGTCCATCTGGAAATTCTTGTTGCAACACAGCTCCAATTGCAAAGTTAGAAGCATCAAAATCAACCACACAAGGTAGTTGAGGATCATATGGTTGAAGAATAGGTCTTGAAGACACCATATGCTTTAACTTCTGGAATGCTTCTTCATGCTTGGTGGTCCACTGGAAGCTCGAGTTCTTTCCCAAGAGGTCAGTCAATGGTGCAGCCACGTGAGCATAATAGTGGATGAACCGTCGATAAAAACTGGCCAGTCCATTGAATGCTCGTACTTCTATAGCATCCTTCGGGGTAGGCCAATCAGTAATTGCCTTGATCTTCTCTTCTTCCATCTTGATCCCCTCTGATGAGATCTTATGACCCAAGAAGGTAACCTCCTTCTGCCAAAAAGCACACTTTGACTTCTTGCAGTAAAATTTCCACTGTCATAGTCGTCTTAGGACTTCTCGCACATGATTCACATGTTCTGCCTCTGTCCTGCTATAGATTAAGATATCATCTAAGAACACCACCACGGACCGATCTAATAGTCCCTCCAACACTCGATGCATCTGATCCATGAAGACTGCTGGAGCATTAGTGAGTCCAAAAGGTAGAACTCTCCACTCAAAATGTCCATACCTTGTGCGAAAAGCAGTCTTTTGCACGTCCTCTCCTTCAATAGGAATTTGCCAATAGCCGCTACGAAGATCCAGCTTGGAAAAGTAGCGTGCTCCACTTAGTTGATCAAGTAGGTCATCGATCCGAGGCAAGGGATATGCATTCTTCACGGTTTGCTTATTGAGCCCATGGTAATCAATACAGAAACGAAGTCCTCCATCCTTCTTTGGAACAAATAGTACCGGTGCTCCCCACGGAGAGGTACTATGTCGTATGAAATCCTTCTCCAACAACTCTGTAAGTGTTGTTCGCAACTCCTCCAACTCCTTTGGTGAGAGCCGATAGATTGGTCTACTCACTGGAGTACTCCCTGGCAATAACTCGATCTTGAAGGGCATACCTCGATCGGAGGGTAATCCCTTTGGCAGATCATCCGGAAACACATCTACAAACTCCTGAACTATCCGATCAACCATTGCTTGATGCGGCACTTGGCCCTCCTCAGATTGTTCTTGTGCAATCGGCTTGATCCACACCGCGAATACAGACTTATTGTCCTCCAAAGCTTGCTCTATGGCTGCTTCATTCACAAACTTCCCTTCTAGGGACTCATCTCTCTTCCAAGCTTGCTCCATGGTTGCCTTCCTGGGAAACTTCCCATCTTGGGACTCATCTCCCTTCCAAATTTGCTCTATGGCTACCTTCTCGACAAACTTCTCATCTTGGGACTGACTATTCTTAGGTGTCTTACTCAGAGGTGCCAGACAACCTAATCGGAAATTCCTACCTTGGTGTTGTACTTGAATTTGGTGTCGGGTCCAATCAAATTGAACCTTATGACATTCAAGCCAAGGTAGACCTAGAATGATATCATAATGTAGAGGTGCCACTACGAACCTCATACACTCCAAATACTCCTTCCCAATCTTGAAGGTAACAGGATGCAAGGTGCGGAATGCAGAACCCTTTCTACCATCCGCCATCATCAAACTACTTCCAATCACTGGCCTGATAGGGATACCCAATTCCTTTGCCACTTGCATAGACATGCAATTCTCTGAACTTCCAGAATCAACCAAAATTCTACAACCCCGATTAGATATCATACCTTGCAAGTGAAGCAAACTTGCATAGGTCGAGCCTTCAATCCCATTGGAACTAATCAAGCTCCCAGTAGGCGGCTCAAAATCTCCTACTGGGATTCCTCGTTTCCCGGATCGTTCCGCTCCACAACCTCCACTTGGGCAACTTGTCGAGGTTGTCCATTCTTGAGTGGACATTCAACAATATGATGCCCCAACTAGCGACAATAAAAACAACCTCCATTTTGTCGTAATCTTTCTCTATCTGCTATGCCAAGTGGTCTTCGCTGGATAGCATCAATCTCCATTGGTACCGGTTCTTCCACTCGTGGTACGGGTAGGTTTTGTGTAGGTCGAGGTCGAGACCAAGTTGTTGCAACTAAGGAATCAAAACGCTCAGCCAATTGCATGGCTTCTTCTACGTTGTGTGGCTCTCGCATGGTCACCTCCAATCTGGTTCGTGACTTCAATCCTCGCACAAATCGATCCAGAACTTCACCTTCTTGGATATCTAGAATTTGCATGATGATATTCTGAAATTGTGTGATGTAGCTTCTCACCGAACCAATCTGCCTCAACTCCGCCAATTTATCTCGTGCAGCTCGGGTGGCATTTATAGTCTGAAATCGACCAAGTATTGCATCCTTGAATTCTGCCCATGTCAAAATTGGTGTAACAATTTGTCGTTCAGCTCTTTCTACTCGGAATCGCCACCAAAGTTTTGCCACGCCATCCAACTGGCTAGAAGCCAAGAGAATTTGTTTCCGCTCGTCTTGAAGATTGGTGGCTTCAAAGTAACGTTCACAGTCAAACACAAAATTTTCCACTGTGCCTGGAACATTCTTGCCTTCAAACACCTTGGGTTTTGGAAATCGAATGCGATCTTCTCCATCTCAAACTGGCGCTCTGTCTATCTGTTCTCATCGTTGCTGGTCTTGTTCATCCAACAATCGAGTAAGATGCTCGATTTGTTGTTGCATTGCAAGGATAACATCTGGTATCGTGCATTGCATTGCTACTACCCTAATCCACTACCCTCAATTTATCTAGTTGATTAACACATAGATACAACACGTCCACCGTTCTCCATAAGTCACAACTGGAAGTATCAAGGGTTCCTCTGACACGGTGATCATATGTAGAAAATCCTGCCCAAAGCGTGAGGTGATGAACTGTGTGAAACGATGCTTTGGTAATATCTGGACATGAAAGTCCCGATGGTTTGGCGGAAGTGGATTTGGTGGTCCATAAATTCCATCCATCCCATTCCTGCTCTGATACCAATGTAAAAGACCGAAACCGAGGAGAGAAATAGGAGAATGGAAATTCACATTGGGACACTTGAATGAGGGAAAACTCCGAATGCCTAGCATGAGCTTCGGCCTTGGTATTTATAGGTATCAGACAAGTCCCTTGAAGCTTCTCAAGAAGCTTCCTTGAGCCGCTTTCTTGGAGTGCAAGCCAAGTTAACTAGGAAGCTTCTCAAGAAGCTTCCTTCTAGAAGCCGCCTACTTGGCATGCAAGCTAAGCTAGTTAGAAGCTTCTAGAAGCTTCCTTCTAGAAGCTACTTGCTTAGGGCGCAAGTTAACTAGTTAGGAAGCTTCCTAAGAAGCTTCTTAGATGCTTCTAGAATATTCTAGGCTATTTTGTCTTATTCTCTACTTCGTAAGCTCAACTAACTTCGTCACTAAACTCCATATTGTTATATTTGCCAAAAGGCACACTTTGACTTCTTGTAGTAAAATTTCTATTGTCGTAGTTGTCTTAGGACTTTTTGCACATGATTCCCATGTTCTGTCTCTGTCTTGCTATAGATTAAGATATCATCCAAGAACATCACCATGGACCAATCCAATAGTCCATCCAACACCTGATGCATCTGATCCATACAGATTGTTGGAGCATTAGTGAGTCTGAAAGGTAGAACTCTCTACTTGAAATGCCCATACCTTGTGCAAAAGGCAATCTTTTGCACATCTTTTCTATCAATAAGAATTTACCAATAGCTATTACAAAGATTCAACTTGGAAAAGTAGTGTGTTCCTCTTAGTTGATCAAGCAAGTCATCAATCCGAGGCAAGGGATATGCATTCTTCACGGTTTGCTTATTGAGCTCACGATAATCAATATAGAAACAAAGTCCTCCATCCTTCTTTGGAACAAATAGTATTGGTGTCTCCCAAGGAGAGGTACTATATTGTATGAAGTCTTCTCCAACAACTCTATAAATGTTGTTTGCAACTCCTCCAACTCCTTTGGTGAGGACCGATAGATTAGTCTATTCACTAGAGTACTCTTGAGCAATAACTTGATCTTGAAGGGCAAACCTCTCTTTGATAGATCATCTGGAAACACATCCACAAACTCCTTAACTATCCGATCAACCATTGCTTGATGAGGCGTTCGGCCCTCCGTAGATTGTTCTTGTGAAACCGACTTGATCCACACCGTGAATACAAACTTATCTTCCTCCAAAGCTTGCTCTATGGCTACTTTACTAACAAACTTCCCTTCTAGGGACTCACCTCTCTTCCAAGCTTGCTCTATGGTTGCCTTCTTGGCAAACTTCCCATCTTGGGACTCATCTCCTTTCCATGTTCGCTCTATGGATACCTTCTCGACAAACTTCAGATCTTGGGACTCATTATTCTTAGGCATCTTACTCAGAGGTGCTAAACAACCTAATTGGAAATTTCTACCTTGGTGTTGTACTTGAATTTGGCGTCAGGTCCAATCAAATTGAACCTTATGATGTTCAAGCCAAGATAGACCTAAAATGATATCATAGTGTAGAGGTGCCATTACAAATCTCATACACTCCAAATACTCCTTCCCAATCTTGAAGGTAATAGGATGCAAGGTGCGGAATGCAAAACCCTTTCTACCATCCGCCATCGTCAAACTACTTCCAATCACTGGCTTGATAGGAATACCCAATTCCTTTCCTACTTGCATAGACATGTAATTCTTTGAACTTCTAGTATCAACTAAAATCATACAACCCCGATTAGATGTTGTACCTTGCAAGTGAAGCAACCTTGCATAGGTCAAGCTTTCAATCCCATTAGAACTAATCAAGCTCCCAATATGCGGCTCAAAATCTCCTATTGGGATTCCTTGTTTCCCTTATCATTCCACTCCACAACCTCCACTTGGGCAACTTGTGGAGGTCATCCATTCTTGAGTGGACATTCAGCAATGCGATGCCCCAATTAGTGACAATAAAAACAACCACCATTTTATCATAGTTTCTCTCTATCTACCGTGCCAGGTGGTCTTCATTGAATGGCATCAACCTCCATTGGTGCTAGCTCCTCCACTTGTGTGTAGTGTATTGGTAGGCTTTATGGAGGTTGAGGTCAAGACTAAGTTGTTACCACCAAGGAATCAAAACGTTTGAGCTACCGCATGGCTTCTCTAAGTGTTATGGCTCTCGCATGGTTACCTTTAATTTGGTTCTTGGCTTCAAGCCCCTCACAAATTGATCCAAAGCTTCACTTTCCAATATATCTGGAACTTGCATGATGGTGTTTTGGAACTACGTGATGTAACTTCTTATAGAGCCAATCTATTTAAACTTTACCAACTTATCTTGTGCAACTCATGTGGCATTTATAGCTTGGAACCAACTAATTATTGTGCTCTTGAATTCTACCCATATCAAGATTGGTGCACCAATTTGTCATTCAGATCACTCCACTTAGAATCTCCACCATAGCTTTGCTACTCAATTCAATTGGCTAGAAGCCAAGAGAATCTATTTTTGCTCATCTTGTAGATTGGTAGCTTCAAAATAACATTCATAATCAAACACAAAATTCTCCACTACACCCGGAAGATTCTTGCCTTTAAATACCTTGGGTTTAGGGAATCTGATCTAATCTTCTCCTTCTCAAATTGATACTCTCTCCACTTACTTTTGTCGTTGAAGATCTCGTTCATCCAACAATCAAGTAAGGTACTTGATTTGTTATTGTATAGCAAGGATACCATCAGGTATTGCCACCATGGTTGTTATTCTATCACACCATTCCCAATCTATCTAATTTATTAACACATAGAAAAAGCATGTCCACCATTCTACATAAGTTACAATTGGAAGCACCAAAGGTTCCATGGATATGGTGATCATATGCTTAAACTCTTGTCCATAGTGCAAGGTGATGAACTGTGTAAAATGATGCTTGGGTAGAACTCAAATGCAAAAATTCCAATGGTTTGGTGGAAGTGGATTTGGTGGTCCATAAATTCCATCCATCCCATTCCTACTCGGATACTAATGTAAAAGACCAAATCCGAGGGGAATATAGGAGAATGGAAACTCACATTGGGACACTTGAATGAGTGAAAACTTTGAATAACTAGCATGAGCATCAGCTTTGGTATTTATAAGTAGCATACAAGGCCCTTGAAAAGCTTCTCAAGAAGCTTCCTTGAGCCACTTTCTTAGAGTGCAAGCCAAGTTAACTAGGAAGCTTCTCAAGAAGCTTCTTTCTAGAAGCTACCTGCTTAGGGCACAAGTTAATTAGTCAGGAAGCTTCCCAAGAAGCTTCTAGATGCTTTTGGAATATTCTAGGCTAATTTGGCTTATTCTCTACTTTGTTAGCCTTACTAGCTATGTCACTAAACTCCATACTGTTACATTTTGGATCCTCTCAACACTCTCTTCAAATTCTATTCTAAACTCTTTTTCTCTCAAATCCACCCTTATAGTCGCCTCAAACCCTTGGGGAACCTTGCATAACCTCAACTTTCACTCTTGATGACCCTCTATGTTCCCAAGATGAGTCTAAACACTCAAATATGCTTTTTGTTGCTCTCACACTTCTTATGCATGAGATCTCAACTATGCAAAATTGACCTTTACTGACAATGTAACTCAAATCTCTCAACTGGTATGTTATAGTCCTTTGAAATTTTGCAAACTTGATCACAACTCTAAGGTGTCTTTCCTTGCAAAATATTAGATCTTTTCTTCAAGCCATTTTGCCTATGCACCTTTCCATTTAGCACACATATTTTAGATTTGGTTTGAAAACCACCCCTCTCACTTTAAAACTCATAACTCTCTATGCAAAAATGATCTTTCTCTAACTTGTGAGCCAAAAGGTGGGTACTATGCATTGGATTTCTTGGAAAAGTTTCAGAACAATACACTAAAAATAAAAAAATGTAGACTCTATACAATTTTTCAAAGAGCATGCAATTGTAGGAGTAGTTTACCCTATCAACTTTCAAAAATTCTAACTTAGTGCATGTACTAGCTCTCATAATATTTCAAGTGTGTTAATTAAAAGATAACCCAAGCTATCATATATAGAAATTTCAAATCTAAATTTCAAACTTGAGATTTTGTCCAAAATCACTATAATCTCCAAAATCTACAATTCACCTCACACAACCTCTCCAAATCCTCTAATATATACAAGATGTACAATATCACCTCAAAATTAACATAATGAAATGAAAGGTATTCAAATGGGTCCAAATTCTCTAACATAAATTTAGCTCTTTCCTCCTCTAATATTCTCTCCAAGTGAGCTCTCATAGCCTTCTTCTGTCTAATATAGAATTGTACATGGAACATTATCTTGCCTTCTAAAGAGATCTCAAGAATAGAAAAAAAAGTGAGCCGACATGTCTCTCACTTAGAATGAACCTCTGATGGCTATTATGGTAGCGCACCATGGACTAAGAAGGCAAAAAACCCCAATTCCATCATACTCATCCAAGGCAAACACTCCAAGACTCAAGATATTGCTCACTAGAAAACTCAACAAGAGAGAGATAGTTGCAAATGAAAGGATGATGAGTATCTCCTCACCCTTAGTTTATATACTTATGAAATAAATATACACCAAAGTTTCTAATTAATAGAGTAACTCAAATTATTAGGCTAAAAGTCAAATAAAAACAAAAAGCTAAATGAACATCCATACTTATGGGAATATTCTTCTCTATCTATATTCTTATCTTGATCTAGCCATTAAGTCAAATATTCCTTCACATGGGCTATTCTTGGACTATAAAAGAATCCTTAACAAAAAGGTTTGTGGGTCTAAGAGTTTTCAATTCTTTCCTCAAAGCCAAAAATCTAGGAATAATATCAAATCAATACACTAGAATCCAAAATATTGATGTTTATCTTTTCCACTTCCTCTAAAGTAAAGTCCCATTTCTCTTAATTGTGATTAATTTAGCAAATCATGACTAATGTAGAACAATCCTTTATCTCTATATAAATAATATCTTTCAAATACTTATTATACCAAACTATATATCACAATACCACACACATGCACAAATGAGTGTTATAGTACTTATGAATTGACTTATCTCTCACTCAAAATGAACCTCTAATGCCTATTATAGTAGCACACCATGGACTAAAAAGGCAAAGAATCTCAACTCCATCATACTCATCCAAAGTTAACACTCCAAGACTCAAAACATTACTCATTAGAGAATTCAATGAGAGAGAGATAGTTACAAATGAAAGGATGATGAGTATCTCCTCACCCCTAGTTTATATACTTATGAAACAATTACACACCAAATTTAGTAATTATTGGAGTAACTCAAGTTACTAGATTAAAAGTCAAATAAGGTCAAAAAACTAAAGGAATATCTATGCTCATATGAATACTCTCCTAAGCATGTGGTGTTATCTTGACCCAACCACTAGGTCAAGGATTCCTTCACATGAGCTAGCCTTGGACTATAAGAAAATTTGAAACAAAAAAGCTTATAGGTTCAAGATTTCTCAACTCTTTCCTCAAAGCCAAACACCTAGGAATAATATCAAGTCAATACACTAGAATCTAAAATAGTGATGCTCATCTTTTCTACTTTTTGTAAAGTAAGGTCCCCTTTATCTTAGTTATGACTAACATTAGCTAATCATGATTAAATTAAAATCATCTTTTATTTTTATATAAATTATATTTGTCAAGTACTTATCATACCAAACTAAATATCACAATAGTACATACATACAAAAATAGGTGTTACAGACCACATTATCCCTACTCTCACAAAGCATGGTAGCCAATCAGAACATTGGGTTGGGTCAACTCCCAAGGTAAACATGTCATTGGCTGAAAATCAAATTCATGTGCATAATCAATTGAGCCGTCTCCAACATCATGCTAGACTTAGTCGGTGTAATACTATGTGGTTGACTAGTAGGTAGTCCATCATGCATCCCATCACCACCTACCACACTTGCACTAGGACATCTAGGAGCTATGGATGTCATTTGTAGTGCCTTAGAGAGTGTAAAAGACTGGGGAAGTCTAACTTGTCTACTAGCCTCTCCTCTTTATGCATCAAACTCCACTAATGCTCCTCTAAGCTCTAGAGCATGAACTACACTCCTCATCACTACGGAATATGTACACATCTTTGCTACTCTACACATGAAATCTAAGACGTCTCTATCACCTACATATGAGGTGGAAGCCTCAGCACCAAAATCTGATCTTCTCCTCTAAGTCATGGCCATGCTAGCCAATCTTTGCTCCAATTACTCAATCAGAGTAGCCATGGCTATATCAAAAGTAAGGGCAGGTATTGCACCCCTACTAGGTATGGATCCTCTATCACTACCTCTACCACCTTCTCCTCCATAACCTTGAGCTCCTCTATCACCTACCATAGCATCTCTACCACTCCTTTATTCCGGATGTAGGTCAAAGCATCGGTCATTAGTTTGACCAAATCTATGGAAATACTCACACTATCTCTATGTTAGCTATGATACACCAGAGGTATTAGGTACATTGCCCTAAATGCACTCTCTCTTATGGTGAGTTCCATCACAAGTCCAACAAGCAACACCACCATTCATTGGCTATTATTGACCCAAAAATGAAAGCAAGGATCTAGCAACAATAGGCCCTCCACTCATTGTATAGGATCTGTGATGTCCACCTTGTCCTCAGAAACCAACATGACATGGTGCACTCTATTGCACTCTAGAAGAAGGAACAATTGTGGACAAGATCTCTCTACCAAATCCAGATGTCACTATTTGCTCTTTCACCATGTTGAGCTCAATATGGTTAGGCAAACCAAAGACCATTGCCAAAGTAGGAAAAGTAGCCTATAATAACATAGCATCACAAACTCTACATTGCAACTCATTATTTAGTATCCCATATCAAAACTAGATTGCTTGGTCTCAATAACTCCTTGACTAAAACTAATCAGCCATCTCATGCAAGTGTATACCTTGTGTAGGCTCTTTCAACTGGAACTCTTGCAAGCTCCTCAACTTGTCAATTTGCACTCCCTTGTAGTTCTGCCACAAACACTAGAAGAACTCCACCATGGGATTAAACCACAATTTTACATCATCTCTTATAGTAGTACCTCCACTCATAGTATCACCATCTCCAAGAGATCCACCAACGCTACTCGAGCTAGAACTTGTGAGTGAGTATAACCAATTGACCCCTAGAAACTAAGCTTGAAGTGATGGAGATATAATTTGGAGACCAATACTATCTCCATAGCTCAATCTCCTCCAAGTGAGCTCTCTTGAACTCATGGTAGTCGTCCATCAGTGAACCCTCTAAGTGCTAAAACAACCCCTTCTATGCCATGAAGGGTGTGAACAAAGTTGAGTTCCGCATTTGTTGTAGATCACACTAACTATCAAAATCCTAGATGAAGTCATCCAACTCAATAGTATCCATTATACCAAAGTAATGCTTGGGACCTTTGGAGGTCCCATAAATCTCATCCATGTCCTACAACAATGGTGTGGACACACCAAGTGAACTCTCACCTGAATAAGCACCGAAGTCAAACTCTAACTTAGAGTTAGTCTCCCCTTCATTAGGACCTGAGATACAAAATTATATTGAGCAACACTTTGAGTAAACCCATTGCATACAATAGCATTATCTTCTTGGAATTCCCAAAGAACTTTTTCATGACAAAGTAACCAATAATGATGATCCACAATGGGCACCACCGCAAGTACCCCAACCAAATGTCACTCACTAATGTAACTCTAACTATAGCAACTGCGTTAGGGGAAAGAGCAACCTATAACTTATCATCATAACATGCACTCTCACTATTTGCAAGTCATCACTTCTTACCTCACCAAAGAGAAATATAGGTAGTCTAATTAGTCATCACTCTAGCCTCATTACCAAGAGCACACTAGAGCACCAACGCTCTAAACTCAAGGCAACTCACACAAACATAGTGTACAAATAGGAAGTAGAGAATGGAGGAGGTCCAACCATAAGAAACCAAAACAAAAACACTCAATCTCATAAATTAACATTAGACTTTGTCTCTCACCATTTGGCATTTGATAAAATATGAGTTATCTACTTCCTAAGCTACAAGGATCACCAAAAATGAAATCTCTCCTAGCCAAAGCTACAAGTGTGTAGATAATAGTGGAACAATCACTAGTACAACAAGTGAGAATGGACTAGTTGGCTAGGGCACCAGTCTAGGAAACAAAGATCTAAAGATCAAACCTTCTTGCGCATAGTCTAACAAGATGAGCAAATTTTGCCAAACAATAACCAAAATCTACTCTAAACTAGCTAGCCTCACGCCAGCAAGTTGACTTGCTAGCCCTTTTAGCCTTTCTAGACCTTAGTAGCCTCTCATAGCCCATAACCTATGCCTCAAAGCCTCTAAACGCCAAAATAAGACTTTTTTCTTGCCACTTCAAACCTCTCCAAATCTGGCAAAACTCCTCTAAATTTGACCAAGCTCCTCCAAATTGAGCTAAAATCTGCCACTTTGAACCCTTTCCAAATTTGGCCAAAATCTGACATAAACTTTGACAAAAATCTGATGTAAAATTTGACATAAATCTTTAAAGTTGTTTGACCGCCAAATCCTCTACTAAATCTTCAATTGAGCCAAATTGGATGGATGGGATTCTCCAAATTTGTAATTCACGAGGATGAATTCACAACTCCACTTTCAATTTCACTTTTTGAGCTCAACTTGCACCAAATTGGTCTTGCTTTCACCTCCGGGGCTCAAAATCAAAATTACCATTTGAAAATTGCTTCTCTTTGCTCAAAATTTGGCCAGCGCTTCCGCACACCGTCGGCCTCATTGTCAAGTTTGCATAAATTTGAAGACCTTCTCCACATGATCACTCTCATGGAAACTTTGGACCTTGATCGAGCTACCAACTATCAACAAGGCTTTGAGATACAACCAACACATTTAGTCCTTGCACCCGATTTCCTCCTGACCTCACTTCTTTGATGTAATCATTTTGTTCACACAACTCGAATCACAATCAATAGATCAGTATTGATTTTTCATTCCATAATCTATGAACAATTGGATATAGATTACAGTCAAGTCATACCCACTCTAGCCATTTAGTCATTGCACCCAATTTCCTCTTGACCTCACTTCTTTATGTAATCATTTTGTTCACACAACTCAAATCACAATCAATAGATCAGTATTTGATTTGTCATTCCATAATATGCAAATAATTGGATATTGATTATATGATTACAGTCAAGTCATGCACACTCTAGCTAAGAGAATTAAGGTGACACTCATTGGCCTCTGTCCACTATAACCAAACACTCGAAAGATCAATGTTAGATAAGTGAGTTTTTTGGAGTTGCTATTCAAAAATATACCCCCTATTTCTAAATATACACCCTAACAGTCCCACTAAGTGCACATCTGATGGTGATAACAATACCCCACCCCACCCCACCCCACCCCACCCCACCATGTAGTTAGTGTCTCGAACACAAAATCTGATATCAACAAATAAACTATAAATAACTACCAAAATACTCTTGACTACAAACACCACTATTTTAGAATTTGAGTAATCTAAGGGTGATGTTACAAATGATGTGATAAATTAAATATATTTCTCATTCCAATAAAAATCAAAGCTAAGCTCCATGTACAATGTAAATTTCATCTTTATACAACTTTATAGGTTTTTCTTGATCATTTTTATTTTCTTTATGGATTGCTTTCTTTCAGGTTACTATTAATTTGACCAAGTATTTATGGCTTTTTGTTGGCAATTTAAAAATCTTATGGTGAATTTACTTGTGGGAATGCAAAAAATACTAGTACAATTAGTGTGATGGATTGAGTTAAATATTAATCTATTAAGATAAGATAATCGTTGTTTTAAAAGGCTTGAAAATTACAACAATCGGGATCAGTCTATTCTCGTTGATATTCTCTATTTTCATGCTATGTTATGATGCTTTCCATAATAGTTTCAAATAATTACATGGTTCAAATTGACAAACAAGAACAACGCAATTACCATCTAAAAGTTCTTCGCCTTGTGGTGGTTCCTGCATAAGGAAATTTGTTTCCTTTTAAGTGCCGCGTCAAGAGTTTATTGCCCACGTGATTCGGTCGGTGATCCTTCATTCTTTCTACGCGGTCGTCCTTCCTGATTCGGTCGGTGCTAGTTTTCTATGGACGTTTTATGGCCACCTTCTCCAGTGCGTTTCAGCGCTCGGATACGGCGCACTTTGATCTTATAGCACCCTATGGGTACTCCAATCCTTCGTGTTTTCTACGCGGTAGTCTTTTTCTCTCTCTATGTACTCACGTCAAGCGAATAAAGTGTAAAGTCATTTTCTCTCTCTATGTACTTACGTCAAGCGAATAAAGTGTAAATAAACGTGCCAATTTGAGGTCATCTTGAGTGAAAGTATATACCTAGAGGTGTGGTTGGACGTACGTCGAGCGAAATTTGCCAATCTGGGGTGTTGAGTGAAAGTGGAAACTTAGAGGTGTATAACTATAATAATATAAATAACCAGGTGCGCGTTCCACTATCCTACCATATCCAACTTTTGTTTGTGCATGCTGCATGTGCATAGGCTACCCCAAAGGCAGACCTCCACACGTACCGTAGTCCCAATCAAGCAGTTTCGACGTCGATGGTACTAGAATTTAGGGCAGTGGTTAAATATAGAAAAAATAAATAAATATAAATATAAAAAATTACATAAATTAATATTTTTATTGCATTTAATATTTTAATTTTAATATAAATCATTTAAAATGTATTAATAATGATAAATTTCTTATATATATCTATAATAATATGACATCCACATTCACTTGCGCATATTTATAAACAAACCTGTACTTTGTACGGAGTATATAACACACGTACACGTGTCCATCCCAAGACGTCTGACATGCAGCGTGATTAGCTTGACATTAGCGTCGATGGTATTAAAAGCTATTTCTCATTAACCTTTGGATTAAACATGTGTGAGGTCATGAGAAATGTACGCTTAGGAAATTAGATCAGGGGTAAATCTAATTCTAAATTAAATCTTTTAAATTAGATTAATAAGATTTTATATATCGAATCACTGGCCCGTTACTATGCAATAAGGTTCCGAGTAGTTGTACGCGTATAAAAGTACTACTCCGACGGAAAGAGGGGAAGGAAAACAAGGGAAAAAGAGGATAATGCAAAGAGAGGCAAGTGCACAAGGTCCAAAAGTCTCAAAGGGGAAAGAAAAGCACACTGAAGTAGGCCCCGAGGAACCAAAGGGAAAAGGAAAACAAGCTAAAAACTCCAAAGAAAGAAACGAGGAAGGGAAATCCAATCCTGGATGGCATGTGTTAAGTGTAAAGAGAACGCACTTTAGAATCCTAATTTCCCAGTCCTAATTGACTTCAAGTTGAATACCCTGGCACGAATTCTCGCTGTATCGTTTGACAAGAAAACGACACATTAGGGGGTTTCTATGCTAGTCAAAAGGGTCTCCATAGAGATTGAACCAAATTTTACGCGTATAATTTACTGTTAGTAGTGAATACCCCGTAGTCGGAAAAAAGCACCGAGTCACCTTCGGTATTTTTGACAGGTTACTTCGGTACTTCTTTTATAAGTTACAGGGAATCTATAAAAGTTAATTTATACGTTAACTAAGCGGTGAATTTGAATTTTAAATATGGACATGCTCCGATATTGACCTTCTTTACCCTTATTACATTATGATTTGATCATTATGCCTATATCTCTCAATCCCTAAAATTTGTCACATTTTTCAATCCTGAAATTTCTTTGTGAAATTTTCATACACATATATCTCAATCTTGATATTTATTTATGAAATTTGCACCTCTTGTATTTTCTTGTCAAGATGTTGCATATTGGTACCTGCCACCAACTCATGAGTGAAATATAACATACATGCCAAACAGTACAAGAATTTTAGTGGAGAAAGTAATTGAGAACGAAGGGGGGATTGATGAGTAAAGTGGAGACGAGACAATGATACTAGAATTCACTTATTAAGGTAGTGAAAATTTATTAACCATGATAAGTTAAGATGGTGGAGTTATCAGTTTGGGATCAGTTGGAGTACTCTATGGGTTGGGGTTGTATGGGATGTGGATAGATGAACAAGAAGGACTCATATGGCACGTTGAAACGCTCCGATGCGAGTTCCATATGTAGTTTAGCTACCAAAAATGCCAAGGCGGAGGAGGTGTTGGCCAAAATAAGAAACGGAGTTTTGACCGTCACCATTCCAAAGACTGAAGTAACAGAGGATACACCGCAAAAGCAGAATGTTGATATTAACAACTAGGATTCTAGGTGTTAATTCTCTTGCCTTGTAGCGGACAAAAGCTGCATCGCCTGCACCACACAAACAGGCCACAAAAGCAATACCGAATCAGAGTTCTCAATGTGTCCGCTTCAAGGCGATAGACTAACACAATCTGCAATCTACTTTATTGAAGGATGGAAGAAAGAAAAAAAAAAAAGCAAGGCGGTAGACTAACAAATCTGAATCTACTTTATTAAAGGATGGAAGGAAAAAGGAGAGCAATCTTATTCTTAATGCATTCATGTTTATTTAAAAATTAATTAATTTTCAATACCTCTGGTGGCGAAAGCTTTTCTCATATGTCTTATATCTTCCACAAATTTCAAAATGTAATTGTACTAAACTCAAAACTGTCTCTTAATAAGAGGTTGTACTTCATCTGCAAATTTTAACGATTGAAGATGGTGACAGAACGTGGATAGCGTAGATACCTGGACAGCGTAGATACCGTGGACTCTTTTGTCTCTCCCTTATAGGGCTTGATGGGTCCTCCCATCCTCATCTGTTCTACGTGGTCGCCTTTCTCGTGTAGTTAATGCTCTAAACTCTTGAAAGCATCCAAGGCATTTGGTTGTACCAGAAATATTAATATATACAGTTGTCCTGGTCTATATATATTTGTCAATATGATAATATTTGTGTAGAACTCTCCCGTTCGCTTCCCATCTCGCATGTATCTCTCTCTCCCCACGTTTTCCCAAGGCTATGGTGGCATTGGCACATCAATTCGTGATGAACAGCATCGTCGGGGTGGTAAACCCGAGAGTGTCTTCAAGCATAGGCGAGATGCTGAACGGGAGACGGAAATCGAATGCGTGCACGAAGTTGTTGTATTTACACACCTTGGTAAAGCCAGTGCATTCCAAGATCAGGGCAAATTCCAGCAAATTTGTCGAGGTTTCTCGAATGAACAAGATCATCGAGACCAACAAGTTTGCTCGAATGAACAACATTATCGAGACTGCAGATTTTGAGGGACCTATTCCCAAAGATAGATTGGGCGAATTATACTCTAAATTTCTTGAAGATTTGCCTTGGTCCAATACCAAAGATTTGACCGAGTACAGTGGATTGGATGAAATACATGCTCGATTCATGAAGCTCGTTCCAACGACTTCTCTGTCATCTAATGTCATCAAAGCATCCTGTGGGCTTTCTTCCCAGATTTGCAGCGGTCGTGCACTTGAAGAGCAGGCAAAAGTCAGTCATGGGCTAGCTTTGATCCTAGGAATCGATGACTTGAATAGCAAAGGAGGAGGACTCCTCGTGGAAGATATGAGCTTGTTTCACTTGAGGCTCACGAATACGGAGGCATATAAGAAGCTCTATCCTCATCGTGGACCTTTGCATCCAACCTTGGAAGAGATGATTACCCACATTAACTCTGAGTTGAGTCCTCATTTCCCACATCAGCCCCGCCACCAAAATACTCTGATCGCTGGTGTACTTAACTTGATTGAGGGGTGTCTGTTGGAACATACCTATCAAATCAATGGGCTTGACTGCACTCCTGAGATGCACCTCTTTCCAGGGTGTAACCGGTGGAAGGTCGGAATACCTGAGGTTATTATCAATTACATGATCACCGGTCCAGAGATGGTACCAGGAAATTATTCATCCGATACCGCACTTTCGGACGACGCATTTTTCTACGCCAAGATACATCCAATGGTACCTGAGTTGTGTTACCTGTTGTGTTCAATCAATGACGTTCTGTCTTTCTACAAAGAGAATCAGGCCGGAGAAACTTGCTCGTACATTCTAAACCTTGCCAAAGTCAAACAGATCAGTTCTTACCGAGCGCTTGAAGAGACGATTGCTGCTACAATCGACTGTACCAGACGTGTGATGATAATGGCGGAAAGAAGTAACTCTCTGAGAGTGCAAAGCACGATGGTGAGATTCTTTCAGGGTTTTATAAACTGGCACCTCTCCTGGGACTCACGATATCATCTGTCAGAGCTATTTGGCAATGATTGGTATCAGGGAGATGACCTCTTCTAAGATCTTCCGGGAAACTAGACGCATTTCTGGATCCATGGTTGATTTATGAGATTTGTGAGGATTGGAAAAGAAGATGATCGTGAACGTTATCAATTCACATCTAAATTCGTGTATGCAGGCACACATACACATCCATGATTATGGTCATACACGTTCTTTCTGAAAGCATGGAATCAGGAAGCTGTTAGAGTAATGTCCTTCACCCGTCAATGAAATCTTCGTTCATATTAGCAGACGGTTTGATCATGGAGTCTCATGCACATCTTGGGAAACCGAACAATCCTATGGTAGTCGTTTTGCATTCTCCTGATTTATGAGTCTTGGCCATATGCGTAATTTGGGGCCGTCAAATCATAGCAAGTTGGAACTGCTGGACAATTTTCAATATTTCGATTGCAAGAACACAATATGCTGCTATTCTTGATCATTGTATGTTTGGCCAGCAAATCGAAATTTCACTCCACCATTAAAGAGATTAGGTCAAAATTCGAGTATGTGAACTTCCTCCAAGCTAAAAGAAAAGCTCTGACTTGGTGGTACATTTTGAGTTCCGTAACATTTGGGTACACGTACCGCAAATCTCATGTCCGACTAACAACAACCTGCTTCTATGAGACAGGATCATCTTCTCCTTAGTGGACACAAATCACGCTGGTATAACATTTTGGATTCCGAAATTGTATTCTTCCCATCCTGGAGTGTCCCTCCAATAAACTTGCATGGATGCCGCGGTTCAGTATAGCATGCATCGCTGCTCTTTATGTAGTAGTCCAATCGGGGAATCAGGAGGATAGGTGAGCAAAGGAAGTGCAAACTGTCCATCTACTTTAAACAATAGCATAACTCAGCTATCTTAAGTGCGGCAGGGCAGATTCCTCAAACCGAGACTATTGGGGCGAAGCCCCAATATTACCCTCTTGTATTTTACTCGTGCGGCTTAATGGGGTTTTCTATCCTTCTTGGTTTCACACGCGGTAGCGTTTTTCCTTTAAACAATGAGCTGTCGATGGCTTGTTCCACGTCGTGCAGAATGCGAAAGTAATTGAGAAATTTGCAACTGCTGCATATCTCAATATATCATTCAGTTTCGAGAAAGCTCATAAGTCAAAACAATGAACACACTGATTCAACATAAAGAGTCTGGGGTCTTCAACACTCTGACCACCACTTTTGCTGGTTTCTTTTTGTCGGATCTAGTGCTTATATAATACAATTCAACTCTTTTTATCGATATGGTTCTTGGAGTGTTCTCTCATATTTGGTAGGATCTTAAATCTAGATCTATTGACAATTGACCATCTATCTATTACTATGTTCACTTACCCATCGCTCTAGACAGGGAGGGGAATCTGTCATTAACGCTCCTCCCTAGGAAACCTCCATGTAAAATCTTAATGTGTTTCAGAAAGCCATAAACATTTTGATACATAATAGTTTTAGCTTTGAGGTTAATATTTAAAATATGTAATTGTAAATATAGTGTTTCAATACTCGATCATTATTTTTTTTAATTTTCCTCTTGAATTAGATTTGAATATCTATGTAGTTTCTTTCAATGAAAAATTGGATTTCTTATCAAAGTAAGGAATATTTGATTACCCAATTTCATTAGAGTTTTCATTCTAAAAAATAAGTTCAAATCTGAAAATAAAACTTGAATGGAATAAATCTAATTGGTTTTGTGAGTGAGAACTATCATTTTAACCTCATGTGTAGAAAAAGAATTACTTTCAAAGAATTTTTGTACTATAACATACTCTCCCGTACTCCCGTAAGAAAACAGAAACAGAAAACCAGAAACAATGTTGAATATGTTAGTGTTGGTTTACACCTCATAGCAGCATCGGTCTTCAATAGCAATCAAGAATCTTTTTGACCTACAACTACATTTGATTTAACTCAAATTTAATCATTCTTATGTTGAATTAGAGCTTGATTGAATAGACTTGCATACTCTTATTCTTTAATTTCAAAATTATTATATAGTTTGAGAGAATAAGAGCAATAATTTATTTTCAAAGCTCTCTATGCTCCTAAAAAGGGAGGTTTTTTAAGAATATTGAACTTAAAATTTTGATATTTTATGACATTCATACCTACATTGATTAAAATATTTAGTTAATTTTTGTCTATCTCAATAGATCAAAATCCTTCACAATGCATACACTTATAACCATCAAGCAATAGTACTCTTGCTCTTCTTGTCTATCTCAATAGATCAAATCCTTCACAATGCATACACTTATAACCATCAAGCAATAGTACTCTTGCTCTTCAATAGAGTGGTTGAAGTAGTAGTGAGATATTAGAAGTTTCTTAGATCAATTATCCAAACAAATTCATACTTTAAATGACAAAAAATATGAGTAATTTAGTTTAAAAGTTTCCTCTCTTTGCACTAAAGTCTAGAGTTTCAAGCTTTTGTATGCCTCGAGGAAAGAGAACTAACACACCTAAGTGTTTAGTTGCTAATATAGGCATTTTGCACTTGTGGTGTATCCTTGTTACCTCAACTTTTAGAAAAGTTGCTATTGAAACTTCATTGTCCATTTTATCCAACACCTTGCTTGAAATGCCAATGGAACTTGTTGTATTAGCTTTTCAACATGATATATGATTCTTTTTCATTCACTTCACTTGTTCATACCCCATACAACCTTCGAGAGTACTCCAGTGCATCCCACTAAACCTCAGCTCATCCCATGCAATCCTAGAAAACCCTAAAAAACCCAACCGTCTTAGTCTATGATGGTTAACAAACTCACATCAGCTTCATATGTGAACCCTAGTATCATTATCTTTGTCTTTACTTTACTCATCAGTACACCCTTAGTCCTCAATTGCT
Organism: Lunularia cruciata; assembly: GCA_948567375.1. Lineage (NCBI taxonomy): Eukaryota > Viridiplantae > Streptophyta > Marchantiopsida > Lunulariales > Lunulariaceae > Lunularia > Lunularia cruciata. Next base: position 71,912,408 of record OX419757.1, on the reverse strand, counting down.
TTCTCCATTGAAATTCTTTTGTTTCTCTGCATACATCTATACATGGACCTTGTTATTGCACTCATGAGTTGGTGGCAAGCCCCAATGCACAACCATCTTGATAGAAAAAATATAAGATGTGCTAATTCACAAAGAAATATCATGATCAAGAAATGTGTGCACTAAGAAATATGAGAAATGTTTGGGATTGAGATATATATATATATATATATATATATATATATATATATATATATATATATATATATTGATCAAATCATAAGGCAAGCAGTAAAATCTGCTATTTGCCCATGCATCAAGAATCTCACACACCAAAGATGAGAAGAGATTGAATGTTAAAATGGAATGCATGTTCATATTTGGAATTCAAATTTACCTTCTTGTTGATATCATTAATTAAAGATATCAATGATATCAATTTTAATTAATGATATCTACCACACATTAGGAGCTTTCAATACTAACTTGATAGATACCCATAGAGATCTCAAAGCTATTTTAGGCTTGATATCACTTGTAAAAGAAAATTTACTTGTAAAATTTGTTGAGATCTCTATGGGTATCTATCAAGTTACTATTGAAAGCTCCTAATGTGTGGTTGTAATTATAACTTTATGGGTACTTGTAGAGATTCTATATAAAGAATTAACAGGTAGACTCAAAAACTTTGATGAGGAGTGCAAGAGGAGGTTCTTTTCTTCTTTTAGAAGAACCTCATAGCCTTAAAAGGTCTACAATTTATCTTTAGAGATGACACATAGTTTTTTATGGGTAATAGGTAATGCCATAAAATTTAATTAGCAAAATTAATGAGGTGTTTTATTTGAATTTCAAACAAAACATGTGTCTATATTTATTATTCCTTACCTCCACATCCTTGGTGCATTCCACTCTTGAGCAAAATTCACTCCCTCAACTTATGATTTGATTTAATCAGAGCGTCTACATTTCCCAAATCATTGACATTTTTTATATTCTTGAGTGCAATGATTTCTCAATTACAACATTTCTTCATTGGAACATGTTTGAATCCCATATCTTTCTATCAACAAGCCTTGTACTTGTACTTGTACTTGCACTTGTACTTGTACTTGTACTTGTACAAGCAGGTTTCCAAGTCATAAAAAATTGTAAATTATATATAGAGATGTATATATGAGCAAAAGAATACCAATGGAAGAAGCAATTGAGGATGATCAGTGGATCAAGGAATGGAGAAAATGACAAAGATAATATTGGGGTTAATTTGTTCAGGTGGTGGGAGTATATTATCTTGATTAAATTCTTTGTAATAGAGTTTACTCATCTTGCAAAACTACTCATTTTACTTGTCTTGTGGGTAAATTTTTCATGGATCTTGATCCGGTGTCATTTAGAGGACTCACCTTGCATGGACATTGTTTCTTTTAGTACATTGATGGATCTCATCAAAGACACCTTAGTTTTTGAAAATAATTCTCATAAAGATCAAACCATTGTTTGGATATAACTTGCAATAGCTCTTAGTAGATTTGTGCACAATGGAAATGTAGGTTGTGTAACAAGAGAGATATTTGGAGAATTATTGAAGGACATATAGTTCATTTTACAAATAGAGTGATCAATGTAAGATTATCTGATCTTGGAAGGGAAGTAGAGTGGCCTGAAAAAGAAGAGAGAGCAAGGATTTCCTCAATCTTTCTTCAAAAAGGATTTCTTGGGTGTGTGAGATTAGTGGATGGATCACTTTTCCTTTTAGCACAAAGACTAGCCATTGAAAATTTTATTTTAATATGAGAGCGTGCTATTGAATAGATTGTTCAGTTTTCTATGATGACAAGTAGAGAATAATTCACTTGGTTGGAGGTAAATGTTGAAGATTGTGTTTTGGTTTAGTTTGCTATGTGTAAATTTTAGAAGTTGTTGGCTGAAGAGACAAATGCATCTATTCTAGCATACCAAGATCATGTCATGAAATGAAATATTTGAAAAATTCTCCATCTTGGCTTGAGTTGAATTGCAGATGAGCATGCAACTATTTTGACACCAAAAAATAACTTATAAGGGCCTTCCGATATGCTCCAATGAGACATGAGGTATTCTTTCAAACAAGCTTGTAGAGAAGACAAGCATGACTTCAACAAATGTGTTGCTCAAATCCAAGTACTTAACAAAAAATGTTTTGGAAATTTAAAATCTAGGTGGCATTGATGAAGATAATGATAGAAAAATTTAACATCATAAGATAAAATATTTTCTATTAATATGGATGACCTCTTGTGTGATTTTGCACAAAATTTTAATCACAAATTTGATAATTGGTCTGAAGAGGATGAATATTTTATAGACGATAGTCCAATTGAAGAAGTGGATCCAAGCCAAGAAGGAAGATGGATAAGAGGAAAAAAGTACTAATGGGATGCAAAATTGTCTTGCTATAAAATGCCAACCAAAGAGATTTCTCTTGGAAAGATAATGAAAATTTCTTTGCAATAGAATTGTGTGAGCTTATGTGCAATTTTAAGAGCTGGTATGCACTTCATGTGCTTGTGTGCACATGTGTGTCCTTTGGTGGGGGAATTTTTGGGTGCACTAGGGTGAATTGAGTATGTTTGAGACTTTCTTAAGTATCTTTTGAGGTCACATGTTGGATTTCTTAAGAGCTATCTCAAATGCATTATGGAGGATGGAGTTTGTTGAGTAGAAGGAATTTTTTATGGTACATTGGAGTTAGGTGGAGTGAGTTGGGGTACTCCAAGTGTTGGAGTCATGTGGGAAGTGTTCTGGACTGCTCACAATTTTTGAACTTTTAATTAAAATGTTTGGATGGGTGGATGGAGAGGCTAAGAAGTCTTCAAATTGTGCAACCACTTAGCCACATCCCCAAGTATCTATAGAAAGAATTGAGTGAGAAAGAAAAGAGAATTTTGTGAGCATCTAAAATTGGGAAGTACTTTTCATGAGCATCCACAATTGGAGACATTTGTGAGCATCAAAGAGTGAAGCGCACTTGAGTTTTTAAAATCTGGAGATATTTGTGAGCAAAGAGAGAATAGACTCAAGAATTGGGTTTATAAGAAATTATAAGAATGAGGAGAAAAAAGAGCAGAAAAAATTCTAAATTGAAGAGAGAAAGGAGAGAAGAAATCAAGAAAGAGTTTGGAAGAGAGAAAATCAAGAGAGAGGTGGGAGAAAAAAACATATTAAATGCTTTTTGCACTACTTTCACTTCCAATTTTACACCACTTTTATTTCTACTTTCAGATTTCAAAGTTTAAAGCAGGCATGGTAGATATTGAGAAGTGTTCAAGAGAAAGTAAGGAGGCAAACATGGAGGATCCAAGTGAGTGAGCTTGGTTAATTAGCTTCCATACAAACCAAAATCATATAACTTACGTAAAGTAGATATGGATGTACAAATCCCAAATTGGGTAGCTATTGGAGACTATTCAAGATCTAGGTTCCATGAGATTGAGGATCACTACTGGTATTGAGTGACACTCAATATCACTCAATGTGAGAAATTATTTTTATTTTATGCAATTTGAATCCTACATTCTTCTAAGCCATACATACACTCGTGTAGAACCACAAAGATAGTAGGAAAATCAGGGATTCTGGAATTTTCACGACACACACCAACTCAACCCCAATTCATATCCAACAAACTCCATTTATATACCAAGCACAATCTAGTGAATCAAAGCACCTAAATCCTAAAACCAATGTAGCTCAATGCTAAGAAAGCACAACTTGTGCTTCCAGTGCATCCTAAGGTCATGCTGAGTACATCCCAAGCATAGCCATGCTACTAGTACTCCCAACTTACTCCAACAAATCACAATCCTATCCTTTGCACTGCTAGCATATACCAATGTGTCTTGATATTGGTCCTTCATTTTTTCAATGTATCCAAATGTAGTCCATCAAACTCTTAAGTGCATACCACTTTTTTTAATTTTTGGATGATGATTTAATGTATGTGATCTCCAAGATTTTTGTGAGTTTGTGAGTCTTTGGGATAGGGACACAAACACAAGGAGAGTGCATGAGAGGCACTTGACTTTGAGTTTGAACCTGATCAAAGAGGCCTCTTTGTACTTCCAAATTGGAAGAGTAGGAGAAGGACATGTGTAGATAGAAATTTAGTGGATGAGTGGTTCCCAACAAAGGAGCATAGAGTGTGCATACCTTGTTTGGAGGATCTTCTTTCAGATGATGAGTTCACTCTTCATCCCTACAAGGAGGTCCAAGGTGGTACATGGGCATATTATCCTTAACTTGAAGACCAAGATAGCACAGTCTAGGGAAGAGAATTCTGATTGGGCAAATTTGATGCTTCTAATACTTTCAATTGAGTTGGGTGATATTACAAAGGTAGCTAAATCATCCAGATTGATGAAGCTTCAAGGAGGCTTTAGTAGTACCTTTCCTCGCACCTATTTTCTTTGAAAGAGGATTCATGGATGAAGACAAGGTGACATTCAAGAGTCTTGTAAAATAGGAGGAAGAGAACTTCCTTCATGATGCAAAGGAGGATGATGAGTGAGAGTAGAGTAGGAAATAACTTTGAAAACTATACATTCAATTCTTTTTAACCATTTACTCCACTTAATAAATTAACTTCCACAAGTTATATTTTATTCCTTTTTACTCCATCATTACTTTACCTTATTTGAACTTGTTTATTTGTGCATAAGCAACCACCATTATGCTGCTCCTCTAGAGGCTCCAACCTTATATGAAGAGGCCCTAGTCTTAGATATTCCTTTAGAGGACCACAAGGAGGAACTTATACTACACTTGGTGAGTTAAGAGAGAGAAAGAGGTTTTAAAGAGTCAAACAAGAGAGAGCACATCTTGAGTTAGAAAGGCAAACTTAGTGGAGAGAGAGAGAGAGAGAGAGAGAGAGAGAGAGAGAGAGAGAGAGAGTTTACTAGTAGAGAAGGAGGAACTCTTTAGGTCTTTAGAGAGTACTAGAGTAGAGAGATTGGTTGACTTACATGTTATTGAATCCAAGAGAGAGATATTGTGTGAGGAATTGAGAAGAGCCAAAGATTTTTTGCAAGAGAGTTTAGTATTACTAGGAGTATGTTAGAGAAGTCTTCCACTACTTTACATGAGTTCAAGGCTTGGAGTTCCTATACTACACAAGAGGTTGAGACCTAGATAGACATAAAGATGCAAGCTCATGAGACACAGACTATAGGTATAGACATACATACTCATGCTACAAAAACTATGGGTATATATATTCAGACAATATAGACTATTTATGGGGAGCCTAAGGGAAAGTCTAATGAGTGGACACCTAGAGTTGGTAGGGGTTATTCATCCCCATCCCTTTTAGAGATATATACATAGAGATAGAGTTGAGCTTGAGAAGAGGAGTATGAGTTTCAGAGATGAGGATTCTACACTTCAAGATTTGAGGCAAAGGATGGCCTTAACCCATTAGTTCATTCCTTGTATCCTTTATATGCAAGAGTTTAGAAGGAAGATCTTAGTTTTGGATATTGGATGTTTGATGGACATTATGTGAGATAATAGTACTCTCTTCATCTAGTGGTGTGAGTTGACATAAAAATTTGGATAGATTCAAATGGAAATATGTATACTTTTTGGTATGTACCATAGTGTGCAGTTAGAGATTTTATTTTATATTGTGTGTCCTAATTTGGGGTTATTACTTGAATAGATAGTTCTAAGGTAGAGTTTGTACACCTCCTCTAGTCCATAAGGGATGAGGGTTTCCTACCCAAGGAAGTACCCACTAGGGTACGCTTGATGGGCTTTGTAGTACAAGGAAAGTTTGAAAAAAAGAATTTCATTGTTTTTTCACTTCCTTTGTATAGAAGATGCACAATGTCCATTTTGGAAGGAGAAAGTGGGCAAATTCATATATTTAGGTTCCTCAAGAGGGAGGACCCATTCTTTTTTAGTTTCCTTCAAAAGTTAGTTTATTTTGGTTAACTTAAGGAAGAAAACCCTATGTTCTCTAGGGTGGAAATATTACTGCACCTTTAGGAAGCCTCACATATCTTTGGAAGGCCTTTTCCACTTCTTTGGAAGAGGAGGCAAATTCTTAAGAAGGTGAGTGCACTTATTTGAAATATGAAGAGGAGATTTGGCAGTGAATAATTTGGGGCCAATATCTTTGTGGTTACATGTCCAAATAAGGTAATCTTTACTTTTTGGAAGTATCTTCTCAAGGGCTTTAAGTTGACACCAAAATTGTAAAGTTTAGATATCTATAGCCAAGTTATGAGCCTTTGAAGTTTTGGTTCTAAAATTTGAAGCATAGTTTGAGTCATGAGTGTCAAAAAGACCTTTGAAAGGAGCAAAGTTCTTTGCAAGTCATGTGCCTTGATAAGGATAGTGTGCATTTCTTTTGAAGGAACTTCAGGAGCCCTTTGGAAGGAAATTTCACCATTTGATTGAACCATCACTTTCTTGATGTTCCTTGGATTTATATTCCTTAGAGTAAGTGATTTTCATTTTTTATTTTCCACAGTGCGCCTTCTTGGTGTCATTGTCCTTGTCTAGGAGTTTTCCATGCCTAACAAGTTAACGGTAAACAATAAAGGACTCAAATGCAACACTTCCATTAGTATCTGATCATTTTTTACCCATATCCTTATGGGAACAAACTATTACTTATTGAAATGCTTCAATTTGGTGTTTATTGGGTTTTTATAGGCTGCTTTACGAAGGAGGATTCTCATATACAACTGCGAAGAAATGTTGTAATTAGACCTTATGCTACTTTTTATGAGTTATTTCTACCACTTTGAGAATCTCTTTATAGTTGATATTGTTGTAGGTCCATACTATGAGGACCATCTCCATAGTGCTATCCACTTTCCTAGATTTACTCCTTCTCAACTAGAGTAGATACATCACATACTTATCATGGGAGCTTTTGATTGCTTTTTGAGTTAAGTATAGAGCATACACCACAATCTACTATTGCATTTTGCACCAACAAGTGAAATTTTGGTCATCTTAAAGATTATAGTGCAGATCCTTATGAGTGTTAAGTTGAGTCTTGTAGGGTCTGGCTTTGCATCCCTTGGAGAGGAAGAATATATGGTATTATAGTCCCGTGGTGGACTACATCTATTTACATACCTTGATGTAACATTAGAATGCCTTAGCTATAGATGATGAAGCTTGATAGACTACTCATATGGATGTGTTATCACTTTAGTTGTATTTTGTATGTCCATTTTTGTATATTTCATGTTCAGTTATTTTTTTGTATCATTGCACAAGCCCATTTTACCACAAGTATCTTCTCCTCAATCAAACTATAAGATACTTATCTGATTCTTTTGCTCAACTTGATCATCCATGATGTTTGCATGCATAGCTCTCCAATCATGGACTCAAGAAATTCCTTAGCCTGGCCTATAACAAGATACGGGTTGTATTACACCCATGATTCTCTTCAATACACCCCTCTCTTGCCAGTAGAAAGAGTTGGTGGGATAAAGCTCAACGCAGCTATTCAGATCCTCCAAAGCCCCGGCAGTGTTCCCTAGTTGGGTTCTCGCGAAAGCTCTATCTCTGCGAGCAGAACATAGCAGACAACAAGCATCAGAATCCAACGCCGATGATGCGAGAATTCCTTCTCTAGTGTCACCTGCTGAATTCTTTTAGTGGGAGATAGATAGCATTCTACGTTAGTGAATGTCCAAAGGACTTGTGGATATTTTATCCGAAAAGCATGTCATATCATTCTGATACATCAAGGAGAAACGGAGATAAATCTGGATAGCCAGCCAGAAAAGGTAATCCCACTAAACTACAAAAAGATAACATAGTATGATGATTTTCTAGAGTTTTCATCCTCGCTTGTAACTATCTCTATTTACCGGCTAGAGGGCTACATACCGCCCCCGGGAAGGAGGAAAGAGGTTGTAGGACACTCACCAGTAAAGGCCATCCCAGAGCCTAGCCATGGATTGACTTGCGACGCGTCCGCCGAAACCGTTCAGAAATCCAATGAAGTAATCTTGGCCCTCGGGGCAGCCGTCAGCAAACAACCGACGATTTGCTTCAGAACCAAGAAGACTTGCCAAAGATTCTCTTGCTGCCTCCTGCACCTTGGTGGGTACATGTTGTTCCAACAGTGATAAGTAGGTTTTGAAGATTTGAACTTTGAACTTTAAAACAATGTCATCCACGGTCCGCGATTCTGTCGGTTATCATCGATGAGTTCGATTGCCTCACAAACTTTACTCGCTACTGAGGGTATCACGGCCCTATTGCTCAAGAGCGCTGCGAGTGAATCTAGAGCACCTGGTAACGCCACGATGAATCCACGGTTCTCATTCCCCATCGAAAGGATGTCAATAGCAAAGGCTGCTTCTGCTTGCAGATCAACTCCATTCCCACTTGCCAGTAGTGTAACATAGCGCGTCGCATATGTTTGCATGATGGAAAATCTTGAAGCTCCTCGTTCTTCTTTCACCAAACAATTCCGGATTAGCCAAGCTGCTGGGACCAAGGAGGATGGATCTGCATCTTCATTCACAACCTTCAGAAGACGGCTCAGTATGTTTGCTTCTCCACCATGACACTGTGGACCTCTTTTTGATTTGTAAGGTACACTAAGGCTCGAGTAGCAGCTGTCTGGATTTCCGGTGTTGTACTATCTTCTAACATTCTAGCAAATGCTTTCAAACTCCTGTCCAGAACATCTGTTGAGATCTGGTCCTTTTGCTCATACTCTCTTGCTCTGCTAATGATCAGGCAAACAATCTTTGCTACAATCTCCAAAACAGCATGAGTCCTACTTTCATCTACAGATCTCAGAAAATAACCCAAGAGTCTTGGATCCGTAACCATGACCTTATACAACTCATGCCCAGAGGCTAGAGTCCATAACGCACTCCATGCTTCCAACTGCACCCTTGAATCTGCAGACTGCGCCAAACTAAGACATCTTTGCACAAATTCGAGCATCAGTCTTCTCTTCCGCACATCTTCTATCTGTTTGCTTTCGGTGATGACTCTTTTCATCGTTACACAAACCCAACTTAACCCAAAAGTAGCTACATCTTCACGAAGACCTTCTAGCATGTTTTCCAGAAGTTGTGGAGACCTCACAACCAATTCATGTGTTGTCCCTATACACCCTAAAGATACACAAAGCTCTCATTGTCCCTCCACGAGTATTTGTGGGCATATTAGCAGCGAGCAGCTTCTCATACAGTTTTATGGTCTCCACCAACCGTACCCCGTAATTCTCGTTTGGCATTCCATCCCCTTCGCTTAGCACCGTTTTCGCCACGTCTCTCAAGACATCAGGATGAGCATCTCGGTGGACTAGGGGTTGCAGATGCACCCAACTCGTTTCTATAATTCCACTGTCAGGTAAAATGCTGGCAAGATGCTTTAAAGCTGCTAGCACTGCACATTGTGCATCTGGTGGTGAGACAGTAGGTCTCAGGGTTGTCAACAATCCACTCAGAGCACGAGGATGGGATACAATTTTTTCTGCACTCACGACAGTCCATGCCAATTCCTTCAATATGTTGGCTGCGTTGACAAGCAAATGAGGGCGACTGTCCCCTAACAAACCAATTACAATATCCAAGACATCGGGAAGGAGGATGGTCTTGGCTTTAATCTCGTCATCTTGACAGTATATTGCAAGGAAAACACGAGAAGACCACCATAAAAGGTCGCTCTGATAGAAGGCACGGACATCCAGGAAACCCATAAGACCTCGGGTCAAACCTGGAGTTGAAGCAAGTTTCTTCCTTGCCAGTTTTGAAGAAGCTGGAACCTGACGTATTGTGACTAGTCTCCATAACATGGAGAGAAGTGACTCTGCAATATCTACATCGTCTTTCAACGGAGATATGCCCCAAGGCCACTGCAAAATTATGATAACATATGAAGTTAACCTGGAAAATTGTGGTTCTTCTAAGAGAGCCAGGGGGTTTCTTACAGAAAAGCAGCCACTCAATGCTTCCACATACAAAGCAAGCTCTTTGCATGGTTCAGGATGTTTCTCTAAGTACTTGTGAATCTTCTCCGAGAGTTTTCTTTCTGTTCTGGGAAGTGCATCTCCATACCGTGCGGCGGTCCAGGAGATTGATCTCAGAGCTGAACATGTAGCCAAAGCTGTCTCTGGTGTTTCCAGCAGTAGCGAGATTTCTCCATCGATGTCGGCCACCTCTCCCGTCGCCAAATATTGGAGAATTATCTGCAGGATATAAATACACAAACACTTATGTGAGATTAATGATGAACCCCTTCACCACTAGGACCATCGAGCGTTAAGATTCTCAAATACAAACATGCATTTGAGAATGGAAAGCAACTTGAAATCAGGACTAGAACAAATGCTAGAACAATTTGGTGTGAAATAAAAATGAAGGCTTTCTTTCCGATTGGGAAAAGAAGGAGAGGAGAGAAAGGAAATGGATATACATATTATTCATCAATTCACCGTTCTTGAGATACGATGTGCTTCCGTCTGCCACTTCATCCCGCATTCAGGGTACTCAGGATTCAGAAGCTTCGTGAAGGATTTCATGAAACCTTTCTTTGCACGTATTAGCCAATCCGCACCATGGACGAATTCTGTATGGAGTGCCAACTTGCTTTTTGCATTTACACAGCACTCTGAATTGCCGTAAAGAAAACACAAGGCAGTACTCAGGAACTTTTCCGTGTCAGAGTCAGAGCTCCCTCCTCTGCCCGCTCCGCTTTGAACGTTCCCTTCAGTCAGCTTCAAAGTGACTGCTTCAATATCTTCCGGTTTCATCGCCTGAACAAGTTGCTGCCGAAGATCCATGCAAACACCATTGATTCCAAAGCTGTCCTCTCCCATCAACTTTCTTGCTAGCGATCTCAACGACAGAACATTCTTTGAAATCTTCAAAGGAACGAGCGAATGCTGTTTCAACCAATTATTCAAGTCTGCATAAAAGTACGAGAATTCTCTCGGTTGACAAGTGTGTAGTGTTTCTTGCAGTATCAAGAGTAGAAACGACCCTTCAAGAATCCTAATGAATCGGCCGGCCTACAAATGAACTGTACGGTATATTTGATTTTGCAATTGTATTGGGAATACGATTTTCTTCAATATGTGTTTCTTATGTAAGTGACATCCTTGATTGGATTTAAGCACAAACGCGTTAAATATATGCAAAATCTTTGTTTGGGATACGAGTACCCTTGTATGCGAGCCTTGAAAGGACATGCCACTGGACATCTTAAGTTAGCGAATGAAATTAAAATACATACTATTAGCTCGCAGAGCTTGGTGATTCATTCATCACCTTAATTAGGTCTTGCTCTTCCTTTAGTTTAAAAGAAAACCAGATCGAAATCGTACATGCTTTTCTCAAACGATCGATTCTCTAAAACATGCTCTAAACAACGAGGCATCAAAGATTTGCCATCAAATAATTGTATGACAGGAATTTTCCCTCGCCGACATGACTAGTTATATAAATTGGTAAAAAAAATGTATCAAGTAAAATAAAAAAGAAGTTTTATCCTGTATTAACCTGTTTAAGAGTTTTACTCCCGATAATTAAATTTTGCATTATAAATATCAAGCAATCTTCTATCTTAATATAAAATGTGTATACTTTGAATCGTATGAATTGATTGAGATTAAATAAAAATTACTTCTAAGATACTAAAATTCTCATTATTTATTATAGATTATATATTTCAAATAATAATACATGTGAATTGATGTTAGTAGAAATCAAGATTCAAATTAGACTTCAAAAAATCTTATCTATTTACATCATACATCATACTTTTCTCATTTTTTTTGTAAATGTTTCAAACTGTATGGCATATACTTCAAGCTTCAAATAGCCATAAAAATAGATTTTAAAATTAATGCTTATAAAATTATAAGCATTAATAAAAGTATCATTTTTATTCCTTCCAAAATTTACAAAAGAATCATATTAACCATGTGAAGTTCCATATCCAGTATAACATTAACTAAATTATTAATGAGACCAAAGATGAGATTATTATCCACTAGTGGGAATTACAAGTCCTTGAACTCCTAAAAAACTTGATGGTTATTGAGGTTGTTGTTATTATTCCATAAGAAAACAAAAGATTTCAAAATAGAAATAATATTTACAAAGGAAGTATTATGTTTATCCTTTTTTTTATCAAAAGGATCATTTCTACCATTTCACATTGGACTATCTACTTAATTGTTCTTATCATATTATAAATGAATAATAAGCTGACATTGAATTGAATTATGTGATATTGAGAACTTTTATATTAGCTAAATTTTTCAATAGTCAAAGATTTAATCAAACAGTGGGGTTATAAGTAAAAATAACTTAACATGTTTTTCTTGTTGATTATTGTTAAATTTGTATTTTTCAAAATAATAAGATTTCAAAATTGTAATAATCCAAAGCTCCTCTAAAATTTGCAATGGTATTGAAGTGTGAACCTACGGTTAATCAAGAAATAATGCATTTTCTTTACAAATAAGAAAGATGTTTGTGAGATGGTTAAGATATGACTATAATGAAAGTAAAATTTAATCTTCCTTTATTTCTAGGTAGATGGAGCTAAAAACAGGATTGAAAAAAATTTAGGTTAACATCTGTTTTTTAGCTTATAATCACTCATAGGAAGTAAAAAATTTGATAAATAAATTTCAAAGCAAAAGGAGAGCATAAAAAAATAGTAGATATAATACTAAGGATGGTGGATTTGCAACAAGCAGTACATAAAGAATAGAGAGTGTATATCACGACAAGCTTTATTTACACACAAGTTCTAATATACTGAATAATGAAAAGAAGCAATAAAAATTTCCTAATTAACATATATGGAAGCACACAAAAGTTCATCAATACCCCATAAAGTACAAAGGTGCGAAGCTCTCGACCAACAGCCCAATGTGCTATTAGTAATTGTATGGAATTTTTATCAAAAGCTCATGATACTATTGGAAACTCATATTCTTCCCAACATTACAGCTCAAGACTTGTCATAGTCTTTTGTACTAAAACCTAGCTTATCTATATGAGCAACAAGATAGCAAAAAGATTAAAAACTTCTTGATAAAGATGCAACCTATAAATATCAAACTAGTAACATACACATAATCAAGATGAGACCCATCTTAGCCAAACTTGAAATGGTAAGTAGCAACAAATTAAACTTTAAATTGCAAGTGGTGAAAATAAAATACAAGAGAGTATAAAGAGCAAATAGATGAGATCAAAGGAAAGAGATAGGATAATAAAGATCAAGTTAGAGAAACAGAAGTATTATTTGACAAAACATTTGCAAAGTAAAGTCCAATACTAAAATCACACTTTTTAAAATAAAAATTTTGGTAATTCAAAATGTGATCACAAAATCACACTTCTCTAGGAGAATATAAGCAACCTAACGTAAAACTTTGACATACCAAAGATCAAGTGAGGGTTAGAGGTAAGTATTATTGGACAAAAGACTTGAAATTTAAAATCCAACCCTAAAATCACATTCCTTTTAACGTGAAAATTGGTAATTTTAAATATCATTGTGAAATCATACTTCTCTAATAGTAAGAAACAATCTAAAGTAATAGTGAATTCACATTGTTGATCTAAGTTCTTGATCTAAAGGAATATTAAAATATTCACTTAGGTAAGAGAGATTGGCTCAACCATAATTATAAGGTATGAATTTTTTTTGAGGAAATAGGTAATTTGAAATAAGATTCTGAACTTACTTTCATAGAATAAATGACATATGTAAATTGCAATTTTGAAACCAAATTTTTATGAAGACAATTTTTTTGTGAAGTAGAAACAGTTATCATAGGAAAACCTGGAAACCTAAACTTAAAGTGTTATATTGAAATCTCTCTTTTCTATGAAGGAATCTTTTAAATTGTAATTTCTAAATCTAAATTTTATCAGAAAAATAAAATGAGATTCTCCAATCCAACTTCTATAAAAGAAAGCAAGTATAAATTCAAAATTTTTGTCTGGATTGCAATTTTGAAACCCTACATTAATATGAGAAAATTGCAAATAACCAATGTCATTTCAATTTTTATTATCAATAGATGATTTTTTTAATACAAAGTAGTATTTTGTGAATCACACTAAATTGCTAGTTCTATCATATAAATTTAAATTTTAAACTGTAAAATTGGAAATCTTAAGTATGATTTGCAACATCCTAATTTTTTAGGAGAAAATTTACTATCTAGAATCCAGTTTTGAAATCTAACTGTCATATGGGAAATTATCAACCAAAAGTAGAATTTTAGATCCAAATTTTCTGGTAAAATTTGGTAATTTAAGAAGTTTGAAGTTTAAGAAGTCTCACTTTTATACTCTTATAAGAACATAATACGCAACTGAAAGTATAACTATGAAATTCTAAGATTGGAGAAGAAATTTAGGAATCTAAAGTGCAATTTCAAAGTCCATGTTCCATAAGAGAGAACTTTACATTTCTGGAGTGTGATTTTGAAAACTAACTTGTGTAGGAGACAAGAATTATAAGCAATCTAAAGTATGATTTTAAGCTCTAATTCTTTGTTTCTAAATCTAGTTTACTTAGGAGGCATAGGTCTTTTGGGAAGAGGATTCTTGAATTGCAATATTTTATCCGATAGAAATATCCTTATGATGTTTGGGATTTCCTTAAATATAATTATTAAATTATATTTTCTACTTAAACTTTGATTTTGAGAACATAATTTAAAATTTTTGATTTTGCCTTACTATTCCTTACAAAAATCATACTTCTAAAATGAGATAACAATAAATCTAATATGATCAAATACAAGGAATATTTGACATTCACAAAAGTTTTATGTTTTATGTGGAATATTAACCTTTTACAAGACAAATTTCATCAATTTCATGGAAATGTATATCCTTTATATCCTAAATATACCTAAACTCTATATACATATATATATATATATATATACAAAATATAAAGATTATAAGATGAGATGAGATAAGTTGATCCTAGTGTAAATACAATATATGTATAAATCTAATAAATTGCAGACTTGGAAATATTAGGAGAATATTGCTGACTAAATTAAATATTAAAAATAGCTTCTTCTTTTAGTGCACTATTATATTGAACTAGGAGTGATGTACATTAATTACATAGGATAACAAGAAGGATGGGAAGACTGAATCAAGCAATACATGGATAAGACATATGAGGTACAATGAGAAACCTTCTTATTTTTCTTGATTTCTGATTCAAATTTACATCTCCCCACTTATGTACATTCAAGAAGATAAAATTCTAGTATTGTATTTGTTTAAGTAGATTTTAGAGCTATACATTTAGGATAGCAAAAGGTATAGTATCTTATGTACATTCAAGAAGATAAAATTCTAGTATTGTATTTGTTTAAGTAGATTTTAGAGCTATACATTTAGGATAGCAAAAGGTGTAGTATATCAAACAAAAAATATGTCTTGTAAAAAAAATGTATATCTTGACCAAAAATGTAAAAAAAATCTTATAATCCAATTTTTATATAAATAATGAGTACAAAGATTAAGTCTAGAATGCTTATGATCAAATAGTTGAGATTGACTTATTTCTACAAACTTATCATGTAAATATTGTTTATAAAAAGTTCGTACACTCTAATAATGGCAACAAGTGTTAACATCACAAATTGAAATCTAGCTATATTATATCTAGTTTCACCTTAAGGAACTGCAATTTGGCATTGTACTTTCTGTGAAAGAAAATGTAATTTTAGAATCTCACTTTAGAAGAATATCATTCTCTAAAATGAAAATAGTACAATTTTAAATTTCATTTCAAAAATCCTATTTTCAAGAGAATTATTATTCCAGAATTGCAATTCTTGTGAAAGAGAGTATAATTTTTATAATCTTTTTTCTAAAGACTAGACCGTTCTAAAATTGCAATTCTTTATGAAGAGAAATGAAATTGCACTTTATCATTCAGTTTACACTTGACTCATCCAATTTCTTTGGAACCAAAAGAGAATATTTGATTACCTCTTCTTAGTACTATTGGATCTTAACTGTCTAATTTAGTAGTTCTTTATTTAAAAAACTTGACTATTTCTTTGTTAATTCATAAGGATGTCCTATTTCTTTGACATCTTTATTTGGTTAAAATTTCTTGACTTTATTCTAATTCTCTTTGACATCATCTCATCTTATATTTAAACTTGGCTTGTTTTTGTTTGCTTGATTCTCTTTTATGCCATAAGGTTTTTGGTTTTTATAAGCTCTCTCTTGCAATATTGGTCTATTGACCCTATATTGTTTTCCTTTTCTTACTATAGTCATCTTGTATAATGGTTTTGTTTGATCCTTTTGTTTATTCTTTTTTATTTTTAAGTTTATTCTTCTTACTCGCTCCCTTCTACCTATATGTTTTTGTCTTGCTTCATTGTTTCTCTTTTATTTCTAATATCAAGTATTTCTCTTCCGTTTCCAATTTTTATAAAATTTGAGAAATTGGTTTCAATGTTCAATTTTAATGTATTTTTTCTATTTCCTTCTCCTTCATCTTACAGTTTTTTAATCTGGTTTAAAATATCTCTTTTATTTACTAGTTGCTACTCCAAGGTGAGATTGTGAAATTATTTTTTTCTACCAAATCTCATAAACTATCCCATCAAATTCATTCTTAAATATAGTTGTAAAGTCTCTCTTCAAGATAAGCTTAAATTTTAAAATTGCATATATAATCCTTTTTTTAGTTTAGAGTCATTATTACAGATCTAGAATCCCATCATTCTTACTTGTTTCCCTAACGTTGAGAGATTAGGATATTATCATATCTTCATTTTTCTGTCCTAAAGTACAATTTTGACATCTCACCTTTTTCATTATCTTAAAGATTCTAAATTTGCATTTATTTCAAAGTGAGATTCTAGAATCTCACTTTTAGAATTAGTATAATTTTGCAATTCTAGGATTTTACTTTTATTCATAATTTTATCTTAAATATTATGTTATTGTCTTTATTCCAAAGTATGATTATCATATCTCACTTTTGTTATTTATCTTTGGAATCTAAAATCTCATTATAATGGAAGTCAGAATTTAAAATCACACATTTAACAATTAAATTTAAAATTATAGTATTTTTATTGAGCATCCTTTCTTGAGAATAAGAATATTTAAATTTCCACATCTCTTCATTCTAAAGGAGAAATAAAAATTACCACTTTTATTTATTATCCTTAAGATCTCAAATTCTCTTCATTTGAAAGTAAGATTCTATAAAAAAAAGATTAAAATTTAGATCTTATTATTTATCATGAAAATTCTACTTCTAGAAATTTAGAATAATAATATTTTAATATTCCACTTTCAATTGTCAATTGCAAAATAACACTATGAAATCAATTTTTTATTTATCTTTGAAATTTTCTAAAATCTAAAGATCTAAAATTTCATTCATTTCATTATATTCCAAATTAATTTTTTGTGATAATTCTAACATTGTAAAAATGCTATCCTTTTTCCATTTCTTCATTCCTAAGTAAGAATTTAAAATTCCAACTCTATTCTTTATCTTTTAAATCTAAGACTTTAGTCATTTGAAATGGTATTTTAAAGTCTCATTTTCATCATTTAAGATTGTCATTAGACTTAAAATCCTTATATCTTTTGTGACCATTCTCATTGTAGAATTAAAATATTATAACTCTTCTATTTCTTCATTTCACGGTAGGATTCTTAAATCCTAGCTTTGTTACTTATATGAAGTCTAAAATCTCATTTGCTTGAAAGTGTAATTTGAGGATTCCACTTTTATAGTTTATAGTGGCCATTCTAAATTTGGAATTCCACTATACTTCCTAATCATTACACTTCAAGCATGTTGGGAATATACATTTTAACCTCTTAATTTCTTCATATTAATAGAATTCAGAAATCTTAATTTTTGAATTTATGATTTTTTTGGTTAATCTAGAATCTTTTTTTCTCATTCATTCTCATTCCAACCTCACTATTTCAATGTCTTTTACATTCTCATATTATTGAGGTTACAAACACCATTTTCATGCTTATAACCAAACTTTTAATTTTTAAGTCTCTTTTGCTTTAATTACAAATACTTTACTAATTTAAGTATTTTTATATATCTATATAATTTCTTTTATAATGAACTCCTTGAACCATTCTATTCAAAAAAAGAACCGTAAAATTTTGAAATCTCTCTTAATCTTATATTATTAGATCTAATATATTTTCATTCTTCTTCTTAGATTTATTTTTTCTCAAACTTTTAATTTCAGATTGCTCTTTTCTCACAATTACAATCATCTTAGTACATTTTTTGCTTCCAAATATATTTTTCATTGACACATTAAGCCTTTTATTCTTTCAAGTTTGAATTTTTTTATGGATTTCTATTTTCATTATTGACTTAGTATATTCAATTTTCCTACATCCTTGAAAATTCCAATATCCTAGTTTCATTATTTTTCTGTAATATCCTTACAATTTACTCTTTTTTTTTCATTACAATCACTCTTACAATATTTGTGAATGTCTATATATGGAACAATTTCTGTTCTTTAATATGTACCCTAATCTTTGTATTCTTCTTGTTTTTTCTTCCTATTTTCTCTACGTCTTGTCACTTTTAGCATCCTATTATTGAAAATTTTGTTATGGATATAATTTATTTTATTTTCTTATAAGCGTACTAATTCTTATAGTCTTCCTACTTCTTTACTATTACTTCCTTTTCCTATGGAAATTTGAGTCCTTATTATGACTATCTTTGCTCTTTATGCCAATTTCCTTATCCTTGTGTCTTTACAATTCTTTTGTCATGATCACTGTACTAAAAATCCCTCTCTTTATTATTGAAATAAACTTAGAAATTTACAATTTATCTTTCTGCTAATTACAAGCACTTTTAATATTTTTCCTAATTTCTCTTTGTATAAAAGTTCTTTTATCATTACCACTCTAAGCCTTCTTCCATTTAAGGTTTGTCCCAAATTCCCTATGTTCTTATATTTTTGTTTGTCATCAACCAGTTAAAGCACCCTAAATACAATGTTGCTAGTTTTTTCTTTTGCTATTTTGCCAATCTTCAGACCTAACGGAGTCACCGCAAAGTTATAGTAACGGTCTTACCATTAAACTTTTTACATTACGGGAAGAAAAGGCGACCGCTAAGGATAACAAGAAGGAGGAGAAGACCCATCATCAACCTGCACAAGGAAAAAATGGAGTTAAGCCCCAATAGTATCTGTATGAAAAAGTCTGCCCCACTATCCGTAATATTGAACATCTACTAGACATTAGAATGCTTTTACTTTGCTTTTACGTTACCACTTGAAGGTTTTATTTCTTCCAAATTTCCAATCTTTATTGTAACTCAAAATCTACTAAGATACTTTTGTATCTTAAATATTATGTAACTAGTACATTTTAGTAGACAGTAAAGGGAAAATAGATCCAACTATACTTAAAATTACGTTGGGCAAAACAGACCTCTTTATATTTTCTTCATCCAAGGATAAAGATTACTAACATTTAGTATTTCTCAACTGGATTTTCTTATATAGTAACATATAATTTATTAAATTTTATATTATGATGAAGTCCTTGAATACTTAAGATGAGATTTGATTGAGTGGAAATGTTTGGTAGTCATTTTTAATAACAATAAATAATCCTATTTCTTATATTTTGTGCCATTGGCAAGTGTTTTGAATTTCATCTTGTAAATTTATGAAAGTCAAACCTTTTGTGAATTTGGAAGAATAATCTCAGTTATGGTACTCCGTCTATATTTAAATTCTAATCAACTTTCTAAACTCTATTAGACATCCCATCAAACATTAATGATTACCATTAGTTTGAACTTGATGTATTAAGATAACATTCTTCAGTAAATTATATTAATATCAAATTAATTATATTTCTAAATTTAGTTAGAATTTACTAAAACTATTTTGGATTAATATAAAATACATTCTCTCTGCAGAAAACTTAGTAATTTATATTTCCCCGTCTTCAATCATCTGGGTGGGGAAGCTACGATTCGGGGCAACTGGCACTGATGAATGATTTGTTCGATCTCCGCAAGCTGGTTGTGTGTTGCCGTCGCTGTTCTTGGCAGTACCAACCTTTGGTAACGACATACACGAGGCCACTGGATGATGCGAATGTCGAGGGTGGGGGAGGCCACAGTGAGGACCCAACTGTGGCACAAGATCCCGACACAGCTGGACGCAGTGACAGTCACTTACCGTGTGGGAGAAGCTTGGTTACATTTACGATCCAATGCATGGCTGTATTCGTGGAGTACATCTCGAGCTCGGATCCACGAAGCGAAGCTCAGCGCATGAGCGAGTCCTCATTTTGGTTAGACAACATGAATCTAGCACTGATTCACCAAGAATGGGACAAGATACAAGAAAAAGCCCAAGAATCCTCTTCATACCAAAAAGCTTCAACTGATCTAGAATGGAGAATAGCAAGCTTGAAGAATATCAAGCCATACTTGACAACTAAACTTGGGATCTTGTCAAATTACTTATTAAAAGAGAATCCATTCTTGCATGTTGGGTATGTAAATTCAAGAACAATATAGATAGCTCTTGTGCATCATAAGGCTAGAGTAGTAGCTAAGGGTTACTATTAATATTAATTAATAGACTATACTAAAGGACCCCATGTCTTGGAGGTTGAAAACGGCTAGCCAAGGCCTTGGGCTGCTGACAAAATAGACTGAAGATCGAGGATGAGAAATGAAGACACTACGGCCTCCGCTTTTATAGGGAATTAGAGTACTGATATCACCATCGCAACATCTCCGTCCTTCGCCCCTCTTACAACGGCTGACAACCTAGATGAGTGTCTGCATTACTGTGTAACCCATGGTTGAGAAATATACGCAGAGATAGACTGAACAGCACTCCATATTTTGCACTTCGATTTTGCTGCATTCAAGTTGGGTAAATCCTCGATGGAGGTGGAGGTTGTAAGTTATAGCTGCAGGGTTAGTGCTGGCAATGAATACTCTTGTGACGTAACTTATTCAAAAGAAAAATTCAGTCAGAGCATCGAATTATATGCGTCTGGTGACAAGATAAATGCTATATTTAGATGATTATAAGTTTAGCTAAATAAGTCGATGGCCACTCCTTCATATGGATGTCACTAGTAGAGTCTATCTCTTTATGTTTACCTTCTCTTGATACAAGTCTACCTCTACCTCTTTAATATGTGACATCTCTTGTTTTTAGCTTGAAGGATTTGAAGTACAAGGTACATGACATTTGGTTGGTACGACAAAGAAGGCGCTTTTTGGATTAGTTCAAGCTACGAAAACTGGAATCTCAAACATACCTTTGTCATGTCATTCAAAGTAATTTAGATGTAAATATATACTACAAGACATCTTCTCAAGAAATTGTTCATTAGTTCAAGCTAGCAAAGTGTGGAATCTAAACTTAACTTTGTCATTTTAATCAAATAAGCAAGATGTAAATGTATACTACGAGACATCATCGCCAGAAAATGTTATTTGATTTGCATGCAGATCACTTAATCATCTTTAGAGTTGGTGAGTAAAGAATTTGCAACCTCATAATTAATTTCTTCACATCCTTCAAGATGAAAGGTACTGAAACTATAAAGTATTGTCTTGGTTTGGAAACAAGGAGGAGATCATAAAGAAAGCATGCATGTCATATTCATATTGACTCAATCTTGCACAAATACGGGGATGGAAGATTGCAAAGGGAGCTTCACACTCTTTTGAGACACTAAAAAACTAGCTTTTGATGAGTCCTAGAAAGGAAGTCGATGAGAATCTATAATAGCTAGTATAATAGTATTTGATTAATGGATGAGAATCTAACTAGGTAGGAACGTGGCTCTAATAGTTCAATTCCATTATGAAATTGGCCAGTAAATTTGATGAGTGATAACATAAGGTTTAAAAAGAGCAATAAAGCCCCATTCTACTGCAATCTACTGAGCATTAGTCCCATTTTACCTCTTGTGTTTCATCGTCGTACGACTTAATAGGATCTTCCCATCCTTCTTGTTATCTTGTTGACCACAGCAACAGAACATCCGTCAATTCAACCCTCGATGATGTTCAATCCACCCAAGTCTATACTATTCACTAGAAATAGAGCAATGTCAATGTGGCATGGTTACATTCTGGAATTCGCAAGCCAGAAGGGAACTCAAGTCCAGCTGGGATACTCCAAACTGATCTCGAAGAATCTGAACGATCTCAAGTTTCTGATTCATAAATTGGTCGGAAGGTCTACAAGTCCAACAGGGATACACCGAACTGCGCTCATAGTACTTATGGATTGACAGCATCTGATTTTCGAGAGGATCTCAGTGTGGTGTTTCTACAAGTAGAAGTCATTTCTAGGAAATCTTCATTGAATAATCAACACCGGCAATATGTTTGATTTAATGGAACAGAAGAAATGATGTATTGTAATGATGGGAACAGAATGTCTTGGAGAAATGATCCAGAACACCGGCAATTAATAAGAACAGGAGTCACGAGGAATTGTAATGATTTGGAACAGGATGTATTGGAGTACTGATCCAGAACCCACTTAGGACGGGACGTGACATATGCATGTGCAAGCAAGAAGCAACGCAAGCACGCAAAAGATGGTAATGTAAGAAATGCGAGAAATGCAAGTAAACTTGAAGATGGTTATGCAAGCACGCAAGTGATGGTAATGTAAGAAATGTGAGAAGTACAAGTAGACTTGAAGATGGTAATGCAAGCACGCAAATTATGGTAATGTAAGAGATGCGATAAGTGCGAGTAAGCTTGAAGAAGTGCAATCAAAACCGTGAGATAAGTAAACAAAGGCACAGTGGAATAGTTGGTGAAAAAGAAGTACTTCTATGATGTCGTGCAGCAGCATAAACAAGCAAATATGGATTCAAACGGACGAAAAGTTGATGGCCTCGGGAATCGCATTCATAGTTAAAATAACGAGATTCACAGTTTAAAATAACCAGTTATTTGAGGAAAACGAGCAACCCTAGTCAAGCATTAAAGCACGACTAAAGAGGAAGAAAGAGGAAAACTCAACCAAAGGGTACGAAATGGTAAACTGGAGCGAAGTGTGATCAGAAAACAAGGGCGACTGCGTAGGATATGAGGAAATGAGAGCAGAAGCTGTGCGAGGAAAGGGAAGTGCAGTTGGAATGCACATGAATTGAAAGCAAAACTAAATGAGAAGTACATGCCGAAAGGAGATCAAATTAAACTCACAAATCGAATATAAGGCTAAGCACTAGAAGGGGGACTGCATAGGATAACACGAAGGACGGGGAGACCCTATCAATCCGTACAAGGATAAAGCATAAAAAGGTAAAATGGGGCTGAACTCGAATAGTATCAATTTGAGAAATCTACCCAATTGCACCTTAAATATCTTTCTGCACCTAAGATAGTTGAGCTTACTAAAATATCTTCTGCACCTAAGATCTCTCTGCAAGTCGTATGGTCTAAACGAAGTGTGATCGGAGTGAGTTATCCAAATCGTATGGTCTAAATCCAAGTCGTATGGTCTAAGCGAAATGTGATCGGAGGGTGTATTTATCGTATCATGCATACAGTGTGTATACACCATGGATTACGGACGTATGGGCCCCAAATCAGACTGTGTAATAAGTCTGCGCGTAAGTACTCCCGGGATGCCATGCGCCGACTTATGTGCATGTTATCCACTCTCTTCCACTGGTCGGCAGTTAACTTGGATTTCTCTTCTTAACTCGCAAGAACCACCTGTATTGTTTTGTCTTCACAAGAAAATAAGAGCCTGCCATGAGGATACTTTTGAGTCTCTGCTCTATTGACCTGTTAAGCAATAAACTGGCCTCCCTCCCAGGAGTTGTTATCGATTTCGAGCTGAAGATATTATGTTTCACATGACTCATGTGAACTTTCTGCGGTAAAGCGCGCACCTGAGATTTGGTGTGCGGTATACCTCACCTACTTCTGAAGACCTTCCTAAAGAGGGTATTTGTTGGAAGGTCACTCAACTCAAGGTACCTTCTGATCTTGTTTACAACGTGTTTCATGATATTAACTTCGTGTCAATTGTCCCTGGGTTGGTGTTTTGCAAGACCGGAGAAATCCGATTCAGCTCGATTTGCAACAATGAACTCGGTTTGTACTGGACATCCATGTTGTCATAGGTACTCAACCTGAACAACCTCGTCTGCGTGACCGGTTTTACTAGTATCTATCCCGCATCTCTGAAGTAGTTTTGGTTTCTAGAAATTTGAAAATTCAATTGGAATTGGCTTAAGCAATATCTAGTGACAGACAGATTCAATGTGATCTTAGACCTCTCGTGCAAAACACATGCAGGGGACCGGTGGACACCAGCATCTCCAACCTACAAGGCATGGTGATAATCGGCCAACAGAGTAATGAGTCCACCGAACATAATCATTCAACAGGCCATGACGAATACCTCTTCTTGAAATAGAAGTGAGCCATTGGAGACAGCATACTTTTATGCACATCTCGACAACGGCATCTTTAAGTGGCATAATGAGTAAATTACAATAGCATTTGAAAGCATGGAGGGTATCATTAACTAGTCTACAACTAGAGATGGATAATGCACACCTATTTTCTCTCTTTAAGTTAAGCAAGTGCCGCAAAGATTTTTTTGCTGAAGGGCCAATGATGCACACCTACCACTCTTCATGGAACCTGCCCACAAAACCATGGCCGTCCGGCCTTCTATTCAACAATAAGGCTAATCTAGCCAGTGACTCAGCGTCAAAGATTTCTGATCATACACCCCCTTCTACTCATCTACATGTGTGAGTGCAAATGATCTCTATACTTACAATTGGGACCCCCTGTAAGGGTCATCACCGCATCCCTCCACAAACAAGTATCCTGCCTTGCTTGATCCGTTGTCGAAGCCACATTCTTTGCAACACAAACTGCTCCACATCTACTCGGCCCTCATCTCTTCCTCTTTCGTACATAGAACCCACTCCAACATTTTTCAGGTAGCCAAATTCTATACTCTTCCAACAGCTTGATTCGCCATTCGGAAGACATCCCAGACCTGATACACCGAGGGACAAGTCTAGCGACCGATTGTCTTGCTTCTCTTTGGAGCGATGTCTGGAATCTCTTTGCGATGCAGATTTCGGTGAGGACAACGCCTTGCTAGTGCCTGCTGTAAAAGTAGCAATAATATCCTCCTCCTGATAGACAACCTCATCAATCATATATACACTCGACTAGAACTAAGATGCATGTTGGTGCGACATAACAGAAAGTAGCTATCAAGATGAAGTACTAGCCCGGAATTAAGCAACAATTTTCATCGTGACATAAATGTTGGACAATGCAAACGCATTCCAATAAGCAGGGCTCTTACCTCATCTTTGATTTTTGCCTGATAGTCTTGAGGTACGAACTCAAGATCTGTTTCCCACTGAAGCCAGGGCAAGACAAGCCCGTCATCATTCAAAGTCGTCTTTTGAAAGAATGTTGTCGTTGATTTCCCAGTGCATTTGCCAGTCTGCTCAATTTGAGCGCAGAAAGAAATGAGAGGTTCAAGCACAAGAGTCTTTTTCTCTGAGGTGCGAACAATATCCCTTTTTTGTGGACTGAAGCTGACATCTTTTACGGACCAAGTAGGGCAATGTTTCTCTTGCTTTGAAATGCTGATGGACACGGTATCATTGACACTCATCGGGTCAAGCCCTGAAATACATTCTTCAAAGAACCGTTGGGCATCTTCATCCAAAGACTTGGACACAAGCTGCTTCTCGATATCCGGGCCCTGAATTAGAACAGACAATAAGTTAGCTAGCAGTAGAACCTCCGCACTAAATGAGATAAAAGGAGAATGATGAAAGACAGACGTAGAACTCTATGCTTGTATTTGCAAGAGAACAAGAGCTACGGAAGTGACTTTTCGTTCGTTCAGAACTGTCAACATACGACTTTCAGAAAAGAAACGAAGGAAAAGGCACTGGATTCGATTCATCGTACCGACAGCTGAATAAACTTCACGGAATTCGACAGTATGCGACAACTTTGCTAGCCACTAAATCATCGTAGGCAAGAGACTACTCTTATGCAAAGTTATTCCGAAGGGGTAGAGGGATGAAACACTAGAAAAATATACTAAGACTAAACCAGCTCGCATCAACATCTTATATTGCGGACTGCCCTAACCCCGCTTGAGCTAAGATACAGAAGCTAGAAGGATCACTGCAAAGATGACCTACCATAAAGGGTTTTGTCGGTGGAGGTGCTCGGGGTTGTGTTTGTGGCTTTGGGCGAGAGCCAGGTTGAACAGGCACAAGTTCTTTGACGACTTTCACAAGATCAAGGCATCGACGCTCCTCTACAGCTAGTTGACTCCAGAGTTCCTGCGCTCTCTTCTCTGACTGTTGCACCACAATTTCTTTTAGGTCTCCTCCAACTGAACTTATGAGAGCAAGAATAGTACGATGCTCTGACCAAAATCAGGAATATCCCGCAACTCGGACTGTGTACTCCACTTCAGACTTGTTTTAATGGAAAGCTGACGTGGAACAAGAAATCTCGTGATACCTGTTCAAGCTTAGCAGCATACTCTCGACGAATATCGGCGACAGTAGAATCAACGCCATCTGATGCTGATGCCCCGGGTATGCTTACACGTAGTCCCCCTGGAAACGAAGATGTGGGAAGACCTAGTTCCTTGCTCATAGACTTCTAGGAATTACAAACCAAAAATAAAAAATGAGTGAGTACCAGACGAGTATCTCCAGCGTCATGATACTAGAAATCGCAGACTGCTGACAGACGGCATGCGTTAAAAAGGATCTAACTGAGACAGTCTTCCCAATTTCCGAGTCCCTAATGTCGATAATATGAGTCCATGCTTGCCGTCCGTCAGGTATTTATAATCTATAATGCAAGATTTGGCAAAGCTAATAATGAAACCGGATGGGTGACTTACCAAGATGGGAAGCCTAGTCAATAAACGTAATGGACACCTCTACCTATTAATTAGAGATAAACTCCGGTGCGATTCTCGAGGGTTACCTGCTCGATCTCAGTTCTAATATCACAAACTGCCTTCCGCATCTCAGCACGCATGGCGTCATAAAGGGTGATCGCATCTAGATCCCGTGCCGAAGGTTCCTATCATGCGATGTATGGGAAACGGTGTCAGGTCAAAGTAAATTATCTAGGATCCAACTTCAGACCGATGTGAGTGTATTGAAGTTCATGTGCTCCACATACCGAGCTTACACACATGCTCAACCGCCCGTGCACATATGATCAAGGACCTGGTGACTGCCTAACAACCAGACGAACCGAAAGCAACCATGTAATCATGTTCACACATACAAAGATGAAGGTGCCAGATACTGACGAAAACATTATTTGGATTCTAACCTTTTTCTGTGTGTGGACAGCTCTGATTGTCTTTTCTTCCTCTGGGTGATCCCTGGAGGCTTGATCATCTCCATGGCGATAGCCACGTCTCTGATGAGGTAAAACCGTGATCAGAACCTTCCCGCGAGAGTGTAGCGAACTGAGCCTCCTCAAAATGTACTAAATTAACATGAGGACTCGCAAAAGAGGACGACATTTTCACCTAATGGTGTACAACAAGCACCTTCAAGTGATACCGAAAGAACCTACTAGAATGGGAAAGTAGTGCAAAGCTGCAAATCTGATTAGGAAGGCAGAAAAAGCTCTTACATAATAAGGTTCAACCGGAGAATCTGACTGATCACGGGAAAGGTCCCGTGAACTGGACGACCGTCTCAGTCCTGCCAGAGAGCCCTCCGTCAAATTACTAGTTGATCGCCTTAGTCCACCCTGACGAGTCCCCTTGGTGTTCCCAGTTTGAGCCCGATATCGAGCGCTGCCTCCGTACTCCGAAACTGCAGTACTTCGACTTCGAGCAGTGTACCGCGAGTACACTGAGTCTACATCGCTCTGCATCACATTCAATAGTGACTCGTAAACCCTAAGGTCCCGAGGGTTCATAGCTACTCAAAATCAATCCAAGCTTTCTCATCCTGCGATTCGAAACCTCGACACAGCCAACCAACTCTAGGCAGACAAATTGTTTTAATACCAGCAACTGATCAATGGACAAATTTCAGTCATACAAATTAGGTCCATTCAGGAACAACGCAAAAACCTTTTCATTCGAGGTTGGAAGTAAACAAACCTCGGAGTCACTAGACTGATGACGCGAAGAAGCTCGCCCCTTCTGGAAGATGGAGTCGAGATGTGGGTAGCTTGAGTCTGCGAGTGAAGCAGAGTCGGAGAAGTAACGAGAATGGAAGTCAGAAAAGCTCCGCGACCTTCTGTGGTGTCCTCGTGACGGTGTTCCCGGCTCAGATGGCACAAGAGATCCGCCATCCGCCTGATTCCCTCCTATATTACATGATCTCTTCGTAGTAGATTTGAACGCCGCGACAGCCATTGTGGATCACGTCTATAATTGCGTTGACACAAGACGCAGGGTACTTTCAGCTCCGAAAACTATCTATGGAAATATTGTTTGGCCAACGAGGGGCGAATCTGCTGTTCACCAAATCAAAGGAGCAGAATGGCCCAGAGATGACCAGGGGCATCTAGCGATCACTTGCAGCTATTGACTCCAACTCAGGGAAAATTGCATCGACGACCCATTGATGTGGCCACCTCCTCGCGAGCAATCAAGACAAACTTGACCATCTGCGGCTAGTAGAGGCCTGCATGCGCTTGCATTGTATCGTTCTCTGGAGACTCGGACAACCCTGAGGGGTGAAGGAGTCAAATTTTATCCTCCTCGTCTTTTCCTCCTTAAGCATATGCTGTGATAGTAACCTCGTGAACAAAATGGTCAAAGTTCTGTCCTTAACAGTTGACAGGATCTAGCATTCGCTCGCTCACCAAATTCCCGCTCTGCTGCGGGCCGCTGAAGGAATCCAGAATCTCACAACCTTCTCCACCTAGTCGGCAGTGGCAAGGCCGAATTGAATTCGCAGTGCACCCTTGAACTTGAAATCTTACTGAATCCTTTAAGCTCAAGGAGAGAAAATCTAAAGCAGGACTCGCAATGTTCAGTAAGTTAACGCCTTCTGGTCGAATTTGTAGGTCAGGCGCCTCAGGTATCAATTACTCTTTGAGCGAGTGACAGACGAATCGTCCTTGTGAGAGGTTAACACGCGAGACTAAATCCAAAATTTTAGTCGTCAAATAAGGAGAGACAACTAAAGTCTAGAATTCATTCATGGACGACGAAACGAAGACTTTCTTTAGAGTCCCGTCTTCTTTGGTGAAAATCCATCCGGTACTTTCTCATGCGAGAAGAGGTACCCGTGAGGGATCTAACGACCGCCCTGCATTGTTCTGCAGGGCCAGCAGGTTCGCGAGTAGGCAATTCAAGGTGTCACACCGGACGATGCAAGCGCGGATTGCAGTCCAACTAGAGTAAACTAACCTGTCTTACACCACGGCGCCCTTGACAAACAACCACCTGCACGATCCCGGGGCCAAAGGGATTACGAAAACTCGCAACGAAGCTGAGCTCCTTTTCTCACTACGCAGATCACAGCAGATGGATTTCAATAGCCAAGTTCTTACTGAATCTTCCTTCTTCAACGACTTGCAAGCTTCCTTCCTCGATCTTAACAGTGCAAACTCCGCTGCCACTCCCTCGACTTCCTCACGCCTCCCCTCGACCTTTCGTATTTCCTTCTCTCTATTTCAACCGCTTCGACTTCTCATCGCAGAAGTTCCCAATTCCCAACCTCGGGTCAGTGATCGCCTAAGATTAAGATCTCCGTTACCCGGTCCGCTTTCAACAGCCTAGATGAGAATAATAGAATCTCCTCTCCTCCCGATCGACCCTCTCAATTCAGGAACCAAACAACAACCAATTCACTGGCGCAGTAATGGTCGGTCAATCAACATTGCCTGTATGTTCTCGGATTCAAATCCTCCGGGAAGAAGAAGCAGCAGCAAGCAGCTTAGCAGCATCCTCCACTGATTCATCTTCCGCTTGTGCCTCTGCTTGTGCTTCACTTTCTTCTTCTTCCCCTCCTCCCTCTCGTGGCGCCTCTCGTCTTTCTCTCCGTTCCAACGACTGGGAGAACGACACCAGCGGCACGCAAACTCCTAAAGCTCCACCAAATACTGCGCCTCCCCCGCCGGCCCGGCCAATATAGCGGGCCCTCCCCATTCTTTTACTGTCCTTGATCGAGGCACTACTCGCGCTGCCTTCTTCCAGGTCCCACCCCATTCTTCTTAACTTCTTACCCCATCCCTTACGTGGTAGATTCCATGCCGCGGAGCTTCTAGTTCTCTCGTGCCCCATGACCGTTAGATCCCGCCATTTCAGATGACCCAATACGTCCATCTCCTTTCTACCGTAGTCGTAATTGTCTCGGCGTGGTGCGATTCAACCGCAGCCATAGTCCGCCATACCCCGCCCACTGAATCTCCCCTTGAAATTCTCGCGCCAGGGCTGTTTCCTCCTTTGATGAAGCTGTTAAATCCCAAAATAATCTGTATTATCCCGGACGTAGACGTCGACAGAACCCGAAAAGAAACACAGCTTTTCAACCGTCCGATTCTAGATCCACGGTTACTGTTGAATGAAGCATTCAACTTAAAGTGCACGGCCTTGTCACCAAAGGGTGATGGGTTTTGGCGGATACAGTAACGCATCCAGCAGTGCAGGGATGACCCGGATGCATCCGACGACTCACGAACCCCGCGACCAGCTCATCTGAAGAATGTTTCCAGTTGTAGGCGTGCAGATGGACTTCAAAACACAGACAACATTTCGTTCTTGTAGGAAGTTCCTTCGTACAGTAACTTTAGGTCAGACGCTTGTTCCTTCCCTGTTGCCTCTTCACGAACGAACTAGCGAGCACACCAGACCTAAGTCAAACCCTGCCGAGCCTGACACATTGGTTTCACTTCTCCATCCGAACAAACTCAAAATCACTCTCAATCAATTTCAATCCGACCATTCTTTAGGCTTCTTTGTGTTATTGCTTGCTTGGGCTTTCTATCCAACGACGATTTGACAAGTTCTCCTTTTTGAACTGTATTCAACTGTATTCCTCTCCCCCTTGAGTTTCCATAGGGTTCATCACATCCACAAATGAACTCCGTGTTCTTGGGGTGCCAATAGAATGCGAGAATTTTATCACACGCTTTTTAGACAATGTCTTTGCAAAGGATGTTCTTCATCCGGATGACCTTCCATTACTGAGATTCGTAGGTGACAATTGATATATTCTCCTCCAGTATTGCTCATCGACCAGCTTACCTCATCCGTATAGTTCCACTCATCGTTCTTCCTATCGCGATTGAGAGCATTTGATAGGAGATTATGGGAGTCTTTGGTGATATTATTGGACTAGGGACATTTGAGTATATGATATGATTTGGTACATAGACAGATGGCAATTTCATGTGGAGGGGTTGGCTTGCTATCTATGGAGGAGACGACACCTATAGCATTTTTGTAGTTGTGCTCTCTTGGCACCCCTATTTTCTTCTCATTTTGTAGTTGTTGATAGGCCAATTTTGGATACTTATGTGATAGAGGTGGATGGAGGATTCTTTTCTCTCTAGATGTTATTGCGACAGACAAGAGATAGTTTATCCCCATTGGCACGAGAGGATTTTCCACCTTTTGCTTCACTATCGTCAGATTGGACTAGAGGTTTACAATCTTCCTTGATGGAGCAACAGTGTGAGCATATGCTACATTCTCTCTTAGTCGACTCGTCCATTCGTCAGGCTACTAGAGCACGTCTTCGCTCTTGCTCATACAAGGGTGCATGCTCTTGGATCATAGCTCAACCATGCATTAGGGCATTCCGACTTGCATCAACTACTTTCTCCATAACGATGAGGTTTCGCCTAGGTTTGGTCCACCTATCTACATCTTCATTACTCACTTGTGAGTGTGGTTCTACACTAGATGCAATAGCGGTCCACATGACATAGTGTCCTTTTGGAGGACAGAGGATAGCTACCCATGATGCTATTAGGGACATAGTGTTTGCTATGGCACAAGAGAGTGGATACTTGGCTTGGAGAGAGCATTTGTATGCTTTGCAGACGACGCGTGTCAAGGCCTACTTATACTTGGTCCGAGATGATCAGGTGATAGTAGCGGATGTTGTAGTTTTGGACCCTACCCGGGATACAGTTTCGGAGGGAGTGATTACCCATCCCCTTGGATGGGCGGCGAGTGCAATAGCAAGTCGTAAGGTCTCAAAGTATAGAAGCATGCAACGATGTCACCTCTTTGTTCCTCTAGCCTTGGAGTAATATGGAGCGATGGACACGGCGTTTGACACATTTCTCAAGGAGTGCACGAGAGCTTTATCATGTTAGGCGCCAGAGGTACCACTCTCACTCTCATACTTTGTAGCATATTTTAGATAGTGTGTGTCCATTGCTCTATAGAGGATAGTGGTTGGTGTGATCCATAGGAGATGTTTTGTCGGATGTTGTAGTTGTGTATAGACAGTATGACTTGCATAGCTCGGATATCTTAGGTACGGTAGGGCAGATTTCTCATACAGACTCTATTGGGGCTTAGCCCCATTTACCTTTTTTTATCTCCCCCTTGTATGGCTTGATGGGGTTCCCATCCATCATTTGTTCGACGCGGTTGCCTTCTTACGTCCTTGTTGCAGAAAACGATTACAAGACTGTAAAGCTAATCTCAGCCAAAGGGTTCCAAAACTGTAAAGATTGTTTACTTTCTTTGAACTCAAAACTAGCCAGGGACGAGTAACCCTAAACATCAGAACTAGATATAAACCAGAACTTAGAAGTGTTTTGTATATACAGGTAGCGGATGCATGTAAATGTCCACAGCACATGGGAGGGAAGCTGTAGATAAAATACTGGTACGGGCCAATCAAACACGAAGAGGTTAGATGAGTCAGAGGTGAGTACGGAACCCGCCCTCCCTTTAATCCTCCTCACGAGTTTCAATCCAGAGTTTCCATTCCCTAAGGTTTACAATCTGTTTCCTGCACATCTGGTATCTTTTTCAACTCTGGTTACGCGTCCAAATTGCACCAATATTAGAATTTTAAAACCGCTGTCATTTATTTCTTTAACAAGGTTTCTGCTCACTTGAACTTACTTTTTGCATATTAGTACAGGGATAAGCATCTCTTTTTCTAGACTTCGTTAGATTGTAAAAGTAGATTTGAACATTGATTATTCAAGAATGGCTATTTAGTATTTAGTATATGTTTACTGGGAATCAACATTTGTCCTATCTTCGTACGTCCGGCCCGACCCTTCCCAGGCGAGAAAAACAAGGAAGTTACTTTGTCTCATTTGCAGATGAGCACCGCACTTTGACCAATTTTCCGTGACGTTCGTGCGTTACACATGCACCTCCTCTGCAGCAGACCTCCCTCGCTCCCTCGCGTAGGGCAAAATTTCTGAGGTTGAAGACGAAGAGAAGACTCAGAAGATTTACGAGTAGGAAAACAGTAGCAGTGCTTTCGCTTGTGTGCACGAAAGAAGGGCAGACAAACTGTCAGGGCCAAGTATCATGCATCACTGTCATTGGCTCTGTATCCAGAATAGACGCTGTCTGAGCCCAGGTTATATGTAACCGGCAGAGACCAAGTGGCTTAGTTTCATCCATAAAGGGTAAGTTGGGAAAGACCAGGAACGAGCGGAGGTTCCGAGACACCACGGCTCTTGATTTCATGTCGCATTTGCCCTCGAACTTTCCTGCTCTTGACAAGCCACGTTCTTATATACCAATGTCACCTGATGCTGCCCGTGGAATCAACATCTGATTGTTATTAACCCATCCATGTTGGTAAACCTTTTTACAGCTATGCACTTGGCAAAGTAGCAGTTCTTTCATTCGCACAACTGATGGATACAGTATTCTGCTTCTCATCTCCTGTGCATCAAAGGAAGCTGTTCAGGGCAGTAAAGTTTCAACGAAACATTATCTGATGTTTGCAGTTTCAGCAACTCCTTTCCAGTGCAACGAAGGAAGACTGTTGAGGCAGCAAAGCCGACATAACCATCCATTCACCGATCAGTAAGATAATCATACGCGCCAACCATGTCTCGTTACTCAAGTCTACGTGGTCCAGCTGTAGGCCAACAAATAGGCGAAACCGGGGCCAATGCCTACCAAAAGTTTGGTGCCTCTAGCCTGTTTGACAACAGGGCCCATCGCATGTCGCGAATCGGACTCAAATTTAGTGCTCAGATTCAATTCCGCAGTAAAAAGAAAGACGCGCTTCATACTTTTGCCAATTTGAATTGCTCAATACCGTAGGCACTGGATCAATGAAACTACCCAGGAAGCCGAATGGGCCAAACTTCAATACCCACAAGGCTCGTACGTCGAAGCATATCAAGCTGTCAGCTATGCACTCCAAATACAACCTTTCCCGGCCAAACTTAGCCATGCTTTATCGGAAAGTCAAACAAACACGTGAACATGCCTTCTATGTCGCCAACTTGGAGGTCTCCTCTTGATTTCCACCAAGTAGAGTGACGTGTAATGGGCTTCGTTGTAGACTGCTGCCAAATAAAAGGTCAGAAGGAAACCTGTGAGTGAGCCAGACGTTATATAGTTCCAGTTACAAACGAAGCAGTCGGCCTACCAAACTAGTGTGGGATCTAGTCATGCTAGGTAGATTGTCAGCCAAAACTGTGTTTCACAGAATGAGATTATACAAATCACAAGGTCAAGTATGAATATGAGCGGGAGAATCCAGACAAGGGCAGTAAATCCTACTGTAGGTAAGCGAAGCCTAAACCAAAATCGAATCAGTATACCAGATTCTAAAACGGATAAGGAAAGTATCAGCTTTATGACCTATAAATTCAGTCAAATTACTCGAATTAAGTAAATCACAGTCAAATAAAATACTGTGAAAAGAAGAAGAAAGAAAACATTGTGTGTAAATACGCCAAAAGAGAAAGAATACGAGGCCTTTCACGAAGAAACTTAAAAAAGAACCATTAAAGATGTTAACGCAAAACTGACCAAATCCATCAGTCGATTTGGTTTATTTGGAATAAGCGGTCTTTAATCATAACATCAATCGTTAACCTTGCCATTGGTTGTGAAGGGTCCCAGTGGAACCCGTTGGCCCGAAAGCATCACTTGTGAAGGTCACCAATAGATCCTCAATACGATACAGTACTGTACCTTGCCCCCCTCTCTCTAACTAAGCTCTCCCAGTCCACATTCCACAGGAAATCAAGGGGAGCGGCTAGGTTGACACCCCCATCCCAAAGTGTACAAGTCTGATTGGCTGAAGGCCAATTCGCCGGATTACGGTAAGGGCTGATGTTGCCAGCTCTCTTCCAATCAGACTTCTAAACCTTGGAGGGGGATGTCACTCAAGTAATTAGGGGTGAAAAGCTACTATGTAGATCGCATGCTACTACGTACGACTGTCGGTGGGAACTTTACCATTCGAATGGATACAGTACTTGCAAAAATTTGAAAACCGAACGGAATCCAACTCCAGATCTTTGAACATTAGCACATGGAGAACTCCCTCCAAAATACAGAACGGTGGAAGGAGGACGTTGGTATTTGAGCACATGGTACCACTTCTTGTCTGTGTGTGTGTGTGGATAAGCCACACAAGTGCAAGTGTGTTGCAAAGGCAACACGTGTCACAGAAGCAGGCAAGTTATTTTCAAGGCTAAATAAGTGCAATTCACAATAGATTGAAACAGGGCGATTTCGTGTCCGTATCCTGTGGGATTTTGAAATACTTCTCAAATATTATTTATATCCGTCTTGTAGTATGTTCTGAAATTATTAGCGCAAACAGTGTATGCTATTCTAATTATAATTTGTGCTTTCCTTTTCCTGCAGATTATAGGAACTGTATGGTCTTTATCTTCTTACTATAAGGTCGGAAAAGAATAAAAACTGTACATTTGGTATATTGAGCGGATCATGCCTATTTCTTCTCTATAGAATATATGTTCTCTGGTTTATCTTCAGCAGTTTTTCCTTCTCTCGTCTGAGGATATACTTTTTGGCCCCCCCTTTAATTTTGGTCAAGTTGTCTTTGTTTGTTGTGTATTACAATTGGGTATATTGATATGGAATCATTTCATAGAATTTTGGCTTGCGAAAGGACAATGCAAGCAGTATGTTGTCTTAAATTATAGTGCATTTCCTCAGCTATAATGAGAATTGCCAAAAAGCCTTAGTTTCATAAAAGCCATTTTTGGAAACTTCAGATCTCAACAGAAGATTTAGATGTAAAAACATACCGTATTCTGGAATGAAGCACCCGTATTATTATAGTATGCCAGCACATCACATGCAAAAGAATTTCAGTTAGTTTCCATACTTACATTATATATTTATGTTTATAGGTGATGTTAGTGGATAGAACGATCACTTAAATGCAAATTGACACCTTGGAAAACATTTACTAACAAAATTTGGGATTTGATGATGGACCGCAGCTAAATTAAGCCAGAAAAGTATATCTTAATCATTACATTGATCATTTTCAGAACAATTATATAAATCTTGAAGCTTCACTGGATTTAAATCTTGTTCTCAAATTAGATCATAAGTCATATTATTCAAAGAAATTGAAATGCATCAGATGATGATGGGACTGATAGTTAAATCACCGAACTTTGGTTCATGAATCTTTTAAGAAACCTCATTTA
The DNA here is from genome assembly GCA_948567375.1 of Lunularia cruciata. Taxonomy (NCBI): domain Eukaryota; kingdom Viridiplantae; phylum Streptophyta; class Marchantiopsida; order Lunulariales; family Lunulariaceae; genus Lunularia; species Lunularia cruciata. The sequence continues at coordinate 71,875,718 of OX419757.1, read as the reverse complement.
TAATTTATGTGATATATCTAAAACCTGGGAGATTATGTAATATATACTCTTCATATAAACCTCGATGATAAACGCTGAACGTCCCTCCTATCTTGAAAATTAAGGCTCAAACTTCCCGTCAAGATTACGAAGCTCCTCATCTGACTTTTCTAGCTTAACAAACTGCTGAAAAACCATCGCATATGAATATTTCTCCAACTTCGAGTAGAAAATTTTCATGCTTTCTGCATAGAGTCCTAGTCTGGTATTTCAAAAACAATTTATTCTAGGTGAAGTATATGTCATGGGCAATTCTTTAACATGAGGAGTGATTGAGTGTATTTATGTTGGAGTTTTGTCGTTGTGATTCACTATGAACTATTAACAACTTGACAAAGCTAGAGTAATTCACAATATCCCAGGAGAAAAAACAGCATTCACATTAAGTCTAGAGATGTCAAGGTAGCCCTCGATTTCTCTAGGGTCGGCTTTACATCCAACTGAATGGACAACATTCTCAAAGCCTTGTGTAACTGTTGCTCCACGAGAAATGAGAAAAGCCCCACCCCAGAGGAATCTCTTTTTTGCCACAGCCTACACCAGGGCTTATTTAGTTAGTATATTAAGACAAGTCCAGTCTCCATGAAGAGACTTAACAACCTTTTCCAGGTTTAACTTTTCATGTTGAGCTGGTACTTGTACTATTAGTGTTGGCTCAAATGGAGATTCAACTTTAATTTCAATGAATGAAAGTTTGTTTAACTTTTTCATTATACAAACAATCGCATTTGTCCTTGGAAATTAGTTTCCTGTGCCAGTAAATTCGCAAGAGCTGTCTTTTGGTTGAAAACCAAAAGCACTCTATAATTAAAAGTGGGAGTACACGTACCTTGGTTTTTAGACAAGGATGCAGCTTAGGGGCTAAGGTACTTTAAGGAAAAAAAAATGTTCATTTACCAATTTGTATTCTTACCCACAATTCAATACTGTTGATGCAGGAGAGAAGTACGATACCAAATTTCTCAATCGAGTCTTGCTCCAATTGTTAATCTTAGTTGCTCAATCACATCCATAAGAAACATGCGTGATATTAAATCTATTGTGGATAGAATAGAACAAAGAAAAGGAAATGTAAAGAGAAAGAGAGTAGCTACTTTGCTTGCAATGGCCATGATCTATGCTTTGGACAGCAAGTTCTATTCTTCTGAAGACAAGGGACTCAACTCTTCTAGCAGATAAACTGCTCCATTTCAAGAGGTGCTGTCTGTTCTCATTCATGCCTTAACTTATATCAATCACCGAGATCGAAACAGTATCGACATCACACTCAGCGAGTTGCTCTGTAATAGATTCCGAGCGGGTTGGCAAGGGTAGGTTAGAGCTGGAAGGACATCACATTGATAAAGTAACATTTTACTTTAAGCACGTACTCCATGATTAGCCTTATTTTGATGAATCCGAGATGGTACCTTTTATGGGCAGGCTTTTCGTTTTGGATTGAGATCTAGAAATCCAATTCAGTCTTGTCAGTACTTTGCCAGTACGAACTCATTGACTGGTACAACTTAAATCTGTAGATGGCTACTGAGGTCGGCGTTGTAAGCTCAAAAGATGATACTTGGCTTTAGTTTAAAAGGGGTACAATGCTTTGGATTCAATGGTGTACGGTATGAGAGATTGGCATCGAGTCTCACTGAATTCTACTAGTGTGGATCATAGAAAGTTTAGCGTTGTGTGATTCGGTACTCTAGTAAATGACAGCAGAAATGTCTTCGATTTCGAATTTCGAATTTCAAATACGAAACGTATGCACTACTGAAAAGTTCTGACAGCAAACCGTTCTTCTTTCGCTCTTTCTTGTAGAATCCTGACGACCATAGCCTTCCCATATCAAAGTTGACAAAGAAGGGCATATGTAAAAGCCAGCCCTGAGGCTTCAGAAAAGTTCTATTGCCTCTGGCAGTGGTAGACTGAAAATATCTGGCAGGACACGATCAGGCCAGTTTTATATCTACAGTTTCAGGACCTACTGTTCAGATAGGCAAGAGTAAAATTGCAGAGGGCACACGGATGGTTGATCATGCGAATTTGAATTTCAAATATTTATTTATAGGCCACGGGCTGAAACACCAAAAGAATAGTCTGGTCAATGAAGATGAACTCATCACTACCTCTACTGTACAGGCTAGAGGTAGAGAGTTGACAGGAATCGGGAGACTTCAAAATTGAACCAAAAGTTAGTAGCTCAATGAACCACCTCAAAGGACTTCTCTCAGGAATTCTGACAGAGATTTCCTTCCCCCGTGAAAGAGAATCCAGTTCCACCATCACTAGATCCGGAACTTGGAGTTGTCCCTAGCTACATAGAATCATGCTCGCCCACCCTATCTATCAGAAGAGTTTCAATAAGATGCACCGATGCTGCTGGGTCAATCTACATGAGCACTCCTCAGGCATCAATTTGATTGTTTACTGGAGAGACCGTTACTCCAAGATTCTGCACCAGATTGGTCATATATAGCATTTTCGCAAAAGGTCCGAAGAGCCCATTCTTGATCTAAATACGTGAACGCCCTGCCTCTGGGAAGCATGACCTTGTCAAGCCGCCTTAAGTTGCACCGATACAAACCCACTCTCAATTGACTCAAAGCTCTCAACTCTCAAAGCCCCATTTTACCTCTTTTGTCTCTCCCTTGTAAGGTTTGATGGGGTTTGCTATGCGATCGCTTTCCTTCTCTCTAAATTGAAGTACATTATAACGTTAGCATACCATGAAGGATCATGATGAAAATGTCAGGTGATGGAAGCGGTATCTGATAGGTGCAAAGATGTTCAAGGTCCACCCACCTGGTGCATACTCAGTCTGCATGTTTTATGCTGATACTTTTCAACTCAAGATGTGTAACTCTCTTGCCTTCAAAATTTGGTAAATATCTATCTATTCTAGATCATGTAAGAGCACTGCAAGATCTTCAAAGCTGTTTTCTAAAGTGGAATACTTTCTCATCTGATCAAAGAAAGAAACAATTTCACTTAAATATTATTTCAATGTGTAATAAATAAATAATCTGACTTTAAATGTCTACGTTTTACTCATAGCACTTGAGTCGACTAGATGTAATAACACCATGTTTACAAATAAGTTATATTTCATCCTAAATGCAATCACCCCTATATCTAAATTTTTAAACTTTAAACCTATGCACCGTTAGATGCGCACTTTACATGTGATCATCATTGACAATTGATTTCATTCAACTTCTTGCTGGATTTACAGCGATATGATAACCAAAGAAGAAGTATAATCCAACAATTCACATTGAAGATCACCAAGTAACTTTTAATGAATCAAAATAGTTCATAGTTCTGGAAAGATTCTATATTCGCTTGAAGATCTTCATAAACCGTATTGTTGGGATCCGGTACGAACGAAGAAGAAATGCTAAGAGTGAATATTTTGTATGAGATGAAGACTCGTAGTAGGTAAAAGTTGTTAAACTAGTTTAGTGAAACCGGAATCTCTTGAGCAGTACAGTAGTAAATTTATCCGGACTGGCTGGCATTTGTCATATACTTTTATGTTATGTCCTTTCCCATCAATTTTTATATTTTATATGCTCTTTCTCAGTAAATTCCTTTCGTCCCAACTAAACTTAGTCTCCGAGCATAAAAATTTTCACATTTTCAAAATGTTGGACTCACAAAGCAGGCTGCTCTAGACTACCTTGTCAGAGGTATAAACATTTGGGCTTGAGATCCCCACAACAATTACGTTTTAGCAAATATCTTGTGGCATGTGTCCACTAGCGTTTTATTTTGGTTTGGTGTATAGTCCAAGACAACCACGGAGATTACGTGATACACTTGTCGAGTTATTTTGGAGAAAATTTTCATTGTAAATTTCAAAAGTAAAAATTATTGATTAAAGTATTGGAGTGAGGATAATTTGATGTTAGGAATTTAAATTATCTGGTATCATTTAAAAGAGATCATCGACCAAATAAGAAAATACACTCCATACTCCTCAAACATTACTGCTCTTAAACGGATCGTTTACTCGGAAGGTATAAAAAAATCCGCAAAATAACAGAAATGGACAGAGGACTCTAGAACGGCTAAATCTCTGGCCCTAGAAGCAGGATTGTATATTCTCTGCTCATATTAATTTGAAGAAGTACCGCGAGTGGGGGCAGTAAGATCACACAATTCTAGGAGTACTTCGCATTTCACCAACATTCTTCTCATCCGAACTGTTGAAATTGATCACCACAAAAACGTTACTGCTCTGTCCAAGGAACGATCTTCACATCACAGACAGGCCCACAAATCTCCTCAATCCTAGCCTCATTCTTACACGACCGTTGAAGAATATAAAACTTGGATGAACAAGTTTTTCTGTTACTTGCTGCTTAGCAAACGAGGGAAGAATTTGTTTACCCTATTCTCATGCTCCCAGGCATGAAGACACAAAACTGTTTCAGTACTTGCTAGCAGTAAATTCAACGGACCTCTACTTTGACGTAGGATCTACGATTGCTAAACTTGGAGAGACATTTGGGTTATTGTATAATCCATGACCGAAGATAGCAACGAACTATGCTGAGAATTGGGATGAGATACTCTTCTTTCTTTTCGGAAATGTGGCAGCTCTAGAGACTGATATAGCTACTGCGACCTTTGTTGGGAAAACACCGGTTCACTTCGGCAATCAGAAGAGCTGTGTTTGAAGACTAGGATGTGATATATATTTATTTATCTGCTTTGTCTCTTCACATGATGAATCCTGAAGCTACCAGATGTAATGGATACTCACTTATGTCACGAGGACTACAGTGTAGAAAGAAGCAATTACGGGCAAGTATGTACTATCGTTGGAGGTAATGATCTCCAGTACATGCTCAAGTCGTGAGATTCTCCCACTCTTTCACGCAGCACGGCGTTGTAAACGGACAATGTGATGATGCATGCTCTGTCATCTTTCGTCCTGAAAGAGCGACTCCTTGAACCACTACTTTAGGTACCCATAAGTAGATGATGGCACACATTAAGTGCCCTTAATCACATGCTGTTTGATTTGTGGCCCTTCCTCTCATACTTCTTTTGAGGTGGCTTTAGAACGCCTCCATTCTAGCTTCTGATAGGGTGGACCACTTGCCAGGATATTGCAGACCGTATGCAAACTCCCGACACCGCTACATCTAACAGAGGCGCGAAGTTCTGATCTTGGGAGTTCCCAATCCGGGATCAAATGTCCATGAGTCGTCGCACAGCGTAGCTCTGGTGATTCTCCCATCATCCTTTGCGATATATGAGGGACCACTTGGTTGCAGAATCTGGCACTCCCTACGTCCTTCTGTTGAAATAGGACCCAATTCTGTTGCTCTGAAGGAACACCACAGTGGCTGTTAATTGACCCAACCGAATAACAGAAACCGTTTCTTTCCTGATTTTCTCCATGTTTTTCTGATAGTTCAAGAATGTCAGCATTCTCGGCCCCTTTGGTCTCACCCTTGACGTACGTCAGTATTCCTCTCAAGGTTTCTTTATCTGTGTATCATCTGGAGGAGTAATCTCAAAAGTGGACAGAAAGTACTGTTACGTTGCCCAATTGCTTGTTATATAGATGCCAATGCCTTCAGTCCCGTATTTCTCGGCTTATTCATTATTTAGTTACTTCATCAAGACTGGTAGCATACCCTAGCATCATAGCCAATCCGGAGGAATATGTCGAGTCGAAATCAGTAGGCATGGTTTGAGTATCGGCACATCTTTGCAACCAGTTTACGACAAGTTCTGAAGAGAGCTCACGCTGCGGTCAAAGATTCCGTTTCCACATTGGAATCCCTGACTGCGAAGAGAGCATCGAAGTAACTCGTCCCTGAAGAGTAAAGAATCACAAAACCGGGACAGTTACTTCAGTTAGGGAGGTGGAAGCCGAGACCAAATTTTTAATAATTACCACCAGTCACCCTCATGATCGGAAACCATAGAAACACGAGAAACAGGATAACTTTGAGTCCCGCTTCGTGGACTCCATTTTCTAGTTTCTTTGTTCTTCTGTATAGAGAGTGCTCCGAGAACATGATCTCTGTGTTGCACGCATCAGTATGTATGATATCTACTTTCACGCATTGTGGATATAGCCTACAACTTGTGGAAACGGCTCATTACAGTACCAACCTATGAAACATATTTTTCTGTCACTGGAAAGGAAACACAAAAATACATAAGTGAGGTGGAAGGAGTTGCACACACAGATCTCCGTTGCAATTTCTACGCAACATTAGCAGGTTGATTGCCACTCTGGTACAGGAGAATGCACGATGAAGATCTACAGGAACATGCTGATTCCCAATAACATAGTTAACCACCTGTCCCGCCAGCTCAACGCTTTGGCTTTCCATGAAGAGGCCAGGGGGTTTCACTCTCGGAAATTATAAGAGGCTTATGGTTGTGGGACATGTCCCGTTAACTTGGTAGCGGGACTCGTCCAAAAGTTGATGATCGGGTTCGGAACTGGCTTTTGTAGGTAATACCAGGTCGTCTCGGAAACGCGATTTCGAGTTGGACGTGATATTTAGGAGTTTAAATTTGAATAAGTTGAATTAATACTCTTAAATGAAAACTTATCTTGAGGTGCCATGTGTTACAAAAATCACTATAGGTTCGAACATCTTTGTTTGATCTAAGTTTGAATGGAAAAGAAAAGTAACCAGATTAAGCAACTAAGTTTAAACAAGAGAGGGAATGAACACGGGATAACTAGTGACAAGAAGCACAGCGTGGGCAAAGTTGTGGGATCGATTTATGACCTCTTTTGCAGCGCCTTGGCTATTTGAAGGATCTTATGGTACACCTCTTTGGAGAAATTCATGTTACTCCGGCTTTTCAATCTCTCTTTGAAACTGAATTGTGATATAAGAAACCATGGAGTGCACACAAATTAAAATTGCAGTTATGTGTCCTCTTCCTTGTCTCTTGCTCCTACTCGAACACATTGGACGGACTGATATTCCTGTAAGCAGTGAACAGTTCTATGGTGTTGATTGTAATCTTGGAGTGAATATTTTTATTTATTTTTTGAGCAAGATTAGAATTTAAGGAACTCTTGAAGATGGTATGTTATGGGCATGTGCCTTCTAGGACTTCTCTTGGCAGAGCAACATACAATGCTCCTAGTATTAGCACAATTAGTAGAGGTAGCACATGGCAATGTGATGGAGATAGATTCCAAATGGTTTCAAATCATTACAGCCAAATTCTGGATTACTTGGAGAATCCCAAGCATTTTAAATAGATCCATGGTGGTAGTAGTAAGAAACCCATTCAGAAAAACAATACTTTCAGTTACATGACAACTTTTTCTTGTGAAATTTGGCAATGCATTTCATACTTCCATGAGTGGAGGAACATAATAAAGAAATGTGCTTGGTTCTTGAAGTCTTACAAGGAAGCTCACCAGTGGAATGTGAAATCCACGGATGAAGGCCTCCTTGACAAGGAGATAAAATATTGATGGACCAATGTTGAGGACAAATGAAACCATATGTGTCCCTATTTCTATCAAATGGATGCCTTGGTTGGAAGAAGAGCCAATATCTCTCCCCTTGCCCTTGTAAGTATGGGAATGGGACCAAAGTTGATCCTTACTGAATTGTCCATCCGAGATGATGAGATATGTAGTGTGACACCTATAGACATAGAGGGTTCCGAGGAGAAGGAAGAAATATCCAGGGAAGACATGCCTTTGTCAAGCACTTCTCAAGTAGATTTTTCACATCTTGTACTTTATGTGAATCAATTCCAAATACACAAGAAGAGAGGCCTTTCAAATTTCAAATCTACAAGTGAAGCATTTTGACTTCACTTTGAGGAGGATATGCAAGTTCCAATTTGAAGGAATACAAGATTAAGAGAGGAGATCCAAGGGAAGATTTCAAGTACACAAGAGGAGAGTGCTTTTGAATTTATCCCAAGGGAATCTACAACAAGTGAAGCATTTGGACTTCACGTAAGAGAGGATTTGCAAGTTCCGGTTCTAAGCAACTAAAGAAGAAGAGTACAGGCTAAAACCCTGACATGAGAAGAAGAAATTCACACACTGGTAATGGAAAACAAGGAGGATTTGCAAGATCAAGTTTGAAGGACAGAAGAGTGCAAGCTAAGACACTCGAGAGAGAAGAAGAAATTCCCACACCAATAATGGATGGTGAAGATTTAGGGAATGAGAAGGTGAGGGAGAGTGTGAACCATCACACAAGAGGAGGAAATTGTATAAGCTAAATTCAAAGGCTTGTCCCTTGTTAAAGAGATTTGTAGAAGATATGCCAATCACACAAAATGGAAGGCTCAATTATTGGAAGTGAGAGAGAGGTGTAAGTTGGCAGAAATGGATGCTTAGAAGACAACAAAAATAGAAGAGCTCATAGTGAAGGTAGAGGTTGAGGAGAGAAAGAAAGCACAAAATTTACAAGTGGAGGAGAGAAAGAAAGCATAAAGGTTGAGATTTAAAGAGAGACTTTCCAACTCCATGCAACAATTTGAGATGACATTGGAATTAGCAAAAAGGTTGGTAAACTTTTGAGGAAATTAAAGGTCTCATGACAAAGTTTTCACAAATAGATTAAAGGCAATGCACCATGGGTAATAATCACACTCCCTCAATTCTTTTGTTGATCCCCAAGCAGATTCAATAGAGCATGATAACTAATCTTTATTAGAATATTTAAAATTTTATCAATTAATAAAGTTCATTTTATTGAGTTTGCTTGGACAGTGAAGAGGTTTGCATAGGTACATAGTCCTTGTGGTAGGTTGATGGCCAACTCTGCCCATAATTTTAATAGGGTGGCAATGTTTGAGTCATTGTTCCATTTCATGCATTCATATTGTCATTTGATTTGCTTGAGCCTTGATGAGATTGCTCACCATATGGATTCATCGGAGATTGGATGGGTTTGCTCAAAATTAATTGGGTTCACTCCTCAAGATTAGTGTCACTCATATGGGGTGGATTTGTTCAAAACTATCTAGGTTAACTTGGTACTATTTGGATTCACCCTTACTTTAATTTGGATTTGCTTATACATTCATATGTTGTACATTTGCAATTTGTATGTTATGTGAGCATTGTACATAGATATTTTGAGAGCATTTATTGCATTAGTAATATTTCAAGGCTTGGAGTGTAAACAAATCACAAAAGATATGAGATAATTGTTAGAGGAGCATAAGTGAAAGAAGTGAAATCAAGCTATGATTGTCAAACTATGAATCCTCACATCTTGATTATGTGACTAAAAGAGTTTGCTAGAGGTTAGAGATAAGGTGCGGAAATATATAATACTCTTTTTTGGTGGGAGCATGGGCTGTCATGAGAGAAGAGAAAGAAGTGAAGTATTCTCAACCAACCCATTGGACATAGATTTATCAAACCTCAGTTATTGTCCTAGCAATCCACCCTTGTCACTTCGCACATAGACCAAATTTTTTACCTTGCTTTTGATTTGGTGCCATGAAAAATTTATTAGTCTTCTAAGGTTAGCTCAATAGCAACACAAGAGCAATGTAGTTCGTATCTCTTCAAGTCATAGATAAGGAGGTATTTTTCAAAGGATCTTCCAATATTGCAAGGGGTTGTGAGATTTTGACTGACCCAATTACACTTGGTTATGTACCCTCTTGAAGGTAATCCCTTGCCCATGAGATCTCTTTTCTCCACCAAATCAAATTTAATCATCATCCAAGGACATGAATCCCAATAACAAAAACACTAACCCCACATTCTACTACCGTTGTTTAGTTCATTTTAAGTGTTTGGCAAATGAAGCTTACTTCTTGTTAGAGGATGGAACCCACAATCATAGAAGTTGCATCAAAGAGATTTAGCATAAGCCCAAGAAGTGTTCTATAAGGTGAGTTGCCATTTTCTAAATTTTTATAAGCAGCAAACATGCATTTCTTAGCTTGTGAGAACCAAAAGACTGCCATAACCTTCCCATCGCAATCCATGCATGCTTGAATTTACAGAAATTGAAGATTGCAGCATTCTTGTAAGCATATTAAACAGAAAAGATAGTGGAATCATCAACTTCATGAATACAAATAAGTAACCAAGGTAAAATATACATATCATCATCTAGCTGGTAATTGCCTAATGTGTATTCTCTGCAACATGAGGTGGATTGCACTTTGGAGGAGGAGGAGTAGGTAGACTCTTTATTCCAATATGCTCTCATGCACACTCAAGATGTCTAACAATGGGTCTTGTAATCCATATTGGACTATATCTCAACATCTAATTTCACTCTCTATTGTGCATTGGCGGGTCCTATAAGGATGCAACTAACAAATCAATAAGGATTTGCACTATAAGATAGAAGACATTTGGAGATCCACTCATTGGTGAAGAATTCTATAATCAAGTGTGTGTGTGTCCATCCTATATCTATCTAGGAGTGCTCACTACCTATCCCCTAATAATAGGTCTGATGAACCTACTTGGGTGTAAGCTAGAATCAATACTAGAAGGTGGATAGTACCAAAGAGATGGTTCCTACAAGAAGGAAGCATTGTACTATCAACTATGAGAATATAGCATAATGGGAACCCTAAAGCAATAAAATTAGCATAAGGTCTAACCATGTAATCTCTCCATGTCTCCATGAACCCATCCAAGTCACTAAACAAGACTATGAGGATAAACCTTGTATGCATTCTCTTTGGCAAGAATCAAGTATCACACATAGACCATATGAGGTGCTCTAACTCTATCCTAATACTATCGGACCAAATGATCACCTCAAAGAACTCTATACAATACTCTATAAACTCCTTAACCCTTGGTTGTAGAACATATCAAATGGAACTCCTCCTTCTATAAAGTGTGCAGCCATGTTGATCTACCAAGGTACACCATTGCTAGAAGAGAAAATTGCTATTCCATATAAGGTCCGCTAAACACCCAACATCTAACACCAAAATCTTCCTCCTACTCTCATGAGTATAAACTATGCAAGGAATGAATTACTTGGAGTCAATGATGTGCTCTCTCATTATCCAAAGTTGCCTTACTCTTGAGTGTTATACACCTTTCTTTGAGCCAGTCAATCTTGCCTTGTATATGAGAAAAAGTAGGAGGGAAAGCTAGGTCATCCAAATGTCTTGATCTCTATGCAATAATGTCTCCACTCTTGGTCATCACTCAAGGCTCCTCTCTAAGCATACCATGCAGGTTTGGCTCCACTTGGGTTGCTCTAGTATAGGAAGATGGTGTTTCAGTTTGTGTTCCATGGCTCAAAGCAAGGATATAGTATGTTTGATTTTGCATGCATATTGATATCTTGGTACCCTTGACCTACTCATATTGCCTCTACATATACTTTGACATTTGTGTAGTAATACCTAATGTAATACTCCGAGAACAAGAGAAAAAAAAAACACAAATTTCACACTCAATCATTCGATGCCCCAAAGGAGCACCTTCTCTTTGTTATATAGACAAAGAGGATCTCTTCCACCATAGGATTAGGCACACAGATAGGTGACATTTCAACAAGCTCCACCCTTGGATTACTTACTTGGATGGGTGACATGTCGGTCTAGGTCCTATCTGGTTGGTCAAACAAGCTTTGACCAGAGGGAATCTTTTAGGGAATTTTCCTTTAGGAATCTCAAAATCACGTGGGTAAGGTACCTTGGAAAGCTATCAATGAGACAAACAATAGGGGAGAGAAGACCAGCATTTCCACTACTTGGGGGCAAATTTGCACATTTTTTAGGCCTAATTCATCAGTTTAGGCCTCCCAAATTGCCTTCAAAGATTTCAAGCATATTTTGGTTCCTACTCTATTAATAGAAGTCCCCTTTTGGCAATACCTCTTTCTGATCTGTTTATTCCATCATGTGTAACATCTTTCCAGATGTTACCAAACCAATTCTCACGTTTAAATCATATGTCTAGCTATTGGTTCTAAGGTTTTCAAGTCTATTTCGGTTTCTGCCCTATTAGTAGAAGTACTCTTTTGGTGACACTTCTATCTGATCTATTTTTACCATAATGTATAACATCATTCTAGATGTTACCAAACCAAATTTCACATCTAGATCATATGGCTAGCTGTTGGTATTACACCTAACTCTCTCCAGCAAAATTGTTTAGTGGAATCCGTGTCATTTGCCCTAGCCTCTCTCTTGGCCACAAGTCTATCCAACTCAATTAAGTACTTTGCTTGAGTCTTCTCTATAGCTATAAAATGCTTTTCATGCTCTTCAAGCCTATGCTTTCTATCTAGTAAAGCAGCCTCTCTTTATGCTATATCTACCTCTTTGGCAATAGTCTCTCCCTCTTTGCCCGTGGGCTCCCTGTCTAAATCAATAGGAATGACATAAGAGAGGGGATCATGAGAGATGATGGGATTCTCTAAAGGCTCAACACTAGGAGAGGATCAAGAGGGAAAGGCTTCTACAAAGGAGGAACAATATCACCAACATGACATGTGTACACCATGCAATACTTCAATCAACATGTTCATAATGAATTTTAATAATTCCAAGCAGTATTAACAACATAAAGTATGGAAAGAATTAGAATATTTGTTTTACAAAGAAGTATATATCCATACAATGAGCATCACAACATCACTCACCATTGCCTTCTTGCTGGTCCTCATTGTCATCCTCACCCTCTTCTAACTTGTAAGAGGGGTGGACAAAGAACTCTTTGGCTCCCAATTGGTACAAAACCTCATCACTCCAAAGACCACTCTCCCAAAAAAGAGTCAAAAATTGCCCAACAAAACTCATCTTAAAGCATTCCCCATTTGGATATCTAAGTTGCTTTTGCAAAATACCATATCTCCACCTCAACTATTGCTAATATCAATTCTACCCAATCATAATCCTTGTTTTCATTTTTCTGCTTTGTTATCACATGGAGTATGGAATGGCCATGGACCACCTTTGGTCTCCTTGTGTGGATAACAAGTGAATTGAGAATCTAGAAGGAGGGTCTCCATGTGAGATGGATACATTACTTTGCTAGATACCTCTTGGCAATAAAATCTCTAATGGGAAACCAATGAACAATCAACTCATGTGGTACATATCTCCTCTTTGGGGTGGTTCTTGTGCCTAAAGTATACTTGATACCACCAAGTAAAAGTGTGAAAGATCTACCATGAACAACGTCGGTATGTGTCATCTTATCCCAACTCATGATAAACTATGTACATGTAATAACCTACAACACACCCCCAAAATTGCCTAGAATGTAAAAAAAATGGATTTGGTTTGCTTGTAGAAGCCATGACTCCATCAAAAATTCAATTTTATGCTTGAAGATATGATAGGTTTGCTTGCATAAAACTTTGGCTCCACTAGCAAAACATGTATTTCCTTGCTAGGGATTGGATCTGCTTGGGCAAGAGGGTGGATTTTCTCCAGCTAAATGGGTTCATGCACCATGTAATTGGCTCTGAGCGGGTCCAAGTTGGATTCACTCTCTTGCTAGGGATTGGATCTGCTCAAGCAAGAGGGTGGGTTTGCTCCAATAAAATAGGTTTGCCTCAATTCCTTCTTCTTTCTGTTTTTCTCTTGTCTCCATTTCTTTCAAATTCTTTAATTCTTTGTTTGATTCTCACTCTTCCCTAATTTTGAATTCCTCTTTTTGCACTTCCTTCTACAAAGTTGTAATCCCCAATTTTGAAATCCATATATACCCCTCTTTCTCTATGATTTTGGCTCTTCTTAGAACTTCTTCTCCTTTCCTTTGGTTCTCCCCAAAATTCTAAAATGTGGCTCTCCTTCTCTTACAAGATAGTCTCCACATTCTAACTTCTTCTTTTCTTGGACTCTTCTTCTCTCTTGCTATGAATTTTAAACTTCTATCTTCTTCTCTACTCCTATGATTCTCCTTAAATATTACTGCACCCTCCCCCTTCTCTGATTTTGAAATTCCACATTTTGTGATTTTGAACTACCTCATTTTTGCAATTCTGTCCAAGAATTCTTTACTTCTCTCATCCACTCTTGCTTCACATAAATTCTCAATTTCTTTTCAATCAATCTTCTCCACTTCTAGCTCTTTTCTATCTTGAATGCATTTTTAAACACTTAATTCCCTTGTGATTTTCTCTACCCATCTTCTCAACTTCTAGCTCTTTCTATCTTGAATGCATTTTTAAACGCTCAATTCCCTTGTGATTTTTCTCTAGTGAACTTTCTTAGAGTGAGAATTTCTCTGAGTAAGCCTATCTTTGAGTGAGAAATGCTTCCAAGAAAATATAGTTGCTAGTGCACACAAAAATCACATTTTGAAGGGAAAATGCATGATTTCCTTTTCAAAAGAAAATTGCATTCTAAAGCTTCTAAGGCATAGAATCTTACTTTCTTTACATTTTCATTCTCTTTTACAAAATGATTCTAATCTCTTTCTCTCATTCACCAAAATTCTCTAATCATCAAAGGAAGATTCTCATTCTTTTGAATAAAAAAGGTTTTTAAAGCAATACTAGGTAGTAATAAAAAAAAAATCTAAGGAAATACAATATATCCATTCTTAGTATAAATAAACACTCACTTCATCTCCAATCCTAAATTCCCCAAAAAGGTACCATTTTTGAGGATAAACTCCTCTATGTTCCAGTGGAGTAAATCCTAGAACTCTTGCCTTTGCTTTGTATGCACTAATTTCTATTGGTATCATGATACAAATTTTCTAAAGAAAAAATAAATTCCCCAAAAAGAGTACACCATTTTTGAGGTTAAATTACTCTATGTTTTGCATGTTAGTAATTGCTATTGGTACTTAAATGTACAACACTATTTAATTATCATTCATGCCACTAAATTAATTTCTATCAATCTCCACTCCAAGCAAAAAAAAAGTAGGTAGCCAACCTACATTCACCTCTACACAATTTCACATAGATAATAATAAATGCTTCTATTCAATAGCAACACATTCTTCACAAGCACTTTGATCAAACACAAGCACATCCCAACAACCACTTCCACAAATTTAAGTTGAACAAATCCATTCATAAACAAGTGAAGCTTCTTAAAAGTGCAAATATACAAGTGACTCCCTCTTGAACTGAGCAAGTTGGTGTAAACAACATGTTGCTCCTTGCTCTTTTGTCTCCCCTTTCTCCTTTTATGGCCAAAAAATGAGACTCCAACATATAATGAGAAAAACTTAATAGATAACAAGAAAATTCTATCATAATATGAGCAAAAAAAAGTGAATCCTTTCCTAAATGAGCAAATCCATGGTATAAATATAATGATCTTCAAAACCAAAAGCATCATGCTTTATTTGTCTAGTGTGTTTGTACAAAAATCCGCCAAGAGATTGATTAAAGGCAAGGGTAGTTTCTAAAATTGGACAAGTAGTTTCCTCCATGATCCCTTGAGTGCTCCAGACATCTACCTCCACCTCGAGAGTGTTGTCATGCCATTTGTAGCTTCACATCTAGATTTCTCAAACAATGGAGTAGTAGATAGTAGTTAGAGGTGTTTTGGCAGTTACTCGTAGACTACTTTTTGTCAATCAGATTTTGTGTTTTGGGTACTAACTACATGGTGTGACCCACCATCACTTGCACCGTTCACATTGTCAGGTGTGCCATCAAAGGGACCTTTGGTGTGAGATCTAGGTCAAAATCAAGAGTATACCCTTGGAGTGCAACTCCAAAGAGCTCACTTTTTTTTTATTGAGCCATCGAGTTCTTGGCTAGAGTGGATAGAAAGCCGGCAAGCATCACTTGGAGTCTCTTAGCTAGAGTGGGTGTGGCTTGACTGTCATTAGTGCTCAATTTTTGGCATATCATTGAGTGACAGATCAAGTACTAATCTGATTGAGTGCGATTCAAGTTGTGTAGCAAAACTGATTAATTGTGGTACTTTAGAGTTTATGTACTACTTATGTGTGAGTTGTGCTTCTATAATGTGTGATGTTGACATTGATGTATGTTGTGTAGCAATGTATATAAGCACAACATTGCTCCCACCATCTACAACTTCAAAGTGAATGTTGTCCAATTTATATGTTCCTAATTCCTCCTCCTCATCTTCTCAAAGATCACATCTATCAATCAAAATTTTGTGCAATATAACACTAGTAGAAATTAAACAAAAGAGGTAGGAATTGCATTCTCTATTATTTAATTCACACTCAACTCCCTTAAATAATCCCAACATGCTTTCAATAGACCAATGCAATGTGCATTTAGGGACCTTGTTTTAGCCAATTAAAGCACTTCCTCTCTTGAATGTTAGCTTGTTTAACCAAAGGACCAAATGACTCATGGAATATATCCAACATTGCCTATTAAATATTGATGACTCTCAAAGGATGAGCATGTGCCTTTGTTGTTTAGGTTGGACCACATCTCTAACATTTTCAAACATGTCATATCATGACATGATCCAAGAATTCTTATGCAATGCAACCAAGGTCATTAGCCACTCATCACACTCATTATTCAGAAGACAAACTTCAACTACAAACACAAGAATAAATTAACTACATTCCAAGTCACTTTATGTGGGGATATCTTTTACTTCAAGTAAATTGAATAGTCCAATGCTTGTCATCATAGATCACTTGACAATTTATAGAGTAAGTGCTCTTTTTGCTGAAGTAAACTTCTCCATCAATAGTGGGTCTATGTGACAAGGGAAACAGAGTTCAATCTACTAATCCTATATACCCTAGGAATCCTTTCTTTACAAACACATGAAATTCTTGCACTCTCCTCAATCCTAGCCCATTGCAACTCCTTCCTCACAAGATATAAAATGGTGGTGATTACTCTATCAATAAATTGGTGGTAGATCATGCACTAATTCCTCATAGATTCATTCTTCTAGCTACACAGGCTCCATTTCAATTATGACCAAATTGATCTAGTGCTAATGCAACTTGGAGCCATATAGGTGTTTGGTATCTTTTGGTTGTTCCTCCCTTCCTTTTAAAGACATTATGCACTTTTAATAAATTCACTAAAGCCTTGAAGGAGCACATCTTTATCCTCACCAGCTGCTTGAAAGCAAACAAATCCAACACAAAAATAATAATTTTATTTACCCATTTTGTATTGCGTGACATTTGCATTCTCTCTTTCAAGTATCTTCTTTTGTGGATAAGTTCCCACCATTTAATCAAGATGTCAATGTCATCCTCCTCCTCTGCACTCCATTCCCCCACACTATGTCCCACTCCAAAGATAAATCTACCCACCCTTCCTTACCATTCCTTCACACTATCCCTGATGTAAAAGACCAAAACCGAGGAGAGAAATAGGAGAATGGAAATTCACATTGGGACACTTGAATGAGGGAAAACTCCGAATGCCTAGCATGAGCTTCGGCCTTGGTATTTATAGGTAGCATACAAGACCCTTGAAGCTTCTCAAGAAGCTTCCTTGAGCCGCTTTCTTGGAGTGCAAGCCAAGTTAACTAGGAAGCTTCTCAAGAAGCTTCCTTCTAGAAGCCACCTACTTGGCGTGCAAGCTAAGCTAGTTAGAAGCTTCTAGAAGCTACCTGCTTAGGGCACAAGTTAACTAGTTGGGAAGCTTCCTAAGAAGCTTCTTAGATGCTTCTAGAATATTCTAGGCTATTTTGTCTTATTCTCTACTTTGTAAGCCCGATTAACTTCGTCACTAAACTCCATATTGTTACATATTCCCCCGCCGCTAGTTGGTGACGTCCTCGTCGCCAATGAAGCTTCGAATTCCTGGATGGCCATCTGTGCATTCTGGAGGTGAGAAAGAGGTTCCCATGTGGCATCATGAAGGGGATACCCTTTCCAAAGGACCTTGTACTCCGTGTGTTGGCGACGGCCTCGTTGAATATGGCGACGCGCAAGGATACGATCAACTTCGTACTCCTCATGATCATTGATAGGGATAGGAAGAGGGGGAGGTTGGACTCGAGAGGAAAAGGAAGAAGGGTTAGGAACAAAGGGTTTCAACTTGGAAACGTAAAGACAGGGTGGATACGCATGTGACAAGGTAAGGCAAGACGATAAGCAACAAGAGAGATAATGTGGGTGATATCAAAGGGTCCTATCCAATTAGGAGCAAGTTTACGAACTTGGGTATCAAGTGGGAGAGGGAGGTTACTAGAGGATAGCATGACTTTATCACCAACTTCAAAGGTGAGATCACGACGATGATGGTCTGCATATTGTTTTTGGTGATTTTGAGCAACAAGGAAGTGAGATTTGGCTTGTTGGAGAGATTAGGATATAATGGTCAAGAATGTAGAAGTATGAGGAACGTGAGAGGGAGGGGGAGCAAGAAGGGAATCTGGAACAAGCGGATCTTGGCCAAAATTGAGAAAGAAGGGAGAAAATCCAATGCTTGCCTGTTTGGAATTGTTGTAGACAAATTCTGCAGCTGCAAGACATTCATCCCAATTGGTATGGTGGACATTGATAAAGGCCCGCAACATATCCTCCAATGTACGATTGGCGCGTTCGGTTTGTCCATCAGTTTGAGGATGATAGGCCGTGGACAAAGCAAGCTTGGTGCCGAGTATCTGGAAGAGTGCTTGCCAAAACTTCCCGGTAAATCGAGGATCACGGTCGGAGATTAGTACACGTGGCATCCCATGATGCTTGAAGATATTGTCGAAGTAGATTTGCGCTAAGGTTGGAGCATCCACGGTATCACAGGTTGGTGCCAAGTGGATTTGCTTACTAAGCTTATCCACAAACACCACAATTGCGGTGTGTCCTTGTTTTGTCTTTGGCAAGGATGTGATGAGATCCAAGCTCACATGCTCCCAACGAGCGGATGGAATGGCGAGTGGTTGAAGGAGTCCACTCGGCTTCTGGTTGCTGGCCTTGTTCCGTTGGCAACTCTCACATGATCGGACAAAGTCTCGAACATCTCGTGTCATGTTGGGCCACCACCATTGGCGTTGGAGGGTGTCCAAGGTCTTGTCCACTCCCATGTGACCAGCTATTGGTAAATTATGGGCTTCTTGAAGGCACACTAGTCGAAGATCACCTTTGGCTGGAACATAGATCTAGTCTGCATGGAATAAAAGGCCTTCCTTGAAGGAGAAGGTGTTGTATTCCTTGTTGCATGCTGTCAGACGACTGTGTACCATTTGGAAGAAGGGATCTTGTTGTAGAGCTGATTGAAACTCATTGTGGACCTTAGGGTCAATGGACACCGTTGTAATTGCCGCCGTGATAAAAGGAAGATCCTTCAAATCAGGTCGTCGTGATAGAGCATCGGGAATGACATGGAACCGACCTGGTTTGTACTCAAGTTTGATGTCAAACAATTGGAGTTGCTCTTCCCATCGATGATGCCGGCTCTTCATGTGCTCCAAGTGTAAGGTCTGCAACAATGGCTTGTGATCAGTTCGCATGATCACTTGTTTCCCCAAGAGATAATGCCTCCATACCTTGGTGGCATATACCATTGCAAGTTGTTCCCGATCTCGAGCAGAGTAATTTCTTTCCGCTGTATTTAGTCGGCGAGACACAAAGGCAATCGGATGTAGTCCATCTGGAAATTCTTGTTGCAACACAGCTCCAATTGCAAAGTTAGAAGCATCAAAATCAACCACACAAGGTAGTTGAGGATCATATGGTTGAAGAATAGGTCTTGAAGACACCATATGCTTTAACTTTTGGAATGCTTCTTCATGCTTGGTGGTCCACTGGAAGCTCGAGTTCTTTCCCAAGAGGTCAGTCAATGGTGCAGCCACGTGAGCATAATAGTGGATGAACCGTCGGTAAAAACTGGCCAGTCCATTGAATGCTCGTACTTCTGTAGCATCCTTCGGGGTAGGCCAATCAGTAATGGCCTTGATCTTCTCTTCTTCCATCTTGATCCCCTCTGATGAGAACTTATGACCCAAGAAGGTAACCTCCTTCTGCCAAAAAGCACACTTTGACTTCTTGCAGTAAAATTTCCACTGTCGTAGTCGTCTTAGGACTTCTCGCACATGATTCACATGTTCTGCCTCTGTCCTGCTATAGATTAAGATATCATCTAAGAACACCACCACGGACCGATCCAATAGTCCCTCCAACACTCGATGCATCTGATCCATGAAGACTGCAGGAGCATTAGTGAGTCCGAAAGGTAGAACTCTCCACTCAAAATGTCCATACCTTGTGCGAAAAGCAGTCTTTTGCACGTCCTCTCCTTCAATAGGGATTTGCCAATAGCCACTACGAAGATCTAGCTTGGAAAAGTAGCGTGCTCCACTTAGTTCAAGCAGGTCATCGATCCGAGGTAAGGGATATGCATTCTTCACGGTTTGCTTATTGAGCCCACGGTAATCAATACAGAAACGAAGTCCTCCATCCTTCTTTGGAACAAATAGTACCGGTGCTCCCCACGGAGAGGTAATATGTCGTATGAAATCCTTCTCCAACAACTCTGTAAGTGTTGTTCGCAACTCCTCCAACTCCTTTGGTGAAAGCCGATAGATTGGTCTACTCACTGGAGTACTCCCTGGCAATAACTCGATCTTGAAGGGCATACCTCGATCGAAGGGTAATCCCTTTGGCAAATCATCCTGAAACACATCTGCAAACTCCTGAACTATCCGATCAACCATTGCTTGATGCGGCACTTGGCCCTCCTCAGATTGTTCTTGTGCAATCGGCTTGATCCACACCGCGAATACAGACTTATTGTCCTCCAAAGCTTGCTCTATGGCTGCTTCATTCACAAACTTCCCTTCTAGGGACTCATCTCTCTTCCAAGCTTGCTCCATGGTTGCCTTCCTGGCAAACTTCCCATCTTGGGACTCATCTCCCTTCCAGATTCGCTCTATGGCTACCTTCTCGACAAACTTCCCATCTTGGGACTGACTATTCTTAGGTGTCTTACTCAGAGGTGCCAAACAACCTAATCGGAAATTCCTACCTTGGTGTTGTACTTGAATTTGGTGTCGGGTCCAATCAAATTGAACCTTATGATACTCAAGCCAAGGTAGACCTAGAATGATATCATAATGTAGAGGTGCCACTACGAACCTCATACACTCCAAATACTCCTTCCCAATCTTGAAGGTAACAGGATGCAAGGTGCGGAATGCAGAACCCTTTCTACCATCCGCCATCATCAAACTACTTCCAATCACTGGCCTAATAGGAATACCCAATTCCTTTGCCACTTGCATAGACATGCAATTCTCTGAACTTCCAGAATCAACCAAAATTCTACAACCCCGATTAGATATCATACCTTGCAAGTGAAGCAAACTTGCATAGGTCGAGCCTTCAATCCCATTGGAACTAATCAAGCTCCCAGTAGGTGGCTCAAAATCTCCTACTGGGATTCCTCGTTTCTCGGATCATTCCGCTCCACAACCTCCACTTGGGCAACTTGTCGAGGTCATCCATTCTTGAGTGGACATTCAGCAATGCGATGCCCCAACTGGCGACAATAAAAGCAACCTCCATTTTGTCGTAATCTTTCTCTATCTGCTGTGCTAAGTGGTCTTCACTGGATAGCATCAATCTCCATTGGTACCGGTTCTTCCACTCGTGGTACGGGTAGGTTTTGTGTAGGTCGAGGTCGAGACCAAGTTGTTGCAACTAAGGAATCAAAACGCTCAGCCAATTGCATGGCTTCTTCTACGTTTTGTGGCTCTCGCATGGTCACCTCCAATCTGGTTCGTGACTTCAATCCTTGCACAAATCGATCCAAAACTGCACCTTCTTGGATATCTGGAATTTGCATGATGATATTCTGAAATTGTGTGATGTAGCTTCTCACCGAACCAATCTGCCTCAACTCCGCCAATTTATCTCGTTCAGCTCGGGTGGCATTTATAATCTGAAATCAACCAAGTATTGCATCCTTGAATTCTGCCCATGTCAAAATTGGTGTAACAATTTGTCGTTCAGCTCTTTCTACTCGGAATCGCCACCAAAGTTTTGCCACGCCATCCAACTGGCTAGAAGCCAAGAGAATTTGTTTCTGCTCGTCTTGAAGATTGGTGGCTTCAAAGTAACGTTCACAGTCAAACACAAAATTCTCCACTGTGCCTGGAACATTCTTGCCTTCAAACACCTTGGGTTTTGGAAATCGAATGCGATCTTCTCCATCTCGAACTGGCGCTCTGTCTATCTGTTCTCGTCGTTGCTGGTCTCGTTCATCCAACAATCGAGTAAGATGCTCGATTTGTTGTTGCATTGCAAGGATAACATCCGGTATTGTGGCCATTGCTACTACCCTAATCCACTACCCTCAATTTATCTAGTTGATTAACACATAGATACAACACGTCCACCGTTCTCCATAAGTCACAACTGGAAGTATCAAGGGTTCCTCTGACACGGTGATCATATGTAGAAAATCCTGCCCAAAGCGTGAGGTGATGAACTATGTGAAACAATGCTTTGGTAATATCTGGACATGAAAGTCCCAATGGTTTGGCGGAAGTGGATTTGGTGGTCCATAAATTCCATCCATCCCATTCCTGCTCTGATACCAATGTAAAAGACCGAAACCAAGGAGAGAAATAGGAGAATGGAAATTCACATTGGGACACTTGAATGAGGGAAAACTCCGAATGCCTAGCATGAGCTTTGGCCTTGGTATTTATAGGTAGCATACAAGACCCTTGAAGCTTTTCAAGAAGCTTCCTTGAGTCGCTTTCTTGGAGTGCAAGCCAAGTTAACTAGGAAGCTTCTCAAGAAGCTTCCTTCTAGAAGCCACCTACTTGGCGTGCAAGCTAAGCTAGTTAGAAGCTTCTAGAAGCTTCCTTCTAGAAGCTACCTGCTTAGGGCGCAAGTTAACTAGTTGGGAAGCTTCCTAAGAAGCTTCTTAGATGCTTCTAGAATATTCTAGGCTATTTTGTCTTATTCTCTACTTCGTAAGCCCGCTTAACTTCGTCACTAAACTCCATATTGTTACACCTGAACTCAATGATGTGGAAGCGTATACATTTTTTCAATTCTTATCAAAGTATGGACGTGTACTTAGGTGAGGCATTGAAAACCAAGGCTACTCTTGAACTAGTAATTTTCCACTATCTTCTCAAAGCTAGACATGGAAGCTAATTTCAAGAAATGAATTCTCCTCTTTATATTTGTTTTAATTCTACTTTATCACTTAGTATTGAAT
Source organism: Lunularia cruciata (assembly GCA_948567375.1). Lineage (NCBI taxonomy): Eukaryota > Viridiplantae > Streptophyta > Marchantiopsida > Lunulariales > Lunulariaceae > Lunularia > Lunularia cruciata. The sequence goes on along the minus strand of OX419757.1, from coordinate 71,852,631 downwards.
TGCAACTATTTAGAACTATCTACTCAATATCGAGTTGCAAACTATCTCTTGAACCAACTACCATTGAAGATCAATTTGCAAACTCTTTATCATGCATATATAAATTGCTATCAACATCATATACTATAGAAGCACAATTCATACATAATTCATGCATGAACTCTAAAGTACCACAATAACCAATTCAATTCTTCGATTCAAATCATACTCAAATCAGATTTATACTCAATCCTCCACTCAACAATCTGCCATCAATAGGGCACTAAGTTTAGTCAAGCCACACCCATTCTAGCTAAGAAACTCCAAGTGATGCTTGCCATCTCTGTCCACCATAGCCAGGAACTCGGAGTCTCAACATTAAAAAAGTGAGCTCTCTTGGAGCTACTTCAAAAGTATACCTCTCTACTTGACCTAGGGCTCTAGCCCTAAAAACACCATTGATAGCACATCCAATGATGTGAATGGTGCAAGTGAAGATGGGTCTCACCATGTGATCAATAGCCCTAACATGAAATCCAATTGCCAACAAGTAGTCCATGATCAATTACCAAAATAACTATGACTACCAAAACTACTACTCCAATGTTTGAGCAAACTACATTTGGCGCTACAAATGTTGTGATGGTTTTTTTGCACATATACATTGCTAAACAACATACATCACTATCAAAATCATACATGATAGAAGCACAACTCACATATAAGTCATACATGAACTCTAAAGTGTTATGATTTCCCTCCTAGTTGGCAATTAGGTCCCTCTGACTCTAAATAGCATCTACTCCAAGTATGTGGGATGCTCCATGGTGAGAAGATCATGAGGCCGGGTGCTATCAAGCCCAATTACATCTAGGATATAACCATTGTCCTTGAGGAATCACCATGAGAGGAGTTAAACATTCCATATGTCATCCTCTCAAATAGTTATTACACACCAACATAGTAGCAACTCCACCAGAAGAACCACATAACATACGCCGCAAGCTTGCACATACAAATACCAAGCTTGGATCCATAATACCATCAATGTTTGTGAGGTGGTATGGTATACAATTGTGCATATGATCCTTCCAAAACACACCATCATGTCCTTCCAACATAAGGACTCCAAAAGGCAAAACCTCATGTACTCTAAAGATAGTGCGGCCTATAGCAACATCAATTGTCTTTGGTGCAATCTATTGTAGATATACATAATCACTTGGATGAAATTGACAAATCAAAGGTTTATAACCTACTCCTTGAATATTAGCAATCCATATGCCAAGCAATTACTAAGTTCTTAAAGGCCATTGGTATCACTCTCCAAAATATCTTTGCCTGTTGAGAACATGCACTCACCCATACATTTGGATCATCCAAGTCTAAAACTAGAGTAGCATCATGACAAATGGCTACATGAAAATCTGAATCTTGTCCATAGAGTAACAATTAAGGAGAGAAGGATGCTAATGAGGCTTGTAGACTAAACCAATAGCCCATGGCCAACCAAAGTAGTTGGAGATCCTAATCTCCTAGGTGGCTTCTCTACAAACCATACTTTTGCAATCCTCTCTTCACCGTCTGAACCACTTTCTTTGCTAAGCCATTTTCCTTAAGGTGATCTCAAGATGTAGCATGATGATCAATCAAGGCTTTGTCATACAAGACCTAAAATTCCCTCAAGAATTTTGCACCTTGATCAATCAAAGCTCAACTGGTGCACCAAAATGACTAAGAACCCAATCCAAGAACACAATCCAAGAATGAGTAAGTTGTCCTTTCATTGGACTTGTCAAGAAGTGCCACCAACTCAATCTACTTGGAGAAGTGCTCTACCATAACTAAAACATACCAAGGATGTCTCACATTCAATGGTAAAGGTACAACAAAGTCCAAACTCCAACATTAATCCAATCTCAAGATAGGGAATGGGTGTAATTATGGCATAGCAATAAATGATGCTCTAACTCAATCAGAAACCACACATCTAGCAACAATCTATTGTAAATTGGTTTTCATTCCGTGCCACCAATAGTGACTCTGGAGTAAGCTATATATATGTTTACTCCAAAATGATATAGCTCCTCATGAGCATGACATATCAACTATGGTCTTTAAGATGGAAGTGGTACTACTCGCACATAAAAAGTGTATGCCTTCCAATCTAAAGCACTTGGTCTCTCTCCTTGGCACCAATTGTGCTAACCACAACACTAGTGCAAAGATGATCCATCATTAAGACATCATCATGAACGTCATGCTAACTTGTAGCAATATCTCCACTCTTTGGATCTATGACCTCAGCAACTCCTCTTTTATGTATTGAGAGAATTACCACCAAGGCCTCAAAAAAATACCTAGAAAGGTAGATGCATGCCAACCTAGCACCATCTCTTCATCTATCTCATCATGCCAACAAGCTCAGATCTGATCCTATTAGCCAAGATATGGATCTCTACTCAACCCATATGTATCATGGTTCACCACTCCAAGTTTGTGAATAATCATGAAATTGTACTCTTGTAAAATCAAAGCCCATCATGCAAGCTTCCTTGAAAGCTTGTTGGACTCCACCAACCTCTTCAGTGATTGATGATCAATGATGAGAGTGAAGGAGTTACCAAATAGATAACATTGGAAATGTATAAGTGTCCATACTATTGCAAAGTACTCTCCCTCATATGAACTATACTTTGCCTCTACTTAATTTTTAGAGCAACTAGCATAGGCCACCAAAAATTCCTTCCCATCATCATCTTGCTAGGTGAGCACTACTCCAAGCCCCAACATACTTTAATCAAAATGAACCTGGAATGGATGTCCTTTGATCTCCTAAGAATAGAGGTAGATGTCAACCTCTTCTTAAGCTCTATACAAGCTCTCTCTTGCTCATTTCCACAACACCACTCATTTGTAAGCTTGATTAACTTTGTCAAGGCCTTGGAAATGGCACTAAATCCTCTAACATATCAGCAATAGAAGTTTTTCAACCCAAGGAATGCTCACATTTTGATACATGCAATATCTTCCACCTTGGTTTTTTGAACACCAAGTCCTCTAGGATAGATATGTGATCCAAAAAATCAACTTGCTTGTGGAAGAATCTACACTTCATAGGATGTAATTTGAGTCCATGAGATCTCAACCTCTAAAACACCTCCAAAAAATATCTCTCATACTACTCCATAGTAGTGTTATAGACCAAAATGTCATCAATATAGCACCAAGAAAAATCCAATCCTACTAGGATCCTTTCCATGACCCTTTGGAATTCAACAAGAATATTTTCTAATCCAAATTGTAAGAACTTCCACTAATATAATACATCCTTGCCATTAGAATGAATAGCTCAAAATGTTGTCTTGGACTTGTCTTCCTCATTGATTGGCAACTAATGATATCTTCCTTGAAGATCCAAAGTACTAAAGATCTTTGCATACCTAATTGCATCAAAGATCTCTTCCAATGTACGCATGGCATATCGATAAGCCCTAGTTGGTTGGTTGAAAGGATGGTAATCTTCTCACATCCACCTATTTGAGTAGTTGTCATACATATCCTTCTTGGCTAGCACCACTATACTGAAGCATATTATCCATGTGAAATCTCTACCAAACCAACCACAAAAAGTTCTCTACTCCGACTCTAAATCAATGCGCTCTCCTTCTATAAGGCCATCAAAAAATGAATAATAAGTCCTTTCAAAGCACCCAAATCCTTCATACTAAAGGCAAAACAACTTGTGTAGCTCCTCAAGAACCCCCAAACTCTTTGTCTTTCCACTCTTGTAAGCTTGCATCTAATGTTTGGCTCCCAAGTATCCTATGTAAATGATGTAGGAAAAGAAGACACATTGACTTACTACTACACCAGGCCCTTGGAGGCAATAATGTCATGCTCCCAAACATTAGAGTTCCCAACCTCAATGTGGAAAACTCCCTATACGTTGGCTGCAAGCTCCATATGTCCTCTAGTTGCATCCCAAGTAGACCATGCTCACTTGAATGGACCCCAAGGAGACCACTCTCACTAGTAGCCATTGGTTGTGTCCCTAGAATACCATGCACACTTAGCCTATCACCCCCAACATGTGCATGAATCATGTCAATAGGCATAGAGCTTAGAATTGTTCAAGTGTTGATGCCTATCAAGCACATCCTATGTTGCTATACCAAGCTAAGGCTCACAAACCAGGTCAAACAATTTTGGTCTATAGCTTGACCTAACACTTGATGCCTAGGTGCCTCTTACACGGCTATAACAGCGATAATATTGATATAAAAACCATAGTCCACTCCTTCTTATTGGCATTGGGCTCCACCAATTTCTACAATTGTGAGTCCCAAACAAATCCAAAACTTCCTTCTCAAAAAGCATGGGAGCATGGGAAACTCATAAGTGTAAGTAAAGTGGCTCTAGGTTGCCCAACAAGGTTCACTACCGCCATAGGTTGCCTATTAGCCACTACCACCATTTGAGACTGGTGCCCAATATCCAAAATATCATCAATAGTAAGGTGATCTAATCATTGAATTGCATCATAAGCACACTATAAAACCATTCTAGGTAAGAGGTTTGTCCACCAACGACAAAGATGTTAAACCCATGACCCCACTCGGGCTCCATCCAACAACATGGCAGGTCCCATCCAAGAATAGACCTAATGCGTACTTGCCACTACTCATGTATGAGAATCACCCTTCAAAGGGACATTCTCCAAATTGTAGGTTGGAGAAATGGACAAATGAACATAGAGATGTTGTAGTATACGTAACATCTCCTAAAACACACCAAAATGGGGATCTTATAGACCTTGACCTCAACCATAATGGGTATGTCCCTAACATGGCCATCCAAAAACCACCAAATGAATGGGATCATATCTCTCTAAATCCTACACCCCCAACAAGGAAATGTTTATTGGTACGATCTTTTGGTAACTCCTTACTGTTGATATCTATAATAACTTAGGATACCGATAGGCCTTGACGAGTGACAAGATATGGTCAATGAGGAGAATTGAAGAGTATAAGTAGTTTATTGATGGTCCAACACATACTATAGTATTGAACAACATAAGATCATACACCTTTGCTTACACAAAAACATATTTTGTGGAAGGTTAAGCATCAAGTTGGCGACATCCCATGAGGCATGTACTCAAGTTGGAACGTATGCAAATGGATGCTACGTTATTCATTTTGATGAATGAATCATGCACTAATAATGCTAGATTTCAACCCTTGTTACTACCTTCTAGTTGTAAATTTTGCACATTGTGAGAGGAATCATTGTGGAAATAATGATGAGCCTTGGTTCCGGGTCATCTAGGGTACTAATCTCATGTAGTGAGTGGTATTATAAAATTCTACAATTTTTTGTGCTTCCTAAAGCTCCTCAACAACTCCCTTGCCAATAACATATTTTTATCTACTTCAGCATTCATTCACTTGTACCCGCGGTCTGAATCTCTTACATCAAGTTCTCAAATAATCAGCTTTGCAAATCAGTCAAACTTTGCATGATTTACCCAACTTCCATGGCACGGTAGGTGATATAACATTCTTTTGTGTTTATGGAAACATAATAAAAGACATTGATTCCTCAAACATTCATCATGATTGAGGCCAGATGTCAACTTGTTCTTTTCGCTACCGCGGTTAAAAGTGCTTGAACGAGACAGGTTTTCATGTTTTCCTAATGTAGTTTTGGAGAGAATGATTACTCATCCTACTACATGGGTGGCGAGTGGAGTGGCAGCATGCCAGGTCTCCAAGTACAAGGAATGCAACAAGGTCATCTCTTTGTTCCTCTAGCCTTTGAGTTATATGGAGCAATGTACATTGCATTCTACACATTTGATTCTACACATTTGTCAAGGAGTGCACAAGAGTTTATTATATTAGATGCAAGGAGTACCACTCTCACTCTCATACTTTGTAACATATTTTAGACAAAGTGTATCCATTGCTCTACTTAGAACATTGGCTTGTGCAATCCATTAGACGGCAATCACTCTAGTCGAATATCCAATAGTTTGTAGATCTTATGACTTGCATAATTGGGATATGTTAGGGCAATAGGGCAAATTTCTCCCATAAATACTATTGGAGCCTTGTGCCATTCTACCTCTTTTGTCTCTCCTTTGAACGGGGCTTGATGGGGTCTTCCCATCCTTCATGTGTTCTATGTGGTCACCTTTCTCTCCTTAGGTTTTCCTTCAAACATATTCTGAAATTAGGTCACAACTTTTACCGCCGTGCCTTGTGCTCCATGAAGGCGCTATCTTTGTTCAGATCATATCTACAACTGCACGCGACAGTATGTATCGTTACAACAAAGAGCTTTGAATATATAATACCAGGGCTAGAGTGAATCTCACACGACTCGTTGTCGTTCAAGGTGATGACGAACTGATGGACACGAGCAAGCAGGGAACGAGATTTGCATGGACTATTACATTGTTGCAACAGTTACTGTACGGACTCACTAAAATCTGTACTGTAATATTGGTTGAGATATAGCTTTGAATAATCCATTGCCAAGGGCCTGCGCGATGAGACGTGCAAGATGTAACTGTGAACGCCTAGCGACCGTCAATTGTCGTTCGACGTAGTTTTGTGCCTGAGAATCCGTTGAAGTAGATAGGTGCTTGCTTGCTCAAGACAATCTGTTACCTTCCAGAACAGGCCCATCAATAAAAAATGTGAAGGCATTTTTTGAGTGATAGAATCCGAGGTTTATACTCACCTCGGATTCTAAGTTACCTACATAATGTCAAATTTGCGAATCAGGATAATTCTTCATATGATCATGTCGTGTTTTTCAGCAGATGCGATAGTCCTGAGACATCTTGAATTTAGCCCTTTACTAAAGCATAGGTCCGTTTTCTACGATTTCGAATATAGATAATTGTTGTCGGATACAGTATGGACATGCAGCATATTGCTTGGAGGATCCTCCTTCACGACTTGAAGCATTCACACGTGTGTGCCACCATCAGTTGATGTGTCCGTCTGTGATTTAAAGCATAGACAATTGTTGTATCTGAATGTTTTGAGATAAAATTTGTATTCTGACGATTATCAATTATTCTTTGCTTAGTTGTTTATAGTGATTTAAGCAACCTGCGAGCATGGAATCAGAGAACCTGCTACTGGAGTTCTGGTCTTGTTATGGGTCTAGGAGCGCCCCAGAATCCAATTCCAACATTCATTTGCGTACTGGAACAGATTTGAAGGGGGCGATGCATTTCAAATTGTACGCCCATAATTCTGTATCTGTGACAAGCAGTGTAGCCTAAAAGGTCCGAGGAAGAAAATTGAATCAAATTTATCGACGGTGTAGTAGACGAAACTGAAGATTCAACGCTTAGGTGCGAAGGTCGGGAATGGAACCTTACATATTGAATGGATCTCTAGACCTGCACTTCGGTACTTACGTTGTACCGCTGCCATTGAAGCTACTGGCCTCCCGAGGTGGCTGGTGGCAGGATGCATTTCTGTATGTAACCAAGCGAGCACAGTGAGATTTCAGTGGTAAGGAAATACTGCTTCTAGTGTGCTTCTTTCGCATGGTGCGGTTGTGTACAATGACTGACCTGGATGGGTTGAAGTGAACTAGGAAATGTTATCTCAGGTACTACTTGAGAGCCATAATTTTACATCTGTATATAATGTTCAGGTACAACTTAGGGGCAGGCAATACAGCACTCTTCCTTGTTGGAAACTAATGCAACTGGAGTGCAGGCATTAGGACACTCTTCCTGTTTGACAAGTAAGGCGAAATCTTCCTTCAAATCTAAATTAGCTTTATGTACAAAAGAGATGGACAAATATATGACTAGATGTATTTAAAGACCTTACATACTAGTATCGAAACAAAATGCGTCATCCGAGAGACCGAAATCCAGCATATTTCAACGTTCATGGCAGGACGTGTTTGACGGCAACATAAAAGGTGGCAACTACGATCCACCAGGTATGACGCTTGTGTGTCAGAGCTCAAGCTCTGAGGCTTAAATAATTGGTCACTGAAACTTCTGTCTTCTTCCCAGAAACCTAGCCAGGCAGCCGAACAGTTTCAAAGATCCACCATCAATTGCTTCTTGACTGACGGAACATCCAATTGTACAATGATAGTTCTACACAAACAGGCTCCTGTAACAGCTTTCTCTTTACTAATATTTTGTGGCGAAGCTTGCTTTGAATAACTCGCAGTCCATCGTCCGCTTGTCTGTGTATTCACTCAACCCCCTATTTGGATTTGCGTAGGGCATTGTAAGCATCCATAACCTGTCTGAATTTCTCCTCTGCCTCCTCTTTGTTGTTTTGATTACGATCTGGATGGTACTGCAAGGCCTTAGCACGAAAAGCGGCCTTGATTTCGGCGTCGGAGTACGGTGCAAGTCTTGAGGCATCGAGACCAAGTACGCTGTAATGGTGTCTCATCGACCCGCTACTGGGACCTGGATCACTTTGTCGACTTCGCCAGTTAGTTTCTTCATCCGCCCATCGTCGCTCGCCTTCTGTCCAGCGCCGCTCATGGTGGCGTTGCCATACCCACCTATTTCCCTCCCATCTCCATTCCCAAGTTTGGCCCTGAGCCTCTTGCCAGGGGTCGAAGTCGTAGTTCCTCCTATGACGCATCCTCTCGTTCTCGAAGGCTTGCTGTACGCGCCTGATACGTTCCTGAACATAAAGAGTACATTGTCTTAGAATCTTCGCACAATAGGTCAAAACACATTTTCTCCAGATCCTCCTGGTGGCTTCTTGAAACTCTGGCGGAGCTGAGATGCTGCTCTGTCATGTACAAAATGTTGTTAAAGTAAGGCCAAAATGGCCCGTCCAGAACCCTCTGTGCAGAAAATGTATCCCCAATCTCAAATCTCCTACTCCTGATAAAATTCGTGTCAATCAATTTTCCCATCATATATTCTTTTCTCCAAAGGACTGAGACAGTCGTGCACTGCATGTCTTTTACCATTTCTCTTAAATGCTGCTCCCAAAATCGCTTTATGTCCTCCGGGTTTACTTCGTAAAAATCTGGCGGTCGCTGCTGCTGTGCTCTCCTTGATTGCTGAGTCTTGGCACCTTGTGTTTCACTTGCACCATACCTCGAACTGTTGCCCTTCCACATACACAGCGAATGCTTTATTAGCTGCTACCTATTATACCAGCTAGAATTTACACGCAGTAGGAAATCAAGGAGACCAGCGGCCACGCAAGGAAACTGTTGAAAAGTATGGACATGGGCAGACTCTGGTACAATTGCAGTAATCCTAAGCTGTACCGGAGTAATTCAACAGATGATTATGAAGTCCAAGCTCCAAAGCACGTCAGGAGACAGCTCATGGGTGTAGAAGGAGACTTTAACAACTTTAACAACTCATTAGTTTCAAAGTCAAACCCACTTAAAATATCGCCCAGACTCTTCATTTGAATCTATCTTACGTTGTATGGCTCCCACAAGGTTAAGTCGTAGCAAGTAAATCTATGTGAACAGTAGTACCTCCAAGACTGTACCTGGCTTGCCACACGTTGGAAGTTCATCAGGCGCTTCCGCAAAGAAAGGACATTACCAACCTGCACATCAGGTCACCACCAAGATAAGAAAGTTTTTTTGAAATCCTAGTAAACAAAACTGTATCTTGCAAACTTTGACTTGAAAAACCTCTTAAGAATAAAAAACGTAGAAAGGAAAGGCTTTGGTTACTTCCAAGCTGTAACACTGCATATTTGAACAACAACACTGCATATTTGCACTTATATTCCTTAATATACACGCAGTGCTCTTAAACCGTGGCAGTACTGAACTTCTTCGACTGTTGGTACTTTCGTTGTGTGAACAACCGATAAAAGCAAGTGTCGGACCAAACACAAAGTTAGAGAGTCAATTTACAGAAAGAAGTCAGTTCCAGATCCCTTGAATGCAACTCGTAAGATAATGAAAGAATCTATCGATCAGGCATCGGATACAGCTGACAAACCCTGTCATGCTTCAAAGTCAGATAACTCTGACTTTGCAAGTATTCATTTCTATACACTCCTAGACCGATATCAAGGTGAAATCATTTTGATAGGCACCGAAAGGTGAGCAGATCTCGGGTGAAAATCATGTGTTCAGACTTAAAAACAGAATTCAATTAAAAGCTTCAAGACCGAGTACTATCAGCATCTTGAGAAGGTTAATGTGATTTAAGTTTAAGCATCAGTGATTTCCCCAAATCACTGATGACGAGTTTTCGACTCAGTGCTCTTCCTGACATTAAATGCTGAATCTTTCCGCGAGGAAAACTTAGACCAGCTAAAGACTTAAGGGGTGGCGAAAATCGTCAGCGCTAATTCTCACCTGTCATCTAGAAGTTCTATAGCGTATCCTCTAAAGCCGCGTTCATTACCATTTCGTATGTTAACACGGACAGTTAAGGGTAAACGGACAATACTCTGATCCGGGGTAAACGGTCAATAGGTCCGAATTTAACAATTACAACGACTGGAAGAGTATTACTTAACACGAATTCAGTAAAGACGGTTCAGCAAGGACTCACAAAAGCGGCTCCAATGAGAGCTGTGATGAAGAAAGAACCCCAGCCTGCCAATGACCTCCCACCACTGCCATCCGGCGGTTCAGAACTCTTTCGTCTCCTGATTCCGACCTCTTCTCCATCCTCCATATCTTCAAAGCTCAAAACCTCAAGTTCCTCTTTTCCCTGCAATTTCAAATGGCTACAGAAGGCCCTAATCGCCTCCTCTTTACAATTCCTGAACCTAAATCACCGCGAGATTTAAATCCACCCCTCTCTGAAATTCCCATACCCTACAGGAAATGCTCAATCACTTCCCATCCAAGCCCAACTTCTCTTCGACGCAGGGTCTGGCGAACACGAAGCCCGAATTCTTCCCCCTCAAGCCCCTCAAGCCCCTCAAACTTCTCGACACATCAAGCACATGCTGGCGCTTGCACTTCTTATGACAGCAGTCCAGATCTCTGATGTCCAGGGGAACCTGGTGTCCCGTTTGGGTTACACGAGTAACTTCATAATCACTCCTCTCGGTTCATTAGTGGACTGCTTAGTTTAAACTCTGATTAGCAAATTTCGAATCGAGCTCTAGACTTGAAGATAATGCGGTGAGGAAGAATCGAATAGAGGACATTCATTTTCGTCCAACCAAGATGCATTAGCGAGGTGTATTGAAACGTTCTTTTTAAAATGGTGCCAAAGAGAACGTTTTAAAACGTTCGCATAAGTTTTTTCTTAGAGGACTACATCTTATTCACAACAGCGAGTAGTGGCGGAATTCTCAATGGCAAATTTGCAATAGAGTTGACATTAGTATTTCTATTATACTATTGTAGATATTCATATGAGGCTGGTTCAACGTGTTAAAGAAGGGGTGTAAGAAAAGAAATCACTGTAAATGTTTTGGTCTGACATAAAATGCACATAATGTTTACATTGCAAAGTAGTACTAAATATTTCTTTTAGTATAATCTAAACATTTCTTTTAGTATATAGTTTATTTTTAAACGTTCTATTCTAAATTGAAGTTAAAACGAACATTTCACTAGCAAGGCGAGACATGGACAATGAATATTAAGGAAAAGTGGGGAAGATACCAACCATCATGAATCGTATTGAAGACCTTGACTTTAATACGCGGTTTAACTATGAATTTTAATTCAAATGTAATCAAAAGCATCTACGAGATTTGGGGAGTTATATATAAACGTAAATTTATACATAGAAAGAATATTGTGGGTAGAATATATTGACAAGTAGATGGTAAAGGGACAGATAACAAGAATAGCTCAATGATTGAAGATTAATCTTTCAACTATAAACCCATTCCGATAGAAAGACATCAGGAATATAATTAAGGATGATGTACATTATTCTGAGGAACTTGAAGGGAGGAAAAAAAATCCCCACAAAAGAACAAATAAAGATATAAGAGAAAATATATCCAAAAAAATAACCTATGAAAAGGAATTAGGGAGTAAACCTGATTATACAAAGTATCCTACTAATTAAAATGAGGGTCTAGCAAAACCCTCGTGGATCCAGATTATGAGAAGGGTGCAGCAAGTTGAATTTTCTTTCTAGTCTAATTGAACTTCTATAAGATATCTCAAATATGTTGCTTTATAAAACCACTCGACAAGCTATTTAACAAAATCATATAAAGATATATCAAATTTTCTGGAAATTTTGGCTACAAAGTTATACATATAATTTAATTTGTCAACGAACTGCCGTCATTGTCGTTATGGGTGTCCCATATTTATGAGTTGTCACCCCTTCATGTGTTCTATGTCGCCTTTTTCCCTGTTAGACTATTAGAGGACCCTATGCAGTTTTTCTGCATGCTCATAATTTTTCTTAATCAGATGATACATAGAGGCTTGAATGTAATATTTGTTTACTTGTTTATGTTCTTACTGTCTATAACATATAGGAGAAACGTCGATAGTTCAACGTGCTCTATCGCAAGGACAGTTTACAGAATTGGACACTCAAGACTAATGGGAAGAATGAAGAGTATAATTACAGTAATAACCCTTGAAAAAGATATTACAAATAACGAAAAGAATGTAATCACACGATGCACAAACCACAAAATGCTTTATAATACTAGCTTTGTTATCAGTAATTCTTGACAAAAATTTCCATTTCTTAAATGGGTGGAGTTTTATAATTAAGAGAAAACCCTTGTATGAGAAAGGGAACATAACCTTCTCATCCATGTAAAGAGATAACAACTAATTGTTCTCATACGGTCTTGTTTGGTAAATACACTCTCATATATTTTGTTTGTGGTGAGAATTTTCCTTAACTCTCATGTTCATATAGTTATAGCAAATTCTAAATTGGACAAATTTTGATTCAAGAAGAAAAAATCCTGAAAATTTGAAACCCAACTCTAAAAGATAAGAGAGAGAAATTCATTCTTTTCTATTCATCTATTCATCTTACATGATAATATAAGATGGTCACTCTTTTGTTTCCTTGTTCCCTATTCCACGTGCATTTAGTATGTACAGAATGTCAAAATCATTACTATGTTATTTATGTCATAGAATATGATTAATAGATTTTGATTTTACCTCTGATGGATTTTCACAGTAATCAAAAGAATTTTGGTAGTAATTATCATCCTAGAAAATAGTAGATTTTTCTTTGAATGATGATCAGAGCAATCAAGAAATGATATTTAATAGTTTTCTTGATACTATTAATGGATTAACTTTAATAGTCTAAAACAAGATCAAAAATAAACAATTTAAGAGTGAGCTTTAAGAGTATACAGAAGTTTTTTGTTTCGTTGAGTACTTTACTCTAAAACTGAAAACCTAATATATCACTAATTTCTATTATCTCTTGTATACTAAATTAGATATAAAGAAGTGCAGAAGATGTTCTAAATTTGCATTATACCTTCTCAACCACAACATGATCCGTTGAATGATTTACAACTTCAGGTTTAGAAGTATGATAATTAAACTAATTGATAATAAATATGAAATTGAAGATGAAGTATAAAAGAAGAGATATCACTTAAACTAGCAAAAAATCTAAGCAAATACAGTTAACCAATAAATAATAGAGGAAATTAGAAAAATTAAATAATTATTCATTTAACTGATAATCACTTTTATATATACATATTACTTCCAAATATAAATTGTGTATGTTAAATTATCATAATTTTAATTTTAATTTTGAAATATATTTTAATTTATAAATTGGACAAGAGAGTATGCTAAATGCTAACAATAAATAAGAAAATTAGATATAGTCCAAGATATCATAAGTTTAAATCTCTTCTAATTCTTTGTACATTAAAAAATATAATTTTTTTAATAAAATGGAAACTAAATTACTAGTTAAACATATTAATTCAAAAATTTATATGTATTAAGTTTGAATTGAAGAAATTTATTTTTTGAAACAGAACTATATGTATAATAACTAAGTCTTTCTATAGTCTTTATGTTACTCTTTAAGTAAAATTTCCTGTTTTAATTGATTCAATTTATGACTGAAACCAGAGAGAGAGATATAAAATTTAAAACAATGATAGTAACTAGTAATATAGGTAACAGCTTTTACAATTTATATATGTTTTCTTTCAACTTTCTTAACTTTCATGCTAATTGAGGAATCAAACTCTAGTTAGAGATTACCTCTAAGGGCCCTCATAGTAATCAACCAACCCCGTAAGCGCAAGAATAAACATATAAAGATGCTCCTAAGGAAACGAAGCATACCACAAAACCACAAAAAATTACTAAAAGTAATGTTAATGTAAAGGAGAAATAAAATAAAATTTTAGTTGCGGTAAGAGAGGGACTCCTTTTAACTTTAGTTTAATAATCAGTTTCGGTTTATGGAATCTCGAATTAATATACATAAAGGACGTGGAAAGTCTTTGCACAACACTTGATATCACCAAAGAAATTCATTTTACATACCCAGGCATCCTCCCCTAAACCTATATTTAGGACATGGAAACTTGCAGAACACTCTATATCACCAAAGGATTTCATTTAATAGTACCCGGCCATAGACAGACTTTCCATAACACTTTATATCACCAAAGAAATTCATTTTACAATACCCAGGCATCCTCCGCTAAACCTATATTTAGGACGTGGAAACTTGCAGAACACTCTAGATCACCAAAGGATTTCATTTAACAGTACCCGGCCATCCTCTACTAAAAATATGTTTTATTACTCGCTCTATATTTCCCCTTTGCTTCGAATGATTTTCCCACTCGCTATATCAATTTTAGATTTTTTCCTCATTAATTTTCACATACTTTCTGTATTGTAGTACTTGGTTTTTTTTTTCCTTAAATGCTACATACTAATTCACTACAGATGCAAAAAATGAGAGATATTTAAATTTCCATTCCTATTTTGTTATCCTTTAGCTTATCTTTCATTTTAAATTGTGCCTTACGGGACTTAGCCTAATTTTACCCCTTGTGTTTTATCCTTGAAGGGATAACAAGAAGGATGTTCCCATCCTTCTTGTTATCCTCCGCAACCACCTTATTCTTGTAATCTTTCGTTCAATATTCCTTGCTTAGATTAATCACACTTACATTTGATTTGTGTGTACATTCCTTACTTCTATATTTGCATATTCTTGGTTCTACACAATGTGGATTCAAATGGATCCTCTACTCTCATTGCTCAAATACTCAAAATTTGAGCCCAAATTCATTATCAATGTAGATACATTCATG
The DNA here is from genome assembly GCA_948567375.1 of Lunularia cruciata. Classification (NCBI taxonomy): domain Eukaryota; kingdom Viridiplantae; phylum Streptophyta; class Marchantiopsida; order Lunulariales; family Lunulariaceae; genus Lunularia; species Lunularia cruciata. The sequence continues at coordinate 71,837,392 of OX419757.1, read as the reverse complement.
TTTACATTTCATTACTCTAATATCATTAGTTATATATATTATCTAAATATAAAAAATGGTAATATTTTTAAAAATATTATACATATGGTACAAATAGATCCTATCAAAAATTCACAAAAAAAAATTCACTATTAAGACAAAGGCCAAAAATACACCAAAAATTTTAGAGCTAATTTTAGAGGTCTAAACGAAAAAGATTAGGTCTCAAAAAATAAAATCTTAATTCTTCTTGGTTTGTCTTTTCTAGATCTCTGCATCTGTACTTCCTTTTATACTATTCTGAATTTTCTATAGAAACATTCTCAAAAATTCTCTTTGGTCAAATTTGTTTGACAAACCAAATGGGACTAGGGTTGACATGTCATCAATCCATGTATATAATCTAAATATCTAATTCACTCATAATCTAAATATCTAATTCACTCATAGGGGATGTTCTTTGCTATATAATAAAGACAAAGTGCTTCTTTTCAACATTAAAGCCTTTAGGAATTCTAATCTTGTGTGCTTCTATTCTTGGACTATTACTTATATTAGAGCAAGATTTTCTAATTCACATCATTGGATCACACCTCTTGGAGGAATGCATGCTATTGAGATTGAGTAAAGGGTAGAAAGAGTAGCATAGATTGACAGGTTGGATGTTTGGAAAGAAGAGGGGATGGATCCTTTTGGAGGACAATTTCTAACATCTAATTTTCATTTCCTAAATCTTTTCCACGTTAAGATTATATACATCCAATGTGAGCAAGTGAGATTGAACCTTTGTAATACCATTAGTTAGACATATTATCTAGAGGTGGAAATTGGGTTGGTAATATCTTGAGGGATATTATATATGATGTTATAAGTAGATTAGATAGAGGTTTTACCAATAGAATACTTCCACTAATAAAGCAAATACCAAAAACACCTTAGAAACTTTAAAGCTAATTTTGGAGGCTAAACGGATGGATCAGGCCTCAAAAGCTAATTAGAACCCCATCCATTGGGAGAAAGATGTTGCCTTTTCCCTTGTAATTTGTCTCATCAAGAACTTTCTAATGGTATCTCACCCATGTTGATATGAAATTCCTACAAGAAGATTCTCCATAGATTCTCTTTGATTAAACTTGTTTTACCAACCAAATGATACAAGGGTCATAATATCACCAATCCATGCAGCTAATCTAAAGGTGGAGCTCATTAACATGTCACCAATCCATTTATTTGATCCAAGGGTGTAGCTCCCTTTGAGTGGATCCTCTTTGCTATATAATAAAGACTACGGTGCTCTTTTGGAGCATTGGAGTATTGAGGGATGCAGCCTTGTGTTTCTCTTGGGGTTTCTCTTATATTGGGAATATTACAAATATATGGAGATATTTCTTGATCACAAACTGCTAAGATTGATATGAGCACAACAAAAGCTCTTGACAACTTCAAATGGGGGTTAAAAGAGCAAATTCAATAAGAGATAATTGTACAAAATCCTTGCATAGTTTTTGAAGTCATTGCAATTGCTCAAAAAGTAATAAGAGCACTTGGAGGAGGTGAAATGATACCCGTAACATTACACAATTGGGCTAAAACATTGCACTTTGGTGGACCAATTCTTATGGAATTGTGCAATAGTCATTTTTGAGACAAGGAGCTTGACCGTTCCAAGGAGAATGGGGACATGTTGAAGAAAAGAGAGATGGAGTCATGAGGGAAGAAGGAGCTCAAGCATAAAAAATGTTGTAACAATTGCAACTCATTTGGGCACAAAGCCATCAATTGTTGTGTCCATTTTCTTAGGGCTCTTGGTCTATATATTGACAACCTTTGAACAATCTAGAGAGATGAATCAAAGTTGAGGATACTAAACTCATATTGGAAAAAAATAATTGCAAGTAAATGTACCTTGTGGCTTTATTGGCTCAAAAAAGGAGTAAAAGCAAGAGGAAGAATAGGATAAGTGTGCAAAGATTGAGGAAGACCAACAAATAATTAATTGTCATAGACTGAGTCCTAAAAAGAAATCAAGTGAAAGTATTGATAGACCTTAGAGTAACAAATAATTTCTTATTTCACTCCATTGCAATAAGGTTGGAGATGGAGCTAGAGAAGGATGAGAATGAAGAAGTAGAGTTACTTAATGGTCAATCAAAGAGGATTGAGTTGTTACTTAGAAATCTAACACTCTTTGTAGGAGCGCATGAGGAAGAAATTAATTTGCAAGTGATCTGGTTAGCTTGTTATGATGTGATCTTGGGTATGTTGTGGATGAAGTGCTACAACCCCATGGTAGATTGGTAACAAAGCAAAAACCAGCCAATAGAAGATATTTGGAGATAGGATAAGATCCCAAAGGCAAGAATTACCTCTCTATGTCATACAAACAATAAGTTTCAATAACATAAATAGATGCTTCATGGGCTTAATAAGAGAAGTCCAAAGTGTACAACTTGACAATAAATTCTTGAAAATCCAAAAGATGTGGTATATAAATTTAAGGATGTATTTATTTATGATTTAAGCTCAAGATTATCACCAAAAAGGAAAAAAAGATCATAAAATTAAGATACTTCTTGGGAAGAAATCTCCTTATAAAACGTCATGCTAACTATCACCTCATGAGTTTGAGGAATGCAAAGCTCAAATTGAAGATATGTTGTAGAAAGGGTTCATTTAACCCAAAGTATCACCATATAGGGATCTTGTCTTTGTTTGTGCAAAAAAAAAATAGTATGTTGCATATGTGCATTGACTATTGTGCCCTAAAACAAGCAATAATGCAGAAAAAAAATCCATTACTTTGAATGGATGATCTATTTGATCAACTCAATGATGCAAAACATTTCACTAAAATTTAATCTATGGAGCAAGTATAACCAAATTAGAATTACAAAGGAAGACTTGCACAAAATTGCCTTTCAAACAAGGTATGGTCACTTTGAGTACCTAGTGATACTATTTTGCCACACCAATGTATTGACCACTTTCATGAGTTTGATGAATGACATATGTCGTCCATATTTGGATAAGTCTTTCATCATTTTTCTAGATGATATCTTAATTTAAAGTAGGACAATGAGAGACCATAAGCAATATCTATGAGAAGTCCTCCAAGTTTTGTGAAGAATCAATTGTATATCAAAATCTCAAAGTGCAAGTTTTGCAAGTTTGAAATAGATTACTAGTGTCATAGAATAAATGAAAGAGTATCCAAGTTTTAACAAATAAAATAAAAGTCAATTAGAAATGGAGTTGTAAAAGACCAAGACCAAGGAGAGAAATAAGAGAATGGAAGCTCACATGGAGACACTTGAATGAGAGTAAACTCCTAATGCCTAGCATGAGCTTTGGCTTTGGTATTTATAGTTAGCATACAAGACCCTTGAGAAGCTTCTCAAGAAGCTTCCTCGAGCCGCTTTCTTAGAGTGCAAACCAAGTTAACTAGGAAACTTCTCAAGAAGCTTCTCAAGAAGCTTCTTTCTAGAAGCCGCCTACTTGGCATGCAAGCTAAGTTAGTTAGAAGCTTCTAGAAGCTTCTAACTAGAAGTTACCTGCTTGGGGTGCAAGTTAACTAGTTGGGAAGCTTCCCAAGAAGCTTCCTAGATGTTTCTAGAATATTCTAGGCTAATTTGGCTTATTCTCTACTTTGTTAGCCTTACTAACTATGTCGCTAATTGGTGACGTCCTCGTTGCTATTGAAGCTTCAAACTCTTGGATGGCCATTTGTGCATTCTGGAGGTGAGAAAGAGGTTCCGATGTGGCATCATGAAGGGGATACCCTTTCTAAAGGACCTTGTACTTTGTATGTTGTCGACGTCCTTGTTGGATGTGGTGATGTGCAAGGATACGATCAACTTCATACTCCTCATGATCATTGATAGGGATAGGGGGAAGAGGAGGTTTAACTCAAGACGAAAAAGAAGAGGGCTTCAAAACAAAGGGTTTCAACTTGGAAACATGAAAGACAAGATGGATGTGCATATGAGAAGGCATGGCAAGTTGATAAGCAACGCAAGAGACAATTTGAGTGACATCAAAAGGTCCTATCCAATTAGGGGCAAGTTTACAAACTTGGGTATCAAGTGGGAGGGGTATATTACTAGAGGATAAAATAACTTTATCACCAACTTCAAAGGTGAGATCACAACAATGGTGGTCTACATATTGTTTTTGACAATTTTGAGACAACAAGGAGGTGAGATTTGGCTTGTTGGAGAGATTTGGATATGGTGGTCAAGAAGGTTGAAGTATGAGGGACCTAAGATGGGGAAGGAGTAAGAAGAGAATCTGGGACAAGCAGATCTTGACCAAAATTGAGAAAGAAAGGAGAGAATCCGATGCTTGCCTGTTTAGAATTGTTGTATGCAAACTTCGTAGCTGCAAGACATTCATTTTAATTGGTATGGTGAATGTTGATAAAGGCATAAAGCATATCTTTCAAGGTGCAATTTGCACATTCCATTTGTCCATCAGTTTGAGGATGATAGGTTGTGGACAAAGCAAGTTTGGTGCCAAGTATCTAGAAGAGTGCTTGCCAAAACTTTTTGGTGAAGCGAGGATCACAGTCGAAGATGAGTACATGTGGCATCCCATGATGCTTGAATACATTATCAAAATAAAGTTGCGCCAAGGTTGGAGCATCCACAGTATTGACCGTTGGTGCCAAATGGATTTGCTTCCTAACCTTATCCACAAACACCACAATTGTTGTGTGACCTGTTGTGTCTTGGGCAAGGAGGTGATGAGATCTAAGCTCACATTTCCCAATGAGTAGTTGGAATGGGAAGTGGTTGAAGGAGTCCACTCGGCTTCTGGTTATTGGCCTTGTTGCATTGACAACTCTCACATGATCAAATAAACTCCCAAACATCTCATGTCATGTTGGGCCACCACCATTGGGTTTGGAGGGTACCCAAGGTCTTTTCCACCCCCATGTGACCAACTATCGGTAGAACATAGGCTTCTTGAAGGCGCACAAGTTGGCGAGCACCTTTGGCTAGAACATAGATCCGGTCCGCATGGAATGGAAGGCCTTCCTTGAAGGAGAAGGTGTTGTACTCCTTGTCGTCTATTGTTAGACGACCATGTACCATTTGGAAGAAGGGATCTTATTGTAGAGCTGATTGGAACTCGTTATGGACCTCGGGGTCAATTGACACCATCATAATTCCCGCCCCGATGAGAGGAAAAGACTTCAAATCAGGTCGTTGTGATAGAGCATTAGGGATGATATGGAATCGACTTGGTTTGTACTCAAGTTTGATGTCAAAAAATTGGAGTTGCTCTTCTCATCAATGATGTTGACTCTTCATGTGTTCCAAGTGTAAGGTCTGCAACAATGGCTTGTGATCAGTTTGCATGATCACTTGTTTCCCCAAGAGATAATGCTTCCATACCTTGGTGGCATATACCATTGCAAGTTGTTCCCAATCTCAAGTAGAGTAATTTCTTTTAGCTTTATTTAGTCAGCAAGATACAAAGGCAATGGGATGTAGTCCATCTAGGAATTCCTGTTGCAACACAACTCCAATTGCAAAATTAGAAGCATCAAAATCAACCACACAAGGTAGTTGAGAAGCATATGGTTGAAGAATGGGTCTTGAAGACACCATATGCTTTAAATTTAAGAATGCTTCTTCATGCTTGTGGTCCATCGGAAGCTCAAGTTCTTTCCCAAGAGGTAAATCAATGGTGTAGCCACATGAACATAATAGTGGATGAATTATTGGTAAAACTTGGCCAATCCATTAAATGCTTGTACTTCTTTAGCATCCTTTGGGGTAGACCAATCAGTAATGGCCTTTATTTTCTCTTCTTCCATCTTGATCCCCTCTGATGAGATATTATGACCCAAGAAGGTAACCTCCTTTTGCCAAAACGCAGACTTCAACTTCTTGCAGTAAAATTTCCATGTTGTAGTCGTCTTAGGACTTCTTGCACATGATTAACGTGTTTTGCCTCTATCTTACTATAGATTAAGATATCATCCAAGAATACCACCATGCAACCAATCCTATAGTCCATCCAACACCCGATGCATCTGATCCATGAAGACCGGTGGAGCATTAGTGAGTCCAAAAGGTAGAACTCTCCACTCAAAATACCCATACATTATGCAAAAGGCAGTCTTTTGTACATCCTCTTTACCAATAGGAATTTACCAATAGCCACTGCAAAGATCCAACTTGGAAAAGTAGCGTGCTCCACTTAGTTGATCAAGCAAGTCATTGATCCGGGGCAACAAATATGCATTCTTCACGGTTTGCTTATTAAGCCCATGGTCATCGATACAAAAACAAAGTCCTCCGTCCTTCTTTGGAACAAATAGTATTTGTGAAGACCGCATGAGCATTAGTGAGTCCAAAAGGTAGAACTCTCCACTCAAAATACCCATACATTATGCAAAAGGCAGTCTTTTGCACATCCTCTTTATCAATAGGAATTTACCAATAGCCACTGCAAAGATCCAACTTGGAAAATTAGCGTGCTCCACTTAGTTGATCAAGCATGTCATTGATCCTAGGCAACAAATATGTATTCTTCATAGTTTGCTTATTAAGCCCACGGTCATCAATACAAAAAAAAAGTCATCCATCCTTCTTTGGAACAAATAGTATTGGTGCTCCCCAAGGAGAGATACTATGTCATATGAAGTCCTTCTCCAACAACTCTGTAAGTGTTGTTTGCAACTCCTCCAACTCCTTTGGTGAGAGCCATTAGTTCAATCTACTCATTGGAGTACTCATTGGCAATAACTTGATTGGAAGGTAATCCCTTTGGCAGATCATCCAGAAACACGTCTACAAACTCCTGAACTATTTGATCAACAATTGCTTGATGAGGCTCTTGGCTCTCCTTAGATTGTTCTTGTGCAATCAACTTGATCCACATTGCAAATACAGACTTATCTTCCTCCAAAGCTTGCTCTATGGCTGCTTTACTAACCAACTTCCCTTCCAGGGACTCATCTTTCTTCCAAGTTGCTCTATGGTTGCCTTCTTGGCAAACTTCTCGTCTTGGGACTCATCTCCCTTCAAGGTTTGCTCTATGGCTACCTTCTTGACAAACTTCTCATCTTAGGACTGACTATTCTTAGGTGTCTTAGTTAGAGGTGCCAGACAACCTAGTCGGAAATTCCTACCTTGGTGTTGTACTAAAATTTATCATTGGGTCCAATCAAATTGAACCTTATGACGTTCAAGCCAAGGTAGACCTAGAATGATATCATAGTGTAGAGGTGCCACTACAAACCTCATACATTCCAAATACTCCTTCCCAATCTTGAAGGTAATAAGATGTGAGGTATGGAATGCAAAACCTTGTCTACCATCCGCCATCATTAATCTACTTCCAATCATTGGCTTGATAGGAAAACTGAATTCCTTTGCTACTTACATAAACATGCAATTTCCAAACTTCCAAAATCAATCAAAATCCTACAACCCCAATTAGATATTGTACCTTGCAAGTGAAGCAAACTTGTATAGGTCAAGCCTTCAATCCCATTGGAACTAATCAAGCTCTTAGTAGGTGGCTTGAAATCTCCTATTGGGATCCTTTGTTTCCCTGGTCATTCTGTTCCACAAACTCCATCTGGGCAACTTGTCGAGGTCACCCATTTCTAAGTGGACATTCAACAATGTGATGTCTAACTTGGCGATAATAAAAACAACCTCCATTTTGTTGCAATATTTTTCTATCCATTGTACCAAGTGGTCTCCGTTGGATAGCATCAATCTCCATTGGTACCGATTCTTCCACTCATGCGTAGTGTATTGGTAGGCTTTGTGTAGGTCGAGGTTGAGACCAAGTTATCGCAACCAAGGAATCAAAACGCTCAGCCAATTGCATGGCTTCTTCTATGTTTTGTGGCTCCTACATGGTCACCTCCAATTTGGTTTGTGACTTCAATCCTTGCACAAATCGATCCAGAACTTCACCTTCTTGGATATTTGGAATTTGCATGATGATGTTCTGAAATTGTGTGATGTAGCTCCTTACTGAGCCAATTTTCTTCAACTTTGCCAATTTATCTCATGCGGCTTGGGTGGCATTTATAGTTTGAAATTGACCAAGTATTACATCCTTGAATTCTGCCTATGTCAAAATTGTTGTAACAATATATCGTTTAGCTTGCTCCACTCGGAATTGCCACCAAAGTTTTGCCACACCATCCAATTGGCTAGAAGCCAAGAGAATTTATTTCCGCTCATCTTGAAGATTGGTGGCTTCAAAGTAATGTTTGCAATCAAACACAAATTCTCCACCGTGCTTGGAAGATTCTTGCCTTCAAACACCTTGGGTTTTGGAAATCAAATGTGATCTTCTCCATCTCAAACTAGCGCTCTCTCTATATGTTCTTGTCGTTGTTGGTCTCGTTCATCCAACAATCAAGTAAGATGCTCAATTTGTTATTGCATTGCAAGGATAACGTCCGGTATTGCCGCCGTAGGTACTACTCTATTCCACTACTCTCAATTTATCTAATTGATTAACACATAGATACAACATGTCCATCGTTCTCCATAAGTTACAACCAGAAGTATCAAAGGTTCCTCAGACACGATGATCATATGCAAAAAATCTTGCCCAAAGCACGAGGTGATGAATTGTGTGAAATGATGCTTGGGTAATATCTGGACATGAAAATCCCAATGGTTTGGCGGAAGTGGATTTGGTGGTCCATAAATTCCATATATCCCATTCCTGCTCTGATACCAATGTAAAAGACCAAGACCAAGGAGAGAAATAGGAGAATGAAAGCTCATATTGGGACGCTTGAATGATGAAAACTCCTAATGCCTAGCATGAGCTTTGGCTTTGGTATTTATAACTAGCATACAAGGACCTTGAGAAGCTTCTCAAGAAGCTTCCTCGAGCCGCTTTCTTAGAGTGCAAGCCAAGTTAACTAGGAAGCTTCTCAAGAAACTTCCTTCTAGAAACCACCTACTCGGCGTGCAAGCTAAGCTAGTTAGAAGCTTCTAGAAGTTTCCTTCTAGAAGCTACTTGCTTGGGGGTGCAAGTTAGCTAGTTGGGAAGTTTCCCGAGAAGCTTCTAGAATATTCTAGGCTAATTTGGCTTATTCTCTACTTTGTTAGCCTTACTAACTACGTCGCTAAACTCCATATTGTTATAAGGGTGATCTAGAGTATTAGACTTAACTCAAGAGTTTTTTTGATTAATTGGGTTCTATCATTTATTTGTCAAGGATTTCTCTAAGGTTTCACAACCCCTAACATCATTACTTAGCAAGGGAAATTTTTTAGGAATTGCATAAGAACTTGCCTTTCAAGCATTAAAAAATGCATTATTACATGCACCAATTTTGAAATGGTTTGATCCTAGATATTCAATCAAGTTGGTTACAAATGCATCATGCATTATGATAAGAATAGTTCCACAATAAGAATGGGAGGAAAAATGGCACTTAATTGCATATGTCTCTCAAAAATTATTATTGGTGGAATAGAATCATACCATCAAACAAGAAGAGTTGACTATTGTCCTTGCTACCAAGCATTGGAAGCACCACCTTGGCAAGAATGCATTTGTAGTTGAGATAGACCATAAACCACTAGTCTACCTAACAAAATAAAAAGACTTATCCTATAAATAGATTTGTTGGGCAAAGTGGAGACAATAGTTTAACATGACTATCAAATATGTGGAGCAAGAAGCAACTTGTAGATACATTCACCCAAATGCGTATGGTGAATAATCTTGCTGTAAGTGTGAAGATGAAGCTAGATTTCTAGATGAGGATTCTTGATGCTACAAAGATTGACCCATAGATTATAAGTGCTCAATCATCCAAAGACTAGTACCCAAAGACTCACCTTCTTAGATGGTAAGTTATGGATCCTTGATGCTCTAGACCTACAAACTACCATTCTAGCTAAATGTCATGATTTTGCCAAAGATTTTGATTTTGTCGGATAGATTTTGATTTTGTTGGATAGATTTTGATTTTGTCGGTATTGATTTTGTTGGTCATGATGGAGTAGAAAAAACATTAGATGTAGTCAAACAATGGAGTGGAAAACACATTAGATGTAGTCAAAAGCCACTACTATTTGCCCAAGATGTGCAAAGATTATGTTGAAGCTACCTTCTTTGTCAAAAAATAAAGCCCCTTATCAAGCTCTTGTATGTCTCCTTCAACTCCTCTTACCATTATAGAACATTGGGAGCAAGTTAGCATGGATCTAGTTTGTGAATGCCCAAGACCACTTTAGGTTTTGACTTCATTGTAGTCTTTGTGGACTAATTGAGCAAAATGATTCATTGGTGTACTACAACCAAGGACATGATTGTGCCACAATTGGCTCAATGTACTTAATTATGATCTTTTTTCAACATGGATTGTCTCAAGTGCTCATTACAAATCACAACATTAAATTCACTAGTTTGTTTTGGAGAACACTCTTTGGAGTCTTCAAAATCAAACTTGCAATGTTCACGACATATCATCCACCAACTAATGAGCAAATAGAGCAAGCCAATTGCACTATCAAGGACATGCTATGCAGCTTCACTCTAGAGGAGCAAGAAAGGTGTGACACACTACTTTCTTGATGAAAGTTTCCTACAACAATTCTGTGAACGCATCTACAAAGATCACACTGTTCTTCCTCATGTGTAAAGAGCATCCCTTCACACCTTTGAGCATGGTAAAGGTCAGCACAATGGCTACAAATGTTGATGCTACTAACACTTTTGGGTCTAGAATCCAACAAGCCATGGAGAAGGCCAAGAACCAATTGTAGATAGTCCAAAATTGCCAAAAAAAATATGTAGATGCACATCACCAACACATGGAGTTTGAAGTTGGGGATCAAGTGTGGCTATCCACAACCAACATTATGTTGGTTGGCCCTTGTAAGTTCAAGCCTTGCTTTATTGGTCCTTTTTCCATCAACCAATGAGTCGGAGGAGTGGCTTATCACCTCAAGCTACCTTCACACATGAAGATCCATCCAATGTTCCACATTTATTTGCTACAATATTATACATCCCAACCTCTACATGTTCATTCCATACAAGAAACTCAACCTTGTCAAACACTCATTGATGGAGTGGAGAGTTACAAACTAGAGTGCATTCTCCAAAAATGCATCTAAGGTATTTTTATGTTCCAAGGACAAGAGAACACTCAAGAGAAAGACAAAAGGAAAAACACAAGAGAACCACAAGAGAAATGCAAAGCCTCATCCCTCAATACTTTGATGCCCTAAAGGAGCACTTTGTCTTTATTATATAATAAAGAAGATCCACTCAAAGGGAGCTCTACCCTTGGATCAGATACATGAATTGGTGACATGTAAGTGAATTCCACCCTTAGATTAGTTGCATGGATTGGTGACATGTTGATCCTTGTCCCTTTTGGTTGGTCAACAAGTTTGACCTAAAGAAACCTTTGTGGAATCTTCGTATAGGAAACTTAGAATAGCATGGGTGAGGTACCATTGGAAAGCTCTTGAGAAGATAAACAATAGGGGAGACAAACAAGGGGAAACATTGATGCTTTCTCCCTTGGAGTGAAAGAATATTTTATTTTTTTGAGGCCCAATTCATCTATTTAGGTTTCCAAAATTAGTTCTAAAGTTTGTAGGGTGTTTTCTACCTCTTGGGTTATTAGAGGTATTCTTTTGTCTATCTAATCTACTTAGACTCTATCTAATCTACTTAGACCATCATATATAACATCAATCATAAGATAAGATAAGATATTATCAAAATAATTTTCTAGATAATATGCCTAACTAATGGTATTATATTATTATTCACCATCAACGTCTGAAATATCTTGTACAATGGAAAATATACTCATTGTATGAGACAACTTGGGAATTTGTACCTAACTTGACTAATCGGTAGTAGTGCAATCTTTGGAGCACCAACTTTACAATGAGAGTAATGTCTTAAATGGGAGGATATCTATAATATCATTATCTAGACAAATTATCTAAAGGTGAAAATTGATTTAGTAATATCTTGATGCATGTTATAAATGATTGTCTAAATAGATCATATAGAGAGGTCATTAAAAAATACACAAATGGCTCTCACTTATAGGGCGGTCCAATAATACACCAAATGGCTCTTTTACTCCCACTGCTCAAATACCAAAATTTTAGACTCAAAATAATTATCAGATTACTTGAAATTAAATTAAATTTCTACATAAAATCATTTATACTGAAAAAAAAGGTCTTGTGGATGCCTCATTTTCTATAAGGAGTTACACTCCTTGATAACATGTTACTACTTTTGCACTTAAGATCCTCATACAACATTACATATCCACATCCATGCTTTGCTAAGGAGGAAATGCTTAAAGACTAAGGAAAAACCGCTAGTTGTAGTAGATATTTGCTTTACGACTTCTCAAAAGTAGGAGTGGGAGGTCATGAGTGTAGAGTAAACAGGCAACTACGTTACAGGACCATTCTACCGCGTAAACTTCACTACTGAGAAGGTCGTTGTGGCATGCGTACCGTGTAGCGCGGTTCACGTAGCGGGTGAAAATTGAAGGGTGAGTTTGTCCTGCCCGCCTGTCACGCCCTGGCTGGGGGACAAGGTTATTGGAACGAAACCCTAATGGGGGACAAGCAGGTTTAGGAGGAAGGAGAACGAGCAGGATGTGATGTGAGGACGTGTGGTCGAAGGTTTTAGACTCCTTCGTATATCGAAGAAAGAGTTTGTGACAGAGAATAGGACCGGAACAATTTGATTCGTATATCGATCGTTTGCAGGTTAATCTTTTGCTAGTACTTCCGTAAAAATGAGTGCACCGAAGGTGCTGAACAATATTGCTCGATTGTCTGTGGCTTTGGGTTTGGGAGGAAGTCTTCTCAATGCGTCTCTTTACACAGGTAGTTTTCACGAACACGATCGCGACCGTTTTCTGAAATTTTAGATCGTGATGAAATATTATTGGAATGGGATATTTACGGTTCGGACAATGGCATGCAGTGGACGGAGGGGAGCAAGCAGTACTCTTCGATAGATTCAGGGGAGTGTTGGAGGAAACAGCTGGAGAGGGAACTCATTTTTTGATCCCATGGCTTCAAAGGCCGTTCATTTTCGACATCAGAACTCGGCCCCGTGTGATCACTTCGGTCACCGGTACAAAAGGTCAGGTTACAGGCTCTCGAAATTACAGAAATGATACGAGAAGTCTACCGGCATACTTATAATCATCGTTTTCTTTATGAGCTACATGTGAAAATTCAGGAACGATCTGAGGTTCAAGGTCCATCGTGTGGGTTTATTAACATTCCGATATTTGCAATCCCGCGTGATTTATCAGATCTGCAGATGGTCAACTTAAGTCTCCGAGTTTTGTCTAAACCGGATGTCGAAAAGTTGCCCTACATCTTCAAGACTTTGGGAGTTGATTACGATGAACGAGTTCTACCTTCAATAGGAAATGAAGTGCTGAAGGCTGTAGTGGTATGTCGAGCCATAACATTGCTAATGTTTCGACAATTATCATTTTCTCGGTTCTAATTCTAGTTGGAGATGGTAACTTGCACTGCGATCCGCGAGATGGTTCAACATTTTCACTCTTAGGATTTCTTCCATCGCTCAGGCCTCTTAGGATTTCTTCCATCTCTCAGGTTACTCAGATTGTGCACTAGTTTTCTGGTCCCTGAAAGGAAAGTCTCACGTGTCTCATTTTCCACTCTTAGGATCTTAGGATTTCTTCCATCGCTCAGGTTACTCAGATTGTGCACTAGTTTTCTGGTCCCTGAAAGGAAAGTCTCACGTGCTGTACACTGTCTCCATGAAGATGTGAATGAGCAGCAGCCTACATTAAGCGGGGTAATACTTTTCAACATATGATAATCTTTAAACCGCTCCATTCTAAGTTGAGCGTCGAATGTATAATGCAGGCACAATTCAACGCGGATCAGCTTCTGACAGAGAGACCATATGTGAGTTCTCAACCATTCTCCTTGACTACCTTTGGTCTCAGAGCGTAGAGGGACCTGGATGTATTGAATTTCGTAGTAAAAGAATTACTACGTACTTGGGTTGGACAGCTGTATTCCCCGTATGTATTTATTTTTGTCTCCTGGAATTCGCTTTATGCATGGATGACCAAGGCGGAATGGACTCTAGAAGTGGCCCGTGTATGGCAGTTGCTTTAACGTTGCAGTCCAATCGTGAATTGTTGGCAGGTATCTGCTTTGGTTAGGGAAGCTTTGGTGAAGAGAGCTAAGGACTTCAACCTTTTGTTGGATGACGTAGCTATTGTAAGTTTCTCTCAGCTTGTGAAGATTCTATTGGATCTCAGCACCGTGGTCCGAATTTCAAGCTGAAGATTATGGTTGTCCTAATTTTGAGGTATAGATAATGTTTGTTCTCGAGGTTTTAGCTTGTTGAACATCTTGAGCAACTTCAGCTTCCTTTGCCTAACTTTGCTGTGGCTCTTCTACAGACACACCTTTCATACGGAACAGAATTTTCACGTGCAGTTGAGCAGAAGCAAGTTGGTAAGTTCCTTTGCCTCAGGAATTATCTTACAGAGACAGCTCTAAGTGTTGGTGTTCTCGATAGTCTCCTCCTTAGTTTCGCATATAGTATGGGAGGTGGGTGGTGCAGAAGGTAGCATGGTGTCGTCGAATTCGTAGTCAAGATGCAGATGCAGACTGGATGTGGATAGCGCTAAATTGAACTCAAAGTGACACTACTTGTTAAATTTTTTTTCTTCTTCTTGCAGCTCAACAAGAGGCAGAGCGTTCAAAGTTCGTGGTTGCCAAAGCTGAACAAGAGAGAAGAGCCGCCATTATCAGAGCGGAAGGAGAAAGTGAAGCTGCAAAGCTTGTATCCTCTCGATCTTCAATGGCAATTTTGATCTTATTAGGAAAAATGGCGTTTACTACTCCCACCTTTCATACAAGGAAGTTAGACTTACGATTTGTACCTTAGAACTTTTGCCCCTGTTTTCATGCTGCAGTGAAGCTTCTCTTTGACCAGTTTTTCACAGATATCCGACGCCACATTATCTGCCGGTTCTGGGATTATTGAGCTGCGACGGATTGAAGCTTCAAGGGAGATTGCGGCGACCTTATCGAAAAGCCGCAACGTCGTTTACTTGCCCTCCGGAAACAACATGCTGTTGGGGATCAATCCATCGCTTGGTGGCAGCCAATAGTCGCAAACACGTGCTGTTGTCCTTGAGCTTCCAGAATATAGCCCAATGACTCATTTTTGATCGCTCTGTGGGGTTAGGAACACGTGTGATGATTACAAAGAATAAGCTCAGAATTGGTTTGCTAGCTGGCAGTTACTAGGCATAGAATTACTGTCAATATACAGGGATGTCACATCTGTACTGGGGATTATTGATCGAACACCAGTCTTGAGAATTTATCTTTGGTTAGTCCCAGAGGACAGAGGACAACGCAGAAGTGTGCGAAGTGGAGTTGCTTGTAAGTAAACAGGTACTAAAAACTCTCCGTGCGAAACGACGTGAATTTCGCGAATTGGATATTATGACATCCAAGTGAGGAATCAGTGGTTATGGCGAAAATATCCAGTCATTCCTCTCTACCTACTCCGCAGTCATTCTTTGAGTGAGTTCTCGTTGTTATAGATACTCATTTGGATTGAACGACGTTGAGGAAAAGTATCCATGCCCGTCAGTCTTAGACATGATGGACATTACCTCCATATAATACTGCAGCTCGCTCTACCCTGCATTTCTTCATGTCTCAACTTCCTTTAATAGAGGCTCTATTGCTGTTGTAGTTTAGCTGCAGTTCTTTGGTTCCTAGACCGGGCTCCCTTTGGGTCCGAAGCAACGGCTGAGGGCTTACAAGAAAATTTATGAGTTTACCTTCGTCACTGGCATATCCACCAGCAAAGCGCGTCCGAAGAGCTCTAAGGGCTTCTTATTTCACATTGTGCATTGCCTGCAACATACGAGAGAGTTGTCTTCTTCTCTCATTGAGCTGACCGCTTTCTGGGAGTTCTTTTCCTCTAGGTCTGACAATGTCAGGGATGCGAGGGCGGTGCGACCATGTTCATTAAAGGTTGGAGATTTTGGTCTTTGCAGCTCATGATCAAGTGGTGTCCAGGTGTGAGTTGTACTCTCATCACGTTGCGCATCCGTGCATATCTCTTCAGGTGTTCTTTCCAAGAGAAGTTCATTAGTACAGACATTAGTGTAGAGGTCTATGTCATTATCAGTTGCAACCCATTGAGGTAAGCAAATGGATTGGAACTCGTCTGATAACATGGATGTATTTGCTGAAGGCCATTCCATGTGCTGTTCATTGCGTGAATCTCTTGCGTCATATATTGGGTTTCGTTCCAGCTTCTGCTCGATTTCGTGGTCTGAGCCGCTTGTTGGCTCCTCTGCGGAAAGCCTAATTTCATCCATAGAGTAGGCTTCCTTAGAACTTGGTTTGTAATCTGAAGCTGCCGTGTCTCCAGAGGCCGTCATGGTGCAGTCCACTTCACGCATTCTCCTTGATGGATGGAGCTTCACCTTGATAGCAACATCTTCTTGTGCTTTTGGCCCAGTTATCGTGTTGTTGTAGATGAGTGTAACCTCAACCAATTTTAAGACCTCAGCGTCCTCCTCCATTGGCTCGACATCTTCCCCTAGTTCGGATGGATCAAACTGCAGCATCGTTGGGGGTACCACTACTTCAGAGCGCTCTGCCATGTTTCGTTCACGTATTGACCGCATTGCTGAAACAAAGAAAGTCCACAGGTTTTAAGCTAAGTTCAATTTGCAGATGGGTTGCATGTGTCCTTACGATCTGTAGCGCTTCCGTTCAGTGAGTAATACCAGCTACCGTTGGTGTTATTCACCAATCCAGATCCGATTATCTTTTGGCCCAGGGTAGAGACTTTTATCTCGTCAGTCATCACAAGACACAAGATTTATATACTTGAATGCTTACATTCAAATTGTCGGGTTTCTTCGTCAGCTCGCATCTTACGGACGCGATCCCGCTCTGCAGTTTCCGCGTCTTGGCCTCCTCTAAGCCTGAAAGAAATGTATCTATATGACTGACATATTTTTATTTCTTTAGTAAAATTGTCCGAAGATCTGCAGCCGGTACCTTCATTTCTTTCCTCGTATTTGTAGTTCTAAAAGCATGCCTGGCTTGCAAATTTAGAGGTTCTATGACAATGACCAACATCAACCCTGCTGGCTGTGCGAACTGCACCCAGATTGTCACGCCCATGATAATATGCTGCAGAATCCAGACGCTACACTTAGACTCAAGTTCGGGCTGTGCGTCGTGTACTACATAGTTTGGAGTGTAGTTGGGAATACTCTCTGAAGTCAGTAATTTTTTTACCATGCCTCGGCATACAGTCGTTCGTCCCAAAAGACCGGTCTGTCATCCAAGTGACTCAGCGTCCCAAGTTTTCCGACGATAGTCTGCGGAAGCATTGAAAAGCGATGACAGTCACGTTTCTCAAATCATTGTCGGTTTAGGTTGTCGAAGTGTTCGTTTGTGTATACCTTCCGATAGTGGGGTATTCGTGCGACGCAGGGATTTCCTGTCATGTAGAGAACAGCCAAGCGAGGTAGCTTCTTGACGATCTCCAGGGTACCTTCTCCATCTTTGAGCTCGTTATGGGCGAGATCCAGGATCCTGTTGGCCAGTTCAAGCACCATCAAGTTTGTCTGTGGAGATAGGAATTGTGGTAAACCATGGGGTTGGAGCATTTACTTCCATATGTCTGGACAAAAAAGTTGCAACGACTATCACAACTTGAGCGTGGAGCTGGAGGCTCACATGAGGGACGGGCAGCTTGCAAGGTGTTCGATAGATTCGGTAGTTCCCAGGAGGTTGTGTGAAATAACAAGAACTCTCAAGTTCATGCATTTTGACAAGTTGTCCACAGTTTTGATGCAGTTCTGGCTGCACCAAACCAATCGAGCAGCAAAGGCATGAACAAACTCGTTCATATATGCAGTTTAGCAAGCAAGTTTTGATGTACTTCAAGGCGTGGTGTTCTTCTCCTCATTCACATCTTGAAAACCTAAATGAGCACATTGCAGTGCCTGGTCCCAGAACGGCTACTTGTGGGATAGTGCTTAGCACCTTATGTCAAGAGTGTCCAGAAACTGCAGTTCTTCAAGATAGTCGAGTGATCTTATGTAATTTCTTCTCAAATACCTGAGTCACAAAGAGCCGGAGAGTGCTCCTGGTTACTATTCTATGGCGTAAAATTGCAGAATAAACATATTCAGCGACTTTCTTAGTGCAGCCCCCCAGCAGGTGAGCATCATACGGTGACAGAAGTTGAGGAATGTGGTAGGAGACATTTGATTGATGTGTGCTTTCAGCGTCAAGAATTCGTCCAAGAATCGCATTAGCAGCCGTCATTTCCTACCACTTACAGGCACTGCAACTGCTTGAGTGGCTGTAATCCTCTCAAGCTTTCCAAGCAATTCTCCTCCAGGTATAGCATTTTAACGCCCTGCAGTAGCCAGGAAGTTGAGGCCCGTAATGAAATAGAAGACAAGCTGGGAAAGAACACTTGAGACGGAGTTTAATGGTTTTCTTTGTGCCTTTCATCCATCACCTTCAAAAGAATTGGTTTTTATGCACGACGCCTTGAAACGTCCACAAACAGTTAAAAGAGTCGAAGGAACAAACCGTGTACTCCTCTAAATTTTGGAGGTCGCAAAGAGCTTGACACTGAAGGTATAAGCGATCGTTAAGGTATGGGGTCTGATACAGTCCGCGCTTCCTACAGTGCTGTGCAAGCCAATCTTTCGTCATCATCGCCATTCTTCTTCCGCAAAAACGACGAGTTCAATTAGCTAGAAATACAGAAGAAAGATAATCTGATAGCAATCTGTATGGGTGTCCCGTCACATGAATCAGAGCATCAAGACCTCCATAATCTACAAGAGAATTGCAGTCCTGACATGTGAGTCGTCAGGTATCGATCTCCTCCTCAATCCGAAACTACCGTAGAAACCCAGTTATTGGCAAGCCGTGCCGTTAGTCGTCCTACACGAGAACTTCATTCCCACGGTTCACATCCTGCCTCCTGATTTGTTAGTACTGTCAATTTCCACAGCAGAAATCTGTCCACAAACTTCGCCTGCATGAAATTTCCGGGTCTGAAACTTGAACGTCCCCTCAAGGCCAGCCATGTACCGTCCGCCTCAAATTCCTTCAACAGCCTAAGCTCTTGTACACGTTCAATGGACACATCTTAATCGATATAGCCTGGTCAAAAGTCTATATATAACTTTTAATGGATATTTCTCGTCATATGAGCTCGCGTGGCCTAATGGATAAGGCATCTGACTTCTAATCAGGGGATTGTGGGTTCGAGTCCCACCGTGAGTGCTTTTGTCGAAAACCGCATATTCTGTTGTCGTACTGTCGTAAGTGCCATTTTAGTCCGAGACTAAAGGGAACGCGTTCTCTACGTTCTGTCTCAAGCAAAATTTCGATGTGAACAAGAACGTCATCCTTTTATCGACTCTTCTTTTAGTATAGTTTCTGATGCGGTTCAACTTCAGACGAGAAAAGAAGAAAAGTGAAACAAGGTGCTGTGTTGTTTCATTAATACCGGACCAACTCTTCTGATCGATGGCGTTGTGAGGAAATTTCAGGTTTTTACTGGCCTAGAACCCAAAGCAACAACTTTCAACGAAGAAATTTAAGGGAGAGGCATAATCCCGTAGATAAAACTCGATTAAACAAGAGGAATCTCGATAAAAGGTCCGTTCTCCGAACACACAACGTCCAATGTAGATGTTAGGTGCTTGGAGAATCATAAATGCCTCGAAGTCAAGTGACCCGCCTTGAGATTGATTGTTTCACGACGACAATCTAAGAACTGATAATCTGTACGAATTGGCGCAGAATGTAATCAACCAAGGACGAAAATTTGGCTCTGATGAAAGTTGTAAAGAAAGACATTAATTTTTCGTGCCAACACTGCGTTGAGGTCTTCAGAGTTGCGAGACCAATTCACGTTTAATTCAGAAACACACATCGTGAACAGATCGAAAGCAGAGAGGGCACATGCCACGGACGCAATTCATAATATTTCGGCGGTTTCTTACCTTATTAATAACGACCTTACAGATGTAGACATGATGTGGCCAACACTAGCTGTAGACCCCGATAGACATGGCTCCTATACGTCTACTAAGTAAGTGGGTAAGTACTCTGCGATTGCACCACATGACTAGACAAACATTCGTACTAAGGAAGGAGCTAGATTGTCTTCTGCCTCTATAATTGCTTCTTCTATATAGTTATGATCTCGACCGACGTCCTACAACATCTCCTAGCGAACATTGAACATGTTCTTGGAGCTGATGCGGAGCTTCTGTTGGCAAAAAGTTGCCTTTATTACTCACTGCTACTTGTTTCTCCCGGTCCACATAAGAGCTCGAGCTTGAGCCTAAAATTTGTGGTCAAACCAACCCTTGCAGTACGGTACAGCAACTCGGTAGAGATTTTATGAGTTCCGCGAGGGGAGCTTGAGGGCCGGATTTGGTGTCCTTGTGACGAGCTTCAAGGTGTTCCAAGCAGCAGTTTGCCCACATTTCATAGCTTCTTTTGTCTTCAAATTTCCAGCCTTCTCCGGATTTGCGCACGCAGCTCAAAGACTCCGAATGCTTGCAGCAGCTGTGAGGTGCTTGTCGAGTTGGTTTAAGCACAGTCTGTTGCTTCTTGTCCTCCACATACGGAGGATCTTCCCCGCAACATGCAAGCCACTTCTGGTAATCCGCCTTGTCTTGCTCCGTCCAATTGATTCGACCCTTCTTCCTCAAATCTATTACATTCGCGCAGCACTCTGAACTCGTTGGATCGTCTTTCCTCGCTGCAATACTTGACGTCTTTTCCTCCACATGAAGGCTAGTAGTATTACAACACGCAAGCCACTTCAGATAATCTGTCTTGTCTTCCGGCGACCAATGTACTCGACCCTTCTTCCTCAATTTCCACACTTCCTCGCAGCACTGAGCTGAATCCTGCTTAGAGTGTGGTTTGAATTTCCTATCTGCAACACTTGATGTCTCCTCCTCGACGTGGTGGCTAGGACCTTTGCAACACGGAAGCCACATGCCGTAATTCGCCCTCTCAGAGGCCGTCCATTCGTCTGAAGGCCTTGTGTTCAGGTCCTTTATCAATAGGCAGCATTCATGAGAATTTAAGTCATACAACAGAGCTTGTGATTTGGAGTCCCCAGCTAGATTATTTGATGTCTTGTCCTCTGCAGGGGCCCCGAAACCTTTACAGCATGCAAGCCACCTCCTATACTTCTCCCTCTCATCGGGCGTCCATATGTCCTGAGGTAAATTCCTCAATTTATGTAACAACGCGTCCACTAATTGGCAACAATCAGGGAACTGAATTGTATATTCTCTACTGGGACATGTAGACTCTGCGATGAAGTCAGATACATCATCACAACGTCTAATGGACTCGACGAAACTACTCAAATCTTCCTTACTCCATTGTACCACTGGTTTAATGGTAACTGTTGATAGCTTCAAGCAGCTGTCGATATCAGGTCCCGCACTTGCCATAGCCCCGGCAAGGCACCCGATGAAAGCAAACATGGAAACCCAGAAGTAAACATTATAGATAGCGTGTAACTCCATGTTTTGTTACGATGTTGTCGATAAACTCACAGGTAAGATGAAAATGTGTCGTGCACAAGGAGATGTCCGGAAAGGATAGAAAACTTGAACTGATAGAGATGTCGGGCAAGGATAGAATACTTGAACTGATGGATGATGTTGAACGACTTAGTCCATATTTATACTGATTTGTAGATACTTTTCTGGATATTAAACTTATTTGCAGTGATTTCTGGATTGAGGTGTACTCAGCAATCCATCATTTTCATACGGATATTCAACACAATTGTCAAGTAAATTTAGATCAAATTTATCTATGTGCCGACTATCCTCAGAACGTAGTCCTATCGCTCCCTGATGAAGAGCAAGTTCGATCCCTCATTATTCTTGTCATTACTATCAAAAGAGTTATCCTCGTTCACGTTCTTGGCGATTCTGATTTTGTGTTTTTAACCATTATTCGATGCCGTACTTGCCACTACCGGATTTCCCTGTTCATTACAACTGGATGAATGCACACTTGATAAAGATGAGCGTTACAATCTTTTAAACAACCGCTATGAGATACTTATCGAGTTGTCGGCATGCCAATGTTAGGGAATTTTATCCTGCCATACCAGCCGTGGGTTTTCATCAACAGGCATCCATCACATATCAATCGTGATTCAGTGGCAAGTTGAAAACCTTATTTCAGTGGCAAAATTTCACCGAACTGCCATGGCCTCGGCAAGGCATCCGATGGAAGCACACATGTAAATCCAGAGGGAAATTTTAGGGACAGCCTAACTCCATGATCCGTTGAGAACTCGTCGATAAAACGCAGAGGTCATCTTAAGGTTTCATCTTACGTCTGATGCAGAGATCCACGGCCTTGTTTCACTAAAAATCCATTTCAAGGGCAACATCTCCCGCAATTGTTGCAAGGGAAAAGGATATTAGATAGGAGATCAGGACCGTTGACTGGTTCCCACCAAGGATGAATTCCACCTCATGGTATTTAGATAGATTGATCTCAGAAGCTGATCATATAATTCGCGTCCATGTCATCTCTACCTACGTCGTATTTGAAACAGTTTAAACATAAACCTTGCATCCTTCTATCGATAATTCTCATTAGATTCCATCAGCGAACATGGTAACTACTACACCGTACGAGTTGAATCAAATCCTGGAACTCTCCCGTTTAGTGAAACGAGCCTCGGATTTACCTCACGCAGCGCCGTTTTTACATGTACGACCTCTATTATCAACATCTATCTGCTCCTGTCATGTGTTGAAAATCTCAACATTGTTTAACTATTCCTGCACATTTGTGCTGCTTACGTTGAGCCCTCTAGCGCTTAAAGCAGGCATAACCTGAATTACGACATCCTGATCAGAATCTCAAAATGCGGAGTAACGGAAAGCCGATTGCGACTACACTAGGGGCACTGATTGTCATGAGTTTGGTACTACACGCAGAGTTCATTCACGAAAAGGTTACAAGAACTATATCCGTTTGGTTGTTGCGAGTTGTTTCAGGATCAGACACGGGAACGAGCTAACATTAACGAGGTGTCCAAATCTGTCTGAATTCGCTCCATCTAGAACACCTGAGGCCAGTCAATAGCACTGTGCAGGAGATTATTCACACGAGTGGTGTTCTATAGAAAACGTTTTTATATGTATAGGTCAGTAAGGTTGACCTGACCTCTAATTTCCTGGGATCGCGATCAGATGAGAACTGATCACCTTCATGTCGGTTAACGCTGGTTTACGAATCGAATCAACCACGTTTGAATCCTTTCGAGCATAAACTGTTTGCGCGACATTATTAAGTTGGCACATTGAGTTTCTATCTCTGAATCAAAGGAGCAGTTATCACATGTACTTCGACTACTGCATGACGTCTATGTTGCAGCAAGGCAAACTTGGAGACCCAGCAGGGGGATCGACAAAAGTTCTTTCACAGAGCGGGATAGCTTTCACGTTACATACGACAACCTTAACATAATCCATCTTTTATCTCTTCTTGCAGCCAAACCACTGGAAGTAGAATCTGAGCGTCTAAGTTTCTTAACACTATGGCCTCAGTTCGAGGTTAAGTTCAGAGAGTCAAAGGGGCAAAATTGACATGTACAGATATTAGATGCAGTTGACAAAGTAATCCCCTTTTGATTGTCACATTGACATATATTTTGGGACAGCCCAGCGTAGAAAGTTATGAAATGATCACGTCCAGAAAGAAACTTTGGATCCAAAATATCCACCAACAAACGGGCCATTGTGCTGGAGAGAGATCCGCAATCTAAGAAAGTAATCCGGACATCCAGTTCGGGAGTTGATCTCATTGCAAATGAAACAACATGGTCGGGCCCCACAGCGGTGATCATGAGTATGTGTACGTTCTCAGGTAACGACATTCTGCAAGTTCCCTGTGTGTGCAAGCCTCCATTACGTCGGTTAACAGTGGACCAGTTGCAATTAGCAATCATGGGCCTTTACGTCCTAACACTAATACAAGAGAAGGCAAATTGTTTTGTAAAGTTTAGAGTAAAATGTCAAATAGTAAATTATCGGAGAAACCACTTCCAGGTAGTCCTTCAGTAGTATATATTCCTGAATTGTCCAGTGTGCAATTGAATTCACGATCCGGAAGTCCAAGGAAAGATAAGAGAATTGCTTTTACGCGGTTGATCATAAAAATTCGAAGACCGGCTGATATGAGTTGAGAAAGGATCACCAGAGGCAAACCACTGTCCGTGGCAACTATGGATGTCATGCGGCGAGCTTAATGTTCATATCAAAAACTGGATATGGAAAAGATTTCATATTTAAAACCAATTTGTGATTTCACTTAAATGTTGCAATTATCAGCATGACAACCACTAAAGATTACAAAGCAATGGGACCGAAGAGGGTTTGACTCGTTTGGTCACTCGTATACAAAGAAGAGCTATGGTTGTTCGATCCAGGGAAATCCAATGCCATAATATATAATCCTCTTGTATAAGCGTAGTACATACGTATCTGAGAGGCTTACCGGTTAACAAATTGCATGCTGGTTGTTCACATCCACACCCAAGATATCCATATATGTCGAAAGGGAGCGCAAACTTACATACTAAACATTGAAGAAGCCGTCAGAGGGCGAAAGTCGAAGCCAGCATGAACAAATCCGACTACTGCATACAGTTGGTCAACCT
This sequence comes from Lunularia cruciata, assembly GCA_948567375.1. Classification (NCBI taxonomy): domain Eukaryota; kingdom Viridiplantae; phylum Streptophyta; class Marchantiopsida; order Lunulariales; family Lunulariaceae; genus Lunularia; species Lunularia cruciata. The sequence goes on along the minus strand of OX419757.1, from coordinate 71,812,630 downwards.
GGGAGCACACAGCAAAGCCTTGTCAAGTTCGTGTCTTCTGCATTGAGAAAACTATCGCTAATCTGTCACGTCTTCGCGTTATTTCCACAACCCAACTGCACAAACTGACACACCTAGTCTACAACTATAGCACGAGCTCCTTCTCATCGCCTCTCCTCTCTAGTTCCCCAAAATTACACGTCATGAAACCATCATCGAGATGGTAAAATCGTTGTAGATTCAAGCCCTCAGCGTGGGCAAAGATCCTTCTCCTCTCTCCTACTTCTTTCACACATCGACGTGGTTACGCACTTAGTCCCTTCTCCTTTTCTACTCGCCTAGCTTGCTCTCTCCGACTTCCACTGTGTGGCTATAAATATGCAGCTTATCCGGTAATTTTTTCTTCTTGTGTTTTTCACGATGTTTAGCGTTGCAGTTTGTTGACGCTAATTGACTTGAAGTGACGTATCGAGGATGAAAGCTTAGGCTGAAGCTGTTGAAAAGTCCATCACTGTCTTGGATGTGGGGTATATTCGGCATACTTCGTATTCATGACGCAGGTGTAGTTGGCGATGATGAGCCTTCTTATGTAGTTGCTCCAGAGAAGAAGACGTTAAATACTTCTGGAGATAGATCCGATCGGATGCGTACTATTCCTGAAGATTTGCTACTGGCCTTCACGTATAGTTGCTCGAGAGAATGAGACGTAAAATTACATGGTGATAGATCCAAATGGGGTTTGAACTGTACATTCTTCAAAACTTGTTCCTGTTTCATTGGGAAAGCTAAGCTTCCAACTCATAGAGCATATAACTGAGTGGGAGTACTCCATGTGCAGAAAATAAGATTTTTACGGACCCCCGAAACCCTTCAACATGTCAAGTGGTTGCCTGTTTGGAAAAGAAAACTGGCATTCCACGATTAAATTGGCAACACTTTCTTACATCGGCCATGGTATCGGTCATAGCCTTGCAGCTGATATAATAATAAGTATACGTATGTGTAATACGTATGTGACATGCAATGGATCTGACAACAGAACATTTATCTTGTCGGAATGTACTTATGTAATCATTTCACGTAGATCTTGTCTAATGAAGTCTAATAATGTATAGATCTAGTTGATAGATCGCTATGGTGCATATTGCTTAATATTGGTACACGTTATCAGCTATAATAGATGTTGAACGGTTTTAGTTTCATGTCATTGCGAAGAAATACAAGCCAAATGTGCTAAAATATTGTGAAATTAATTGAATTCCTGCTCTGTTCAACATCAGATCGCCCAAGGTTTTGTCTAATGATACATAGTTTTACTAGATTCTTAAGTTTCAGCTCAAGGGATTCAGAGAATTGCAGAGTTGGATAATTACCTGTGCCCACTCAAGCTGGTAGATACTGGCCCGATTCAGTACATTGAGGAGTAATCAACCTACGCTAGTACAAGCGGTATTTCATAATTAAAGTGGGAGAAACTTAATCAAAACATGGTCAATCATGACTAAGCATTAGTCATAGTAATATGAGACCAAAATAAGGTTCTGACCATGAACTTTATCCTTCTACAAGCTTCTTGAAAGTGACCTTCTTACCTGGTAAATACGGAATAAAGCCACATCTGTCATTCTGTGACGGACGAGAACGTGGGAATTTCTCATAGAAATTGAAGCTGAAATGAAAAGGAGTCATTTATGCTCATAGTACGAAACTACAAAGGATTCAGTAAAGTTTACTTTTTTTGACTTGGTGATTTTTCTAGCCAAACCCGCCACCTACCAATTTTCCTGCTTTGTCGGCAATTCGCATGAGTGGAATTGTTCAAGATAGCTTTCACTATCTGAAACTCTTTTGCATCTAGCTCTTTCGTAAAGTGCTTGCTTTTGCTTGTAGCAGTCCACGAGCGTTCATGCTACTGTAGCACTTCATTCGTGTGTAGTACAGTACATGTAATTTATATCGATCTAATCAGAAGAGTGTAGCTCTCTACATAAACACAGTGATTTTGAAACTGCCGCACTATCAGGCTAGTGTATTTACTAGTAATACAAGTGAAACTTTAAAGTTGTACGAGTGTTAGTATCAGTTGCTCAATTCAGTATTTGCCAACAACCATAGCAGTATAATAAGTTTGGAATTCTAGAAATGAGATCTAGGAGTGTTATCTTCGAATTCCAGGATGTGACATTCCAGGATGTGACCTACTACTATAATGGGCATCCTGTCTACTTCTGCATCAGCAAATGATACATGGGCACTGTGCTCTCCAACGACTGATAATTCATGTTCATGCAATCTCTTAAGTAGACAGTGGATCTAAAAATTGATTGAAGCCAACGAAAGGATGGAGATGAAAGAATTTACATGTACGTCACACCTACATGTCATCCTTAGCTTAGTAGTGTGTAGCTTAGAGACATCACAAGCGGGTCGGTCTTTAACGAGATAGTACTCCTAGTTTTCGAGAAAAAACGAGGAGGTTCTGGTTGTATTTATAGCCATCTGAAGATTCATTCCGCTATCTTCTTCTGGAACAATTTATCTTCATTGAGCTGGTGAGAAGTGTACATGGGATTGTACTCCAGTCTGACATTGTTAGAGATGTGATCATCGTGCTTTCTGGTGCTGCTAATTTGGAAAGCCCGTCGATTCAGTCACGAGTATATATTTCCAACTCATGTTTGAATTTGGTAGAGCAAGAGCGCTGCTTGGAGGGGATACGTCTGTGGAATTCAATGTCACAATAAGTCGTTTCCGGATATCATTGGAGCATGTTAGCTCAAGTCGGATCACCAGTAATGTCTAGAAAGAGCCTAAACTTAACTCCAAGAGCATGATGAAGATTTCCCCAAGAAGATTGGTGTAATGACAGCTAGTTATGAGTTAGCTTTATGATCCATTACATCCATTTTCTCTAAACCAAGAGTAAAGGTTCCATTTCGTATCGGTAGTAGCTAGGAAAATTTTGGAGTAGTTCAATGTACATCTCACTCTAGATGTGGACCTGCGTTCGGACAGCGGTATTCTGCAGTACGCAACTGGTAAGGCCTTCAGATATGGAGAAAGCGAGCTAGATATCAATTATGTGCATCTTTTCACTTAAATCAGGCCGATAATTCTGCAGAGAAGATGGAGTAAGATATCTCGCAATGTTTCGCTGGGAACAAGCTAACTGGGACAGAAAATCGCCGGTCGAACTCTCTGTATTTTTACCGATCATGGAGCAGTTGCCACACTCATGCATACGGGTTCCTAGAGCTGTCTGTTCCAATGTCCGGGTATGCAGCTGACTTCAACACCCACTTCTTCAATTGGTGGACATTGACAAGTAAGATTTAAAGTGTACAAGCTTAAGGAAAGTAAGCAAGAGACCGTTCTCCACCGAACTGGCAACTATAAGAATGTGCTGTAGAAGGAACCAAACGGCGACACAGTGTCTCAGCAGTGCTGTTCACGCACCCACTTGTCCATATCCTCATCGCCAAGTTCCTGCTTGGAATCTGCAATCCGTCCACGCGTGCATTTAGCAATGGATAACCGTGGAGTTGATATCCTTTTTGCTGCAACGCTAACGGCAATCATTTTGCTTTTGGCATCGCAGTTCTCAGTCGCCGATGCGCAGACGACATCGCTGCTGGTGTGTCCTTGCCCCAAACAAGGGACATGCAAGTGTCCAGAAGTTACAGTTAAACAGCTCGTCATGCGGTTGGCCTCAGCTACCGGCATCGATCTGATCAACAAGGCGCTGCTCGCTGCTCTTCAGCTTCTGAACAATGGAACTATTGTTCCAAACAAGTGCAGTCTAGACTCGGATGGTCGTGGTAACTTCTGCTCATTCGATTTTAACCAGTTGCTTCCACAACTTTCGATCCCTAAGCTTATTTCCTGCGAATGCCCACAGAGATGCGCGAAACGTTGCGATGGAAATAATACATATTCTTGCTGATGGGGGATGTGTGCAAGCATGAATAACAGTATGAACCTGGACGTCTATTCAGAATACGAACCTCTTAAGTTGGAGCCAGACGTCGATATATATATTCATTGTTTTGATAAACTCTGCACAGGGTACAGAGTTTGGTCCCAAGTTTGGTTTTCTATCGTACATTTGCTTTTCAGTACGATTACATCCTGTAATGTTCTCTATTTGTGTGGATAGTACTTCTGATAGCTGGAGCCTCTCCTACAGGACGAGTACAAGTTTTATGTGTGAAGATTCTCAAGTATTGCCGTCAATCAATAAGATAATAAAGCTCGAGTCATATTTTATATTGGAAGTTGGGCCTCTCTGTAGTTCCAGTAAGGCTCTAAACAGGACTTCCCTATTGTTTCAGCAATTATCCTTCATGACAGCCTTATGGCTTCAAAAGTGGATCCTGCAGCTGGATTACCAGTTGCATATTACCAAGTAGAGATTGACGGTGTGTGATGTTTAAAAGACGATGGGCTGCTTTGGTTTGTTTTGGCGTACAAACCAATAAAAACTAATTTGGAGATGATCAAATCGCCATCGAGTTTCTCCGATAGAGAGCTAATAGTTACAGCACGCAAAATGTACACGTCCAGAAAATAAAAAGTTCTCCATAATAAGTAGAAGCTTCACTTCAGATTTTGCCCGAACTAGGGCCAAGACCAATCCTCGAGTGAGAAGATATCGTGGCGCCAATCAGTTGCCATCATCCAGCCTACGGTAGGAATGGCAGATTAAAAAGTTCAACATCGAATATGATGTCAAATATCGCTGGTTACCGTACCCGCTGAATTCACATCATTGCAAGGAGCGCCATTTCAGGCCAGAACTGGAATGTCTTGTATATGTAGCTATGTTTGGTTCTTACCGAATTTCTCCACCAACATAAAGAGCACAAAACGAGATTATGAGCCGAAGATCTGTTCGTGTCACTGACTCATCTCCCTCGGTAACCAGATACTCACACAGAGTTCCGAGTGAACCGGAATAGGAGAGTAGATATACCGCGCACCAGCGAGACTATGCAGTATTACAGAGAAAGTAAGAGAAGGTCAGGAATTTGTACAGTGTTCACTTCAGCAATTAACTGGACCGCGTCTCCCTGTGCCAGATCAAGTAAAAAGTACGAGTCGACATCTACTCGAGAAGATATGAGTAACCCCAAACAAAGAAATTCGGAGCAAACAGTTTTAAAGAAAGCTATGTCCTCTTAGCTGAAGTCTCCTTCAGTCCGACATTGCAAAGATGGACTCTTCCCTCAATAGATCTCTCCCTCGATTGCAGTACTATTCTAAATATTCCCGGGCATGGTCATGCATTCGTCTTGCTGGCAGAAATTCTTCTTCCAATCTGGCATGCTTAGAGCAGCATTGGAGCGAATCACAAGCATAACATCTCTTGACAACAAAAGGTACTCCATTTGCAGCCCAAACTGCAGCTGAAATCGTCTCTTACTTCATAGTCTCCGGGCCCCCGCAACTGGACGATAGCATAGCTGGAGCCCTAGTGTTGGTGGACACAACCTGATCCAATGCAGTAGAAGCTGTTGGGCGGAGAAATCTTGCCAACTAATGATGCGGAAAAAACAGATATCCTCGAGATCGTTACTTAGCTTTCTATAACATTGATTGCCCCGACGAGGCAGTTCTCACAACTTCGTTGCCTGTAAGCAAGCAATAACAAAGCTCCCACATATCATCCACGAACCCGGGTTCTGCTTCAGCAGCACAAAGCGTGATTGCATAACTCGCACTTTCATCCCCATGAAACTGAAGTGAACAGCAACAGCATGGAAGTGTAGAGCTGTCCCCGCCAGTAAAGTGACATCCCATCTCAGGTCCCAAGCTCAAGACACGAAAACCATATCTTGCCAAGAATGGAACGAGCTTCTTTGTTTCCCATCACGATCAGCGCTGTTTTCTGGACAGAGACTGGCTCCATCCCACCATCGAAATGCGGTAAACTGACAAAATTGGAGTTCCAGCACTCATCACAACTCTGTTTTGAAAGAAAGGTAATTACCTCACCACCAAAACCTCCAAAGCCTTAGCTCTATCACATCTTTGTCGTGAGATACTTCCTTTCTTTTTGAGATCCAGGCAAATCGAAGAACCCTGTGCTTAGTGTCGCTTGACATATATATCCACTAACACACAGAATGACATCAATGGTACAAACATGATCTAAAACCCAGTGAGATTACTGATTTTCAACAGATCTTGGTCTGGATATTACCGTCTTTGTTTATTCAAGTAGGTTGATCTAACATTCCATTTCAAGTGCATTTGACTTTATAGACTGTTGTAATGTATTATTCATTCCAGATGTTCCTATGTAACTGACATGGAGTAAGAAGAAGTAGAATCGTCCGCTCATACATAGACAGAAGTTTCTGAGAGGTTTCTTTTAGGGACAAAGTTTGGTGTCTTTATTGTTGCTCAAGTGCCCAAGTTTCTCCCTCGTTACCGCGCAGTTTACATGGTTAACGTTGAAGGATTACTGTGGTGAATACCACAGCTGGATCTATACCACGCTGATGCCGAGCATTACAGCATCTCAGGGATCGTAAGGGATTCAGAGTTCCAGAGTTTTATGGAGTCTCTCCTCGCTGATGTCAAGTGCCGTGACGTTTGTGCATAAAAATTACCTGTCTAAGTTCATTCGGAGAATCTATTATCATCTTCGTGAGATTCCCACTATTTTGTTCGGAAATTGAAACTATAGCTGGGTTAGCTGTCATTCTGATCTGCCAGTTGTGGATTACTTGCATTTGAAATTTTGCGGAGGGTTGTGAAATTTCTTAAGGCCCGAACGAGGGGACACAAGTTCTTTGGCAAGACGGGAGCATGGGAGAAAGAGCCATGCTGCACAGATTGTGGGACAAGTGGTCCTCAATATACGTCGCTCCTGACGGTGTGTCCCCGCTCTCCTTGTTTCCCGGACTGTCAAAATTCGTATGGCAGGGAATGCAATGGTCATCAAATATGGTTTGTGAGAATTGAGAAATGCGTTTTTTCGATTCTAAATTTGTCGCGCTTTCGATTCCCTTTTAAAGAAATCTGTATTTCTGCTCAGGAGGAAAAGCTCTGTGCGGGGCTGCCGTGGTGAACCTGGCCTCTGATCGACCGATTAGGTTTCCTGGCCTGGTGTAAGCAGCTCCAGTATCCTCCTTGTTTCCTCAGCATCGTGATAATCATCTCGGAGTGAGTTTAGGAATGGTTTTGATATCGATTTTGGCTGAAGCCTCTTTCTTATTTAATGTTGCTGTCGTATCCTGCAGAGATAGTTTAGGACGTCTTTTCCTCCCCTCTGCGCAGGGTTTTCCTTTCAGTTTTAGTCCCTCACCAATTTGAACACCTGCGCTTGCAAATTTCCTTTGTGATCCCTTGCGTCTTGGAATTTGATGTTATGCACTTTACGACTATCATCCCTCGAGTTTTAGAGCGCATCTGGTTGGAAGTGCAGTACGCTGCTTTCCCAGTTTTGAGAGACTGATCCTCTTCTGACCCTTGAAATGCTGCAGGCTGGAACAAGAGGGGCTGGAGCTGAAATCTGCTGATGTGCGGCCAATTATCGCTGGGGTCAGAGACCATAACTTGCACAACGAGTGCATCTTATTGGACTCTTGCAAATGTACGACATTCTGCTCCTACCCCTGCGTGTGTATGTTTCTTCTGAGTATTCAATTCAACAAGGAACGATTCAGAATAAGGTATTTGTCAAGCTAGGGTTAAAACTGCACGCAGTAATAAGGTTTACATGATGCAGACTTTGTAACAGCAACTTACGAGAACATATACTGTGCTCGACGAGGGGATGCACCTACTATGCCGTGGGGAGGGGCCATTGTAGGCCGAACTCCGGCCTACCTGGTCATTTCGACGTATGTAATTTTTTTGTATATCTTGTCGGATTATCTCAATGCAAGTCAAGTTTTGCAATGTTCTAGATGACGTTAGATTCCTGTTAAAAGTGTTCTTACGTGTCACGAATCTGCACAGGTATCAGGGCACATACGGTGCAGCAGCTAAGGCGTTGGCTGCTACTGAAGTGTTGATGGAGCAGATAACGCCACGAAGTACCTGAAAGAATTCCTGTTCTCCGCCTTTTCCGTATGTCACTGTACCAGTCAATCAAGTCACAATCCTTCAAATTATTCTCCTGTTCTTAGGATTTGTCCACTTACACATTTTCCCGTTTGTCACAGTATGAAGAAGGTTTCAGACGTCTGTAGTTTTACCAGGATCTATGGAGATTTTGCAGCTAATGACTTCTGCAATTGTTTGATTACCGACAGCGAACTAGCAGCGTCTGATGGCGCACATATCAGCAGGAGACATGAAGAATTGTGAAGACCTGACAATGCTACAGCTACTGTAGGTTTCTGCAGTCAGTTTGCTAAGGTAAGAGGTTGGAAACTTGATTTGGTTTCTCCTGGAGGGACTTATATGGCACCCAGATCAACCAGCCGTAGTGTACAGTTGGGTAGAACTGGTTCATAGGTCGATCTTCTCGTTCATAAAGCCAGTGGATCGATATTCATCTAGGCTCTGGACTTCAATGACTGGCTTATTTGAAGCCACTTGAAAGTCTTATTGGAAGCTCAACGCAAATTGTTTCGGCCGTCCTTTGCAGATAGAGGCCGCTTGTTGGAGGTGAAGTATTACCTCTCGTTGAGAGGGGCCAACAAACAGAGTATTCGCCGTATGCCTATCCATGTGTACAATAGTTTCTATCTACTCAGGTAGCATAGTTCTCTTGTTTTCCAACGAGACTTGAAATGCAGAGAAGCGACCACAACTACCTCAACGACTGTCTTACATTTTGTCCCAAAATTCGCTATTGTACATTCAGGCATTCTTACATAACAAAGATTCGTACAGTGTTCCCGCCTGAAATTGCCTCGATGACGCTGACAACGGAATTATGTTCCCCCACATCCCCTCTTTGACTCTATGGCATTCTCTCTCACTAATGGATAATTGATATTACAATTACACTACCACTCCCCTGCAAATGTTCAAATTCAAACACAAGGCATGTGGCAGCGTCACTAACCTTTCCAGAAACTATCAACCACTGTCATAACGCAGAATTAGACACAAATGATGAGGAGTCGCAAATGCGAAAGCTTATCCAAACGGATTGCGGCTTTACGTTCGAATCATAAGTCTTCCCACCTAAATACGTTTACGACACAGAATAGCAATCCATAACTGACATGTTCCGTGATCTGAGGTCTAGTTTGTTTCCTCTTATAATGGAGGTCGTGCCAATATACTTTCCTTTGCACGGAAGGGTACTGACGATCATCATGACGTGTACGACGCATTGCAAGAGAAATTCGCCAGTATGCGCAATACGTGTCCGCAGCGCGTTGAGCCACTTGCCTTCCGCTATGAGGAGGCTTAGGCCAGTAGACATAGAAGATGATCTTTAGTGATATGGAAAGCCGCATCGTCAAACACCCGCAGTCAGCATCCGTCGGCTACGTGCATAATCACGTGAAACACAGGCTGGGTGACCGATAAATGTTTATGCATGCAGTGAGATCTGAGGTATCCACAAGAAGCACCTCCGTCATTTGGTCTACCTGCTTCTTTATCACCAGCCCGCACATTCCAGGTTGTTCGCCAAGGTTTGATTAATTTCAGTTCTCTTGGTTGTTTCCTGGCAATCAACACTGATCTGCAGAAATGAGATATGCGTCGGCTAAACCACAACAGCATAATCCGGAGCCCAGTCTGAGTAAAATGGCATTGATTGTTTGCTGGTTAAGTGACTGCATGGAGCGTTTAGATTCAAATGATGTTGGCAGTGAGGACAAGAGAGCCCCAAGAATAATAGCGATTAAGTATACCGGGAACCTTGAGGCCGGGTAAATGTACACAATAGACCGCAAAGTTGCAGGTCTCAGAGAATGGATTGCTTTCACCTTACCAGAACATACCTTATCTAAGCTCCTACGTCCCCCGTTTGGCGAGATCATGTACAAGACAACCTCCTTTTGACTACTGATACTCTACTGAAGAACTGACTACACTACAATGACCTGTTCAAATTTCTCCCTCCGACTATGATACAAATCCTTCACAGAAAGCTGATGTCTTCATTGACAGTTCTGATCATTGCCTGCATCCGGGCGTCACAGAACAGTGTGCCTGATGACAAATACTTTCAATCCATGTGGCCACCTGATTGAGTGAATCTCTTCTTCAGTGATCTTGCAAGACGGAGCACCAATAGCACGCGACAGGCAGAAAAAACCTGCCTGCAAAGGTGACGTTGAATACTACTTGGTGTGTTCTAGCTCTGTCTACTTCTTTCCACACCCATGTTAATGTCCCCTGAAAGACTTAGTGTCCGGCTGAGTTCCAATCTATACTCCACAGCTCTCATGTAATGACCCAGCAGCATACACCTGAAATAAACGCACCATTGCATACGACATAAGTATTGGTCGCCACATCGCCAGAAGGATCCCTCCTGAAGGAGATGATGATTGAAGGAAAGCACCTCGATGAAATCAGTGGAGATAACGGGAGCAACTAAACGTCATGCTTGCAATTCCAAGGTCCTGTGCACTATTGGACTGGAGATTAAATGACATTAGCCGAGTTAGAACAAGCTACTCAAGTACAGATTCATAGGTTCTCTGGCTGGCTGAGTAGTAGCCTTCCGTTGGGCCAATGTCAGTGAGTGTTTTACTGGATCGAGGTTGGTGGTGTCACTCACCAGAACAGAAGTCGTGCCAGGTAGTCTCGAGATGTTGTAACATTCGAATGGAATTGCAGTGGGACATCTCCCAGCACATCAGACGCCATTTTGTCTTCCCACGGATCGCTCTCCTCGTATAAAGGGATGTTGCAAGCTTGATCCAAGCACATGTTGGCCAGCAATCCATCAATGACACCATTTATCACTTGCTCCACTTCTGGTGTGGTTGGTTGTGATAACTCTGCTACCTGTCGACGAAAAGAGAGTGTACAAAATTCTCGTCAGAACAACTGTATCAATCAGACAGAAGCGAGATAATTGAACACAAGCAAATCATGATGCAGTAATTGAGACAGTACCAAGGTAAAGTCATACCTTTTCTGGTTCCAAAGATCTCAGGTAGTCAAGCAAGTCATTGTTCTCATCGCCGGCCATGCTCTCCATCTCCATGGTGGTCAGTGCATGCTTGCAATCCTCCAACTCCTGCGGTTGAGAAACATACCCGTTCAACATGTTATTACAGAGCATCATTCGATAATAGGAGCTGGAAAGACATAATCATAGTGTTTCCCCCTTCAGTGAAGTACAGTCTTCCGTACCCGAAGACACGGGGAACAGGACTGACCTTAGAAGTTTCAGATAACTTGGCCTGCAACGATTGGATGTAGCTTGCCACTTCAGGCGACACTGAACCCAATTCTTCTGGCAGCTCTACCTCAGGCCTTGGATAGGGTTCAAGCACTACATCCCCGTATAAATACATAGCAAGCTCATCCTCAGCTGCAGGATCTGCTAAATCTAGACCCATGTAACCCGCAAGCTCCAAGTTCCTCTCCGCATCGCTCATCACTCGTTCTGGTATATCCTCGACGTGCTCCTCTGGAAGTTCGAGACTCCTCTTTAAACAAAGTCGATACTCTCCATTTCTTAGAGTGTAACTGCGCAGAACGAATAGATAACGAGATTTCAGATATGAAGCTAGATCGACTTCAGCATATGGCTCTTGACAACAACTGAGAATAACTGCAAATGTATCCGAGAAAACACCATCACAAAGAAGTTATAAGAAACAAAGAGATTATCAAAGACAGAAATTGAGATAATCAAAGACAGAAAACATATGGTAAGTGAACGACTTACCCAGTCATCATGGAGGATACAAGCAAGCGGGCAAGTGGCTCACGAGGGGCCTCGATGGTGACTTGAAACTGATCTGAAGGAAGAAGCCCAAGCATACCGGAGATGGTCCTCTTCATGGCGTCTGTGCTGTCTGGCGAGACGTCTTTACTTATGAGGCTGATATCCAAAGGTTCAATCTCCTGAATGATACTGAGAAGAACAGACACGTCCTTCTGTGTGAAGGATACCCATACCAAAAATTAGCGAAACCAACATTCGGTGGCCAATAGACTTAAGTACTCACAATTTCACAGATCAAAGAGAAGGGATACCGACAACACTCAAAGGTCAACTGACTGGGCAACTTGTCCCGCTTGTCTTGCGAAGGCAAGCGGGACCAGAGATGTAACAGGCAGGCATATCTTGGCCACTTCACTAACATACGGTGATCATATATCTGTATCAATTGCGGCACATACATCTTCGCTGAGTTGGCAAGGTAATCGGCTTCTGGATAGACTCGAGAGGGAATTGTCCATTTCCTAAAATTGTTGTGTATCTGTCTATGAAGGCAAGCGCATGTCAAGAGTGGTAGGTCGGGTCACTTTACTTTGAGTGGCCCCACGACTCACGTTCCTTAAGAGCGCCAGCACCTATACGGGAGTAAGACTACCGATCGAAATGGAACTGCCCAATTCCCTCCTCACCTGCCTACAATCTTGTTGAGTACTACATGCTTGGCTCTCATGTTAGACTCTTCAGCAACTCCCGTGAGGTTAGGTAACTTCTATGGCCCTGCCCCCGAAGGCTACGACAGCCTTAAGTCGACGAAAACAAGAGATTCGCGCGGTAAAGATTTCAGAACTGGCAATATTGCCTCCACCTAGTTCACTTGTCTAAAACTCAGGTGAACGGACCGAGGCGTTGACCTTTGCGGCCCGGTATGCGCACGATAACCTTGTAACCTCAACGAAGTCATCACTGCCTCGTAATCATGCATGTCAAGAGATTCCATCAATCTGCTAATGAGTGAAAACCGTGTTCTTGCTCTATATACAAAACTCCAAGAACTTCCTCGAGCAGTTCTCCGGTACTGAACCAAACTCCCAACGAATCGACCAGAAGCTGTAGTCTCCAGAACTATGTACGTTGGCTGGGGAGTTAAGTAACAGGAATTCGAGGAGTGCTACACGTAAAAGTCCCTGCGTGCGAGATTCACAAAGAACGAAAGAATCGGCGATGAAGTCTACCTTCTTTAAGGGGTCTATTTTCGTTGAAAGGTTGTAGTTTGCAGTGCTCTCACTATCAGCACCTTCGCGGGAAGCCCCATTCACACCCCGAATTGAGCAAACCAGACCGTCCAATCTTTCTCTATGAAGAGGAGTAGGAGGTGGCAAACAAGCAAAGTCTCTCAGGACCCTCGAGGCCGACCTACTCAGCTTCCCTCTCTGCCTTCCCAGCGGATTCCAGAAGCTGGAGCTGCATGTCTCAGAGCTTATCCTATGCTCCACATCCTGAAACGCAACTGCAGAACCTCCCACAGCCACCGCTCTGGCCAAGGAAGCCTGGAGAGCCATGCCGGGAAAACTCCACAATACTTCGCCTCCACTTCGTTCTTCTGTCACCCAGTCTACAGGATCACTTCTACCACACTGAGAAGCTGAACCCGATCTCAGCAGAGCAAGCTCCTGCTGCTGCTACAAGCTCCATCACTTCGAGGTTGAGTTCCCTCTCCCACACAGCTCCAACACCTGCAAGAGAAGACTCATCAGCTTAAAGCTTAACTTAGCCCTTTCCGCGGTCGATCATTCCCACCCCATGATCCGCTTTCCTGTCACATCCTGTCCAACCCTTAAAACCTACAAACAAACTACCACCACCACCACCACCACCTCACCTTTTGTTTCCCTCCTCAACCTCCATTTCTCCGTCATAGCTGATCGGCAGGACTTTCACCGTTGGCAACGCTCTCACTTACAGTAGAGTTTACTTAGCCAAGTTCCAACTTTTGTCATTTTGGGGATAAATTCTGTCGGAATCCGTCGCCAGGCACAATCGAGCCAGTGAGTCATATCTGTCCGCTGTCTTCCCCACCTCCCACTATGTAAAGAAGATCCCATTGTTCGAGGCATGGGCTGCAGAATCTGGTCACGACCTGCTCTCCGGTCTCCAAATCCACCACAAACCACCAGTTTTTGTCAGCGGCCGCTTGCCTTCCTTCGCTCTTCGTCTTCCTCTACTGTTCACTACTACTGGACTTGACTATTCACATCCAAGTTTAGCTGTGGTTACTGTGCGCCCACCATGACGGTGGTGAGGTACTGTGCTGTATGGGCTACATCCCCTCACTGTTGCTTTTCTCCGAGTCCAGTATAGGGAGCCCTCTAAGTTTTCAAGCTCATCCTGTTCTAAACCATATGATGGGGTCTTCCCATCCTTCATGTGTTCTACGTGGTCGCCTTTTCCCTTTCTAAACCATATCAACCATTCCTTAGGATCGATTCTACCGCACATTATGGGAATTCACATCGAGAATATTATCTTGTCATAGACTATATATATAATATACATATATAAATTTTTTTAATAATAATAACATACCACGTCATATACGTATCCTATCAACCGTCTAAAGAATGAAGAACCTTTGAGTATGAAAGAGGGTGTAATAACCAATATTAACTCTCTCGTCTCTCTTGTTTATCGAAGTTGCTTTAGGATCAACTTCTGTAAGTACCCGGCTGAGCTGGGATCAATTCGATCAATAGAACTCGATATGAATGAACACTTCAGAAATCTCGAGAAAATCCTTGATTCCAAACAAGAGAAATTATTTCAAGGGGACGAAGTGCGTTGTGGTCGTAAGACAAACCATTCAGAAAACCATGTAGAATCTAAGTTATTGAATGATCACAATTTGTATGCAAACCAGAGTATCATAAAGGGCCCCTAACACTTAAAACGCGGAGCAAGAGCTATCAGAGATGGAGGGAAAGGTGTGATCACACTCAAGTTCCTTGAAGGCTCTTCTTTCTCTCAATCTTCTTTCTCCTTTACTCCATGAGATTTAACTCCTCGTCTGAATGTCTGAGTCGACAACCTGTCGTCCTGTCAGATCTTCTCGATTCCAGCCATTGTGGAATTCATCTAAGGGGTGTATTATCCTCTTCGCACCATTCACATCTATGGAGGAGTTAGATGGTTATCACTAAGGCAGAATTAGTCAAACCAGGATGGACTGAGTAGACTCCGGTATTTGTTATTCACAACATAGTTCTATAAGTCTCATCAATTCCCATTTTTAGATGTACTTCAGGCTATCTTCCAGATCATAGAATAACTCAAGCGAGTTAAGACCAGATACGTTATCAGTAGATTTACTGAGATCTTATAAAATAAATTAATACTGAAAGAACTACTCTAATTATGTTCTTACCACTTGGTGATTTGTTATGTGTACCTTCTTCTCTCAACTACACTACTACGTAAACACCGTGAGTAGGATGTAAATCTCTGCCGTCAGGTCCATGTGCTTCGCCGCATGGTTTACTATCTTTGTACCACAGTTGTTCATATTCCTGACAGCGTGGAAACTCATACTAATGATATCGCTTCAGGTAACTTCCCACCAAAGCTTCACAATGTAATTGACTTAATGTAACTTACTTAAGCTACCTTACGCTCAGTTTTGTAACTATGATTTTTATAAAAGTTGCTATGCAGCGGATACCTATGACGGCTTCCATCGAGTGAGAGGATTTCTTTCTTTTTATTGTAATAAGGATGTGATTCTTTGGTTCTGTGCATTATGGTTCGCAATTGCTGCATAGCCCTTACAACCTATTTGCAAGCAGAGTACCTTGTTCACTTTTGTAATAGATTATGGATCGATTCTAATTAATAGTGAAAAAGAAGATCGTATAAGGATGAGATACATCGAAAAAAGTGATCTGATCTGATATTACTTTCGCAACACCTGCATTGATTTTGCAAGTTACTGTTTTCATTTTTCCTAATACCATGATGCTATCATCTACATACTATGAAGTATATGGACTCCACGAAGCTGTAAATCAGAGATGCTTAACCTTTACCTAGTTTTCCAAATATATTTTAACATTCTGAATTAGTTCAGTTGTTTCATAAGTGGCTCTTGAACCTTTTTTCCACCGTGAGTAAGGTATTTGTTTTGACGTTCTCACCAGATCATTCCTTCGATCTGGACGGCCACTGTGCTAGAGTTTCAACAATCAGCCCAGAATCCAAGATCCTGCAGCTGAGGAATATGTCAGAACTGATATTGAATATCGAAATGTACTGCTGGTAAGGCAAATAATCGTCGCTTAATCCTACGTGAAACGCTGCATTTTGGCTCCCTTTCCTTTTTCTGGGCTCTGTCCAACTTTAGAATTTGAATACCTTCTGTTTACGTATGCATGAATCGTGGTGTCATAGAATATCATTGTCAGTCTTTGCGTGATGCGATTTTCTAGATTTCGTGTTCAGTAACGTTTGGGTTAGACTTCAAACTCGTCATGGATTACGATGCACTGTCAACCCACTTATTAAAGTCGGCTACGAAATCCAAAACTAGCTAATATAATGTATGCACATACTGTCAATGTTAAAATACGAAGTTTTAATAATTGTTTAGAGAGAGGGAGAGAGGATATGAAGGGTTAGAAGTTCCTCGTACGCATCAGTATTTATGTTCACATCTCCATGGAAGAAAAATATGAATCTCATAGTATAGTCTGTGAGAATCTACAGCTACATAGCTTACTAATGTTTTCAAAGGCTGTAATATTGAAGTTTCTTCTTTCTTTATCACTATATGTTCATTTTTTACACCTGGGTCTTCACAGGTTACTGCTGTCATAATCTCATGCATATCTAAATCAACCCTGTTAGCTATTATTTTAAGTAGGATAGATCCAAACTCGGGGCTATTTTTGGGATTCATGATTCTTCCATTTGGGGTTCACCTGCTTTCTCACGAAAGTATTATCAAGATGATCATCTGCTCTCCTGAGCTAAAGAACTACGAATATGTTCTATCTTTGAGTTTACTTTAAATATACAAAGCATTTCTGTCAAGATAAGAGAGAAGTGCACTTGGATTATTAATCTCGTTTGAAGGACCATTAGTGAGACTTTTCACGATGAACTTGCAGTTTTATGATACACACCTGGTATCCGGTAGCTATTCGATGAGAATCAGTTTATGGCCCCTTTCAATATGCTTGTATTCTTATATTCCGCATGTATGTTGTGAATTCTATTCGCTATAGTTTCTAGGATGCTAATATTGGAAATTATCTTCTACATAAATTTTCGCATGCTGAAAATTGTATTTCTTCAATAGTCTACTCTCATTGAGGAGTATTAACAAAATTCGCTCAAACATGACGTTCAAACAGCTTAGGAGAAACTAGAAATATGCTCAGTAGATTGTATCGAAACAGAAATGATTATTTCTCACACTTTTAGTCAAATACAGCCATATCCAAAATAAATTAAAAATTAAAAATTAAAAATTAAAAATTTCCTAAAGAATTAAGGAGAGATCAAGCAATGGGCATCCTAAAACATTTTCTATGATCCTGTGGTACTTAATCAAAGATCTCCTACATAAGCCATTCTATTTCTCAGAGTTTGCGACGATTAGTTAGACACATTCAATTCAGCCATATTTTCTGGCAAAAATAGAAAAAATAGAAAAAGCGAAATTGGGTTCGAAAGTTTGGGGCCGTCCCGTCACTTTTGGGAGGTGGTTGCGCGTCAACCTGAGTCTTGAGCATTTTCTGAGCATTATACGCAGAGATAGAGAATCTTTTACTTGGTGTCCTGATTTTGATTCTGGAATCTGGAGGGAAGCAAACAGGAGCATATGCTCAAGATGTCGTTGGTGGGCCACCTACCAAAACTCCAGCCACGTGTATGCTCTTCATTCTCAGCCAGAGAGGAGGCACCCGAGAATCCCGTTTCCCAATGAGAACCCCCCTTACGCAATCTGCGAATTTTCGAGATTGCATGAACAGCCTTCAATGAGCTCTTCCCCGAGGTACCGAAGTTGGACTCCACGTGGCGCCTGATTTATGGTCAGAGCACAAAGAATTTCTAGTCAGCTAGACGGGCCATGGAAAAAATATTGAAAATATTGCCATTGTTTGCTTTATGACATAATCTTAGGCAAAACACGACAGTTTCTTGGACTTTAAAGTGCAGCTGATGAAACCTTTAAGTCCAGGCTTCACGTACAGCAGTCAATCTGTTGGTTTACTTGGTCGGGAGTTAGTGTATGGTTAAAGTGCCTATGACATCGTGTACTGGGGACTTTTGATGGTTGCAGGAATAGTAACCATTGAAAAAGTGGTAAGTTGGATAAGCGTATAGCTCCATCAAATATAAAGTCGTTCATGGTCAGAGAAACTCGTGATACTGTTATTATTTTCTTAAAGGTGGAAATGTATTTTGGAGAATGTTCTCCATTTAATAACTGTAAAGGAACTAAGAGTCTACCCTTCATATGTGACTTTCTCGAAAGAAATTAACATAACAGCAAAAAATATGATATCTGGTGGTTCTTAGTTTTTAAAGCACAATATAATGGATAAGCCCATCAATAATAGTGGGTAAACTCTCCAACATGTGATTTGATAGAGTTTCATCTCTATCTTATGACATTCAAGTTTTAATATAATTTTATAATATACTTTCATTAAATTAGTCACTTTACTGAAGGTGTAATATTAGTCAATAGTTTATTAAAAATTTAGTGGAAATCAATAATAAAAATTAATTAATTAATTTTCCGATCAATATGCTTGATGCACGAATGATTCCTTAGGGATTGGAGTACTTTTGACTTATTATCCAAAAATATTATATTGATTTTATATTAAGATTAGTATATTGTAAAACATTCCTATAAATTTATTGCTAATAAATTACTATCTCAATGATGGATAAAACATTTTCTATTATTATAAACATATCAAGATCATTTTAATTATCTTCAATTTTTTATTGATAAGGTTAAAATAATTCATAGTAATTTATTAGTAAAGTTTTTACTTCTAGATTATTTTGACTTATTTATTTGTAATAATATATTTATCCATAATATTAATATAATGTGATAAAAATATTATTAAAAAATTAATTAATATATTATTAAATATATTGGATCAATATTCCACCTTCTTTTGATTCCATTGTCTTTCACTTAAATTTCTAAAATTTCTAGAATTTTGATTTTTTAGCTTTTCTTATGCAATCTAATTCTTCACTTTGAGTTGATTCTCTTTGCTTCTCTTTTCACATTTTATTTCTCCTTGCAAATATTTCATGATCTTAGAGCTTCTAACAACAAACAACATTCTTGTGATTTTGTGGAACTATCATAGTGATAGTGATAACTATTTCTATTATCACTTGGTAGAATAGTTCCCGTGTCAAGCGATATGCGCAAATGTCTATATCTTTAATTACTTGTTTAATTATTTTTTATATCATGCAATGCACATAATTTCATTCTACTTCAAAATTTTTCTAAAAAGCTCATTCGTTTCATACCACAGTAAAGCATTTTATATTGAGAATGAACTTAAAAATATCCAAAAGAAATATTATCTTAAAAACAAAAAACAAAGAAAGAATGTCAATAAAGAATTGAATCCCATCGACTAGAAGAAAAAAAGCCAAACCAAAAACAAGAAAACTGAACATGGAGCAATCAGCTTTGACTCCTTGCTCACACTTTCCAAAGCCTTTTTGATGGCGCACTTGCTGGAGTTGCTCCTAGGAGAATGTTTGTTAACAATTCAACTATTCTTTCTTGCTCTCATTCATAAGGTTGATCCAACTACGCAATAACAGAAAGCTACTCATAATCCACTTAGCTCCTCTTTTATGCTCTCACTTTCAAAGGTTTGCTAAGCTGTGCACTTGTTTAGTTACCAATGTTACCAATGTAATACTCCGAGGATAGGAAGCCTGAAGAGAAACACACCATGCGAAACACACAATTTCACACTCAAACCTCCAATACCTCAAAGGAGCACCTTCTCTTTATTATATAGAGAAAGAGAATCTCCTCCAAGGAAGCTCCACCATAAGGCACATAGATAAGGCACATAGATAGGTGACATGTTAGCAAGCTCCACCCTTGGATTACTTACTTGGGTAGGTGACATGTTGGTACTGGTCCTATCTGGTTGGTCAAACAAGCTTTGACCGGAGAGAATCTTTTAGGGAATCTTCATGTAAGAATCTCAGAATCACGTGGGTGAGGTATCGTTGGAAAGCTCTCGATGAGGTAAACCAAGGTGGAAGGATGGCTAGCATTTCCTTCATGTTGGGGGGGGGGGGTTGATTTTGCACATTTTTGAGGCCTAATTCATTCGTTTAGGCCTCCGATATTGCCTTCAAAGATTTGCGACATATTTGGATTCCTAATCTATTAGTAGAAGTCCCCTTTTGGTGATATCTCTTTCTGATCTATTTAGTCCATCATGCGGATCATCTTTCCAAATGTTATCAAACCAATTCTCACCTTTAAATCATATGTCTAACTATTGGTTCTAAGGTTTTCAAGTTTAATTTGGTTTTTCCTATTAGTAGAAGTACTCTTTTGGTGATACTTCTATCTAATCTATTTTTACCATCATGTATAACATCATTCCAGATGTTACCAAACCAAATTTCATATCTAGATCATATGGCTAGCTCTTGGTATTACAACCAACTCCTCAAGTAGATTTGACCTTTCATGCTCTCACTCCCAAAGGTTTATCCACTTGTGCTCACTCCTAAGGTCTATCTTTTAAAAGGCACATTGGCCCAAATTACCCCCAAATGAAGGGAAGAAAAGGAATCCAAGTGCACCAAAAAGTGCAAAATTGACGGAAGAGCTGAAAGCCCAAGGAAAAGGGGCAAAAATTCTAAGCACACAGCTCTCGCGGTGTAGAGTACCCTTCATAAGAAATTTGTAAAAGAAATATATGGGAACCTATATCGGAACAGTATGGTAGAGGTCCTTCAAGAGGTAAGTCCGGCAAGGGCGAGGGGAGTGCTACCAATGAAATTGGAGTGCCCACTACTGATGCTCATCGATGAAGACTCAAGGCATGTGATCTCTGTAAGGTGACAAAAATCTTCTACCATAAATAAGAGGCACACATGGTGGGTGAGAAAGTCAAGACGCCTCTTCTTTATAATGATCCACATACTGCCTCTCAAAAGACCCCATCAAACTGATGATGAAGGTGGCAAAAGGTCTCCATTGCTAAGGGCACAAAGGCATCAAAGGCAAGCCATGGGGCATAGTGGTCCTCCTTCACCTGGTGGCAATGATCATTGTAGCTCCTGCTTGGGTGCTCGTGCCAAGGATTGTGGTCGGAGTGGGTTCACCACCACCACACCATACAATGTATGTCGATCATCCTTGAAAGTGATAATATTTGTCCACAGCCTCCGATGAGGTGGGCTTTGTAGTATCATTCATCTCTCAATCTGAACATGTGAGCAAGTAGATTGTAGGATCTGGGCCATTGCATCTCTAATAGCATCATGGACTCTAGTAAGCTCTCTTCCTATGGCACATTGTAAGATGTGGATTCCATCAACATCCAATGTGGAACCACATTAGAACTGGTCCGGTATGCTCAAGAGTGCTGGATGTGATAGACCTAGTCGAAATCAAAGAGCTGTGGTGAACTCTTTCTATCCAACCACATACTTGCTGAGAGCTATTCTTATTTCACTTGCATCTTTTCACAAGTTCAACTCCACCTCATTGCTCTCACGCCCAAAGGTCCTCTAGCCATACCTTTGCTGCTAAGAGTTGCTCCCAGTCCACTTGCCCCTTTTCATAGATTTGGTGGCCGTCGTCGTTGTCAGTTCCTAAGGGTTGTCTAGACATTCCTTTCAACGATTTGGCTCCCCCTTGGTTTCACTTCCATAAGCTTTGTCAGTTCCTAAGGGTTGTCTAGACATTCCTTTCAACGATTTGGCTCCCCCTTGGTTTCACTTCCATAAGCTAGTCTAGCTATGCTTTCTAATAAAAAAATTTGACTCTCTCTTCCCCCTCACTTTGAGAAGTTTGTGCACTTGTGAAAAGCTTGATTCCTACTTAGATATATGTACTACAGTGTATTTTTAACTCAATGGCAATTGATGGTTCCCCATACCTACTACTCCCTCCTCTTTTGTCACATCCCCTCTTACTCGATAACCATCCAAGAGTTATAGCACAAGGACTTCCCTCCCAACAAAATACCAAAGAGCAAAAGGAGAAAAATAAAATATATCTTTGGAGTCTTCATATATTTCTTCAAGAGACACCAGCGTAACCAAATTTATCTCTTACTTGGCTTCTAACTTGCTGGACTTTGGAAAAGTCAACCTGCTAATATTGCGATAGCAAACAAAAGCTCAAAAATGACAAATAGTAGCGTGAACCCATCTTGCATTCCCCATGTCAAATGATGGAATCTGGAAGCATTTCAACACATCGATCTGAATTTCTCCTGCCTCTTACTCTCCTTCTGGTGGCGTTCTCTACTTTCTCAACATGGTTGGGGTACAAGTTGATATGGGAAAAGGAAGGTGCAAACCAAAAAAACTTCTTAATTTCAACCCTGAATTACATGAA
Organism: Lunularia cruciata; assembly: GCA_948567375.1. NCBI lineage: Eukaryota > Viridiplantae > Streptophyta > Marchantiopsida > Lunulariales > Lunulariaceae > Lunularia > Lunularia cruciata. The sequence continues at coordinate 71,790,191 of OX419757.1, read as the reverse complement.
TTACATGAGAGCTCAATAAACAGCCGTCTAGAACCTTCTCATGCTTTAAAGTACACTCCACAAAGAGCTCACTCATAGCTTACGCTCACACTATCACTTTAGTACAAAAGTCGACATATATTTCCTAGCATGTACTGGATAACGTGAAGTCACCGTCTTACGATATATCTTATCGCATTGTCTTACTGCGGAACTCGGCCTTATGCTTTATCGTTCAAGTTAAGAATATTTACAATGTTTTGAAAGTTGCTTCTCTAAAAATCTACTTTGTTTTCTTTTCTCTATGGACACTGGTGGTGGTTATTTCACTTTTGAGGAACGTGATGGACCGAGTCAAACACGACATTACTGATAATCATATGGTACGCAAATCTCGAGTGGAATCGGTAAAGTATGTAAAGAAACAATCTGGAAACACGCTAAGAACAGATACGGTAAAAGTCCGTTATATCAAGAAGGTTATAAGTAACACGAAATAGTTTCGTCTTATGTTTTTGCATACTAAATTCTACAGAAAGACTTTTATGATCTGATGACTTTGTGCAAAAGTCAGGGGATCAAAGGAAGCTCTACAAAGAAAGTTTTTGAGACGAAAATAAATCGTCAATTGGAAAATTTAACATGAAATTGTGAAACTTCAACGTGCTGGTTTTGCCAATGCGAAATATTCTTTGTGATTATATCCACATACTAGTAAAATGTTAATACGTAAATGTCGTATTGATTGTACCATTTATTCAATTATTATAGCATGTGTGTATATATTATATGCGTGTCAATATAATAGTTTAACTATAAGAGTTTAATTTTAAGTTAGAATACACGGTTATTGTGTGATACTTTTGTCTTATTTTTGTCATAATGCGATTGATAATTCTAGACTCTCTTGTAGGTAATGGCAAATGTTCAAAAGTCAAACGTCAAAATAAATAAACGAAAAGAAACGTACACCTCTCTCCAATAGTGAATTGAAAATACCACTGAACTTACGTATATTAGAGTTCTTCTAGCCTGCCTCCTGTGCTACAGATTGACAAGAAAACTGAATTAATTAATACAAACCGCAGCTGCATGGGACGGCCTCATTAGTTTCGCGTATTTGAAACAAAAGGTCTGCTGTCTTAACGCGCGCATTCCCATATGAAGCCCATGCGTATTGACTGTAGCGTTCGTAGTTTCTTGAATTTCGTTGCTAGTGATATGGGTCTGGATCTGCAGACATTGTAGATAACCTGGCGTCTGCGAGTTCGCTTGCATGGCGTGTCCAAACAGTAATCAAGTAAGAACCAAGATTTCGTGTGACAGGGTATCATGAGCATATTCGAGTTTCAGCACATGCACCCGGAGATTCAAGAGAAAATCATGGTCTGCACTTGAAACCATGGATTCTACAACAATGGTTGGTGAATCCAATGCCCATGCACAGCGCGTATTTTATCACATGATCGTCACCATGCCGTTAATTGCTATCGCTACTCTTGTTCTTGCTGTGAGGGGCGTTTCACCTTTTAGCCTTTAACCACGAGAGGAGGCTATTCCTATGGAAGGTGTATTTTATAATAGATGAAAAAGAAAAGAAAGGGCTACCGGGTAGAAAAAACGAAGGATGGGAAGACCCCATCAAGATGTACAAGGGAGAGAAAAAAAGGTAAAATGGGATTAAGCCCCAATAGATCTCTCTGACAAATGTGCTTTACCGCACCTAAGATATTCAATCTATGCAAATCGTACTATCTACAAACAATTGGAGCATATGAAGAAACATCATCTAATGTGATTACTCTCTTATGGATTGCACCCGCCACTGCACTCTATAGAACATTGGACACATTGATAAGCAAAAGATGGAAAGTCTTCTCATGCCCGTGGGGATAGACTATCCCTCATATACTGCAATAATATATGGAGAAAAAAAGGTCCTCTCCACCTCTTCCACATAAGTCTCCAAAACCCACCTATTAACAACCATAAAATGAGAGGAAAATAGGGGTGCCGAGAGAGTCCAAGTACCCAAAAATGCTATAGGTGTTATCTTCTCCATAGATATCAAGCCAACCCCTCCACACGAGACTGGTAGAGCCGTCCGTCTACGTGCCAAATCCTCTATCACACAATCAAATGTCCTTGGTCCAATAATATCACCAAAGACTCCCATAATCCTCCTATCAAAGTCTTTCAAATGTGATAGGAAGGATGATGAGGGGGGAATTGTACGGATGAGGTAGAATGGTCAACGAGCAATACTAGAGGAGAGTATACCAAATGCCACATGCGGATCTTCTAGTAAATGAAGGTCATCCACATGGAGAACATCCTCTACAAGAGCAACATCTAAGAAGCGTGGAAAAATCATTGGATCCTATTGGCACTCCAAGAACACATAGTCCATATGTAGATGTGATACATCCCTATGGAAGCTCAAGGTATGGAGGGATACCTAAAGTGGACCATGCCCTGCACTTTGACACCTTGACTCTCAAGCCTACTAACTGTAGCTCGGTTGTCAAGTGGTCAAAGGCTTGCCTAATCTGATTTATAGTGCACAAGGTGTGTGTATCATCTGCCAAAGAGTGAAATACACAACTTGGCATGGCCAAAGTAATAGATAGGAGAGTTCTAAAGTGAGCCATGGCAAATAAGAGAAGTGTACGAACAATTGACTCCAAGACGGTGACTCCTCATGTGAACAACTGTGCTGGTAGTAAAGGGAAGCAAGAGAGCCATAAAAAGAACACACAAAAGGAATAAGACTCGCCAAGGATCCACCAACCTCCCTAAGCCCTCGAAAGATGGATGCATGTGAGACGCTATTAAAAGCATTCTCAACATCCACATGTAGGACGACCCACTCGGGATGGATATCTAAGAGTGCCATCGGAATGGATATCTAAGAGTGCCATAATGCTTAAAGATATAGCCTCATATCCTCTTGGTGTAGCTAATCCAAATTGGTGTGGACTGAGGTGTTGTTAAAAGTGAGAACGATATTGAAGGACAATGGTACAACTGACCAAACACAAAAAGATCTCTCAAATAGCAATCGGTCTAATGCCCCCTTGTCCTTCTCTATCGTGAGAAGTTGACTAGCACCTAACACCCAACATACAGACATAGGAATGTCTCTTCTTGTTACTGCTGTAACCACTTGAAACAACTCCGTAAAATCATTAGAAGATCATCTGGCCGAAAGCAATCTCTAAGGTGCTAATAAACCATCCTTGACAAGCTTCCAGAGGAAAAGTGAGGGGTAGTGCACAATGCTTGTGCAAACAACAACCTATCAAGACATAAAGTCTGCTATCGCTGATAATCTAAGACCTCTAGTGATAATCCCTCTATTGCTATAGGATATAATGAACATACCCTGAGATGAGGGAAGAGATAGCTGATAATCTAAGACCTCTAGTGATAATCCCTCTATTGCTATAGGATATAATGAAGATACGCTTAGAGAAGAGATAGTCGCATCGGTAGGACTTCGCCACTTTTCATACCATTTGACTTATCTTCTCAAACGGTAGAGCGAGCTACAAGCTTTGGTGAAACAAAGGCCTTTAATTTTGTGAACTACATTTCAGACAACAGCAAGAAGTCTAGTACATTTAACGAACTCAAACATCCACCGAAAGAAAGCTTCGTGTCTTCTTCCACGTTTTATACCATGGCCACGATCGCCCAAAGTCTTTCCTTCATAAAAGCGACATGCCTGTCTCTCGTGGTGATAATTTCATTGGAAGCTCCTCGCAAGTTGTTAGAGATTTTGGACAAATTGTTACTTCGGGTGAGGATCTTCACTTCACAGGTATCCGAGATCTTCCAGAGCAATCAGCTGAGAATTTCACATCACTTTCGCCTTCGACACTAATTTTCCTGGCGTTACAGGCATGGGACTTGCACCAGCTTTGGTGAAGTTCGGTCCAAATTCTTTGAACCGGTTTCATATCTATCGTCGGGCCAGATGTTATCATGCTGGAAGGAGAGCTTGAAGCAGGCATTTTAGACACAGCAAATAACCTGTACACCGCCGTTTTGAAGAAGGGCGATGTGTTTATTTTCCCAAAGCGTTTGATGCACATTGAGATCAATCAAAGCAACAGAACGTCCAGAAACAGTTGTAGCTGTGTTTACAGTGAGAATGCAGGCCGGGTCAGGCTGCCCCCGCCATTTTCAATTCGAATTCTAGTATTTAGACAGACGTCATAATGAGAGCTCTCTTCTTGGATGAATCTACACTTGAGGGCTTGAAAGAGTTCGAGTTTTCATCCGCATCATCATGAGAAGCCCGTTGTTCTTGATTTGAGCTCGTTACGAAGTTGATTTGAGTTCGATACAGTAATACCATTGATAATTCGCCTGTACTATCTTAAAGAGGCAGGAACCAAAGTTTGCTTCCTGCTTGAACAAAGGTGGCAAATAAACTGCAAAGCTTCGTACTTTCTCGTAAGATATAGTTCACTCTATTTGCTCACAGATCATGGAACCGGCTTTTGTAGTTCAATCCCATCAACTCTGGCGCTTTGGCAAAACCAATGTGCTTGTTCCCCAAGTGTAACTTTAACTGCAATTATAGCCATATTATCAGCTCCAAATAAAGCACATCAACATGTTGACAGCAGAAGTTTATTCGGAGAAGATTAAGATAGAAGGCAGCGACGCTCCTCACTTATCCGATCATGATAGAGCATCTAATACGACCAGAAACACTGTCAGGTGTTATCGTTAGTATACATGCAATGTTGCCATCTTGATCTCCAAAAAGCAGTTCATATGATAAACAATATCAACCTACGTCATCGTGAACTATTTGTAGGGCCAAAACTATGAGGTTCTTCGCAGTTACCATGCCTAAAGCTACTGAGTGGACTGCTACATAATGTCAATTCTGATGGAGCTTGATGAGTGTGTGCTGTTTATCAATCCTCACCACTTCGTCTATATACCCCTTCCTTAGCTACAGTGTTTGGCAGTTCCGCGTCGTCAATTTCACTCCCATGGCCAAATCTCAGTGTCCAAGAAGCGATCACGATAAACCATCTCCAATTCTTCATTTCTACATTGGCCGGTCTGTTGCTCTTATCATTGGTCGGAAGTCCACAAGCATCCGTTCCAGATATTCTAAAGATCTTCAAATCAATGTCTGTTCAGTCGCTGATCTCCATTTGAAGGCTTCCCTGGTATCCATGTCTATACTCCACGCATATCTTAAGGTAGTTTCAGAAACGCGAGAAGCAGGGTCAATAACTGTAAAATCCTTCGGGACATTAGCTTATGCGCATCTTACTGCAAATTTTCTTATGTCCATTCCAGACATTATGCAGGCAATTTCAGTTTAGGAGGCGCTAATTAACCCAAGAGATGACCAGCAGGTTGCTTACAGTTGTGGAGTGAGATGCCAGATAGTCTTCTTCAAACACGTAACTAGTTCATGCATTTCCGCATATCCTGGGAACATTAGTCGACAAAGAGAAGAGCAATCAGGTAGACCAGTCCGTCTACTGTTCCGTTTGGTTTACATACACATGGGTTCGGTTTCTTTCAATGCAGTCTATCTACTCCCATATTCATAAAGGTTTGCATCTACGTGCTGAACTGCTGCGACACCTAGCATCTAGGATAGAGATGTTGCAGTAAAGGGTTGTGGAACCTACTTAGATTTCTAGTTGAATTCATGGAGAATATTTCTTTCGCCTCTGCTTCCATAGGAATCAGGTAGACCAACCCACCTCTTTCTATATTGGGTAACGGGTGTAGAGTTCAGTTATCGTACTCAACTCCAAGTCGGCACCTTCCGGGCAGAATCTGGTTGGTAGAGGAGCCCTTTTAAAAACATAACCATAAGTCTATAAAATTAACCATCGAGCTTCAGTTTCCAGTCCCATTGTCTAAACGAGTATGAATCTATTCGAACTATACTTGCACTGTCAACGTTTGATTTCTAAGCGGCAATGGAAATTGCCGCTTAGAGCGTGGATTGTAAGAGCGTGGATTGACCGACAGCCTTGTGCGGACAAGTAAAATTCCAGAAAGCCCCAGCTTGCCTGGCGATTTCCCTTCCTTCTATCTTACAGATGGCTCAAAGCCCTCTGTTTAGGCATGATACAGCGATATGCATTTTGCTTGGGCTGGTGGTGACTACTACGATAATTCACCCTGTCCGAGCAGCTGATCCGGACATCGTCAAGGATTTCGGCATAGACGTCACATCCGGTTCGGATCTTCACTTCACAGGCTTCAGACATCTTCCAGAGCAACCATCGGAGAAAGTTCACATCACTTTCGCATTCGACACTCAGTTTCGCGGCGTTATAGGTTTGGGAATCGCGCCAGCTTTGCTGAAGTTTGGTCCTGACTCTCTAAATTCCTTTCATACGCACCCTCGGTCAAGTGAGGTCTTTTACGTGCTGGAAGGAGAGCTTCAAGCAGGAGTTCTGGACACAGCTAATAACCTGTACACTGCAACTCTGAAGAAAGGAGATGTCTTTGTGTTTCAGCAAGGTCTGATGCACTATCAAATCAATCGAAGCAAGACAAAGCCAGCGACCGCTATAGCTGTATTCAACAGCGAAAACGGAGGCCGTGTCAGTATTCCTCCTGCTATATTCAATTCTTTTCCAAGAATTGAGACTGATGTTTTGATGAAGGCCCTCTTCTTGAATGAAAGCACTATTGAGAGATTGAAGGATTATCCTTTCCCATCCTCGATGTAATCAGGCTTCTTGGTTCAGTGGTTCAGTTCATTATATATCTACGCTTCTCACATAATGTGCATTGTTGAGTAGGAATTGGATGTCTTACATGGGATTTCTATTCAGATCTCATGGTCCATAGCGACTAAGAGCAAACACAGTTCTATCATATTCTGCTTGTTCTCTTTTGCGACACTGAATCATCGCCATCATATAGTGGTGTTTACAGGTGGGCATGCACCTAAGGTTGAAATACCCGGTGTTCAATTCTCTGGTAGAATGTAAGTTTGGATCCAGTTATTTTGGTAGTCAAAGTTCGTGCCCTCTCATGTTCTTGCCATGGCTGGCGGATGCGAGTTATTGTGAGTCTAGCATGATTTCCTAAACTCATTCTTGATTTTGAAACTGAGGTATCAACCACTTCTGCTGTCAAGGAGTCATTGGCCTCTAACGAGGATAAGATAAGCGCAAACATCCTGGTCTTAGTACCGTCCGCTTCTCATGTATTTGGCTCACATCGTATAAGTAACTCTCAAGATGAAGCGATAAATCGAAGGTACTTGCCGATTAGAGAGAGGTGTTCCCGGTCTGCTTTTCCATCCTTACTCGTCAACTTCGAGGCGATTGCATTGCTCTGCGCAGAACCACTAGTAAAAGCAAATGAAGCGTCACTTTGAGCTGACTCATGGAGAAAATAGTGACACAGGTGATGAACCAAACTTTCGACAACACAAGACTACAGGAGGAGCATAACAAGTAAACAAAGCAGACAATCATTCCATCTTAGCGACTGCCTTCAACAATCACCCAATGTGCATACAGAATCTAAAGCTTTTGTGCCCAAAAACTATAAAGGGTAGTCAGTAGAGCAAAGTTCCACATCAAGACGCCCCCCAATTGCAGTAGAATAAAGTTGTAATTCACTAGTTATTCCAGATGCTCGCCAAAGTTGAAAAAGGCCAGAGGTTATTTGTATTCCTTAAAAACCCCCACCAACGTCTCAGTTAAAAGTTCTTGACCTACTATTGGCCAAACAACTTGAGCACTGGTTAAAAAGTCACGGTCGTGTGTTCATTCCATCTTCACACCCAAGAAGATAATCGACACATACCTGAAAGTTTGCAATGGCCTTCTACTGACATGTGTAGACATGAAACCCCAATCGTTCTCGTCTTGAAGTAAACGTCTGTAGGTTCTTTGAATTTTCTATTCTCGACGTCCCGTGCTGACGGAAGTTGTCCTACCCTAGTTACATTTAGCAGTAACTTTTCAGTACATTTCTCAGCTCAATTGAGTAAGACATGATGATAAGCATCAAGCACTGAATCAAAGAGTGATGCAAACATGACGACTACTTTTATGGGAAGATCGGCCCGAATCTCAACACCTAACAAGTTGACATCGTATAATCTACTCCTCATATCCTTGGTCCTAAAATGCTTTTACATAACTGACAATCCCTCAGGACTTCTTACAGTGGATTCTCCGAGAATCTACATGCTAGACGAAATCGAAGTTTCAACATTTTACTCCCATCTTCTTCTGTCTTCTTCTTCATCCACAGCACTGTACCATAGAGGTCTTTTCATGTAAGAGCTCAGTCTATAGTTGAGCAGCAACTCTTCATTTTCCAGTGCCCTGGTAGCCACAAGCACAAGAGTACGGATCTCAGGCTTTGCTTCACTAGGATCATCATCTTCTGAACGGCCTTCCTTGACCCAGAGCAAACCCCGCCGCTCCATTTTATGCTCCTCCAACTCGAGAACAATGTTCGGCACGTACGGCCTTACAAAGTCTTCATTGACTGGAGCCGAGTAGGAGCAAATCATGACATTAGGCTTCTTATCCTTGGGAGGGTGGTTCGCAAATTGTCCCAGTGCCAATGGATTTCGTCTTTCCACTACAGCACCTTTAATAGGGACATCAAGTTTCTGAGCTCCTGTGACCGACTCCCATATACGCTGTCTGCCATCGTTAACCTTCGAGTCATCTGGTAAGTTGTTGGTGGGTGGATTCAGTGGATCTAGTTCGTGGGAATTGTATCCTTCCCACCATTCACGTGTATCTCCACCTCTACCCCAGGATTTGCCATCCAGTATCAGGCCATCATACCTGGCAATCAGGTACGGGTTGCCTATGTCTACTCTTGGATATCCAGGCATGTAACGGTATTGAGAAGGAGTATATATCACCCCTGGATAAAATGACACAACAGTTCCTGGCTCTACTCTTCCGGAAAGGAAAAGACCTTCGCCCGCTTCCTGATGGTCAATTTCGGATTGCTTTGTTTCAAGGGTGAAACCAAACCGCTCGTAGAAAGCCCTCGACACCTCTGCTCTGCTCAGAGGGTTTGTTTCAACCGCTTGCTCTCTGCAGGAATGTCGTGGTATAAATGAACAAGGCCAAGGTATAGACCGCACTATACTAGATAACGCAACGGACTTGTGAACTGAAGCTATTCCAACTTAAAAAGTCCTGCTGTAGCCTTGGTAAGCATCGAACCTAATAACTTTTGGAGGAGCTTGTCCAACAGCAAAGCTCAATCCGCTTGGCCTCTTCTTCTTGATGGAGTCCTCACTCTTGACCGGTTTTAGCAGAACGCCATCCAACATGTTAGCGACTGATGAGATTTGTTGATGAACATTGTCTTGAACCTCAGCCTGCTGGGCAGCGAACACGGTGCGCTCTGCAAGAGACTGAACTTCCTTGGCCACCTCCTCGCCTCCTGAAGCTCCTAGCCGATTGTAGCTGGTAAATTTCAATTTAAGAGGAGCACAAATGGACAGAAATAGTAGATATAGATCACACAATGAATAGCAGGTGGAGTTTGAGAGCTTGAAGAAATAGGTGGTACAAGATATGTGTCTCTTTGTCCAACGTTTATTAGGTCTGGATATCATAAAATACACATGCAGACACATGTCTTGAGACATTAAAGACGTGAGACTAGCAATCATTCTTGATTTTGACTCGTTCGATTATCTGACGCCCTTAGCACCAGAAGCTTCAAAAGCCCGTGCTTGCTCTAAGACGTGCCGAAGTGGGGAGACCACTACCGCAAGTTCATGGATCCTCGGTACATTCACGTATCCCCAAATCTCACATATCTGACCTAAACCTTCGACCAAATATATTTCATATTTATGTTTACAGTAGAGAGCGAAGTGAGCAAAATACCTCGTTAGAAGGAAAAGTCGATATGTGTCTATTTCATGCTGAAGATGGCGCTTATCCACTTGTTTGAAGGGACTCAGCAACTTCTCCCAGATCTGTGGTGTAAACTTCAACGTTCAGCATGTTTCACTCAAAGACTGGTAGTGTTTCGTATAAAACTCAAAACTCTAAGATTCCAGCATTAATGTTAGAAATAGTTAAAAATTTCCGAATTGGACTGCAAAAGTAAGTACTGGACTTTCAGTTTTCTTGACCACCCCCATATATCATACAAGGTTGGACAGTAACCTTTTTCACTTGCCCTCCGGCCATAGTGTTCAGAATCTCAAGGTAAGAAACTCCAGCTGTGCGATTCAGCCTCTGCTACAACCTCATATGTTCCCGACCAGAGATCATGGATTCCGCTGAAGAGGACAAAAGTCAACAAAAATTCAGCCGCGCTCCGTACCGAAGTCCGCAGAATGTAAATGATCCGATGAGTCTTACCCTCAATCTTCCTGTAATCGTTTAATTCACGATGCCCTCCGAAATGCAAAATTTGCCTCGACTTGTTACTCTGAGTGAGTGACTATTCTACGATATTGCAAATTTGGAGTCAATCTATTCTACATCGTCAATGGAATTGTCCACTCGATCAGCGATCTTTTCCATATCCTCAGAAAATTGCCAACTGGATCAGTGGTAGCTACGACTGAAGCCTTCCCGGTTCCACCATCGCGTACTCTGTAGCTGAATCGAGGTGCGATCTGAAGATACATAGTGATGCAAGTCTGTTGTCGTAGGACCCGGTAGACATTTATAGTGGAGCAACAGACCCCATAATTCATCAAAACAGTTTGGCACGATAGCCAATCACACAATCAAACTGCAAGACAATTAATCAACTCCTACATTGGACAGCGAGTCTCCTAAATTGTAGGCTCATAAAAAAATATAGAGAATCTGTGAAGTCCTGCTGGCTACAATGCATCTAGCATGGAGGCAAACCAATGCACAAATTGTAAGCTAGTGATATCGGTGGAGAAATTCAACATACCGAGTTTCCTTTCGGACACAATTGCTTCATTTGAGCACATAGTTCGCTCCAAAAACACCCGTAGTCATCTACAAGACTATCTCCCTGTTGGTTCCCTACAGATTGGAAAACCCGTCAATGCTGCGGATTGCTTGATTCACTGTCTGCTTGACTGTCATCTGTTACTTGATGTAGGGTTACTGAACTCTTGCCGGTCAAACTTGAGTTGAGAAACCCGAGATAACCGGTCGCCAAACGAATATGAATTGAGAAACCTGCGAACAAAGGTCACCTAAATTCAGCCAACTTCCAAACTCTGGGTGGAAGCGCCCAGTTCCAATCCTTGGGGTTTACGAAAGAAAGGCGACCGCGAAAGGAAAAACGAAGGATGGGAAGACCCCATCAAGCCGTACGAAAGGGACCTGTGAATCCCGGTTCCTTGCTGAAGGGCTAAGTATAATCCCAGGTCATTGCAGAGGAGCGAGTGACGTGGACAATGAAGAGTTCCGAGCTCATTGAATCCTGTCTGTGATTTTTCTGGCTTATAGAGTTTCACATTCATGGTTGCCATGACCGATTCTGTTCTTCGGTTAGACAGAATTTCGAACATCAGAGAGCATTGAAATTCTATAAGCTTCTTTACCGGATGTCGGGCATGCGATGTACGTTGACTCATAAGACAGCGGATCATCTTGCAAGCGGTAAGGCTCCACAGATTGTACGACAGATGTTCTTCTCTTGGGGTCAAGACCCTGCTTAAAATTTCATTTTGAGCTGGTGAATGTAAACAGTTATTGCACGTTGAATTTGTATTCAAGTTTTGGAGCTCAGTATCAGTATAGCTCTTCAGATCAAGACAAGAATTCATCAGACAGTCGATTCTACGTGAATTCTGTAGTACAGACTTTTGCAATGTTGTGCTGGCTCAGGAAATATGTAGACTGGTATGCTTAGAATGTTCTGATCTTGTACTTGTATTGTATGTAATGGCTCCTTGGTTTGGGAATTCTGCCTTGGAGGATCAACATTCTGTTGTTCTTCAAATGCACTTATTAACTGGATTTGAGGAGACCAGTATCCCTATCGGCTGCTCTCCTTACTCTCACTGACCGTTTATTACGTTACATCGTTATTACTACCAGGTGCATGCTGAAGTGAAGCTCCAGTATGTCTCTAATCACCCGATTAGGAGGCCCTGGTTTACATCCTTGCAACTTGCGCAGAGTATCGAAAGACAAGTCGCAGGGGGTGCTACATAAAGGTGACAGAGTTGTCTGTACGGAGATACTTGCCCTCTATTCACATACGAGGAAGATTCCCCGATGGCGACGCGCATTTTTCCCCCATGATTCATTGCCATTGCCCAGCTGCAAAGATAAACAAAGACTGTGCACTGTTCAGGTGAACTGCACTAAAGATGGTGGACCTGAGAGTGCTTTCCATGACTCCAACGGTGGTATAAAGTCAGAGACTCGATCATGTAAGTGGTATTAAATCTCTTTCTCTCCTCTATGTGAGCATTTGCACAGATTATAAAGCATACGTATATAGTGTATAGACTATGCAGTGTGTATACGCTGGAGCAAAGTCCGAATATGATGTAGAGTTGATCAGTTGGGTCTAAATGCGTTTAATTTCTGTGGTAGGTGCACACACCTAGCCTGTCGTCGAGATAACAGGAAGATTACGAGTTCATGCTTTTGGCATGCCGAAAATTTCTTTAAGCTACATAGATGGGCAGACGACACCACACACTATTCGGGAGTTCCTTGAAATTTAAGAAAAGTATCGTTTGAAAATTGCAGGGGGCCTCCTACGAGTTGCAGCTTTGATTGGATCAGCAACTGTTGTTAGCAAATCACTGGTCCGTTGACCAACGCATGTTAATCTTCTTAATCAAATATCTCCTGGACGATTTGGATGTTCTATTTGAGCTGTAAAAGATTATCAAGTTCACGACATTGTTGTTATCTGTAATCTTCGTGATGAATGTGATTTCGTTAAGAAGATTGAATTGATCCTGAATGCGTGTACGCTAAAATTCCTGGTCCTTAGCTCATGAAACATTGCACATTAAAATTCTTGAGAGAGAAATCCCTTCTTTTCCGATGTCAGAATATGTAGAACATTAGAGCACTCAAAGTTGTCGTTCACACCAAGTGCATCATTTTGACATTCCTTGATTTTGAGCAGGGTCTAGCTCGTGAGACAGTTCTAGCAGCAGTGTTTGGAGTTGGTCCAGTAATCAATGCTTACAGGTAAACATTCTCATGTGCGCAAATTCTACCTGAGTCATAATTAGGTGTCTAGGCTGCTAGGTGTAGAATAAAGACTGCAGAGAAATCTTCAGAAAGATCTAGTCACTTCAAATAACTGCATCAGGTGCATAGATATCTCATTTCCGCAAGTGCTTAAGTTTTCGTATTCATGATACCAAGGATAAACAGTTTTATCCAACCTTGTGTACACTGCAGTTACGCGTCCATCGTCCCTGCATTCTTCCTCGCTCTTCTTGGCGGTGAGAAATGGTTTTTAACCGAATGTCTTTAAATAAATCTTAACTCCTAGGAGTTACATTCAGTTGTCCACGAAAATGAGGAATCAAACATGCCAAGCGGAAATATTAAATGCTTCATCATAGCAACACACGAATACGCAGTAAAAGCATCTTACCTCTGGAAGTTGTTGTAGGTATAAATGGTCCTTTCCATTCTGCCGTGGCTGCATCTCTGAGGTAATCGTCTCACTTTCTCTGGTGGAAGTTTGAAGGCTGTTTGACGTCTGAACATATCTTGATCCTTTGATTTGCATCGGAGTATTTGCCATTTATGTGCAGCAAGAGACCCAAAGATGAAGCCAGGCAGCTTATTCAAAAAGTCACTGCAATCACTGTTGTGGTATACTTCACTATAACCACCTATCTCATCTGGTTGGTTTTTCGAGTTCCAGATATTCTCCATGTCTTCGCTAGTATAAATCCTTTAGACTAGATATTTACTTTTGTAACTCTATGTAGGAAGTTACTTTTATGCCATTACTATGGACGCTCTGTGGCTATTCTTCTCCTTGTCGTCCATTACTTGATGCGTGGACCATTTCGTGTGCTCGCAGGTGAGTGGGGCTTTGAGCTTAGTGATATTTGCCCTTGCCCCTCCTCTAATGGATGCAGTTGCTCCTGGGTGAGTTGATGTCATACCTCGATCCGTCAATTCTCCACTTTGCCTTATAGGAAGAAGTAGAACTTCTGAAAGGTTAAACCATTGCTTCCGATAGTTTATCTTATTGGATCCATTTCTTACACAGATTTCTGTGATGGTCAGATTCACCACTAAGGGGAGTACAGTCATAGTCTTCACAGTTGTGACTTGAACTGACAACTATCATCTGTTGACACAGACTTGTTACTTCAGGGATCCCTGGAGTTCTCACCAGGGACCTAGCAATTCTCCAGGTAAGACCTTGCCTACTTGAACTTGTACCTTCAACCCTTATGGAAGTCGGGAATTTGGGTGAGGGGGATGATGTGGCGGGGTGATAGCCGTGAGATACGGGAGAAGAAGTACGTAGGTACCTCCTTGACATCCCGCTGTGTTCACAATATCATGAGGTTCTGGCGTTATGACTGTTTAATGTAGTGGAAATTCTGTGTTAACGTCTGCTACTGCGTTGTGTGCATTATATTCCTGCAGCTCAAAATCATGGCTCCTTGCGCAATGCTTGCAGCACTGATTGGCATTGGATTCGGGAGCCTCAGGTTGTAAAGATCTCCTTAGCCAAAGAAGAACCTTGTGTCTGAGTTGTATGGTCAACTGGGAAGTAGAAAACTCATGCCGTCTAGCATTTTTCTATGATTTTTCATAACACTTCATGCATTTTGATTAGCAAGCTGATGAACATGAGAATCAGGAAAATTAATTTGAAACACCTGTTGACCTGGATTTGTTGTATAGGTACATAGTCGAGTGAGCTAGCAACTGTTCTGGCTTAAAAACCAAGCTTGTGAACGTACTATCTAACCAGTTGGGCAACTAATTTCATGAAACAGTACGGTCGGGGTATATGGACTACCATCTTTAAGCCCAGCTTTGTCCAGCATAAGTATCATGAGCGCGGTGAGTCCATTCTTCAAAATCGAAAATTTAACTCTTCTAGCATGGTTTAGGATTCCAGTGTAAGGAGAATGATGTGAAGTAGATTGAACTATCATCCTTCTACATCAGTGGTACTCAATTCTTTTCTTTGCTGTCAGGTCTAGATAAGGTTTCTAGAGCAAAGCTGTAGGTATGTAGAGCAAACTGCTCTACCACTATCACCGCAACCACGCATTTCATGTTTCATAGCTTTCTTGAATATTAAACCATGAGCTCTTCTTACCTTCAATGACCTGCGTCGTCTTACTACAACAACGTACACGCTTGCAGGTGGCTGTAAGTGCCGTTTTAGCGAAGCCAGGTGGTACTTTGTCAAGCCCCCGTTCCGGTAATGTTTTGACTCAGGGTCGTTAACCTTTGAATCTTACCTCCTGTATAGGATCATAACTAGGACGGAGTACCTTTAGGCTTCTCTGAGGTCCAATTAATCGAGCTTTACATTTTCGAGGTAAAAGCTTGCCGGATAAAGCTAAAGCCGGATAAAGCCGGATAAAGCTTGCCGGATACTATACAAGGCTATGGTAATTCGGCCATCTTATAAATTTAGAGCTCTGCAGAACCCCCAGACCATCCGAGGGTGAACTTTTGACACTGACGAGTTCCATGATAGGAAATAGCAAATGTTGTTATTCTCGATAGAACAGTTCAAAATTCTCTGAGAGCGTGGTTATATGTGTCAGGTAGCGTTGCTCTAGCGGCAGGAACTACTGTCGGGGCAATGGCACAATGGGGGCTACAGGTGTACAATCGCTACCTGGTCCATATTCAGTATGGTATTGTGGAGTTATTTGACAACGTCTCTAGCATTTGATGTCTCTGCTTTTCTCGTTAAAGTTTTTCCTTCTGTTATGGGTGACCTTCAGGCAGTGGCACTACAAAGAGCAGGATTTGGACCAATGCATCTGTTCGGAAGGCAAAGCAATCCTTTTGAAGACGAGGGAGTACGTGAGGTAAGACTTGAACGCTTAAACCCAACAGTAACGTGAAGCACTCAGATACCGCATATACAGTTTGACTTCTACCTGTTACCAGCAGTGTCTGTGCATAAACTTAGGTGACCCTTAGACCATGTAGCAGGTAGTTTGACTATTGACGGAAGTGGCCTTCATATCATTCCATCCGTTATTCGCTTAGTTGAGATTGGTTTTGCTTCCCGGTTCTTTACTGGACGATGTGCTTGATATTTGTGGCACTGGTTAGTTAGAGAACTCAACCTTTGGGCGGATATGTCGGGACCCTGAATATATCACATCAGGTATTTGCAGTACTGCTGCCTGCGGCTGTTGCATCGGGGATGCTCCAGGTTGCGACTTTCACCGATCTCTATTTTGCATCATTCATTCCTGGCGCTGCTGCTGGACTTGGTTGTGAGTGAACTGCAACTTCTTTCTATTTTGGGTCAATATGGCAACAACTAGGGACCCTGGCCATTGTCGGAAAAGTTATTTCCATTCGGATGTGAGTTCTTCACCGACATACACAGTGCAAGTTCTTGAACTAGTCTGTCTGAGATCTAAATACAGATCTTAGCAGTTTTTGCTCACTATGTCATGATATGAACTGGTCTCCGGTCGATGATGTGTAATGCAGATGCAAACCTCCTCGTCATGGCGCCGCTTGGGATTCTTTCAAGCTCTATACTAGTTCCTATGCTACCTATGTTTTCACGTCTTTCAAAAGTGAGTGTATGATGGAAGCCATCATGCTGATACTTACACGCCTTCGCCAATTCACATTTAAATTTTAATCAGGTTCTTTGGAACTGTAGTGGGGATGCATCTGCTCTTGGTATATATATTAATAGTGTTGCTTGTTGATCTGATGGTGATTATTTGCGAATTACACTTTCGTAAAGTCAGTCATACTGCCACCTCAGGGCGATTGACCACGGAATTGTGTCGTTTGTAGGCTTCGGATAAGCTGAAACTTCAAGAACGGGTAAAACAAGGATTACTGTTGTCCATGGTACACGTTTCATTTCTTCTTGCATTGTAGAGACCTTCTATTCTCTTGTCCAGTTTAAACTTGTGTATTGCTGGAAGGAGGGCTAAAATCTACTTATTATCTGGCAGGTAATGACATTTCTGTTGACGGCGATGTTGGTGTCACTGGCAGAACCCATCGTGCGCATAGTCTTCCAACGTCGTGCCTTTGATGCCTTTGCCTCTAAACTGGTCTCTTCCCTCCTGATCTGCTGTAAGTGTGTGGATTTTGCCTTGTCAATCAAATGCTGAAGTTTCAGTAAATCAATGCACTTGGTACGTCCCGGAGCTGAATATCATTGATAACTGCAGATGCGCTAGGTTCTACCTTCAGCCTGGCACGTGACCTGCTGATTCGGGTGTTTTATTCGTTGGGTATTAGTCACGTCCCTTTCCAAATCAGTGTTGCTGCCATCTCCGCGAATGTTCTTCTCGACTGGATAGCAGTCCGACAAGCTGGACTTGGAGTGCAAGGACTGGTATCTGCCTTAGCCAAACATTATATTCTAGTGTCTTTGATACACATTTTGAGAAGTTGGCACTACGAACACAGAACATATTTGGTGAATTCAATGTGTTTGCACCAAACGATAACGATAACGATAATAATTCCTTTTAGTAGATGACTGCTAACAACTGCTGTTTGTACAGGTGCTGGCGACATCTTTTGTAAATTGTGTCGCAGCCATAGCTTTACTTGTTATACTCTCAACCAGAATGGAAGGTACAATAACTGCTCAACTCCTTTTCACTCGGTTCTCTATTTTATCTTGCAAACTAGTCGGTATTCAGCTTCAACGCCAACTAGAGTTCATCAGCTTCGGGAAGTTTTCAGCTTTATGCCAGGAATTTTCTGTCTCGAAGGCCAAAAGGTTGTAGGAGCTCTCAGTTCTTAAGTTGTGGTTGACCCAGAGTAGTTTCCGTAGAGTTGCCTTTGTGTATAGTTTCTTTGATGCTTATTACATGTATCAATATAACTCTCATTTTTATAGTACCTCTGTTAGAGTATTGAGTTGGGACCAATAAATGTGTCAACTAAATTTCAGGACTGAAGCTGAGACACTGGGTACAACCACTGTCTCTACTTTGCCTCAGTGCCGTTTCTGCTGGGATAGTTGCTAAAGTTTCATACAGTAAAGTACTTGTATTTCTGGTGTCGACCTTAAAGGCTACTACGGCCAGGTAAGCTATCAGCTTATTGGTTTTCCTTTATGAAGCATAAATATGATCATTTCCAAGTTATATGAAGCTCTGTTCAA
Source organism: Lunularia cruciata (assembly GCA_948567375.1). Taxonomy (NCBI): domain Eukaryota; kingdom Viridiplantae; phylum Streptophyta; class Marchantiopsida; order Lunulariales; family Lunulariaceae; genus Lunularia; species Lunularia cruciata. The sequence goes on along the minus strand of OX419757.1, from coordinate 71,771,924 downwards.
ATTGCGTGATAAGGAAAAAGAAAAAACCACCAGGTTCCGTCAGTAATTCTGACAGGTTGTTGTTATCCAACACCCTACAACCAATGTTGAAGTAAAGCTTAATTGGATATCCGTAGATCACGTGATTGGATCGAAAAGTTGCGTCATCTGAACTCTAGCGTTGTAAACCGATATCTTGTTCGCACGAACTCCTTTGTGTACGACCTTTCATTCGTTCGGTGAACGTTGTATCGGAATGCGCAGGTCATTATGGGTAGCAGACTTGGTATCAATAGTGGTCGCAGGCGGATGTGGAGTGCTGTCGTACTTCGGACCATTATTCTTATTTCAAATTCCTGAGACACAAGCTGTTCTCAAGCTTTTACGGGCCAAGTTGTAACCTCACGACTCCAACTACCACTATGACAAGAATTCTACACTGACAAGATTAGCAACCATTAAACTGAGAAGGTTCGAGATAGGTTCGTACTGAAGGTTCGTACTAGTTCGTAAACTGAGAAGGTTCGTACTTTTCGAGATTCCGTATTAAAATCAAGTACTAATGCACTATGTTACTAATACTACGCATTAGATTAAATTTCTAGTGCATCATACTTTGTTATTAGTGCTGATCGTTTCACTGCATAGAATTGTTCATGAGATCACCCACTACTTTGCCACATCTTTTTCTGTGGGAAGTCTACTCTACGGGAATAGCCCCTGCCGTCAACCTCGAGTTTGTCAACATCTAGAGAGGGGTACATAAATAGACCCCATACTCCTGGATTCCTTCAATGGGAGTGTACATAAAACCGTGGCTCAAACCCGCAATTTTATTTAGCAAGTTAAGAGTTGCTACATCCAAGATCCTAGAACATTATTTTACCTCATTTTACAGGTGCAGATAGGTGGAAAATTGCACGCAAAGATGTATTGCACTATCGTGTTGTCGGTAACGAAAGTTTCAGTGAGATAATTGCACGAAGCCTATAATTGATTGCAGTTACCGGAGTTTTCTTTGTGTTTTCTACCGTAGTTTCCTTCAACGCATGGGACTCACCTAAAGTTGCGCTTGGACTATGACTTACGTCACCAGGACATCTCACTCCAAACATTATCCGCCATTGTTTAAACGTTGGCTGAGACATACGATCAAATCTTTCGTCTCCACATCTAGCAATATCAATCCAAGTCTTTCTCAATGTCAAATTGTTGTTGATAGATCTTCTCGAGCAAGATTTGAGTTTCCTGAAACTCAAATCTCGCTCGAAACATTGCGGTTAACCCCAATTTACCACAACACTGAAAGGGGTTGGGAACTAACGTGGTACCCTTGTGGCTACGCTGGGTAGTTACTCTTACGCCCCTTTATGACATGTTAAACTAAACGAAACTAAACTAATGTAGGTACAACGACTGCGTAGAGCTACCAAGAAACATGAACCAATCGTGACACACAAGACTGTTTATAAGTACGAAGTTCATAACCAATGTGTCTGTGCGGTAGATGATAACATTCATGCTTCATGTTTCTCCAGTTACACGGGTTGCATCTGGTTTCTACATGTCATACGTTTTGCCATACAACGTAGGAAGGAAATTGGACTTTGGACATTCTTGCTCCTTTGCTGCGGATTCGTACGATTCAACAGTGCACCTAGAAAGAGAATAGATCAACATCTTAAATCATGCAGAAACTGTAGAGCAGTAACAGCTCCTGATTCGCAACTCTTCAATGGTTTCAAGGAGACATATCATTTGATTGCACTCTCAATAATGTACAGAGAAATTACACAGCCTGCTCCCAATGGTGGATCTCAAAGAATATGTAAATCGCTCATCTAAGAGCGTATACACTGTTCTGCTGTATTTGACTAAGTTTGTCATGTGCTGTATGTACCAAAAGCTAAACCACAGATTGAGCTTCAGTTCCTGAGGCGCTGCTGAATGATCAGAAGATCCTTCGATAAGTCCCTCATCGTAGGTCTCTCGACACATTGAAACTTTAGGCACTGTTCTGCAAGTTTGGCCACATCTTCAATCGATCTTTTACCATGGGCAGTATGATATGTGTGGGAAATAGGTGAATCAATAATCTCTTCCAAATGACCACTTTTTATTACAGAACCTGCCCACTTCACAAGACTCACATCCTCTCCTCTGCTTCGGTCCATCGCTCTTTTCGCTGTGATGAGCTCCAGTAGTACCACACCAAACGCATACACGTCACTTTTGTCTGTCAACATCGAGCTCACTACTGATTCTGGATCCATGTAACCGAAGGTACCTTGAAATCCGTGCATCACTGTGATATGCGTAGCATCGACGGCCGGAGCCAGCTTGGAGATACCAAAATCTGCAACTTTTGCGTTCAAATTTTTGTCCAGAAGGATGTTGGCAGATTTGACATCTAAGTGGTAGATGGGAGGATTTGCTGAGGAATGAAGATAATCCAAAGCATTTACCGTCTGGAAAGCAATTTGAAGGCGTTGGTCCCAAGTCAGTGGAGTCCGTCCTCCCTTTCTTTGCAAATGCTCTTCAAGTGTGCCCCCTGAGATGAATTCAAACACAAGCAGAGCATTTTTGTTGGCGAGGCAGCAGCCTAGAAGTCGCACCAGATTCCGATGATGAACCTGTGAAAGAATTTTGACCTCATTCAGAAATTGACTTTTGTCTTCAGAACTGGACCCATCTCGTCTGCTCTTTTTGATTGCAACTGTAGACCCATCTTCCAAAGTACCTCGGTAAACGACTCCAAACCCTCCCACTCCTATCTGATGCTCTTCTGAGAAATCATTTGTTGCTTTCCGGAGCTCTCTCAGGGACATTAAGTTGGTTGTATCTCTGTCTAGCAACGCTGCTATCAACTCAACATCCTGTTGGTGAATTTTTTCGTCCACTCTCCTGCGCCATATCCATCCAAGAACCAAACAGATGCTTCCTGATAAGAGGACCCCGACAAGAACTATTATGATGATTATCCAGATTGCCAAACCTTTCGGCGAAGGGTCGATGATAGGTGGACACGGTTGAAGAGGAGCCCCACATAGACTGTTGTTAGCAAAGAAAGCTTCCTTAGATAGCACCGGGGGTAATGGGGGAAGAACTCCTGATAGGTTGTTGTTTGAGAGATCCAAATGTACAAGGAGTGGCATACGTCCAAATTCCGCAGATATAGATCCATCTAAGAAATTGTTGGAGAGGTCTAGATACTTCAGAGAAGGTAGCGCATCAGTGCTACTGTACAAGGCCGATATGTTTCCCTCATAGTTGCTACTGCTAAGGTCCAAAATTTCGAGATCGCCGAGAACGGCAGGCAGGGTGCTTCTCATGGGAGAAGGAGCGTTATTCCCTAACCGGAGCTCCATCAATCCATAACAATCGCTAGCCCCTTCCACTAAAGTATTACTGAAGTGCAGGTGATTGTTGCTAAGGTCCAAAATTTGAAGGCGTCCACAAGTCCTGGATAGCCAATCGACATTCCCGGTGAGAAAGTTTCCTCTTAGTCGCAGCTCACTCAACTTCTCCAATTGTACGAGACTGGGGGGAATAGGTCCCTCGAATCGGTTGGTGGACAAATCCAAAACACTCAATATCGGCAACCTTTCATGCCGGAAAAATTCCGGAGGAATAACTCCATCTGCACCACTCCCGCGAAGATCCATGACTTCTAGTCGAGGAAAACTTGCATTCTGATTTGAAGCAAGGGTCAAAAGATTGCCTACCGACAAGTTGTTACCTCCCAGACGAAGCTCCCTCAAGTTGGACAAGTTAGTACTGAATATGTTGTCTGTACGTCCAGAGAATCGGTTATTATGCAGACACAGAAACTCTAATTTCTTTGTCTGAGTACTGAACACCTCTGGAATTGGACCCTCCAAGTGGTTATTGCTCAAATCTAAGGTCCTGATACTGCCGTTGGCTTTATTCTCTATGAATTCAGTCATGTTTAGTTCCCCACTCAAAGAATTGCTCGAGCAATTCAAATACGACCTGCCACGAAGCCCGAGAAGCCCACTGGGAATGCTGCCGCTGAGATCGTTCCTTGATAAATCTATAACCTTGATATTCTCCCAACGACCCTGAGGAATTGGGCCTGAAAACCTGTTACCTGAGAGGTCAGCGTACGAGAGGTCTCTGAGATTGCCAAGGTCCGGTGGCAGGGGTCCATCCAACTGATTATTTGAAACATCAAGCTGCTGGAGTGACCCTAGCCAGGTTCTGTTGCCAGGGAGGTTTCCCGTTAGATTATTGCCATGAAGATCCAATCTGAGAAGGATCAGTTCCCCCAGCTGAGTTTGACTGATATTCCCGATCAACGAATTCTCATGAAACTCCATAACTGTCACTGTCGGTGCAAAGACGACCGGAAAACTGCCTGAGAATGAATTCTTCCCCAGTTTAAGCTCATTCAACCTTGGACAACCGCTCAAAGGAGGAATCTCTCCCGTAAATTCGTTGTCTGTCATGTCTAGCGTAACCAATCCTTGCAGTTCACATAGGCCAGTAGAAATCTCACCGCCGAGAAATGAAGACGCGAGCTCTATAGTGGCCACTTGCGATTGATCATCGGTGTTGTTGGAGCACGTCAATCCATACCACGGGACTGCACCACAGGGATCCACTCCAGAGACCCAGTCCTCCAAAACTCCCCGTTTATCACTAATCCTCCGCTTGAATTCCATGAGAATTTCAGACTCCCATATAAGGGCATCAGTGAATTGGCAACACCCTAGAACCATCAATATGACAAAGAGTTTCCATCTACTTCTTGAGAAGGATCCCATCATCCTCAAATCTTTCCTCTCTTTTGATCAAATGCAAGGGACTTCCCGACCTTTCAGACATCAAAGCAAATCAAACTTTAGCGTAGATTCTTCTCGCCGAGAGCAAAGGTTTCAAGCACAGTGCAAAAGGAGCTTCTCAATGCTTTGATCAGCTCTGGCCATGGTATGTACGACATCTACTATAATGACTCCTCCAACAAAGACGTGCAGCGGCCTTTCGCTTGTTATGCCGGGGCCCTCACCCATCAAGCCATCTCTCCCTCCTCGAAGGGTGTCAGTCACGCTTCTGTCAACTTTTTGGTGTATCTAGTTGACCCTTCTACATTTGTCCTTTGTTAAAGGTGTCAAATCAGATCACCGCTTCTTACGCAGTGATACATAACGCGTACAATATATCTAAGAGAATCTATTTGCACTGGTTATCTTGATGTGGGCCGACAAAAGTTGCTTCACCACTTGACAACGCTCCGCGAACAATGTTTATTAGATTTCAACTTATTCTTTGTTTGTCATCTGTAATAGCTGAAGACAGTTGCAACGCTCCAAAACAGAAGCGCAAATTAAGATCTGCTTTGAATTGAAGGTGGCTATCACAGTGCGGAGCCAGGCGACTCTCTTTCTCTAGACCAACTGCATCACTCGAAATTCTCGATAACACAGTACAGTAATTATAGTTGATGGAGCTCCCCGACAACGGTGAACAGTTGACGGCCTCTTCCCTTGAACTAGGTCTCACTTAGAAGGTACTTTACTTGAGCAAAGTCAAACGTCCTAACATTCTGCAAGAAGGAACTGAGTCCATAGGCGTGTGAATTTGCCCTTTAGAGCGCATGGCAAAGGAAACGATAGTGCACTTGATGTACTCCGTGTCATTTCTGCTGTGTATCTAATCACAAAACAAGCAATTCATCTTCGATTTAGAAGCGAGTCTTAGACTCGTTCCCATGGCCAACGGTCAATCCGAAAATTAAACAAAGTGACGAGAATTCCAAGATTTTTACAACGCGACTTATCTGTTGACGAAACTTCACGAGATGAAGTGGTAGTGCACGATGAATGTGGTGCGATGGCTTTCACGTTTTGTAATAAGTTAGTCTTCAAGGTCCAGGGATTGAAATCGTAAACAACGTCCACGTACCATACAACAGTCACACATCTCGGACTGTAATTGTTGCCCAACTCCTGAACTTCCGTGTCTTTTCTCTTACTGCACACTTAATCTTCAGTTGAACTCATGAGTCGAACTGATTCTTTTCATACTCGTGATGTCAAGCCGAGATTCGCGTATGTACATGACGACTCGATGCGAGAGAGTAATCAGTCTCCCGCCATGGAAAATCGCCTGAAAATCGAGTGTAACTGAAAATCGTCATTTTCAGTTATTTTCAGTTACAATCAAAACGGGATAGGATGGGGATCAAATTGTGTAGCTTCCCGTAACTTCCACTTTACCGTTAGACCATAACAAGCACGAGTACCCGGAGAGAAGGCTGGGAAAAATTCAGTTTGTGTCGTTATCCAATTTTGCTTAGCTGCCAAATAATCAGCAGTGAACAACCGTTTGCGTAAGTTTCACTGAAGAATGTGTTTGTAATGTGACATTACAAACTTGTGAGTAGACAGCCTGCATATCTCTCCCCAGAAAATTGTACTAAGCTAATTATGCTCAGGCACGCAACCAAATTAGAGTTCATGAGAAGAATATCGAGTTTTCTAGTAGACAAGATCGCGATCAACCACTTGCTGCCATTACTGGTCCAAGGGGATAGATTATGTTCACATGAATGTACAGAACCCTTTGGCTGGACTCGCGGATAGCTCAACTCAACAGATCTACACATGCTAACAAAACCTCAATGAAAATGAGCTCCACCAAGGACCTGATTTAAAACAGTAGGAACATCAGCCCTTGCTATGCTGCTGAATAATTAGAAGATCTTGTGATAAGTCCCTCATCGTCGGCCTCTCAACAGACTGAAATCTTAAACACCGCTCAGCAAGTCTGGCCACATCATCAACCGACTGTTTCCCATGAGAGGTTTGAAACGTGTGAGAAATAGCCGAGTCGATGATTTGTTCCAAGTAACCACTTTTTATTACAGAACCTGCCCAATGGACCAGACTAATATCCTCTCCCCTGCTTCGATCCACCACACTTTTAGCCGTGATGAGCTCCAACAGTACCACCCCGAAGGCATACACATCACTGTTACCCGTCAGCATCAAGCTCACAACTGACTCGGGATCCATGTAGCCAAAAGTGCCTTGGAAACCGTGCAGCAATGTTATATGAGTAGCATCGACAGCGGGAGCCAGCTTCGAAATTCCAAAATCTGCAACTTTTGCGTTCAGATTGTCATCCAGAAGGATATTAGCAGATTTCACATCTAGGTGGTAGATAGGAGGGCTCGCTGAGGAATGGAGATAATCCAAAGCAGTTGCCGTCTGGAACGCGATTTGTAGGCGCTGGTCCCAACTCAGAGGCGTCCGTCCCCTTTTTCGTTGCAGATACTCTTCAAGCGTGCCGTTCGAGATGAATTCAAATACCAGCAGAGCATTTCTATTCGCGAGGCAGCATCCCAAAAGTCGCACCAAATTTCTGTGGTGGACCTGCGACAGAATTTTGACCTCATTCAGAAATTGGCTCTTATCTTCTGAAGTAGACCCGTCTCGTCTGCTCTTTTTGATTGCAACTGCAGTCCCATCTTCTAGAATTCCTCGGTACACAACTCCAAATCCTCCCACGCCTATCTGGTGCGTGTTTGAAAAGTCATCTGTTGCTTTCCGGAGCTCTCGCAGGGACATCAAATTGGTAATGTCTCTGTCCAGTAAAGCCGCTATCAACTCAACATCCTGCTGGTGAAGTTTCTTATCGACTCGCCTCCGCCACATCCATCCAAGAATCAAACAGGTAGTGCCTGATAAGATCACTCCCACAAGCACAATCGTCACAATGGCCCAGGTTGCAAGACTTCGTACTGTAATAACCGGACAAGTATCCAAAGGATACCCACACAGGCTGTTGTTATCAAAGAAAGCCGCCTTGGAGAGCGCCGGTGGTAATGGGGGAAGAACCCCCGATAGGTTGTTGTTTGAGAGATCAAAATGGACGAGGAGTCGCATTTGTCCAAATCCTGCAGATATGGATCCTTGAAGAAAATTGTTGGACAGATCAAGATACTTCAGAGAAGGTAGGAAATCAGCAGAACTGTATTCGACTGATATGTTCCCCCCATAGCTGCAATTGCTTAGGTCTAACGTCTCCAGGTGCCCCAGCTTCCGTAACTTGGGCATGGAAGGGAGGCTGCTTCTCATGATAGCGTTACTCCCCAATCGAAGCTCCACCAAGCCAGAAACGTTTTGTAGTATCTCGTGCACCAGTGAATTTTTGAAACTCAGGTGATTGTGAGTGAGATCCAGAACCACAAGATGTACCCAGGTGGATACCGCAGTCATGTTGATGTCCTCTGCGAAGAAGTTCCTTTGCAGTCAAAGTTCACGTAAACTTGAACTTGAGAGTCTGTCTACAATAGGTTCCTCTAAATGATTGTTGGATAAATCCAAGACTCCCAAGGACGGAAACTTTATTCGAAAATCAAGGAGAATTCCATCTGCACCACTCCCTCGAAGATCCATGACTTGGAGACGAGGAAAGCTAGCCTTTTCATTTGCGGAAGCAAGACTGAATACGCTTCCTACCGACAAGTTATTGCCTCCCAGACGAAGTTCCCGCAAGTTGGAGAGGTTCGCAGTGATTATGTTATCAATGCGTCCAGTAAACCTGTTGTTCTGCAGACACAAAAACTCTAATTTATTGGTATCTGGACGATCAAAGACCTCGGAACTGGACCCTCCAACTTGTTATTGCTCAAATCCAGGGTCTTGATTGTGTCGTCGTAAGTTGATGTGACAAATTTTAAGAGTTCGGTCATGTTAAGGTCCCCACTCAAAAGATTGTGGGAACAATTTGTATACGACCCGCCGAAAGTGAGAAGCCCACTGGGACAAGTCTACATATCTAGTTCCCAATTTTCCCTCAGGAATTGGGCCTGAAAATCTATTTCCCGACAGGTCTAAATGTAGGAGTGCAATGGCGTTGCTGTGTTCCGGCGGTAGAGGTCCATCCAGCTGGTTATCTGAAAGAATGACGGATCCCATCCAGACTATATTTGTAGGGAGATTCCCGGTTAATCTATTGCCATGAAGGTCCAATACGAGTAGTGCTAGTTCCGACACATTTGTTTCATTGATATTTCCCTCCAGCAGGTTCTCGTAAAGCTCCAGATATTCTATCTGCGGAAGTATTCCAGGAATTCCGCCCGATAACGAATTCCTCCCGAGTTTAAGTTCGCTCAGAGAAAACCAAGAATAGATCCCGTGAACTCGTTGTCCGTCAAATCCAGCATCTGTAAGCCCTTCAGCTGAGCTAGAGCGTCCGAAATCTCACCGCTGAGAAAAGATGATGGAAGCTGTATGGACTGAACCTGAGCTTGGCCATCAGTGTTATTAGAGCACGTCAATCCGTACCACGCTCTAGGGACACAAGGGTCCTCCCCTTTCCAGTCCCAGAGGATATCTGCCTTGTCAATTACACCGCGCTTGAATGTCAAAAGGATCTCGCTCTCAGAAATAAGAGCGTCACTGGTTTTGCAGCAACAGAGAACAACCGATATGACTAAGAATTTCCAGCACTTGTGAGTTGTCATCTCTCTCTGAATCTCTCAATCTTCCTACGAACTACAAATCAGAACTCAGCGACAACCACCTCAGTTTCAAAAATTCGGCATTCTTGCTACAAATTAGCCTTCACCCATTTCCAACCTGTTCTCTCGGTCTCTCCACAAAAGAAAATTGCACTCTCTCTAGTTACCAGTTTTGAGAACTTTGTCACGAATTATACGCGTCCTGTATCACGATGGAAACATCTCAAACCTTACGCGCTTCGGACAGAACCGTGAGTCTTCGCAAATCCAGTTCGACGGCACCTTGTTGCGGTGCTATCCCAACAGACTGGTCATGCCTGCCGGGGCGGAAAGTGTAACGGAATCATCCAATACTCATAATACAAATCATTCTACTGCATGAACAGAAGATCAGAGCATTCACAGGCTTGCCTTATGAGCAAGTCAAGCTGGAAGCTATATGCTCCCCATGACTTGATCCACACCGACACAGTAACCAAACCTCACTGCTGCGGCGCAGACACATCCGTCCCAAGTTTACCGGGTCGGGGAAACATCACCGGTCGGTGCCGGTTGACGATTTACAAGAAGCAGAGATCAACTACCGGGAAAAGCTATCTCTTTGATGCCCACAGAAGACACTAGGGCGTTTTCTTCAGATTTTCACAATTTTTACGGGAAGTGAGGTGAAATCGGTAAAACTACTTTACTGATACTCGTAGTTAAGGTTTGTTGAAAATTGAATGGTCTCGTCGAAAGTAAAGCTTAAAACTTTTATGGTAAAACTGCAGTGAATAAGTTTTATTTTTACTTCATGGGATTGAATGGGCTCGTTCGTAATAAAAAAATATTATGGATCATGTTTTAGATAACCCGTTAATATATTAAAAAAGAGGCTATCAAGTAAAGCATACAAACGAACGAAAAGACCGAACGAAAAGACCGTACAAGGGAGAGAAGAAAAAAGTAAATGAAACGAAACTCAAATAGAGTCTATATTAAGATATTTAAATTCCATCATCGTAAAGATATTACGAGTATGAACTTTTCCCTACAAACTTGTATTCTCATATGGTACCCGTACAACTGATAGTAGGGGTGAATAATCCATAGATCATTTTTACAGTCGGTTCGGCCCAAATTTACAATCGACGCGATGTGGTATGCGGGGATTTTACAGTACCCAGACTCCAACAGTGAGAAATCCTGCGGGTCAGGGAAAAATGACCCATCATAATTTACAGGAAGGAAGGATTACGGGAGGAGCTATACGCTTTAATTAAGGGTATTAAAGGAGGAGAAATCGAAATTTGCTCCACGGCACTGGAAATTTGAAATATGTGGAGTTTTGCATATGACTGAGGGGGAAAATGAAGGGAGACACTCAGTTTATTTTGCTACGGTAAGATGACCCCTAGATCACAGAAGAGAAGCGAAAGCTCTATGCGTGAAGAGAATTTGCACTCTGTTACTTGGTTGATCGTGAGAGGAATTTGAACTCTTTTACTTGTTGATCTTGAGCAATTGATGTCTCTATGTTGAAAGGAATTTGATACTCTTTACTCGTTGATCCTAAGACATTGATGCCCCATTTGTTGGTTCTTTTACTTGCTTTATATCGGCTCCTCTACTCGTTGTTACATAGCGATTCGACAATTGGTGCCCTTTAAATACATGGACTGGAAAGTGACCGATTGGAGAGCATCTTTGAATCGAACAACATTGGCTTTACTCGAGCTCATGGATAAAATTGAGTACTTGCAAGCGGCTGTACAAGGAGATCAAGAGGTGCATGTGTGAGACTACGAGAATGGCTCGGTGTGAGTTAAGAGGATGGGTTGGATAAAATCAGTTTCTATGATTGACCCAACATGTCATTCAATTTTGGTGAGTGGAGTTTAGACAAGGAATGCAATGAAGATGAATGGAATGACATGGAAGAACTATGTTTAGAGTGGTGGAATTTGGTGCACAATAGAAGATACCTTCTCGAGAGGTTTTGCACTCTCGCATTAATGAATTTTTTGGCAAGTTTTTTTCAAACCTTGAATAGCAATGTTTAAGCAATTAAAAAAATGGATTTGGAGTCTTTTTATACTCTATTAGAGCTTGTAAACATCATCCTATATTCACTTAAAAAGCTCGTGGGAAATTCCAAACTCTAGTCTGGATTCAACTTGCCATACTTTTACATTGTTTTGGACACTTTGGAAATGAAGCTTCTGTCCTCATAGGGGCAACCATATGGGGTGTGAGTGCACGCTCCACCACTTTATTTACAAATATGGTGAACCAAAGCAATTTTTTTGATGATGGTGAGTGAGGTATAGTGGCCTACTAGAGGAGAGATCTAGAATCCAAGCAACTTTTGCTTGAAAGGTTTTCCAAGGTGTGTTGGTCTGGTGGACTGAATGCTTTTCCCTCTTTCCCATTGTCCTAAAATCAACGGTGAGACATATTTTAGTAGAAAAGAACCATACTCATAAATGGGAAATTGTCTTGTGACAACCACCAATGGATTTTTCATTAGCTGGAAATTACTCTCTTATCCTATCTCATCTTATTGGTGACACTTTTTGCAAGCAAACTATCGTGTTTATTTCCATTGCATCATCTTATGTGAAGTTTTATATTGTTTCAATACCTTTTGCAAGGTGAGATGTCTATGATGGTGCTTATTCGATCTTCCTCATTTGATTGTTGCTCTCAAGGATGCTGAGGTCATGTTACAACATGACCTGTTCATGAAAATCTGCACTATGGTCAGATCTAGACCAACGGGGTGCATGAAACTACCTTGATAGCAACCAATACTTCCTTGGAGATTTGGAATATATGCCAATGTGCCATCTGATGCCATCATTCAGAACAGCTCACACTGCCAATATACACAACTTCAACAAATGTGTTGCGTGCACCCAAATAGTGAATAAATACTGCATATGAATTCTCAAAGCTTTGTGGTATGCCTTAAGAGAATTGAGGATCTAGCTGAACAACATAAGTGGAAATGCTTATCTCATGAGAAGAATTAGCACTTGTATTATTCTACACAATTTCTTGATAAGTTGATCAGATGCTTGGGAAGTGGAGGAGGAAGATTTGATCCAAGAAAGTGAAGATGTCAACCTTAATGAGCACCATAAACAGTGATTATTTAAGAGTGAGTATCATAGACTGATGTTTGGAGACTTGGTGGATCATTCTAACATTCATAAAGTTTATGAAGTTCTCTTGCACATACATTGCACATGAGAGAGCAGAAATGAGAATTCAAAGGCTTAAAGGTGTTCCAAATTGACAGATATGGTGGTCACAAACCACTCCTTAGCATTGCCACCAGTATATTGCAAGGAGATGTATTACAACCTTGAGCCAAGCTGGAGGTCAGATGTTATTGTTAAAATGGGTTTATTGGGTGTGACATTGGTAGTTTTGATATCTATTTTGAACATTGTCCCAACTACTTCAGCTTAAATGGCTAAACTCATGCCACTAACAATACCTACCTATTGTGCACATGGAACAATAATGATAACAATCTCAAGATTTACGTTCTATTTTGCCTTTGCCGTACAGATCTACAGGGTTACAGGAAGGCATGAGATTATAACCATTCCCCTCATCAGATTTTCAAGGAACTTTGTAGTTGATGTATTTACTCCTAAGAAGAAATCACTATTATGAGAAGATTACATCCATACGTGAGTTTGAGGAAGTTGTAGTTAAAATCTAGCACAAAAGAATGAGTGACATAGCAGTAACTTGTGATCAGTAGAGTGAAGGGATCATTTTTATATAGTGAATTTATATATATTTTTTCTATGAAACAAAGACCCTTTTTGCATCGCTTATATATCTATGTCTTCAAGATTGTTATCTCTATTTGCAACTATGTACTACCAATTGGTAGGAGGTTCTGACAGACATATTCATGATAAAGGTAACTTTTTCCTTGGTATCCAACTGTGTGATAGATATAGTGTTCACAAACCACTCCTCAGCATTGGCGCCGGTATATTGCAAAGAGGTGAAAACACAATTGTGAGCCAAGCACTTGGTCAGATGTTATTGTTACACTTGGTTTGCAGGGTGCAACATTGGCAATTTTGGTATCTATTTTGAACACCATCCAACTACTTCAGTTTGAATGGACGAACTCACATCAATGACAGTACTTAATTGCTCCATCCCTGAAACAATAATGATCTCAAAATTTAGGCTCTTGATCTTGACAAGAGGAGATCAAATCAACTAAAAAATTTGAGAAGACAATTAACATCAATGCATCAGCATATTATATCTCACCTTTGCACCCAAGATAGGAGAAGACTCTATTTTGCCAGTCATTAGATGCTGCCCATTTTCCTCACCAATCTTGATTTTCAAAAGACAATTTTTGTGATTGTGATGCACACATTTTTGCAAAAGTCCATTTTTTGTTTCTTTAATTGTTTTGGAGGAAGGGGCAGTTTAATCCCTTGCTTGGAGGGAAATACCTCCATTTGACCATTCCAAAAATAATTCAACCATTGTGGTCACAAAGTGCATATCCAATGGTCAACTTAAGGAAGAATGAAAAATGAGAGAAGGAACTTAAGGAAATGGAGGATGATCAAGTACAAATTGTTTTGGTAAAAGGAGAGTTTGGCCAGAATAAGACCAAAACAAATAGCATTCACCCCAAAAGACTTTGGTCTGGAACAAAAGTCAAACAAAGGCATTTGGCCTTGAAGCTCTATGGTCTAGGAAGGATTGTGCTTGTGGACCATATGCCAGTTTGAATGCACCACCAACTGGTTTAAAACTGACCACCAATGAATGGTTTATCTTCAAGAACAATGGTTTGCATCAAGGCAATAATGTTGGCATTTGGTACAATACTTGCATAGTGATCAAGACCATAATTGAGGATGGTTGAGTATTTAAGATTGGTGGGAAACCCGCCTAGCCATCAAGAGCACTTTGACCTAAAATTTTGAAGTAGCATTAGTAGTAGAGAAATTATATATAAGCCTTTGGCCCAATAATTTGCACACTTTTCCATGCAGCTTTTTGTACAAACCAAATTCCAATCTGATCAATCCATATGCACCTAGTTAATGGCTTTGAATACCCTTGCAAGAGTAGTGGTACAAACTGCACAGTAGGAACCCTAGGTGTCAAAGTCCTAATGGGGGATTCACAATTGAGTTTTGAAGGAGCGGGGTAATGCCTCAATAGGAATGATCAGTCTTGAGCGCTACAAGTATTGGAATAAAAAACCAAGGGCATTTGCTTGCTAGCAAGACTCCCCCAATGGTGTGCCTTCTAGGAAGGGACAACACGCCTTAGGGGTTGAAGACTTTGGTGTGAACTGCACCATCACCTTCATTGTAATGTTGGTTATAATAATTTTGAGAGTAATTAAGGATTATTTTTTCTCTTTCTTGTAGAGCACCGTGGTGAGTGTCTCCATCCTCATATTGGGAGGAGTGGTCTTTGCCCAAGAGGTTAAATAGTAAACAATAAATGAACTCAACTTGTGACGTATTTCACTTTTAGTCATTTCAAACCCATATCTTTGTGGGATAAACTTGTTCTTATTGACTATATTATTAGTATATCAAAAAAACACTCATCAATTTTGAAGCTATGTAGCATGCTAATAGTTAAATATTGACCCTTAGTAGACTCTTGAGAAAAGGAGATCAAATCAGCTCAAAAATTTGAGAAGACAATTTAACATCAATGCATTAGCATATTGTATATCACCTCCACCCCCAAGAAAAGAGAAGACTTTGTTTGGCCAATCATTGGATGTTGCTCATTTTTCTCACCAATCTTATTTTCAAAACATAATTGTCGTTAAGTTTGAAAACATCTGAGTGCTCATTAGTTTTGAAGCTCCAAGTAGGTTAATAGTTCAATATTGAACCACAATAGACTCTTGAGAAGAGGAGATCAAATTAACTCAGAAGTTTGAGAAGACAATTGAACATCAACGCATTAGCATATTATATCTCACATCCACACCCAAGGAAAGAGAACACTTGGTTTGGCCAATCATTGGATGTTGCCTATTCTTCTCACCAATCTTGATTTCAAACACAATTGTTGTGAAATTTGAAAACATTTGAGTTCTCATCAATTTTGAAGCTCCATAGTGGGTTAATAGTCCAATAATGATGCACAAGACTCTCTAGAAGAGAAGAGAAGATCAAATCAACTCAAAGTTTGAAAAGAATATTCAACATCAATTCATTAGCATATTATATATCATCTCTACACCCAAGGAAAGAGAAACTTTATTTGGCCCAACAGTGTATTTTGCTCGTTTCCTTTGACAATCTTGATTTTGAAATATAATTATCACAATGTCTTAAAACATATGAGCACTCATCAATTTCGAAGCTTTGTAGTTCGTTAATAGTCCAATATTGAACAATAAAAAAAAAGAAGGAAAAACGCATAACTTTGCACTCTAAACATGTATAGTCATAGATTACTCCTTGAGACATGGATTCCTTGAGATCTTGTGTGAAATGTAGGACCTTGAGAAGAAATCACTATAACAAGAAGATTATATCTGCATATGAGAAGAAATCACTATTACAAGAAGATTATATCCGCATATGAGTATAAGGAGTTGAAGTTGAGATCTAAGCAGAAGGATGAGTGATAGAACTTTAACCTGTAGTAAGATTAGTAGTGCCACAACATTTGTAGTGCCAAAGCTAGTTTGTTTGGATGTTAGAATGGTAGTATTGGTTGTCATAGTTATTTTGGTAATTACTCATGGACAACTTGTTGATGGCCGGATTTCATGTTAGAGTTATTGATCACATGGTAGGATCCATTGTCATTTGCACCATTTGCACCATTCACACCATCCGATGTGTTGTTAGTGGCACCATTAAGACTAGAGACATAGGTCAAGTATATTTTTGAAGTATAGCTCCAAAGAGCTAGTTCTCTAATGTTGAGCCATAGAATTCCTAGCTATGGTGGACGAAGGTTGGCAAACATCACATTGAGTTTCTTAGCTAGGTGGATGTGGCTTGATAATAATTTGTGCTTGATTTTTGGTAAATTGTTGAGTGAAAGATTGAATACAAATATGATTTGAATGTGATTCGAGTAGAATAGTGAACTAATTACGTTGGAGAAGTGATAGTTAAGGGGAAATTAGGTGCAAGAACTAAAAGCAGAGTTATATTCTCCTAGCTTGCTTGATCATTGGTACATTCAAATGTGGTCTTAAATATCTTTGAGAGTGATTGTGTGTAGAACTTGTGTTCAAGTTGATGTATATTTGGTAGTTGAGCACATGGTGTGTAGATCATGTGCGAAAGATCATGTGCGAAGGTGGTAGACAAATTTTTAAGAATTAAATTAATTTGAAATAAAAAGTTTTCAATTTGATTGTAAGAAAAATAAATCAAAATCAATTTGATATAAATTAAATCCAAAATACAAAATTGGAGGTCGATATCAAACCATCCTCTCAATTTCAATTTGGTCCGAGTTAATAATTAGTGGAGGATGTGATTGTCAACCAATTGTAGATCGTCTCAATTTCAATTTGGTCCAGAGTTAATAATTAGTGGAGGATGTGATTGTCAACCAATTGTAGAGGAGGTGTGTCAACACCTCTTAACCTAGATCCTTCTAGCCGTGAGCAAAAGCTTTCGAGCAAAGTGCACCAAAGGAGCTTCTCAATGCTTTGATCAGCTCTGGCCATGGTATGTACGCCATTTACTATAATGACTGCTCCATCTGAGACCATGCAGCGTCCTTTCGCTTGTTGTGTCGGGCACCTTACCCATCAAGCCATCTCTCCCTCCTCGAAGGGTGTCAGTCAAGTGTGAACTTTGTGAACGTTATGGTGTATCTAGTTGACCCTTCGACATTTGTCCTTTGTTCAAGGTGTCAAATCAGATCGCCGCTTCCTACGCAGTGATACATAATGCGTACAATATATGCTAAGAGAATCTATTAGCACTGATTACCTTGATGTCGGCCGACAAAAGGTGCGTCACCACACGACAATGCTCCACGACCACTGTCTACTAGATTTCACCTTATGCTTTGTTTGTCATCGGTAATAACTGAAGACAGTCGCCAAGCTCCCAAACAGAAGCGCAAATCTAGATCTACTTTGGATTGAAGGTCATCACAGAGCTGAGTCAGCCAATTCTCTTTCTCTAGACCAACTGGATCACTCGAAAGTCTGGATAAGACAGTACAGTAATTGTAGTTGAGGGAGCTCCCCGACAACGGTGAGCAGTTGACGGTTTCAATTCATCTTCGATTTAGAAGCGAGTCTTAGACTGGCTCCCATCATAGCCAACTGTCGGTCCGAGAAATTAAACACAGTGATCAGAATTCCAAGATATTTACAACGCGATGTATTTGTTGACGAAACTTCAGGGATGAAGGGGTAGTGCACGATGAATGTGTCCGCTGCAATCACGTGATACGATGGCTTTCACGTTTTCTAATAAGTTAGTCTTCAAGGTCCAGGGATTGAAATCGTAAACAACGTCCACGTACCATACAACAGTCACACATCTCGTACTGTAAATTGGTGCCCAGCTCATGAAATTCTTTCTCTTTTCTCTTACTGCACACTTAACCTTCACTTGAACTCATGAGTAGGACTGATTCTTTCCATACTAGTGATGTCAAGCTGAGGTTAACACATGTACATCAGGAGTCGATTGCGAGAGACTGATAAGTCCCCCTAAATCGAGAATCGCCCGATAATCGTCATGATTTTCAGTTACAATCAAAACGGCACAGGATGGGGATCAAACTATGTAGCTTCCACTTTACTGTAAGACCATAACAAGCACAAGTACCTGGAGGAAAGGCTGGGAAAGGTCTGTTTGTGTCGTTAGCCAATTTGGCCGAGCTGCCAAATAATCAGCAGTAAACAACTTTTTGTGTAAGTCTCACTGGAGAATGTGTTATAATGTGACATTACAAACTTGCGATTCAAAAGCCTGCATGCCTCTCCCCAGAAAATTGTACCTAAGCTAATTATGCTTAGGCACGCAAACAGATTTGAGTTCATGAGAAGAATATCGAGTTCTAGTAGACAAGATCGGGATCAACCACTTGCTGTCATTATTTGGTCCAAGGGGATAAATTAAGCTCACATGAATGTACAGAGCCTTGGGCAGGACTCGCATATACCTCAACTCAACAGATCTATACATGCTGACAAAACCTCAATGAACTCCACCAAGGATCTAATTTCCGGTAGGAAAATCAGCCCTTGCTATGCTGCTGAACAATTAGAAGATCTTTTGATAAGTCCCTCATCGTCGGCCTCTCAACAGACTGAAATTTTAAGCACCGCTCAGCAAGTCTGGCCACGTCCTCAATCGACTTTTTCCCATGAGAGGTTTGAAACGTGTGTGAAAGAGCCGAGTCGATGATTTGTCCCAAGTGACCACTTTTTATTACAGAACCTGCCCAATGGACCAGACTAATATCCTCTCCTCGGCTTCGATCCACCACACTTTTGGCCGTGATGAGCTCCAACAGTACCACCCCGAAGGCATACACATCGCTCTTACCCGTCAGCATCGAGCTCACAACTGACTCGGGATCCATGTAGCCAAAAGTGCCTTGGAAACCGTGCAGCAATGTTATAGGAGTAGCATCGACAGCGGGAGCCAGCTTCGAAATTCCAAAATCTGCAACTTTTGCATTCAGATTGTCATCCAGAAGGATATTAGCAGATTTCACATCTAGGTGGTAGATAGGAGGGCTCGCTGAGGAATGAAGATAATCCAAAGCAGTTGCCGTCTGGAACGCGATTTGTAGGCGCTGGTCCCAACTCAGAGGCGTCCGTCCTCTCTTTCGTTGCAGATACTCTTCAAGTGTGCCGTTCGATATGAATTCAAATACCAGAAGAGCATTTCTATTCGCGAGGCAGCATCCCAAAAGTCGCACCAAATTTCTGTGGTGGACCTGCGACAGAATTTTGACCTCATTCAGAAATTGGCTCTTATCTTCTGAAGTGGACCCGTCTCGTCTGCTCTTTTTGATTGCAACTGCAGTCCCATCTTCTAGAATTCCTCGGTACACAACTCCAAATCCTCCCACGCCTATCTGGTGCGTGTCTGAAAAGTCATCTGTTGCTTTCCGTAGCTCTCGCAGGGACATCAAATTGGTAGTGTCTCTGTCCAGTAAAGCCGCTATCAACTCAACGTCCTGCTGGTGAAGTTTCTTATCGACTCGCCTCCGCCACATCCATCCAAGAATCAAACAGGTAGTGCCTGATAAGATCACTCCAACGAGCACAATTGTCACAATGGCCCAGGTTGCGAGACTTTTTACTGTAATAACAGGACAAGTATCCAAAGGATACCCACACAGGCTGTTGTTATCAAAGAAAGCCGCCTTGGAGAGCGCCGGAGGTAATGGGGGAAGAACCCCCGATAGGTTGTTGTTTGAGAGATCTAAATGTACGAGGAGTGGCATTTGTCCAAATCCTGGAGATATGGATCCTTGAAGAAAATTGTTGGACAGATCAAGATACTTCAGAGAAGGTAGGAAATCAGCAGAACTGTATTCGACTGATATGTTCCCCTCATAGCTGCAATTGTTTAGGTCTAACGTCTCCAGCTGCCCTAGCTTCCGTAACCTGGGCATGGAAGGAAGGCTGCTTCTCATGATAGCGTTACTCCCTAATCGAAGCTCCTTCAAGCCAGAAACGTTTTGTAGTATTTCTTGCACCAGTGAATTCTCGAAACTCAGGTGATTGTGACTGAGATCCAGAACTACAAGATTTTTCCAGTTGGCTACCGTAGTCATGTTGATGTCCCCTGTGAAGAGGTTCCTTTGGAGTCTAAGTTCACGTATGGTTGAAGTCGTGAGCCTGTCTGCAATTGGTCCCTCTAAATGATTGTTGGATAAATCCAAGACTCCCAAGGCCGGAAACTTTATTCGAAAATCAAGGAGAACTCCATCTGCACCACTCCCTCGAAGATCCATGACTTGAAGATGAGGAAAGTTAGCCTTTTCATTTGCGGAAGCAAGACGGAATACACTTCCTACCGACAAATTATTGCCTCCCAGACGAAGTTCCCTCAAGTTGGAGAAGTTCGCAGTGATTATGTTATCAATGCGTCCAGTAAACCTGTTGTTCTGCAGACACAAAAACTCTAATTTCTTGGCATCTGGACGATCAAAGACCTCTGGAATCGGACCCTCCAACTTGTTATTGCTTAAATCCAGGATCCTGAGGATGTTTGTGTTAGTTGTCACATATCCTAAGAGGACGGTCATGTTAAGGTCCCCACTCAAAATATTGTTGGAACAATTTGTATACGACCCGGCGAAAGTAAGAAGCCCACTGGGAATACTGCCACTGAGATAATTTCTTGACAAGTCTACATATGAAGTTGGCCATACTCCCTCAGGAATTGGGCCCGAAAATCTATTTCCTGACAGGTCTAAATGTAGGAGTTCAAAGGAGTTGCCAAGTTCCGGGGGTAGAGGTCCATCCAGCTGATTATCTGAAAGATTGATGAATCCCAACCAGATGTTATTCGTAGGGAGGCTCCCGGTTAATCTATTGCCATGAAGGTCCAAATCGAGTAATGCCAGCTCCCACAGATTTGTTTCACTGATATTTCCCTCCAGCAAGTTCTCGTAAAGCTCCAGTCTTGTTATCCGTGGAAATTGTGCAGGAATACTGCCCGATAGCGAATTCCTCCCGAGTTTAAGATCGCTCAGAGGAAACCAAGGTATCAATCCCGTGAACTCGTTGTCCGTCAAATCCAGCGTCTGTAAGCCCTTCAGCTGAGCTAGAGAGTCCGAAATCTCACCGCTGAGAAGAGAAGATGGAAGCTCTATGGACCGAATCTGAGATTGGCCATCGGTGTTATTAAAGCACGTCAATCCGTGCCACGCTCTCGGGACACAAGGATCATCCCCATCCCAAGTCGAGAGGACATTTTGCTTGTCGATTACACCGCGCTTGAATGTCAGAAGGATCTCGCTCTCAGATACAAGAGCGTCACTAGTTTTGCAATAACAGAGAACCACCAATATGACTATCACTTTCCAGCACTTGTGAGTTGTCATCTCTATCTGAATCTCTCAATCCTCCTACAAACTGGAATCAGAACTCAGCCACGTCACCTCAGTTTCAAAATTTCGGCAATCCTCCTACAAATCGGCTTGCACCCATTCCCAACCTGTTCTCTCTCTCTCCACACACCCACACAAACACACACAAAAAATCAATCGCACTCTCTCCACTCACCAGTATTGAGCACTTGATCACGAAGTATACACGTCCTGTAGCACGATGGAAACACCTCAAATCTTACGCGCTTCGGACGGAACCGTGACTCTTCGTAAAGTCCGATCGACGGCACCTTGTTGCGGTGCTATCCCAACAGGTTGAAAATGCATGCCGGGGGAAAGTGTCTTGGAATAATGGAATTTCATAATGAAAAATCATCCTACGGTATGAAAAGAAGATCAGAACAATCACCAGTTTGCCTTCTGAACAAGTCGGCCATGACTTGATCCACACTGACATACAACCTCGCACTGCTGCGGCGGCAGACACATTCGTCCAAATTTTACCGGGTCGGGGAAACCTCTCCCGACGGGTGCGGGTTGAATATGTACAACAAGTACATCAAGTACCGGAAGAACTACCTCTTGTGATGCACATAGAAGAAAGCGTAAGACTTATCTGAAATTGCAAGTTGAATAGAAGTCACGGGCGACTGTCACTTCTCACGGCGTGGTGGTCGCCGTTGAAATCGCACTTCTCACAGGATCAAGATGCCGCGGATTCGATTACCAGAACCGGAACCACACAAGTACTTTGGATAACCGCGTTTTCATCTATCACGTGACTCGCTTTACTATGGTTGCACAACGCCGAAAGTCACGACTCGATCTTCTAGTCAAGTACATGTGTCACATAGTTTTCAGCGGTTCATATTGTATTAAGAATAATAAATTAAAATTTAATAAATATTTATTTATATTAATATAAATAATAAATATTTAAAATTGAATATAAATTTTTTTAATATAAAATAAATAAAACATAAAAATATTCTGTTATATAATTTAAAATTATATAAATATCCATAATTAACCAAAATTTTAAATTTCATTCAATTTGAATTCATGAGAGTAAGATTCGAACAACATTTCGAATCAAACATTGGTCCACGGAGACTATGGACGTTATTTCCGTGCTCACTTGACTCGGTATGAGTTTGTGACCTTCTTACTGTCGTACAATCTGCAATACTCTTGGCCTGCTTCAGGTACGGCAATCAGATTCAGATATTCCAAAACAGGCGAAAGTACACTACCATTGCAAACTAAGCCTATGTTTGATGACCCTTTGACTTCGTCCCTCTGAAGACTTGTCTTCGGTGGGATCGAATCGGTTCTCCTTTGCTTCAAGCTGAACTATGATCCATTCACTGAAGGAGTACGTGACAAATCACTCGTCACTTGATTTCGTCTCATACTTCTTGTCGCTTTCTACAAAAGTTATGTCTCTCTTCCAACTTAAGGTGTGATCTCCTAATCTGCACAAAAATTTCACACCGATGTTCCGAATCTCTACTTATTTCTTTCTTTGGTATGGATGTACGTGCGCAGTGATAGAATGTAGGTAATCACTCGCAAAAGTTTGAGGATAATTCAAAGATAGTATCGTTGAATGGATACTTAAGATCTGAAGAGATGTCGACTCATGTCTCTTCAAGTCGGATCAGAAAAACAGAAAACAGACTTTGGCACAATGCTTTCTTACTGAAGAGATGCCTCATTTTAGCCTATATTAACATCGACCATGTTTTCCGTGTCATCTGAATCCCGTTTTGCGGAGGCCTCTACTGACTAGTAAATCGCACAGCAGAAGTGTTCCATTGAGTTTGGATTATAGAAAATGTAAGTGGAAACCGTACACATAAGAGGGCATAAAGGGAGAACCGTATTTGGGTATCCACCACCTGGTGCGAGCATGAACTCATCATGGAGACACTGAAAGGTGTTGTAAGAAATGTGTATGATCAGCCGCTTGTGACTTGCCGTTGTTTATACCAAGAAGGTACATACATCGCACTCTAAGTTGTGAGCAGACAACGGCTGTGCAGAATAATTGTCAAAAGTGGAGAACAACTTCACAATTTTTCACTTTGGATGTAATTACACGCTAATCTGTTGTCTTGACCAAGTCTACGATAAGGTACACTAAGAATCTCATCACTTGTTACGCTGCAGGATTATTAGAAGATCCCGAGACAAATCTTTCATCGAGGGCCTCTCAGCGGATTGAAATTTCAGACATTGCTCTGCAAGTATGGCCACGTCTTCAATCGATTTTTTTCCCTGTGAAGTATGAAATGTGTGGGAGATAGCCGAATCTATGATCCCGACGAAATTACCACTTTTTATTACCGAGCCTGCCCAGTGGACGAGACTAGCATCCTCTCCTCTGCTTCTGTCCACAGCCCTTTTGGCTGTGATGAGCTCCAATAGTACCACACCGAAGGCATACACATCACTTTTACCCGTCAGGATGGAACTCACCACGGATTCCGGATCCATGTAGCCGAATGTCCCCTGAAACCCGTGCATCACTGTGATATGGGTGGCATCGACAGCGGGAGCCAACTTGGAGATACCAAAGTCTGCAACCTTTGCGTTCAAATTGTCATCCAGAAGGATGTTCGCAGACTTCACATCTAGGTGGTAGATGGGGGGGTTCGCCGAGGAATGGAGATAGTCCAAAGCACTAGCAGTCTCGAATGCGATTTGAAGGCGCTGGTCCCAAGTCAGAGGAGTTCGTCCTCTCTTTCTTTGCAAATGCTCTTCCAATGTGCCGTTTCGGATGAATTCAAATACAAGCAGAGCATTTTTGTTGGCGAGGCAGCAGCCAAGAAGTCGCACCAGATTCCGGTGATGGACCTGTGATAGAATTTTAACCTCATTCAGGAACTGACTTTTGTCTTCTGACGTAGACCCATCTCGTCTGCTCTTTTTGATGGCAACTACCGATCCATTTTCCAGAGTCCCTCGGTAAACAACCCCAAATCCTCCGACTCCTATCTGGTGCTCTTCCGAGAAATCGTTAGTTGCTCTTCGGAGCTCTCGCAAGGACATCAAAGTGGTGGAATCCCTGTCTAGCAACGCCGTTATGAGTTCAATATCCTTCTGGTGAATTTTTGCATCCACTCTCCTGCGCCATATCCATCCAAGAACCAGACAGATGCTCCCTGATAAGATCACTCCTGTGACCACAATCAAAATGATTACCCAGGTTTCTAAACCTTTCCGAGTCACAACACAGGAATCAAGAGGATCTCCACACAGCATGTTGTTGGCGAAGAAAGCTACTTCCCTAAGCGCTGGTGGTAAAGGAGGGAGTGCTCCCGACAGCAAGTTGTTGGAGACGTCAAAATGGACAAGTTGTGACATATTCCCAAATGCTGCAGGTACAGATCCTTCTAGGAGATTGTTTGACAGATCAAGATACTTCAGAGAAGGCAGTCGATCATCACCACTATACTGGGCCGATATGATCCCACTATAGCTGCTTCCGCTTAGGTCCAACGTTTCCAGGTGCACCAATTTCCCTAGATTGGTAGGCATGCTGCTCCTCTCTAGAGCGTTGCTCCCTAATCGGAGCTCCCTCAACTCGGAAAAGTTTTGTAACATACTTTGCGCTAGCAACTTACTGAAATTCAAACGATTGTGGCTGATATCGAGAACTTCTAGATTGCTCCAGTTGGTAATCGCTGTCATATTGATGTCCCCTGTGAGAAGGTTCCCTTGGAGTCGAAGCTCACGTAAACTTGTACGTATGAGGCTGCCTGGAAAATTTCCCTTTAAGCGATTGTTGGACAAATCCAAAATTCTCAAGGCCGGGGACTCTTCAGCCCGGAAAAGTTGTGAAGGGATGTCTCCATCTGCACCACTCCCGCGAAGATCCATGACTTCTAGACGAGGAAAGCTGGCATTCGGATTTGATAAAGCAAGAGTCAACACATTCCCAACGGACAAGTTGTTGCCTCCCACACGAAGTTCCAGCAAGTTGGGGAAGTTCGCACTGAATAAGCTATCCGTACGTCCTGAAAATCTGTTGTTTTGAAGGCACAGATATTCCAAATTCGCTGTCTGAGGACTTCCAAACACTTCTGGAATTGGACCCACCAAATTGTTGTTGCTTAAATCCAGTGTCTGTATGGTCGCAGTGACTGAACTATCCTCTAGGAATTCGGTCATGTTAAGCTCACCACTCAAAGAATTGTGGGAGCAGTTGAAATAGGACCTCGCTCTGAAACGGAGAAGTCCACTGGGAATGCTTCCATTGAGGTTATTTCTCGATAAATCTATATATCTATTTACCCAAGGACCTGAAGGAATTGGGCCTGAAAATCCATTTCCTGACAGGTCAATCCCGCCTACAGAGAGCTCCACAAGGTCAGCAAGGTCTGGCGGTAGAGGTCCGTCCAGCTTATTGTTCGATACATCCAACTTCTCGAGCGTCTGTAGCCATGTCCGGTTGGCAGGGAGGTTCCCGGTTAGATCATTGCCGTGAAGATCCAATGCAAACAGCATCAGATCGACAAGATTTGTCTCGCTGATGCTTCCGCTCAATGAGTTCTCATAGAGCTCTATCTGATGCAGAGTCGATGGTAGTTTAGGGATGCTCCCGGATAGTGAATTCTTCCCCAATCTAAGAATACTCAAACGTTCCAGTAGGCGCAAATTGTCAGGAATCCCGCCGGTAAAACTGTTGTCAGTCAAATCCAGAATATTTAAGGCTGCCAGAGAACTTAGGCTGGGCGAAATCTCACCCCGGAGAAATGAAGATGGGAGATTAATTTCGGAGACAGCTGCACCGTTACTCGTGTTTAAGCAAATCAATCCTCTCCACACTGGATCACAAGGGTCGATGTCCGGTACATCCTGCCAATCTCTTAAGACTCCTTGTTTATCGACAAGCTTGCGCTTGAATGCTAAAAGGCTCTCGGCCTCCGATTTGAGAGCGTCACTGGTCCTGCAACAGAGTATAGCAATGCCCATCACCAAGAACCCCCATTTAATTTCCATTGAGGATCTCTCTCACTATCTCTCTAAAAATGAAGTACTCTAAATTTCATTCTCTTTGTGGCAGTGGGTATTAGAAATCAAATACAATCGGGTTCTCTACTGCTAGCCGACGGCAGTCAAGGAGCACCCCAATGTGCTGAAATGTCACAATTGATATATGCCGCATGTGCTATGACTGCTTCCACGGAAACCTTCTTGTGTTCACAGATTATAAGGAGCACGTTCCTTGCATCCCTAAGCCACGTGACAATTTAGTCCCGAGCAAGACCCGATTAAAGTTAAAGTCAGGTCATACTATATTGTGGTGCGATAAAGCAGATGTCTCGTACAGACTCTATTGAAGCTTAGCTCTACTTTTTTTCTCACCCTTTTAGGGCTTGATGGGGTCTTCCCCTCTTTCATTTGTCCTTCGCCTTTTATCCTATATTATGGTTAATAAAATAGAATTCCTCTTCACGAGCCATATTTGACTAAGTCAAATGGGTCATTACAATGGGTCTTCAACTTCCGACATCTTTACTTGACGAAGTCCCAAAGTATCTTTCGATCCGTGGAGTCACGGATGGAAGGAGTGAATCTGGTATCCAGGGGAATGAAGAAGTGAACGCGCCAACTTTCCAATGTCATATGTCGACGAAATCCGTCTATTTAAGGACCGAACTGACGCGTTCCGACTGTTAGTGAGCCGTACCAGAAGCTGTAAATGTGAGAGGAGTCGAGAGAAAGTACCTTCCTAACAAACAGCTATGAACTTTCTAGCATCATTACAAGCACCATTAAGTCACAAGCACCTTTCAGACATCATTACAAGCACCATTATCCAATTAGTCTCCCCCACCATTAGGTTTCATCGCCCTTCCAAGCTCTCCTTCAGACTCTCACGAGCTGCGATTCACTGCAATGGGGTATCCGTTCTCTTCGTGCTCTTAATGACTATGCGTTTTGCTTCGTTGGTTTAGGTCGCTCTCTCCTGTCCTAACGAGTTTATCCACCCATATGCCAGACCAGCTACAGGTACATTCTCTCCATAACTTTCACCTATGTAAACGGCCAGAACGCCAAACGGTTTACCCCGAAGGGAAAAGAAAGAGATTCATCTCTCCGGTTTAGTATTCTCGATAATTCTCGTTTCTTCTTTTTTTCTCATCGCTAAAGTTGTATCCCCGTAATACTCTGGCCCCATTCGAAATGCTGACATATCTGTTGGCTGTATGAGCATTAGCAGCAAAGCGTCGTCAATTCTGCTCCTGGACTACGTAGTTAACGAACGCATTTCACTGAACCTTTCACGTCACCAGTACATTGAAGCCCAATGTATAGAAAATGGGGAACGTCAGACCCGCCGCTCCTTACGTTCCTACTCTTCCTGACTCGTGTTGAGCTCTTCTAAAACCCCATTCGAACTGAGTTGTACATCTTCCGACATCACCTTGGAGCATGTCAGATGATCGCGATTCATAGGTCTGCAACTTCTATCTTGGGGTGGACACTTGTGCAAATTGAGCTTGCCTCGTAGAATCTGTCTCAGTAAACAGGGGCCATTGAAGTGAGCAACTCTTCAGAGCATGCTGTTTCCCTTTCAGTATCATGACTTCTACGACGAAACATCTCCAGCGGACTTGCTGTCTCTCAACTCGACATCTGACACTTGCTGAAACAATGGCGCAGAAGCCGCCCTCTGATATATCTAGCCTCATGGATTGCATGCCCACCAGTTTGGACATCACTAA
This sequence comes from Lunularia cruciata, assembly GCA_948567375.1. NCBI lineage: Eukaryota > Viridiplantae > Streptophyta > Marchantiopsida > Lunulariales > Lunulariaceae > Lunularia > Lunularia cruciata. Next base: position 71,743,649 of record OX419757.1, on the reverse strand, counting down.
GGAACCATCGCGGAAGCTCAGAGCAACGGTGAACAGCCGGGAGTGATATCAACAAGTTGCGCAGAGTAAAATGATGGGCAACCGGATTCCATATGTATCCTCAAAGATAAGGCAACTGTTAGAGTACGGAATCTGTGCTTCAAAAGTTTGTCAGGGGGTTGCCCATAGGAGGACGTTGGATCGAGATTTGATCAACAGATGTTACTCATGAGTTGCTCCTCACCTATACTGCAGTCCACGGTGTTTTGTCTTCTGTGGTATGTTTATTTGTCTTTGTGAACTTATATGTAGACTATAAGCACAGAAATTTAGATGTGTCCTGCATTAGTTAGATATCTGAGAAACAAAAATGTATGGTTCAAACAACCAAGTGAACAAGGGAGCTATACTTCGATTTTTCAGACACCAGGAGTGTATTACCAAGGCTAGCTTTCTCACCAATTTTCAAGAATGAAGCTTCAGCATATCTTATAAAACTAGACTCAAGTGACTGTCCAAAATCCTCCAGTCGAGCTCAGTAGACGGAAAAGGATGTTAGTAAGTTCTTGTAAGCAGGAATTGTTTGCCAGAGTATGGTTTCCAGGAGACGTCGTGGATGATCTAAAGAATATAAGCTACCAGATGGTCTTAAGTGAGTTTTACTTCTGCTTGCCGGTGCTTGTGATGCAGCACCGAGCACTATGCTTTCAGGAATAAGGTTTAAAAGACAAGTAATCGTTGCTGATTGCAAGAAAATAAATCCTCGCTGCCTACGTTTGGATATGCAACCCTGTAAGTAAACGTTCCTAGTTACGGAATGAGAAACGTCAGTGTTAATGCAGATAAATGCAGAAACCCTAAAGCAGAGATGCATGAACTGGAATTGACGATAACCAACCGTGGTGCCTTGATACTCACCATTCTGACGTTGTTAGGAGTTGCTGGATTAATAGATGATTATCATAATTACTCAATCCAATAACCTTAAATTATTGGATCGGGTTATTTTGAACATCAACAAGTTACACCGTCTCCATTTCCTTCTCGATTGGACGTTAAAGTTGTTGGTTAGACTTGATTCGTCACACTCACTGCAGATGGTTATTCTCCTTCTATAGAGATACATCACAATTTACCCGCTAAATTCCATCTCTTCGTAAGAATCTCATCTCATTGCACGTGTATATGGCATTTCATTAGGTACGTCCTCTAACAGGACTCCTTTCTGTCCACATATCGTTCATCGATCTGCTTTATAATCCTTTGGATGTAGATGCTGGACTTGTTGACCAACTCCCGTGTTATGCGCTTGTGATTGAAACCGATACAGTATGTATAGAGTCCGCTCCTTGCTAGAGATACATATACTTCTAAGAAAGTGGAAACAGTGCACCAGCAACTCCTTCCTAACCCTACTACAGCACAAAGAATCACTATCGATTCTCGAAAGTACTACAATCTGTACACAAAATAAAGAGCAACTGGAAATTTGGATGAGAATAATCTGAACAGAACATTGTGTTTTCAACTTACGTATGTACATGAGCCTTTGAAGAGATAGAAGAAGCTCTCGTCCAAGGCAAGAGAAAATGAACACCACATCAAACAACGGTAGCGGGTTAGATCTTCTATGATGGTCTTGCAAGTGAGGAGCAAGCTCATCTTGCAAATAGCTTTTCTTATAACCAGAAGGTTTTCGACTCGTCGAAAGCATTGATTTCTTAAAAGTCATCTGCCGGACTCTGTGAAGTGCAATTCCTACCTTCTTCAGGTGCGAGAATTAGAATTTGTATTAGAATTTGGATGTTTCCATCACAGTTCGAACAGATGCGATGAACATCGGGGTATCTGGAGACCTCCAATCAAGTTACATGTCTTTGTTGGGTGGTAACTGTGGAACGACACCAAGACTTGGGATATCATGGCATTAAATTTATTCGGACGATTGGTTTGTCGCTCATCGTCGGCCTCTCAACAGACTGAAATTTTAAACACCGCTCAGCAAGTCTGGCCACATCGTCAATCGACTGTTTCCCATGAGAGGTTTGAAACGTGTGAGAAATAGCCGAGTCGATGATTTGTTCCAAGTGACCACTTTTTATTACAGAACGTGCCCAATGGACCAGACTAATATCCTCTCCCCTGCTTCGATCCACCACACGCTTAGCCGTGATAAGCTCCAACAGTACCACCCCGAAGGCATACGCATCACTCTTATCCGTCAGCATCGAGATAGGACTCGGGATCCATGTAGCCAAAAGTGCCTGGGAAACCGTGCATCAATGTTATATGAGTAGCATCGACAGCGGGAGCCAGCTTCGAGATTCCAAAATTTGCAACTTTTGCGTTCAGATTGTCATCCAGAAGGATATTGGCAGATTTCACATCTAGGTGGTAGATAGGAGGGCTCGCTGAGGAATGGAGATAATCCAAAGCAGTTGCCGTCTGGAACGCGATTTGTAGGCGCTGGTCCCAACTCAGAGGCGTCCGTCCTCTTTTCGTTGCATATACTCTTCAAGTGTGCCGTTCAAGATGAATTCAAATACCAGCAGAGCATTTCTATTCGCGAGGCAGCACCCCAAAAGTCGCACCAAATTTCTGTGGTGGACCTGCGACAGAATTTTGACCTCATTCAGAAATTGGCTCTTATCTTCTGGAGTAGACCCGTCTCGTCTACTCTTTTTGATTGCAACTGCAGTCCCATCTTCTAGAATTCCTCGGTATACAACTCCAAATCCTCCCACGCCTATCTGGTGCATGTCTAAAAAATCATCTGTTGCTTTCCGGACGAGGAGTGGCATTTGTCCAAATCCTGGAGATATGGATCCTTGAAGAAAATTGTTGGACAGATCAAGATACTTCAGAGAAGGTAGGAAACCAGCAGAACTCTGTTCGACTGATATGCTCCACTCATAGCTGCAATTGCTTAGGTCTAACGTCTCCAGCTGCCCCAGCTTCCGTAACTTGGGCATGGAAGGAAGGCTGCTTCCCATGATAGCGTTACTCCCTAATCGAAGTTCCATCAAGCCAGAAACGTTTTGTAGTATTTCTTGCACCAGTAAATTCTTGAAACTCAGGTGATTGTGACTGAGATCCAGAACCACAAGATTTCTCCAGTTGGCTACCGCAGTCATGTTGATGTCCCCTGTGAAGAGGTTCCTTTGGAGTCTAAGTTCACGTAAACTTGAAGTCGTGAGCGTGTCTGCAATAGGTCCCTCTAAATGATTGTTGGATAAATCCAAGACTCCCAAGGCCGGAAACTTTACTCGAAAGTCAAGGAGAACTCCCTCTGCACCATTCCGTCGAAGATCCTTGACTTGAAGATGAGGAAAGTTAGCCTTTTCATTTGCGGAAGCAAGACTCAATACACTTCCTACCGACAACTTATTGCCTCCCAGACGAAGTTTCCGCAAGTTGGAGAAATTCGCAGTGATTATGTTATCAATGCGTCAAGTAAACCTGTTGTTCTGCAGACACAAAAACTCTAATTTCTCGGCATCTGGACGACCAAAGACCTCTGGAATCGGACCCTCCAACTTGTTATTGCTCAAATCCAGGATCCTGAGGATGTCCCTGTTAGTTGTCACATAGCCTAAGAGGACGATCATGTTAAGGCCCCCACTCAAAAGATTGTTGGAACAATTTGTATACGACCCGGCGAAAGTAAGAAGCTCACTGGGAATACTGCCACTGAGATAATTTCTTGACAAGTCTACATATGACGTTGGCCATACTCCCTTTGGAATTGGGCCCGAAAATCTATTTCCCGACAGTTCTAAATGTAGGAGTTCAAAGGAGTTGCCAAGTTCCGGTGGTAGAGTTCCATCCAGCTGATTATCTGAGAGATTGAGGGATCCCAACCAGATGTTATTCGTAGGGAGGCTCCCGGTTAATCTACTGCCATGAAGGTCCAAATCGAGTAATGCCAGCTGCCACAGATTTGTTTCGCTGATATTTCCCTCCAGCAAGTTCTCATAAAGCTCCAGTCTTGTTATCTGTGGAAATTGTGCAGGAATACTGCCCGATAGCGAATTCCTCCCGAGTGTAAGATCGCTCAGAGGAAACCAAGGTATCAATCCCGTGAACTCGTTGTCCGTCAAATCCAGCGTCTGTAAGCCCTTCAGCTGAGCTAGAGCGTCCGAATTCTCACCGCTGAGAAGAGAAGATGGAAGCTCTATAGACTTAACCAGAGATTGGCGATCGGTGTTATTAAAGCACGTCAATCCGTGCCACGCTCGGGACACAAGGATCCTCCCTATCCCAAGTCGAGAGGACATCTTGTCGATTACACCGCTTGAATTCAGAAGGATCTCGCTCTCAGATACAAGAGCGTCACTAGTTTTGCAATAACAGATAACCACCAATATGTCATCTATCTCTGAATCTCTCAATCCTCCTACAAACTGCAATGAGAACTCAGCCACAGTCACCTCAGTTCAAAATTTCGGCAATCCTCCTACAAATCAGCTTGCACCCATTCCCAACCTGCTCTCTCTCTCTACACACACACCCACACAAACACACAAAAGCAAATTCAATTGCAATCTCTCCAGTTACCAGTATTGAGCACTTGATCACGAATTATACACGTCCTGTATCACGATGGAAACACCTCAAATCTTACGCGCTTCGGACGGAACCGTGACTCTTCGTAAAGTCCGATCGACGGCACCTTGTTGCGGTCCTATCCCAACAGGTTGGAAATGCATGGCGGGGGGAAACCGTCTCGGAATTATGGAATTTCATAATGAAAATCATCCTACGGTATGAAAAGAAGATCAGAACATTCACCAGCTTGGTTTCCGAACAAGAGAAAATGGAAACTACTCGCACTATATGCTCCACATGACTTGATCTACATTGACATACAAGCCTCACTGCTGCAGCGGCAGACACATCCGTCCAAATCTTCCCGGGTCCGGGAAACCTCTCTCGCCGGGTGCGGTTTATAACAGCAATGCTTTATTTTCCTCTTCTAACCTCTATGTTCATTAATTCACAAATAATTTTGTGCTTTAACTTCTATGTTCATTAATTCAGAAATGAGTGTGTTGAACTCATCAATTCACAAATGATTTTGTTTAAAGAATTGAGGTGCTCCGTGATATTTTGGCCTTCTTTCATTTGTAACATATACATTATGTGTTTAAGAAACAGTCTATTTGTCAATGATTTAGTCATATAAAAGTTCTCCAATTTGACCTCTAGTTTTGGTGTAAATTAGTCATTCATAACATTATATAACATTTCATCAACAAAGTTCAATCAAATAATATTTGTCACTGACTTGTCATATAAAAATTTTCCAATTTGTTATATATAGTTTTGGTGCAAATTTTTCATTCATAACATTATGTAACACTTCATCAACCAAGTTTAACCAAATAATGCTAATAACTCATCCTCATCACTTTTTTCCTCCTTTTTCTTGTTTAGTGCTGTATATAGTCCTTGCTAACATTGTATAGCATTTTACAAAAAAGGTTCAACTGAACAGAGCTAATAGCTATGAGATCTTCATCTTCCTCATCCTCATCGCTTTTGTCTTCCTTTTTCTTCTTTAGTGCTCTATATAATCCTTTCTAGACAAGAAGGTCTCTCATTTTCCATTGCCAAAATCCAAAATTATTTTTCTCATCAAACTTCTCCACTGCAAATTTAACATTTGATATGGATATCACACTTACCATTGCTTTGCTATGGACTTGCTTCTAGACACACTTCCCTGCACCCGCACCTCTCACCACCCTCTTCATTACCAACTAAGCTTTGATACGAATTGTTACAAAATACAATCCCAAAGACCTCTTGCAATAACACATTGTACAACCCATTAAACATAAATCGGAGGAATAACAAGAAATAAAGTGATTTACTCCCTGTCCTGGAAACTACCTCCACGCCTGAAACAGGCTCACACCAACCTTTGAACCTTTATTTCTGGATGGGCATATGTATATATATACACAAACAGAGATAGTCTATAAAACCCATTAAACATAAAACCTCTTCTCGTTGCACAGAGATATATACACACAAACAAACAGATATCTAAATCATAAATCAAAGGACTAACAAGAAATAGCGTGGTTCACTCCCTGTCCTAGGAGCTACCTCCACGGCTGAAACAAGCTCACACCAGCCGTTAAACTTTTATTTCTCATTGCACATATGTATATATACACACAACCACATATAGTCCCTCAGCACTGCCACCCTCAACTCAACTCCTTAATATTGACTTGCGGGACTTCATGAGTATTAACCACTCAAGATATCTAGTCACTTTGATACTGAACCTTAGTAATGACTGAACATATCTACACAAGTGACTGTCCCTGCCTCACTGCATGTTTCATCACTCGAGTTCGTTCTTGCTCGTGATCAGTCAAGTCCCTGATAACAAGCCAAACATAACACATACATCTTTCCTTGACGACAATCCAAACAGTGGAGTCACGGATGGAAGAAGTGAACTTGGTATCCACAGGGATCAATAAGTGAACGCGTGAACTACTCACTGTCATATGTCGACGAAATCGGTCTTTTTAAGGACCGAAGTAACGTGTTCCTACTGTAAGTGATCCGTATCATGAGCTCTAAATGTACGAGGAGTCGAGAAAAAGTACCTACCTTACAAACAACTATGAACTTTCTACGGTCTGTTGTACTACATTCATGATATCTGTATAATTCACCAGTTTTTCTGTTTTTCTTTCATGGGATTGTTAATGTGGATCGAGAAGAAGAAAAAGAAGAGGATACGCAACCGCAAAGTCGGATTGAAAGATCCGTACAAAGGACAAGACAAAGAACGAAACTGGGGAGAAGCGTTTATCGCTTGACTGTGCCTTGGAGTTCAGACTCGCAAGTGCTGAACTTGCAGTCCTGTTCTTTTCGTTCAACTGTGGTCCTGTTTATTTCAAAGAAAAGAATTTGTCTTCCCTCAGGAGAACAATTTTGATAGACGATAAAATTGATAGGTCTGATCATGTGTGTCCTTCCTGAAAAATAGTGTTTCAGAACCGCTCTATTTACTCAGAATCCAATGACACGGCCAAAAGGATCCGCCAGATCTTAGCCTGACATGAAGTGGTATCGACGCGTAAATACTGTATAAGCCCTCAAATCTTCCCGTGGTCGTTGACTGCATATAACATAGCGATACTCGTTCGCCATCCTCAAACCATACGACAACTTAAAACACAACTTTGACGTGCTCAAATGTTTTGAAACTTTTCTGCTTTCTGATACAACTCACTCTCCACGTACAAAGCGAAACTTGTTCAATCATCACTCAGTGGTCAAAAGCAACAGTTGCGAGTATCGCGTCAAATTATCTCGAGCTGCTTGACACCAACGTAGTTTAAAGCAGTACGGTAATGGTTTACTCTCTGTCTAACAAATTGGCCATAAAATACACAATTTTTGGGGTCTTATTCACAAGTACAATTTTAGCCTTCACTGAATTCCTTAACTTGTGCCTCCTTATCCCAGGAGTGTCACCTCCAACAGAGAACTTCATCAAGGGATTCATCATTCGATGCTGGGAAGTGGCAGTTACGAGTGTGTCGCATTCGAGGTATTCGGATGGTATAATCGTGATCGGTTCAAGTTTTCACCAGCTTATGTTGAGCTTAATGTTGGAAACCTCATTGGTATAATTCAAGCGAATTACGTCTAGATATAAGCGATTGATCCTGATGGCCGATAGTGAAGACAACCACAAGTTGACATAAATGGGAACTTTTGACAGAGTTTCTGCACAAAGCATACTCTTCATATGCGCTGTTCGATGACAATCTCTTATCACAACCAAGTGGTCGCTAGATCTTATCCTGCAGTGAAAATTTCACACGGGACTGGAAACGCACACTAGTTGGTCTTCGACAGTTTCAGTTGTCGGGATCCCAATGCTCCCTTCTAATTACCCTGCCGCGTGAATCGTTACTCAATCTCATGTGAACTCGAGCTTTGACGGCATCGTTTCATCGTCAAATCCACCTCCGCTGAGTATCTGGACAAATGAACTATTCGTCCTCCTATTCTCGGTTCTGAATTCGTCCTTGGATTCAATGAATTTCGCGCTGTAAGTCGACAAGGATGCTATCTGTCTATACACGCTTAAACAATATTTCTAAAGTACGATTGAATCGTCTTCACACCAATTTCTCCTGCTCCACCCACAGTCTTGTTGATGAAGTATCACAAGCTAATAGTCCTGGAGGTTAGTGAACGCAGGGGAGTTAATCCTTAGTCACACTTTATTCTTTATTTCTTGTTAGTCATCACTTTGGAGTTATGGTGAAGAGTGACTAATACTACTTGTGTATTTCTTCTCTACCTAATATATATAGGAATTGTGTCCCGCGAGACCATTCTTTGGTGAACTTTGGTGTCTCCAACAACTTGATCCTGCTATTGAGATCACGCTCATTGGACTACAAACGTCATTGTGAAATAACTCTACAACCATGTAATTGCCTCTACTTTTGTTGGATTTTTCAAAAGGAAGTATATATATAAAAAGACTTTTGACTACCACTCTCTTTTGGTTTGAAATTGAGACCCTCTACTAGTCTTTATCTCTCCATCTTCCTATTGTATGAAAGATTGAAATGACAAAGTCTTTGGTGACAAACTGCAATATCTAACTTCTGATATTTTTTCTCCTTTTCTAGCTTCTCATTCTTCCCATCACTTGTAACAATAGAGTTACCTTGGGAAATGTTAGCTTTCTTGGTAATTTTTATCTGAAGTCTGTAGAGCTTTGAATCAATGAACACCTACCATCACCAATATTTTATCTTTATCCAACCAGCCTTCTTTTTTGTAGGTGGCTTTCATGCTTTTCTCCACTGTCTGACCAATGTTGAATATGTTATGTTTCAACTCTAGAACAAAGAGTACACCTTTGATGACTCTTTGTCTTCTTGCACCAATCCTACAATAAATTGGAATATCTCCTACTTCATACATACATTGGTTAGGTTCCTTCTTCAATCTTCTTGAAAACTTGTGCTTGTTATGTTTCAACTCCAAAATGTAGAGAACTCCTTAAATTTCTCCTTCTCGTCTTTTTGCACCAAACTTACAAGAAATTGGAATATCTCCTACTTCATACATTGGTTAGGCTCCTTCTTCAATCTTCTTGAAAAATTGGAACCACTCCCTTTTATTGGTCATATGTTTTGAAGCTCCTCCATCAACATACCAAATATCATTGTGTAGATGTTCATTGATACTTGTGGCTGTACTAGAGGTCAAAGAAAATGCAATATTTTGTGTTATCTAGAGCATTGGCTTGAGTTTAAAGATTATCTACATTGTTGTGCTTTCTTCTTGGAAGATTTTGGTAACTTTTTCATTCTCTTGCACAGTGCCTCTTCTTTTCCACTTGTTACCACATCTTCTCTTCTTCAATTGAGAAATGTCATTCTTTTTAGTTCTGACATTACAACTACGTCCTTTGCATTGCTCTCAGCAGTTAGAAAGACTCTCTCCACTGAACTTTGTCCTTTGTCTTCTCTATATTTGTATAACATTTCTTCCTTGAGCAATCTTGTAATGAGTCTCTTAATGGTTTGTTGCTACTCAAGTACATTATCCCATGTTACTATTATATGGCAATAAGTATATGGCAACCTATAAATAATCTTAGTGATGATTGAAGAATTGTCTATTCTTACACCAAGCTCACTTAATTGATTAGCGAGAGTGTTTACTTGGGTAATAAAATCCTGCTATCTCTTATGCATGTTTCATATGTGATTAGAAGAATCTTTATTTGAGAAAATTCTTGTACTCTGATGCACATTGCTCATGTAAATTAGTCAATCTATTCCATATCTGGTTTGCATTTTGTAATTGAATAGTCTCTCTAATATGCTTCTTTGGTTACACCAATGTATATAGCTGCAATATTGTTCTTGCTTCTAAATAATTCTATCTTTTCTCCATCCACTACAGTTTGTTCTATAGTCTCTATCTCATTTATGACAATGATAAGTCTCTTTCATTTGAGTAAAATAATCATTTAGAATCTCCAAATCAAGAAATTCTTCCTATTGAATCATATCTCACATTCTTTTTTTTTCATTTCATTGTTTTCATCACTATCTACTCTCCAATTTGAAAGATCTCTTCTTGTCTCTGAATCTATTTAAAATCTCACACCAAGAATAATCTTCTATCACTCTTCTGCATTGGGGAACGTGTGCTTGTAACTTGTTGAAAACTGTCTTAAAGCTGATGCAAATCTGCACATCAATTATAATGAACACTAAAATATACACAAAACACTTTCCTAGAATTCCTCTTATTGCAAATCTAGTCATGTAAAATGTGAAATGGATTACTTGGGAGGTGAGTGTGCAAATTCTAAACTTATAGAACACTTGGTTGTGTTGCTTGGCATTGCTTCTCCTGAATGCTCTCTTACGTTCTTGTTGCTCAAGCTTTCTTGACTACAATGTTAGCATCTAGATGGAATGAAGCTCTTTTCAGAAGAAGATAATGTTTATATAAGCATTGAATACTCCTCTAGCACTAATTATCCCCGCTGCTGGTTGCTATGTGCAAATTCTAACTTCTATAATATATGGTACTAACTATCTCAACTACCACATGTATATATATTACTAATTTTAAATGAGAAAAGTGGGACTATGTATAAAATACTAAAGATGGGAAGACCTCATCAAGCTGTACAAGGGTGAGACAAAATAGGTAAATGGGGCTAAACCCCAACAGGTCGGAGAAACCCTTCATGAAGCAATACTATCTCACATGCTTTCTGTTATTCATGCCTTCAATTTGACATTAGACTGAATGATTGCTATTGAAAATAAGGATTTTTGTTCCAAATATTAAGACACACTAGCTTTCTATTAAGAATTTGAATCATTTGAATTGGTTTAAACTTAATATTTGAATGATTAGATAGAATATTTTAAGAAACAACTCGAATTTTATTTTGATAATGATAATCGAAGCTAGTGAAGCAAAGGCAAGCCTAATGAACTTTTAAATGAATTTACAACAATCAAAGTCAAAAGTGATTTAGGATGAATGATATTCCCGACAGGTATGACTTGGTATTGATGACAGGTATGACTTATAGATATGTTTAGATATGAAAATTATTGATTAATAGATTCAAGAATGAAAGATTGTGTAGATGAATAAGCAATAAGTTACAACGGTGTTGTGAATATAAAAAATAATAATATCAATTTTCTCCACAATGATAAAAAGAATCTTCCTGCGATGTGAGGTATAAATTCAGAAATATCAAGAGCTTTGGAATTTCTGGTAACTTAAAAAGGCTAGGTAACTTCTTCAAAGTTCTCATTCAACTTTGATCAATTAAACCTTGAAGCTTCAAGGATAAGAAAATGTGATTGTTTTGCATGATAATACCTTTATTCATATATAGTAGGACACCCAAATCTAATTTTAGGGAATCAAAAGTACTACAATTCCACCCTTGATGCAAACCAAGTTCTATTCTATTTAAAACTTGAAAGATTTTAAAATTAAATTTGTAATATGGGAAATATTTTAGAAGTAAATAAGAATTTTTAATTATATAGTCCAATTATAAAATTTGATATGTTATCTTTAATTCTCATGTTGGAAGAAGTATGGAAAGAAAAAATGGACATCAAAACTATTATTATATCTTAAAAATAATTTCTAGATTCTTACTCTATGAGATTCTTGCTTTGAATACAAAATACGAGTATTTCTCTTGAAAACATTTGAGGCCCAGGTTTGGAGCAACACGTAGAAAATCATGTATTAGATGAATTTTTAATTGAATATACTATCAATACGTCGATAATGAACATTTGAGTATATAGATTTTTCTTAGAATATGCATCTTTGATCTGGACTGTAGATTTCGGGTTTGATTTAATTACTGAAATTTATTCTATCTATTGGAGGATTAATTAAGTTCTACCAAGACTTGGTTAATTTGACTCGATTCTTAATTGTTTAAAAGAGTAACCTAAGTGGTTATGTGCTGTATCTACAAGCCTGATTAACTTGATTTGCTCGTTTGAAGCTTTTACTTTGATGGACTCAGTCATGGCACAATGGAAATTTCAGAATTGAAAATTAAATAAATGCTAACTTATAAAAGTATACACATTTAAGATCAGTTACTCTCATGAAATATTTAGGAGATATTATCACAAAAGAAAAGGGGAACAGATATAAAGCGACAGATATAATGAACAAGTATGCAACAAAATCAGACATTTAATATATATTTGTCATTTGGAAGAGACATTGTATGCAACACAATGAGACGATAAATATATATTTAGATTTTTGGTGACAGAAACACTGGACTTAATCAAAGACTTATGGCTACTCAGTGTCTGCTCCACCACACTTAAACAGATATCTAAGGACACTGAGGGATGCAAAATTAATTCAAAACTCAGGATTGCTAGATCGGGGTGAAGAAAGTTCGAACAAATCAATCTGTACAAGCTGAAATTTCCATAGCATCTGATTTGTAAATTAGCAGTAGTCACCAAGGCTCTCATTGTAAAAGTAACATGAGTCAGTACCGAGATGGCACTCTCCCTTACAAACCACCATAGACTAAGTCACATCATTACAAGCACCATTAACCAATTAGTCTCCCCCACCATCGCCCTCCAAGCTCTCCTTCAAACACTCAACGAGCTGCGATTCATTGCAATGGGGTTTCCGGTGTCTTCGTGCTCTTGATGACTAAGCCTTTTGCTTCCTCGTTTATGTCGCTCTCTCCTGTCCTAACGAGTTTATCCACTCATATGCCAGATCAGCTACAGGTACATTCTCTCCATGACTTTTACCGTAAGCGGCCAGAACGCCCAGCGGTATACCCCGAAGGAAAAAGAAAGAGATTCACCTCTTCGGTTTTGTATTTTCGATAATTCTCGTTTCTTCTTTTCCTCTCATCGCTAAAGTTGTATCCCCGTGAATCTCTGGCCCCATTCGAAATGATGACATATCTGTTAACGATATGAGCATTAGCTGCACAACGTCGTCAATTCTGCTCCTGGACTACATAGTTAACAAACCCATTTCACGTTTCACGTTACCAGTACATTGAAGCCCAATGCATAGACTATGGGGAACGTCAGACCCGCCGCTCCTTACGTTCCTCCTCTTCCTGACTCGTGTAGAGCTCTTCTATAACCCCATTCGAACTGAGTTGTACATCTTCCGACATCACCTTGGAGCATGTCAGATGATCTCGATTCATAGGTCTGCAACTTCTATCTTGGGGTGGACACTAGTGCAAACTGAGCGTCCCCCGTAGAATCTGTCTCAGTAAACAGGGGGTATTGAAGTGAGCAACTCTTCAGAGCATGCTGTTTCCCTTTCAGTCCCATGACTTCTACGAAGAAACATCTCCAGCGGACTTGCTGTCACTCGACTCGAGTTGACTTCTGACACTTGGTGAAACAATGGCGCAGAAGTCGCCCTCTGACAGATCTAGCCTCGTGGATTGCATGCCAACCAGTTTAGACATCACTAGGGAACCATCGCAGAAGCTCTGAGCAACGTTCAACACCCGGGTCTGATATCAACAAGTTGCGAAGAGTAAAATGATGGGCAACCTGATTCCATATGTATCCTCAAAGATCCAAGGCAAACTGTTGAGTACTGAATCTGTGCTTTAAAAGTTTGTCTGGGGGTTGCCCATAGGAGGACGTTGGATCGACATTTGATCAACAGATGTTACTCATGAGTTGCTCCTCACCTACATTGCAGTCTACGGTGTTTTGTCTTCTGTAGTATGTTTATTTGTCTTTGTGATCTTATGTGTAGACTATACGCACAGATATTTAGATGTGTCCTGTATTAGTTAAATATCCGAGAAACAAAAATGTATGGTTCAAACAACCAAAGTGAGCAAGGGAGCTATACTTCGATTTTCTCAAACGCCAAGAGTGTAGTATCAAGACCAGCTTTCTCACCAATTTTCAAGAATGAAGCTTCAACATATCTTATAAAACTAGACTCAAGTGACTATCCAAAATGCTCCAGTCAGTAGACGAAAAGGGATGCTAGTAAGTTCTTGTAAGCAGGAATTGTTTGCCAGAGTATGGTTTCTTGGAGACGTCGTGGTTGATCTAAAGAATATAAGCTTGTTGGTTTAGTTAATCTCTAGTTTAGAGACTTCTCTTGCTTTTAAGGTTTTGTTAGAATCCTTTTGAAGCACTGCTAAATATTTTTTACTTAAAATAAAGAGTGGCGCAGCTTTTTGAAACACTGCTAAATATTTTTTACTTAAAATAAAGAGTGGTGCAACCCTAATTAGGGTTAAGCACAACAACCCCTAGGGTTTGCTGAAGTGTATATAAGAATATTTTCTGCTCCTGTTTCAATTAGTTCTTCAACAAGGGTGATTCCCAACATCTCTTCCTTGCATTTCATGAAGTCCTGAGTTGCCTAATATCATCTCAGGATTGTCTTTTGATATCTCATTATTAGAGGTTACTATTGTCTTTTGATATCTCGGTATTAGAGGCTACTAGTGTTGCGTGAGAGAACCTACTTGATGCTTGTGAGTTGTGATACTAAAAGAGAAGTCTATTTGAGCTTGTGAGTTGTGATACTAAGAGAGAGGTCTAGTATTGCAATAATGATGTATGATACATCATAGATAAGAGGGAGTGATAGACCTTCCACTAGGAAGCATGGTTCTTATCAAAGCTACTAGATGGTCTTAAGTGAGTTTTACTTCCGCTTGCCAGTGCTTGTGATGTAGCACTGAGCACTATGGTTTCAGGAATTTAAAAGACAAGTAATCGTTTGCAAGAAAATAAATCCTCGCTGCCTATGTTTGGATCGGCAACCCTCTAAGTAAACGTTCCTAGTTACGGAATGAGAAACGTCAGTGTTAATGCAGATAAAATGCAGTGTTAATGCAGAAACTCTAAAGCAGAGATGCATGAACTGGAATTGACGATAACCGACAGTGGTGCCTTGATTCTCACCATTCTGACGTTGTTAGAAGTTGCTGGATTAATGGATGATGATCATAATTACCCAATCCAAATAGGATCGGGTAATTTTGAACATCAACAGGTTACACCGTCCCCATTTCCTTCTCGATTGGACCTTAAAGTTGGTGGTTAGACTTGATTCGTCACACTCACTGCATATGCTTATTTCCCTTCTATAGAAATACATCACAATGTAACGCGCTAAATCCGTTCTCTCTTGAAGTAGATTATGTACTATGCTTAGGGTATGCAATCTCTTCGTAAGAATCTCATCTCGTTGCACTTATATAGGGCATTTTATTAGGTACGTCCTCCAACAGGACTCCTCTCTGTCCACATCGCATCCATCGATCTGCATTATAATTCTTTGGATGTCGATGCTGGACTTGCTGACCAACTCCTGTGTTATGCGCTTGTGATTGAAACCGATAGAGTAGGTATAGAGTCCACTCCTTGCTAGAGATACATATACTTCTAAGAAAGTGGAAATAGTGCACCAGCAACTCTTTCCTAACCCTATCACAGCACAAAGAATCACTATAAATTCTCGAAAGTACAACAATCTGTACACAAACTGGATGAGAATAATCTGAACAGAACATTGTGTTTCCAACTTACGTATGTACACGAGCCTTTGAAGAGACAGAAGAAGCTCTCTTCCAAGGCAAGAGAAAATGAACGCCACATCGGACAACGGTAGCAGGTTAGATCTTCTATGATGGTCTTGCATGTCAGGAGCACGCTGATCTTGCAAATACATTTCCTTCTAACCACAAGATTTTCGACTCGTCGAAAGCAATCATTTCTTAAAAGGCATCTGCCGGACTTAAAGTGCAAATCCTACCTTCTTCAGGTGATTGAGCTTTTCAATCACCTAAAACCAAACCAACCGTCCGGATAGATTTAATGCCATGATATTCCAAGTCTCGGTGTCGTTCCATACTTACCACCCAACAAAGACATGTAACATGACTGAAGGCCTCCAGATACCCCGATGTTCATCGCATCTGTTCGAACTGTGATGGAAACATCCAATTCTAATACAAATGTTCTAACACTGAACTGGACATGTCAATTGGATTCCTTCTACTGTCCATAGACAGAATCCCAGGTTGACCCGTTGTTGACACACCAGTAAGGTTGTCACGATCAAACCTAATTCACCTAGCTCACATGGATCTTGATGTACACTGTGCATACGGAGGAGCGTGGGTGTTAACTTTTAGTTTCAATCGTCCATCCTCCTTCAACCTACTGTCTTCACCTTGCCTAGGCTTTGTCCTTCCTGCAAGGCTTGCCACTCTTGTCATAGTGTATTGTTGTGGTGCTCTTCACAACAAAAAATTTTCCGCTCATCTCCTCGACTACAGTCCTTACGGACTTGCCACCAAATTTATTATTCTCTTCGACGATGGTATTGGTTACTTTTCTCTGCTCATTGCTCGACTGTGCATCGGTGAAAAACTCCGCTTCAGGTCCAGAAGAGTACTTGTAGTCCGCTCCAGACATGGTGAATTCGGAGATATCTGTAAACAGAATGAGGACCAACGGCCAATCATCGTTCTGCTTCCCTGACTGCAAACAAACTAATTTCCACGAAATTGAAATTTTACTGAACAAATTCCCATAAAGACTCCCCCACTCACCAGCGGATTGAAGGCCAATAGGATGCTGAATACGGAGAAGGCCAAGACGTGCACTTCGTACGTTGCGTGTAACACTCTGTCGTAAAGATCTATATCTATGTGGAGTTAACCTCACGCGTAGTCAGAGAGGATCAAAACGAAAGCATTGCTGTCTTGAGTGTGAAACTTCCTCGTACCCTCTTCAACAGCATAGGATAGAGTGACTTGCTAGTCAAACCTAAGCGTGTATGACTTGAACAGCAGCACTTCTACGAGGGAAGTCTCCATCTGTTACAGCAAATTTGCTTTCCACATATTGAGTGCAAAACAAATAACATCTGTCCGTTCAAACTGTCGTCCTCCACGTAGATTGCAATGGTTAAGATCTTACCACAGCCCAAAAAGTAGGAGACGCTCCGTCTCGTACTGTAGTGAGACGACTTGCGTGGGACTCAGAGCCACGACTTCTGGGGCCATGTTTCTCCTTGGAGCCTTAAAACGACAGGTAGACAGACAGGGGAAAGCGGGATCTACTCCAAACAGGGATATATACTCCATCCGAGTAGGAATCAACTACTAAATCGATGCACTGACATAATTTAATATTCAAGACGAAGATGACACATATTCAAAGAAGATATTAGAACAGCTTCTATGAGTACATAAGCCACAAAGATCCGAATCGGAAGGTATCGATTCGGGGCTAAAAGATTTATAAGAGATTAAGATTTGTCGATATCGGTATCCAAACCATGTGAGACTAAGATCCTTAAATCTGTGCGTCCTACTTTTTCAAGCTTTAAGTTTTGTGGTTCTGCAATGCATGCAGAGGTCAAAGTTGCTACCTTTCTCGGGGATCGATCGTATCTTCTAGTGGTGGCCAGCGTATGAATGGAAGACATCGCCGCAGGTGATGTTGTCGTACCAACATCTGGCCCAAACGGGGTTAGTCTTGTTATCGTCAGGCAATGCAACGCGGATGTCACATATGCCCTCGCGAGGCTGTGTACTCGTCTGTGACGATTGGCAGCCAGAGGACACAGCCGCCTCAAATGCATTATCAGACCGGGTTCTGTCCAATCGTCTGTGACGAGCTAGCGATGCTGTAGCCTCACGAGGACAGAAACGGGAACCACAATGTAAGTCAATACCATACTGCGCACGAGGTTGAAATATGACTCATTCAGACCATGAACGTAACCATGGCCAGCACTTTGGTTAATTGACCACATTGTCTCGATGTTCACTTGAGTACAGATGCTGATCAGCAGGTGATTGTGATCATGATTACCTCATGTATGAAGAAAAAGTAGACCGCAAAAGAACACGAGAAAGGAAAACGAGAAGGATGAGACGGTTCCATCAAGCCTTACAAGGATAAATGTAAAATGGGGTTAAGTACAATAATTTTCGTATGAAAAATCTACACTAGTGCACTTAAGATATCTCAGTTATGCAAGTCATATGGTCCTACCTATAAATGAAAGACAAGAACAGTTATGCAAGTCATATGGTCCTACCTATAAATGAAAGACAAGAAGAGGCAGTTGTATGAAAAAGACAAGAATGAAAGGAAGATTCATAAAGCAAAGCATAACAGATAAAATGGAACTAACCTCCAATAGTATCAATAATCAAGGTAAAGCATAACAGATAAAATGGAACTAACCTCCAATAGTATCAATATGAAAAATCTACCCTACAGCACCTTAGATATCTGAGCTATACAAATCAGATTATTCTGAAGCATGTATGAAGGATAAGAAAAGACGACCGCATACGTGTACAAGAAGGAAGGGAATGACACCATCAACAAGGATAATATGTAAAAAGTAAAATAGAACTAAGCCCCATTAGTATCGAATAATAAATTTGCCCTAATACACTTAAGACATCTGCGCTATACAAGCCAATATAGAACAACGGATACATGTTGTCTAAAATTTGTTACAAAGGAGTAAAATGTGATTACTCTCTTATAGATTACGCTATATAGTCCTTTGAATAGAGCACTAGACACATGCTAACTGAGGTCAACTACTAAGAACTATAGTGAAAGAAATTCCTTACCTTTATTAGAGAGGTTCTTATACAGTCCTTGACAAAGGTATTGAATATCTTATTATTCACTCCATGTAACTCCAAAGCTAGAGGAACCCCTATATACGGAGCAAGGATGAACACCCGGGTCTGATATAAACAAGTTGCGAAAAGTAAAACAATGGGCAACCTGATTCCATATGTATCCTCAAAGATCCAAGGCAAACTGTTGAGTACTGAATCTGTGCTTCAAAAGTTTGTCAGGGGGTTTGCCCATAGGAGGACGTTGGATCGACATTTGATCAACAGATGTTACTCATGAGTTGCTCCTCACCTACATTGCAGTCTACGGTGTTTTGTCTTCTGTGGTATGTTTATTTGTCTTTGTGATATTATATGTGACTTGAAGCACAGAAATTTAGATGTGTCCTGTATTAGTTAAATATCTGAGAAACAAAATTGTATGGTTCAAACGACCAAAGTGAACAAGGGAGCTATACTTTGATTTTCTCAAACACCAGGAGTGCAGTACCAAGACTAGCTTTCTCAACAATTTTCAAGAATGAAGCTTCAGCATATCTAAGAAAGGGGAAATAGTGCACCAGCAACTCGTTCCTAATCTATCACAGCACAAAGAATCACTATAAATTCTCGAAAGTACAACAATCTGTACACAAAATAAGGAGCAACTGGAAATTTGGATGAGAATAATCTGAACAGAACATTGTGTTTCCAACTTACGTATGTACACGAGCCTTTGAAGAGACAGAAGAAGCTCTCTTCCAAGGCAAGAGAAAATGACCACATCAGACAACGGTAGCAAGTTAGATCTTCTATGATGGTCTTGCAAGTCAGGAGCACGCTGATCTTGCAAATAGCTTTCCTTCTAACCACAAGATTTTCGACTCATCGAAAGCAATCATTTCTTAAAAGGCATCTGCCGGACTTAAAGTGCAAATCCTACCTTCTTCAGGTGATTGAGCTTTTCAATCACCTAAAACCAAACCAACCGTCCGGATAGATTTAATGCCATGATATTCCAAGTCTCGGTGTCGTTCCATACTTACCACCCAACAAAGACATGTAACATGACTGAAGGCCTCCAGATACCCCGATGTTCATCGCATCTGTTCGAACTGTGATGGAAACATCCAATTCTAATACAAATGTTCTAACACTGAACTGGACATGTCAATTGGATTCCTTCTACTGTCCATAGACAGAATCCCAGGTTGACCCGTTGTTGACACACCAGTAAGGTTGTCACGATCAAACCTAATTCACCTAGCTCACATGGATCTTGATGTACACTGTGCATACGGAGGAGCGTGGGTGTTAACTTTTAGTTTCAATCGTCCATCCTCCTTCAACCTACTGTCTTCACCTTGCCTAGGCTTTGTCCTTCCTGCAAGGCTTGCCACTCTTGTCATAGTGTATTGTTGTGGTGCTCTTCACAACAAAAAATTTTCCGCTCATCTCCTCGACTACAGTCCTTACGGACTTGCCACCAAATTTATTATTCTCTTCGACGATGGTATTGGTTACTTTTCTCTGCTCATTGCTCGACTGTGCATCGGTGAAAAACTCCGCTTCAGGTCCAGAAGAGTACTTGTAGTCCGCTCCAGACATGGTGAATTCGGAGATATCTGTAAACAGAATGAGGACCAACGGCCAATCATCGTTCTGCTTCCCTGACTGCAAACAAACTAATTTCCACGAAATTGAAATTTTACTGAACAAATTCCCATAAAGACTCCCCCACTCACCAGCGGATTGAAGGCCAATAGGATGCTGAATACGGAGAAGGCCAAG
The DNA here is from genome assembly GCA_948567375.1 of Lunularia cruciata. Lineage (NCBI taxonomy): Eukaryota > Viridiplantae > Streptophyta > Marchantiopsida > Lunulariales > Lunulariaceae > Lunularia > Lunularia cruciata. The sequence goes on along the minus strand of OX419757.1, from coordinate 71,723,176 downwards.
ACGTGCACTTCGTACGGTGCGTGTTCTGTAACACTCTGTGGTAGAGATCTATATATATGTGGACTTAACCTCACGCGTAATCAGAGAGGGTCAAAACGAAAGCATTGCTGTCTTGAGCGTGAAACTTCCTCGTATCCTCTTCAACATCAAGGGATAAGAGTGACTTGCTTGTCAAACCTGAGCGTGTATGACTTGAACAGCAGCACTTCTACGCGGAAAGGCTCCATCTGTTACAGCAAATTTGCTTTCCACATATTGAGTGCAAAACAAATAACATCTGTCCGTTCAAACTGTCGTCCTCCGCGTAGATTGCAATAGTACGCTCTTACCACCGCCCAAAAAGTGGGAGAGGATCTGTCTCGTACTATAGTGAGACGAGTTGCGTGAGATTCAGAATCAGGACTTTTAGGGGCATATTTCTCCTTGGAGTCTTAAAACGACAGATAAACAGTCAGGGAAAGCGGGATTTATTCCAAACACGGATATATGCTCCATCCGAGTAGGAATCAACTACTAAATCAATGCACTGACATAAGTTGATAGTCAAGACGAAGATGACACATATTCAAAGAACATATTATAATAGCTTCTCCGAGTACAGAAGCCACAAGTACCCGAATCGGAAGGTATCAATTCGTGGCTAAAAGATTTACAAGAGATTAAGATTTGCCGATATCGGTATCCAAACCATGTGAGACTAAGATCCTTAAATCTGTTCGTCCTACTTTTTCAAGATTTAAGTTTTGTGGTTCTGCTGATCAGCAGGTGATGGTGATCATGATTAACTCACGTAGGAAGAAATAGTAGACAGCAAAGGAAAACAAGAAGGATGGGAAGGTTCCATCAAGTCTTCGAAGGATATACGTAAAATGGGGTTAAGTCCAATCCGCTTCGTATGAAATGTATGTATGAAAGACAAGAAGAGGCAGTTGTATGAAGAAACAAGAATAAAAGGAAGATCCCTAAAGCAAAGCAAGAATAAAACATAAGAGGTAAAATGGAACTAACCTCCAATAGTAGCAATATAAGAAATCTACAGCATTTAAGATATCTGACCTATACAAATCATATTATTCTGAAGTATGTATGAAGGACAAGAAAAGACCACCGCATAGGAGAACAAGAAGGATGGGAATGGCACCATCAACAAGGATAATACATAAAAGGTAAAATGGTGCTAAGTCCCAATAGTATCGAATAATAAACTTTTCCCTAATACACTTAAGATATCTGAGCTATGCAAGCCTTATAGATTGACTACGAAGGCATATCTATAGAACAACGGATACATGTTATCTAAAATTTATTACAAAGTAGTCAAATGTGACTGCTCTCTTATGGATTACACCATATAGTTATATTTTTATTTTATTTTTATTTTTATGACATCATGGATAGCTAGTCTTTTGTCTACCAATAGGACAAAATTCATATTGGCCACTACTATATCTAAGGTAGTGACAAGGGAGTAATGAAAATGTAGATAGGTGTACTACCACTAGATGGCAACTCTTTGTTGTAGAAAAAGTAGCTTGTGCAAGCTGAAATGTACTAATAATAAGTGGAGCTTGCATCCTTCCTAGAGCAAGAGCAAAGATGTGCCCTATTAGCACAAGGAATAGATGTGTTAATTAAGAGAGACTTCAGTGCATATCCGAATTATAAATCTATCAAGGAAGACCACAAACCTCTAATTCAATCAAAAGGCAAAGGATGGAAAGCCATCTCATGCTTATGGGAACAAATCATCTCTCATTTTCTGTAATAGCACCTAGAGTGAAAAAAATCTCTCCTCTAGATCAATCACATATGTCTCCATGACCTACCTATTACCAACTGCAAAATGGAAAGAAAGCAGATGTGCCAAGAAAGTTCAACTACCCAAAAATGCTATACACATAGTTTTCATCTCCTCCATTGCAAGTAGTTCTACCTCTTTAGATATGATAGGTACATATGTTTTCTTACATGCCAAATCCCTTGACACACTCAAAGGTACATGGTCCAATGACATCACCAAACACTCCTATGATTATTCTATCAAAAGCTCTCAAACATGATAGGAAAGTGAGACAATGTGAAACCATGTAAAGTAAGTAAGTCAATTGAGAGGGTTGAGCATGGAAATAAGATTCACCAAAGTTGTGTGCATGTGAGACTCTATTAAACATATTCTTGACATCCACTTATAGAAAATACCTTGATTCTATAACCCAATCAAGAAAGATATCAACGAGTACTCTAATACCAAAAGATAGAGCTTTACAACCTTGTAATCTAGCAGCCCCAAATGGATGTGGTCTAAGGTTTTTTTGAAAATGAGAGTGATACTAAAGGATAATGATATGGCTAGAAAGACCCAAGAATACTTCCCAATAGCCATTGATCTAATGGTCTATCTGTCCTTCTCCATTACAAGAAGTCCATTACCACCTAGCACTGGACTAAGTGATGTAGGAATCTCTACTCTCATGACTATGGCAACCACTAGAACAACGTTATAAGAACTACTAAAAGGGACCATTTTCTTAGAAGGAATCTCTAAGATGCTCAAAAACCATCTTGATAAGCCGCCGAGGAGAGACATGGATTATGCATAATGCATATGCAAAAAGTGATTTATCAATATGTAATAACTCCTTAGGCTAATACGCATAGACCTCTTCTGGTACTTCCTCTATTGCTAGAAGACAAAATAAACATAAGGAAGTGATAATCCCTTCAGTGGGGTTAACCACAAACAAAGGTTGTAGAGCTCATATTGCTTTACAATACTCTCTTCGTAACTTAAGATCTTATATTTTCATAAAAGTGTGGAACTTGTTTCCTACAACATGCAGTTCAAAGAAATTTCTCCTATAGGGTAACCCAATCCACAGCTTAGAATTTGTAAAATCTAGTAGTCACATCTCTTTTCCCCACACATCCCTCTCTACTATAACAAGGATATTATCATGAGATAAGAACTACATGTTGAACTAAACTTACACATCAAAGTGATCATATGCCAATTGATCAAGTGGCAAGCAAAAATCCTCTTATCTCATCATGGAGTGCACAAGGAAGCCTATGAAATAAGAGTGGACATGGAAAAATATTCTCATATGGCACCAACATACAACCTACCTGAGATGCAAACCACTCTAAGGACTCAATTTGTAATCTGTAGATGGTCAACTAAAGCCCCAACATACAACCTACTTGAGATGCTAACCACTCTCAAGACCCAATTTGTATTCTATGAATCATGAACTAAAGGATGAACATAGCATGTGTAATGTCAAATATGAATAATATCAATCTTGTCATTCACCTCAAATGAGCATCCCAAGTAGTCCGACATAATTTATGTGCATTTTTCCAACATGGATTTTTCTTTTGGTGAGTAAAGAGTATGTGACATGCCAAGATGACCACTTTGGGAAGGGAAACCATAGCTACTATAAACATAACAATAGTAACATGAGATGCTCCATTATGTAGCTTTCCATATTTTCAAAACCACAATCCATTCACATCCCATTTCTCATGAGTAAATCCTAATTCTCCAAACTCTAAAAACTATAAATTATCATAACTCACTTTCATATCTCTGCAATTTTCAGAGTAAGTTCCAACTAAACTAAAATATGAAAACCTAGAGCTCAAAAGTAGATATCTCTCTCATACTAAAGTATTTATTCCTAACCTAAAAAGATCTACATACCTTCATATCATTTTACTATCATTTTACTGAATTCTCCTTAGCCTTCAATCTAAGTACCAATGGAATCAAAATTGAAGAATGAAAATCATCCTATGCATTTGGGAATTGGAAGCTGATGTACTTCAAGAAATTTTGGAATTTCTCTCAAGTCCTTCTTCTCTCTATCTCTCTATCACCGGGTTCCTCTCATGTCCCCTGCATCTTTCACAAAGATCAACAAAGGTGGAGAAGGAGAGAGACTGGAGAATAGATTAGGTTATATATAAATAGAAAAGACTTAGTATTATGATATGTTAAATTTAAAGTTATGGAAAATTTTGTAAAAGATATTGACGTATTTAGACTTTGTAAGTATCTAAATGTTCTTTAATATGAATATATGGAGATCCTTCAAGAATTTGGATAATTGTTTCAGTGTGAGAAAGATGGAATTTTCATACTTGATCTTGTAAGAATTTGATTTTTTTTCTTAAATAGAATATAAAAGTGATAAATTTTATATTTATAAGAATTTAAAATTTTTAGTGTTTAAAGATTTAAAATTTACTCAAATGAGGTAAGAAATGTTAGAGTGTTGTAGTTTTGTAAGTATGGGAAGATGTAGGATGGAGTATTTTATGTTTTTATTCTTTTTATATCAATATAATTTCATCTTTTCACAAATGAAAACTACCTAGAGTGATTTGATTATACACCATGCTTGATTTCATACATATTTTACCTCCAATGTGATAAAGATCCATGCAAACTTGTGATGCACATCTCAAGTCTGCAATATTTTGGGACTACTTGAGACAAGTCATTCATATCCATACTTAATTTATAGTCTTCCTTGTACATTCCATGATAAGTTAAATTCCAGGCATTTTCTTTACCATTAGACATAAGATCAATTTTCATATGATCCCTTGCATGAGTTAGCAAGAATGTTTACCATTAGATCAATTGGATCAAGCAAGAGAGTAGAGTAGAAGCAACATCAGCCCTACACCCAATCTTTATGACAATTCATATTCATTAAACTATCACCTCTTTGTGCTCATTACATCCCTTACCAAGAGAGTGAATAGCAACATAGTTGTTTGAGTATCAACTCTAGGAATTATTATGTCTTATTATTATAATAGATCAGTTTGATATTCTTACACCAAAGTGTTTTGGTGCTATTTCTCTTGGTATAAGAGTATTCTTAGATATCCATCTAGATTTCTAAATTGGGTTTTCTTGTAAGTGAATGTTGAGAATACTTTCAATAGCATCCTATGTGTATTCATCTTTTGAGAGATTAGTAAAGCTGGTTTGATCCTTAGCACATTTTGTTTCTTTTTGTTGTACTCCAAAAATTATAATTTTTTCCATTACTATCATCATGGCTTCTCACAAGGAGTTAGTGTTCTTCTATCAATTGTCAGTACACAATAAGCAATCTCTTAAGAAGACATCTATTGGACATATCTTATTTTCAAGCTCTTTTATCTACTACTTTGGCTATATTAGGTTGTGTTTTTCAACCCTTAGCAAACCAAATTTAATATTGTGAGCTTGATAGTCTAGATTAAGCAAACATTTCAATACTTGACAATTGAGTTTCATTTTGTAAGCTTGACAGTCAAGGTGTCAAAGTGTAGGGCATGATCTCTTTTAGGTTTTCCTCCTCACACTTAGCTTCAAAAGAGGATTTATATCTACATACAGCTCACTTCTTCTTGGAGTACTAATAGAGTCTACAGATTTTGTCACACACTTTTTAGACCTTTCCCTTGCATATGTTATTCTTCATGTGTATGACCTTCTCCAACTAGGGGATTTATAGTTGGTATTTGGTTTACTTTCCTTTGCTCTTCTCCGCCAACCAACCTCTCTACTTTGCACAGTTTTTCTTTCTCCAACCTTCCTATCATGTTTAGGAACCTTTGAGAGGAAGATCATACGTGTCTTTGGTGATATTATTAGACCAAGGATTAAAGCATGTAATAGGGAACTTAGCGCGAACATCTCTAATATCTTGTATGGAAAGGTAGTTCTACGAAGTATGAAAGAGATAGCATTTTGCTATCTCTTTCAACTATTTAGAAACACTTATAGTGTTTCTAAGTAGTTGGATACTTTTTTCACTTTTACTTTCTTTTCTTTGAGGTTTTTGATAAGGTAATCTTAGTGATGTATATAATAGAGGTGGAAGAAAGATCCTTTCCTCTCCAACTTTTAAGCGTTCGGTACCCATGTCCGGTTGGCAGGGCGGTTATACCATTGCCTTGAAGATCCAATGCAAACAGCATCAGATCGACAAGATTTATCTCGCTGATGCTTCCGCTCAATGAGTTCTCATAGAGCTCTATCTGATGCAAAGTCGATGGTAATTTAGGGATGCCCGGATAGTGAATTCTTCCCCAATCTAAGAATACTCAAACGTTCCAGTAGGTGCAAGTTGTCAGGAATCCTGCCGGTAAAACTGTTGTCAGTCAAATCCAGAATAGTTAAGGCTGCCAGAGAACTCTCGAAGACAGCTGAATAGTCACTCGTGTTTGAGTAAATCAATCCTCTCTACACTGGATCACAAGGGACGATGTCCGGTACATCCTGCCAATCTCTTAGGATCCCTTGTTTATCGAACAAGCTTGCGCTTGAACGTTAAAAGGCTCTCGGCCTCCGATTTAAGAGCGTCACTGGTCCTGCAACAGGGCATAGCAATGCCCATCACCAAGAACACTCATTTAGTTTCCATTGAGGATCTCTCACACTATCCCCTCTAAATTTTCATTCTCTTTAAGGCATTGGATATTAGAAATCAAATACAATCGGGTTCTCTACTGCTAGCCGACACCAGTCAAGGAGCACCTCAATGTGCTGAAATGTCACACTTGATATATGCCGGATGTGCTATGACTGCTTCCACGAAAACCTTCTTCTGTTCAAAGATTGTAAGGAACGTAGCGAAGCCCTGCCACCACGTTGCCTACCTCCGTAAGCCACGTGACAATTTAGTCCCGAGCAAGACCCGATTAAAGCAAAGTCATACTACATTATAGTTAGTAGAATAGAATCTCTCTTCACGAGTCATATTTGACGAAGTCAAATGGGTCATTCAACTTCCAACATCTTTACTTGACGACGAAGGCCCAACGTATCTTTCCATCCGTGGAGTCACGGATGGAAGGAGTGAATCTGGTATCCACAGGAATGACAAAGTGAACGCGCCAACTTTTCACTGTCATATGTCGACGAAATCCGTCTATTTTAAGGAACGAACTGACGCGTTCGTACTGTGAGTGAGCCGTGCCGGAAGCTCTAAATGTGAGAGGAGTCGAGAAAAGTATTTCCTTACAAACAGCTATGAACTTTCTACGGTCAGTTCGTGTACATTCATGATACCTGTACAATTCACGAGTTGATTTTTTTCTTTCATGGGATTCTTAATGTTAGATGTCATTCTTAATGTTGGATGTCATTCTTAATGTTGGCTGTGATGAGCTCCAATAGTAAGTAAGTACTACACCGAAGGCATACACATCACTTTTACCCGTCAGGATGGAACTCACCACGGATGCCGGATCCATGTAGCCGCATGTATCCACCGCATTGTGATATGAGTGGCATCGACAGCGAGAGCCAACTTGGAGATACCAAAGTTTGCAACCTTTTCGTTCAAATTGTCATCTAGAAGGATATTCGCAGACTTCGCCGAGGGGTTTCGCCGAGGAATGGAGATAGTCCAAAGCACTTGCAGTCTCGAATGCGATTTGAAGGCGCTGGTCCCAAGTCAGAGGACTTCCTCCTTTCTTTCTTTGCAAATGCTCTTCCAATGTGCCGTTTCGGATGAATTCAAATACAAGTAGAGCATCTTTGTTGACGAGGCAGCAGCCCAGAAGTCGTACCAGATTGCGGTGATGGACCTGTGATAGAATTTAACCTCATTCAAAACTGACTTTTGACTTCTGACGTAGACCCATCTCGTCTGCTCTTTTTGATGGCAACTACCATCCATCACAAATCGTCCGACCCCTATCTGGTGCTCTTCCCAGAAATCGTTAGTTGCTCTCCGGAGCTCCCGCAAGGACATCAAAGTGGTGGAATCCCTGTCTAGCAACGCCGTTATGTGTTCGATATCCTTCTGGTGAACTTTTGCATTCACTCTCCTGCACCATATCCATCCAAGAACCAGACAAATGCGTCCTGATAAGATTACTCCTGTGACCACAATCAAAACGATTACCGAGGGTTCTACACCTTTCCGAGTCGCAACAGAGGAATCAAGAGGATCTCCACACAGCATGTTGTTAGCAAAGAAAGCTACTTCCCTAAGTGCCTGTTGTGAAGGATGGAGTGCTTCCGACAGCAAGTTGTTGGAGAGGTCAAAATGGACACGTTCTGACATATTCCCACATGTTGCAGGTACAAATCCCTCTAGGAGATTGTTGGACAAATCAAGATACTTCAGAGAAGGCAGTCGATCATCACCATCACCATCACCACTATACTGGCCCGATATGATCCGGCTATAGTTGCGTCCGCTTAGGTCCAACGTTTCCAAGTGCACCAATTTCCCTAGCTTGGTAGGCAGGCTGCTCCTATCTAGAGCTCCCTCAACTCGGAAATTTTGAAACATATTTTGCACTAGCAACTTACTGAAACTCAAAAGATTGCGGCTGATATCTAATACCTCTAGATTGCTCCAGCTGGTAATCGCAGTCATATTGATGTCCCCTGTGAGAAGGTTTCCTCGGAGTCGACGCTCACGTAAACTTGTCCGTATAAGGCTGCTGGAAAGTTTCCCTCTAAGCGATTGTTGGACAAATCCAAAATTCTCAAGGCCGGGGACTCTTCAGCCGGGAAAATTTTTGAAGGGATGTCTCCATCTACACCACTCCCGCGAAGATCCATGACTTATAGATGAGGAAAGCTAGCATGGGGATTTGATGAAGCAAGAGTCAAAACTTTCCCAACGGACAAGTTGTTGCCTCCCACACGAAGTTCCAGCAAGTTGGGGAAGTTCGCACTCAATAAGCTATCCGTACGTCCTGAAAATCTGTTGTTCTGAAGACAGAGATATTCCAAATTCGCTGTCTGAGGACTTCCAAACTTCTGGAATTGGACCCACCAAATTGTTATTGCTGAAATCCAGAGTCTGTATGGTCCCAGTGACTAAACTATCCTCTAGGAATTCGGTCATGTTAAGCTCACCACTCAAATAATTGTGGGAGCAGTTAAAATAAGACCTGAATCTGAAACCGAGAAGTCCACTGGGAATGCATCCACTGAGATTATTTCTCGATAAAACTATATATCTATTTACCCAAGGTCCATGAGGAATTTTGCCTTAGAATTATGTTCCACCCTTCCATTACAGACACAATTTTCTTGATTAAAATTACTTTATATCAACCCGTATTACACTCACCAATGAAAAATATTACAACACTACAATTCCTCATGGATCTATCAAGGTATGGATCTATCAAGGTATTGCTTTGATTGATACACACTCAAGATTAAACACACATAATAAAATTAGAGTTATGGAATCCAATATTCAACAATCTCAGTGACTTGCACTTTGAACTTCTCCCAACACTCACCAACACACACACAAGATGGATACTCAAATTTAAGCTGAAACAATGAGCATTAAGTTACAACACTTCACTTTAGTCAACTTTGAAAATATAAATATTGAAAAAAAACTCAATAAAAATGACTCCTTTAAATATGCAAAGCACTTTGACATTAAGTAACAAAACTACCATTTTATACCAAATTTACTAACTTACAGATCCAAAATGACAAACCATATCTTCATATCTACCTCTTCAAATCTCAAATTTGTTTCTACTCCAATTCAATGTCAACCTCAACTTTGGCTTCCAAACCCAATGTTACTCCTATCACCTCCACTTCTTCAAGTCTCTCTAATACCACTCCTACATCTTCTATTTCTACCAGTTCTTCACTTTGAACTAAAAATGCAGACATGGGTAACCTATCTACTTCTTTGTCCTACAATCCACTCTTCTCTAATGTCTTAGGTAACTCACCCGCAGACACCTACACTCCTACTTCTACAACTTTGGGTTTCTTTTCCTCCTTCACACTACTCAAAAGTTTATCTAACTCAGATTTCACTAAATCTAATCTAAAACAAACGTTATCTCCTACTTCTACCATCTTTCTAATTACTCTATCTCTCAAGCAAATCACCAAATTGTTCATATCTACATCCTTTGCCTTTCTCTTCCAAGTTTCCTACACAATAAGCTTCAACTCATGCAGTCTTGCTTCCTCCAACTTTCCTTTTGCTTTTGTACTCAACATTGCTCTCATTCTCCCAATGACTTCTCCTACCTACTCCAATGCATGCCCCCAAGAGCGTTCCACCTTCAATTCTTCTCTATATATTTTCAACTCGTCTTCCTACTTGGCTACTAGCATCTTCTTCTCCTCTGCATACTAAGCAATCTGACGCTCAACACTTCTTACCAGACTTTGTAGTCTTTGTTCCTCTTGGTGTCTGATCATTAACTCCCTCTACCATGCTTGGTCTTTTTCTGTTGTGCTCTTCTTTAGGCTTTCTAACTCTTGCTCCATCATAGCCGCCATTGCCTTTGCCTTCCATAAGACTACATCCACCCAAGTTCTTCAGCTTCTTCTTCTCTTTGAGCTAACCTTTCCTTCAATTCTCTTGCTTCTTCCATCAAATACCTCATCACTTGCAACTCATCCTTTACCTCCCAATGATCTTCCTATATCTCTTTCTTCTTCTGCTTCAATTGCAGTAACAATAGACACACAATTGTTGACAAGTACACCACTCCATCAAAGTCTTCATCTCCATCTTGATATTTGTACTTGGCCTCCATTGGCGCTTCTTCAATAGGGACCTTACCCCAAAGTCGTGACCTTTGTACCCTTCAATGTCACTTCTTCCAAGCTTGCCTCTTCTTCCTTCTCTTGGCTCAGACGTGCATCTCCAACCTGCAATTATCTCTTTGACCTTACTCCCTTCTAGACTACCTTCTTTGGTTTTTCATCTAGTCTTCTATAGGTAACTCCAAACAAGGGGTATCTCCTCCTTTCATAAAATCAATCAGATACCTCATCACTTGCAACTCATCCTTTACCTCCCAATGATCTTGTTGTATTTCCTTCTTTATCTACTTCAACTGTAGTAACAATGGACACACAATTTTTGACAAGTATGCCACTCCATCAAAGTCTTTGGCTTTGTCTTGATGTTTGTACTTGGCCTCCATTAGTGCTTCTTCAACATGGCTTTTACCCCAAAGTTGTGATCTTCATACCTTCAACATCACTTCTTCGAAGCTCACCTCTTCTTCCTTCTCTCAGCTTGGACCTATAGCTGCAGCCTTTAGTAATCTTTTCAACCTTACTTCTTTTTGGACTACCTTCTTTGGTTGTTCATCCAGCTCTTCTATAAGTAACTCCAAACAAGTGGCATCTCCTCCTCTCATATTATCAATTGCCGCATGGAATTCTACATCATCTTTTGTCATCCATACATCAACTAACTATTGAACTTAATCTTCACCTTCACTCTCACTGCCAAACTCCTCACTTTGCAATGTGATTTCATCTTCTATGGAGTCTTCTCTCGTTGACTCTGTCTCTCCTTCATACTCTATTCCCAAAGATTCTTCTATCACCACCTCCTTACCTTGCAGGTTTAGTCCTTGTATCTTTCATGGTGGAAGGGGTAATACCACTCCTTTGGGTTTGGCCCACTTTTTTATCTTTGGACTTCTTCCTTCCACCATCTTCCTTTGTTCAGTCTTGGTGAAATGATTGTCACTAAACTGCAATTGAAAAATATATCATTGCTCCTCATCATCCACTTCACATCAAAGATTGGGATGGAAGTGTGAAACCATCCGATGCTTCTCCTTCATGGTCAATAAATTTAACCTCAGGTAGAAATGTGTTGCAAATGGTATGAAGTAGTGTGGCGGTGAATTTGTCCTCCAATTGACAATCATTTGTTTTGTTCTCCAATGGAAGCACTTTGCTCAATTCACCTTCTCTCCTATAAACATTTGGTGGAAGAAGACCATCTGCTGCATATTCATGTACGTCATTTTCTCTAGCTTGAAAATTGTTATTAGCGCACTTACAATGCTTTGCTTAATTGGGTCCCGATAGGACTCCACTTTATAGCCATTGTTGCTTCATGAAGCAAAAAATGAATTCCTAATTTTTGCAATCTCTTCCAAGGCTTCACACTTCCAATTGAAGGGTGACTCCAATTGAATCTCCCACTACCTTTCCCAAGACTAGCTTCCAATCTGACTCAATCCATTGAGCTGTATTTCCTCTCTTCCCCATTACTTTGGTGCCTTCCTCATGATTACTAGCAACTATCTTTGCCATGAAACTCAAAAACTCACATTCCATTTCCAAGCCAAAAATGTAATATAAAGTCTGCTAAGGACTTTGATTCTAGCTACTACGTCTAACCGCCAAATTGCAAAACTCCTCACTATGAATGCATTCTTACTCTTCTTTGCCATTATCTGCTCACGAGTGCTTTGGTGTTGGAAGACTATCCCTTCTCTTGGACATAACACTCTAACCTCTTTTGGACTTTGGAAAAATTCACTCTCAATCTGCTTTGTGACTCGCATTCCTGCAGGATAATTATTCAAAGGGATAAGAACCGTCTTGACATGTTTGATTTCCCCTGGTGCAGTCTTAATTTTATAGCGCTTCAAGGCGCAATCATTCTTTAGTCAATTTTGAAATTGACTCTCAATTCTTCTACATGTCTGGTTCTTATCACTCTCAAAGTATTCTTATCTTGCCTCATCCATTTCTTTAAGTGTACTTTCTTGGCTAGTCTACCCTAACAAAAAGTTGTTATAGCATCTTCATATTGGGCTAAACTTCTTGCTCCAAAGACGCACTTCTTTGGTTTAGTCTCTTTATAAGTCCCCTCCAAGTACTTCCTCTTCTGACCCAAAGTATACTTCTTTTGGTTTACTCCAAAGACACATAAGTCCATTCTTTTCTTCTTCTTGTGGCTGCAATTCAATTTTCTCAATGCACTTCTTCTTCAAAATTCATCAAAAAATAAAATATGGTACCACACTTTGGGTATGGAGTGGGTACCACAAAAATGTGTGTACCTATGAAAAAGTAAACTAGTGCATTTATTTCCATAAAGATGATATAGGTTATATGACGGATCCCATGGTTGAGTTATTGCCATGTGAGCAATCTATGTGCATTTAAGTGACTAGCCATGTGGATTATGATCTTATCCTTTTCAAGGGCTTTGATGTATAAAGATGGTGGAGAGTTGAGAGAAAGGTGTGTTTTAGTTTGAAGAATCTTGAGCAAGAGGAGGACATTGCGAGTGAGAGTTGTAAGAGAGCATGAGCATTAGAGTGTCATGAGAAGCATTTGAGCATGAGATGTCCCATACTCTCAATCTGCCACTCTTGAATCCTTTTCTCATCAGGCTTTAGATTCTCCACCATGATGGCTTATAAGACTAGATGGCGGTACATTTTGGGGTGGCATTCATGGAGTTTGTGATGGAAAACCCAGATCTTGTTGTCCTTCCAGTTCTTACTTATGATTTGATCTATGACTTGACAATCTATGTACTCTTATATATGGAAAATGACTTAATATTGTTCAATGGCTTCAAATTGGAAATGTGAGGTCCATTTGTCAAAAAGAGAATCAACTAAATGACAAAAAAGTGTAAGTGATTGGATCCCAAGAGGATAAATCTAGAGATTTTCACCATCAAAGGAGTTAAGGGAAGGCATTTGAGGAGAGGAGAGCATGGTTGGAGAGAGGAGCTGACAAGCTACAATTTGAAAATAAAATACAAATGATTTGAGTGGATTTGATGAGAGATATGATCTATTGAATCAAAGGGTGTAGAATACATACCCATGAGCAAAAAATAAATAATTTGGAAGCTTATGAAACATTTTCATAATTTGTAAATGGATTTGGAGATTAAAAAGAGTGCTTATAGTTTGAGACCAATAAATTTTACATTCTGATTAATTTGAAATCATATCTGGTTAACTGAAGTTATAGCTCTAGAAAGTGAGGTGTTGGAGATGAGATGTTGATAAAGTTTGAAATTTTGGTCACTCCTAAAGTTATGGTTTGAATCACCTTAAGAAAATTTCTAATATTATTGATGGTTAGATCTTGCACTTCTATACAAAGGTTTCATATGAACTCCTTAAATAAATAAATCAAGGTCTTGGATCAAGCATACTTAGGTTTGTAGAACTCACAAGTTAACCCAGCTCAGAATTGATCCATATCTAAGGATTGGAGTTAGATTAGACTATTAAACTTTTCAAGGGGTTAGACAAGAGCGCAACCAACTACTATGGAAATCTGGCCAGCTCTAGATTTATGGAGAGTGAGAGCTAATACAACAACTTACCATAACAAATTATCATAAGTTTAGTAAAGCACTTTTTTCTTTAATCATGATTAAATGTAAATTCTCTCCTTTTTATGACTATGATTGAATATTTTTTATTATTAAAGTGATTTTGAGGAGTATTTGTACCTCTGATCCAAAAATCTAGAAAAAATTGCCAAGAATCAAGATCAAACACTCAATTAAGGATTTCAAAGTTATGGTAGAAATTATTGAAAACTAGCCAAGTTTGAAATCTTGTCAAAGGAGCTATAGTGATCAGATTGTGGCTTGTTTCATACCATTGGGGAGCACACAAGCTTTTCATCGAGTTCTAGATCATTAGAATCAGAGGAGCACAAAAGAATAGTTTTTGTCACTTGAGTTACATAGATTTTTACCCATCAAGAAGATATAGAATTACTCCACTTGGAGTACAAATTGGTTTGAAGGCTGGAGTACAACTTGGAAGAAACTTGGAGTATAAATTGCAATCAGCTTGAAGACATGCCAAAAGGCTCTAAAGTTGACTTCTACCAAAAGCATGGAGAGTTGTTAAATTCTTGTGGTTGGATCCTCTTTATAATAATATGGAGTTTATCGACAAGTTAATCAAGGCCAACAAAGTAGCAAATAGGCCAAATTAGCCTGTAATATTCTAGAAGTATCTAGGAAGCTACTTTGCACCTTCCAAATATTGGGTAATATGCATGCTAAATTGCAACTTCTAGGAGGAAGCTTTTGGGAATCTTCTCCACTAGCTTAGTTTGCACTCCAAGTATGTAGCTTCTAGAAGGAAGCTTCTTAACTAGCTTAGCTTGCATGCCAAGTAAACAACTTTTAGAAGGAAACTTCTTAGGAAGCTTCTTGGTTAACTTGGCTTGCAATCTAAGAAATTTGCATTAGGAAGCTTCTCAAGAGTCTTGTATGCTCCTTATAAATATTAAAGCTCAAGCCCATATTAGACATTCAAAGTTTCCTTCATTCAAATGTCCCAATGTGATCTCCCACTCCAATCTTTTGTTCTCTTATTTCTCTCCTTGATCTCAATCTTTTACATTGGTATCAAAGCATGAATGGGATGGATGGAATCTATGGACCACCAAATCTATTTCCACCAAACCATTTGGATTTCATATTTGTGGATTACCCGAGCATTATTCTACATAATTCATCACCTCCCGCTTTGGGCAGAATTTTTTAAATACAATCACCTTGTTAGATGAACACTTGATACTTCCAATTGTAACTTATGAAGAATGGGGGAAATGTTGCATCAACATGTTAATTTAGATAAATTGTAGGTAATTTGATAAAGTAATAACCATGGTGGTAATATCCAAACTTGTCATTGTTATGTAGTAATAAATTGAGCACTTTACTTAATTGTTGGAAGAACAAGACCATCAACAACAAGAGCAAATAAAAAGAGCAACATTTTGAGAAAGAGAAAAGTGAATCCAATTTCCAAAATCTTAGGTATTCAAAGGTAAGAATTTCCCTGAGCACTATGGAAAATTTTATATTTAATTGTAAATGTTATTTTGAGGCTACAAATCTTTAAAATAAATATAAAATAGATTCTCTTAGCTTCAAGCCAATTAGATGGAGCGGCAAAACTATAGTAATAGTTCCAAGTGGAGCGAGCTGAACAAAAATTCATCACACCAATCTTGGAGGAATTCAAGAGTGAAATAATTGGGCAATTCCAAGTGATAAATGCCACACAAGCAGCACAAGATAAGTTGACAAAGTTTGAATAGATTGGTCAATTTGTGAGGAGCTTGAAGTCACAAACCAAATTAGAAATGATTATGCAAGAGCCAAAACACTTGGAGGAAGCCATGCAGTTGACTGAGCGCATTGACTCCTTGGTTTTGACTTTGACCTTCACAAAACCTACCAACACATTACACATGGGTAGAGGAGTTGGCACCAATAGAGATTGATACTATCCACTAGAGACCACTTGGCATAGCAGATCAGGGAAAGATTACAACAAAATGGTGGTTTCTTTTACCAAATTGGACATCGTATTGTTGAATGTCCACAAGAAGAATGACCTCAATAAATCACCCAAATGGAGTTTGTGGAGCAAAATGATCATGGAAACAAGGAATTTGAGTAGCAGATTTCAAGCCACCTATTGAGAACTTGATTAGTTCAAATAGGGTTAAAGGCTCAACCTATGTAAGTTTACTTCAATTGCAAGGTATGATATTTGATTGTGGTTGTAGGATTTAATTCATTTTGGAAGTTCAAAGAATTACATGTTTATGCAATTAGCAAATGAATTAAGTATTCCTATCATGCTAATAATTGGAAGTAGATTGATGATGGCGGATGGTAGAAAGGGTTCTGCATTCCATACTTCACATCTTATTACATTCAAGATTGGGAAAAATTATTTGGAATGTATGAGGTTTGTAGTGGCATCTCTACACTATGATGTCATTCTAGGTCTACCTTGGCTTGTATGTCATAAGGTTCAATTTGATTGGAATTGATGATAAATTCAAGTACAACATCAAGATAGGAATTTCTGATTATGTTGTTTGGCACCCTTGAGTAAGACATCTAAGCATAGTCAGTCCCAAGATGAGAAGTTTGCCAAGAGTCAGTCCCAAGATGAGTTTGCCAAGAAAGCAGCCATGGAGTAAGCTTTGAAGGAAGATAAGTCCCAAGATGGAAATATTGTAAGTAAAGCAACCATAGAGCAAGCTTTGGAAGAAGATAAATCTATTTTTGCAATGTGGATCAAGCCTATTGCGCATGGAGGATCTAAGGAGGACCAAAAGCCTCATCAAGCAATGGTTGATCAAATAGTCCATGAGTTTTTATATGTTTCCATATGATCTGCCAAAGAGATTACCCTTTGATCATGATATGCACTTCAAGATTGAGTTTTTACCAAAAAGTACTCTAGTGAGTAGACCAATCTATCAACTCTCACCAAAGGAGTTGGATGAGCTTTGAATAACACTAACAGAGTTGTTGGAGAAGGATTTTATACAACATAGTACATCTCCTTGAGTAGCATTGGTACTATTTGTTTCAAAGAAAGATAGAGGACTTTGCTTCTATATTGATTATCATGGCCTCAATAATCAAATAGTGAAGAATGCATATCCCTTACCTCAAATTGATGATTTGCTAGATCAATTGACTATTGGCAAATTGAGGTAGAATATGCAAATCATATGCAAGAAGTCTTAAGATGACTATGTTAGTGAAAGTTTTATTGCAAGAAGTCAAAGTGTGTTTTTTGATAGAAAGAAGTTACTTTCTTGGGTCACAAGATCTTATGATAGAGGAACAGGAGAAAATGAAGGCCATTACAAATTGACTTACTTTAAAGAATGCTATAGAATTATGTGCATTCAATGGATTGGTAAGTTTTTATTGGCGGTTCATCCACTACTATGTTCATATGACTGCACCATTGACCAATGTCTTGGAGAAGAACTTGAGCTCCCAATGGACCACCAAGCACAAAGAAGTATTCCAAAAGTTGAAAATATGGTGTCTTGAAGACCCATTCTTCAACCACATGACCTTCAACTACCTTGTGTGATTGATTTTGATACTTCTAACTTTGCAATTGGAGCCGTGTTGTAGTAGGAATTCTGATATAGGTTAACATCCCATGTCTTTGTGTCTTGTTGACTAAATATCACAAAAAAGAATTACTCTATTTGAGATCAAGAACAACTAGCAATGGTATATATTACCAAGGTATAGAGGCATTATCTCTTGGAGAAACAAGTGATCATGCAAACCGATCATAAACCTTTGTTGTAAACATTACATTTGGAACAAATTAAGAGTTGATATCATTGATGGGAGGAATGACTACAATTTTTTGACATCAAACTTGAGTACAAACCCAATTGGTTCCATGTCATTCTCAATGCCTTATCATGACAACTTGATTTGAAATCTTGTCCCTTCATCATGGCGGCAATTATAATGGTGTCAATCAACTCCAAAGGCCAAATCAAGTTTAGGTTAGCTTTACAACAAAATCTCTTCTTTTAGATGGTATAAGGTCATCTTGTAGCATGTGATAATGAATACAACACCTTCTCCTTCAAAGTGTGTCTTTTATTTTATGAGAACAAATCTATGTTCCAACCAAGAGTGATCTCAAACTTGTGCGCCTTCAAGAAGGCCATGACTTACCAATTGCTAGTATATGGGTGCGTACAAGACTTTGGCTATGCTCCAATGCCAATGGTGGTAACATAACATGGCACAAGATGTTTGAGATTTTTTCCAATGATGTGAGAGCTACTGTAAAAGGCCGAATCCGAGGAGAGAAATAGGAGAATGGAAACTCACATTGGGACACTTGAATGAGGGAAAACTCCAAATGTCTAGCATGAGCTTTGGCTTTGGTATTTATAGGTAGCATACAAGGCCCTTGAAAAGCTTCTCAAGAAGCTTCCTCAAGCTGCTTTCTTAGAGTGCAAGCCAAGTTAACTAGGAAGCTTCTCAAGAAGCTTCCTTCTAGAAGCGGGCTACTTGGCATGCAAGCTAAACTAGTTGGAAGCTTCTAGAAGCTTCCTTCTAGAAGCTATTTACTTGAGGTGCAAGCTAAGCTAGCCGAGAAGCTTCCCAAGAAGCTTCCTAGATACTTCTGGAATATTCTAGGCTAATTTGTCTTATGTGTTACTTTGTAAGCCCAACTAACTTTGTCGTTAAACTCCATATTGTTACATATTCCACCGCTGCTAGTTGGTGAGGTACTCGTTGCCAGTGAAGCTTCAAAGTCCTGGATGGCTATCTATGCATTTTGGAGGTGAGAAAGAGGTTCCATGTGGCATCATGAAAGGGATACACTTTCCAGAGGACCTTATACTCCATATGTTGGTGACGACCTAGTTGAATATGGCAACACGTAAGGATACAGTCAACTTTGTACTCCTCATGATCATTGATAGGGACAGGAAGAGGAGGAGGTTGGACTCAAGAGGAAAAGGAAGAGGGGTTAGGAACAGAGGGTTTCAATTTGGAAATATGAAAGACAGGATGGATATGCATGTGATAAGGCAATGCAAGTTGATAAGCAACAAGAGAGACAATTTGGGTGATATCAAAGGTTCCTATCCAATTAGGGGCAAGTTTACAAACTTGGGTATCAAGTGTGAGAGGGAGGTTACTAGAGGATAACATGACTTATCACCAACTTCAAAGGTGAGATCAAGACGATGGTGGTACGTATATTGTTTTTGGCAATTCTGAGCAACAAGGAGGTGAGACTTAGCTTGTTGGAGAGATTGGGATATAATGGTCAAGAATGTGGAAGTATGAGAAACCTGAGATGGAGGTGGAGCAAGAAGAGAATCTGGAACAAGTGGATCTTGGCCAAAATTGAGAAAGAAAGGAGAAAATCCGGTGCTTGCCTGTTTGGAATTGTAGGCAAATTCTGCAACTGTAAGACATTCATCCCAATTGGTATGGTGGACATTGACAAAGGCACGCAACATATCCTCCAATGTATGATTTGCACATTCAGTTTTTCCATCAGTTTGAGGATGATAGGCCATGGACAAAGTAAGCTTGGTGCCAAGTATTTGGAAGAATGCTCGCCAAAACTTCCCGGTAAATCGAGGATCATGGTCAGAGATGAGTACACGTGGCATCCCATGATGCTTGAAGACATTGTTGAAGTAGATTTGCGCTAAGGTTGGAGCATCCACATTATCACAGATTGGTGCCAAGTGGATTTGCTTACTAAGCTTATCCACAAACACCATGATTGCGGTGTGTCCTTATTTTGTCTTTAGTAAGGATATGATGAGATCCATGCTCCCAGCGAGCAGATGGAATGGCAAGTGGTTGAAGGAGTCCGCTTGGCTTTTGGTTGCTAGCCTTGTTACGTTGGCAGCTCTCACACGATCGAACAAATTCTCAAACATCTCATGTCATGTTGGGCCACCACCATTACCGTTGGAGGGTACTCAAGGTCTTGTCTAGACCCATGTGACCCACAATGGGTAAATCATGGGCTTCTTGAAGGCGCACAAGTCAAAGATCACCTTTATCTGGAACATAGATCCGGTCCCCATGGAATATAAAGGCCCTCCTTGATGGAGAAGGTGTTGTACTCCTTATCACATGCCGTAAGGTGACCTTGTACCATTTGGAAGAAGGGATCTTGGTGTAAAGCGGACTGAAACTCATTTTGGACCTTGGAACCTCTCCCTGGGGTCAAGAGCTTAAGCCCTTTTTTGTCAGTTTTCTTGTCAGTTTTTTTTTTTGAAAGCATCAATTGACACGGTTGAAATTGCCGCTGTGATGAGAGGAAAAGACTTCAAATCAGGTCGTTGTGATAAAGCATCAAAGATGACATGGAACCAACCTGGTTGTGCTCAAGTTTGATGTCATATAGTTGGAGTTGTTCCTCCCATCGATGATGTTGACTCTTCATGTGTTCCAAGTGTTAGGTTTGCAACAATGGTTTGTGATCAGTTTGCATAATCACTTGTTTCCCCAAGAGGTAATGCCTCCATACCTTGGTGGCGTATATCTCCATTGGTACTAGCTCCTCCACTTGTGTGTAGTGTATTGGTAGGCTTTGTGGAGGTCAAGGTCGAGACCAAGTTGTTGCCACCAAGGAATCAAAATGTTTGGCCAACCGCATGGCTTCCTCCAAGTGTTGTGGCTCTTGCATGGTTACCTCTAATTTGGTTCTCGCCTTCAAGCCCTTCACAAATCAATCCAAAGCTTCACCTTCCAGTATATTTGGAATTTTCATGATGGTGTTTTGGAATTGCATGATGTAACTTCTTACAGAGCCAATTTGTTTCAACTCTGCCAACTTATCCCGTGTAGCTCGTGTGGCATTTATAGCTTGGAATTGACTAATTATTGCGCTCTTGAATTCTGTCCATGTCAAGATTAGTATAACTATTTTTCATTGGCTTGCTCCACTCGGAATCTCCACCATAGCTTTGCTACTCCATCCAATTGGCTAGAAGCCAAGAGGATTTGTTTTTGCTCATCTTGTAGATTGGTAGCTTCAAAATAACGTTCACAATCAAACACAAAATTCTCCATTGCACTCAAGAGATTCTTGCCTTCAAATACCTTGGGTTTAGGGAATCTGATCTGATCTCCTTCCCAAATTTGTACTCTCTCCACTTGCTCTTGTCGCCAAAGATCTCATTCATCCAACAATCAAGTAAGGTACTCGATTTGTTGTTGCATAGCAAGGTTAACATCAAGTATTGCCGCCATGGTTGCTCCGCTATCACACCACTCCCAATCTATCTAATTTATTAACACATAGAAACAACACGTCCACCATTCTCTATACGTTACAACTGAAGCACCAAGGGTTCCTCAAATATGGTGATCATATGCAAAAAATCTTGCCCAAAGTGCGAGGTGATGAATTGTGTGAAACAATGCTTTGGTAGTATTTCGATGCAAAAATCCCAATGGTTCGTTGGAAGTGGATTTGGTGGTCCATAAATTCTATCCATCCTATTCCTGCTCTGATACCAATGTAAAAGACCAAATCCGAGGAGAGAAATAGGAGAATGGAAACTCACAATTGGGACACTTGAATGAGGGAAAACTCCAAATGCTTAGCATGAGCCTTGGCTTTGGTATTTATAGGTAGCATACAAGGCCCTTGAGAAGCTTCCTCAAGCCGCTTTCTTAGAGTGCAAGCCAAGCTAACTAAGAAGCTTCCTTCTAGAAATGGCCTACTTGGCGTGCAAGCTAAGCTAGTTGGAAGCTTCTAAAAGCTTCCTTCTAGAAGCTACTTACTTGAGGTGTAAGCTAAGCTAACCGGGAAGCTTCCCAAGAAGCTTCTTAGATACTTACGGAATATTCTAGGCTAATTTGTCTTATGTGCTACTTCGTAAGTCCGACTAACTTCATCGCTAAACTCCATATTGTTACAGCTACCAACACAACAAGGCCAAGAACCAAAACTCAAGTGGTCTCCTTCAACCACTCCCTATTCCATCTGCTCAATAAGAACATGTGAGCTTAGATCTCATCACATCCTTTCCCAAGACAAAGCAATATCACACAGCAAGTGTGATGTTTGTGAATAAGCTTAGTAAGCAAATTAATTTGGTACCAAATTTTGATACCATGGATGCTCCAATATTGGCATAGATCTACTTTGACAATATTTTCAAGCATCACGGGATGCCTCATGTACTCATCTCCAATCCTAGTTTCATTGGAAAATTTTGGCAAGTACTCTTCTAGATACTCGGCATCAAGCTTACTTTGTCCATGGGCTATCATCCTCAAATGGATGGACAACCCAAACATGAAAATCACACCTTGGAAGATATACTTTGTTCCTCTATCAACATTCACTCTACCAATTGGGATGAATGTCTTATAGTTGTTGAGTTTCCATACAATAATTCCAAACATGCAAGCATTGGGTTCTCTCATTTCTTCCTTAATCAACCAAGGCACACTTGTTCTAAATTACCATCTTGCTCCTTGTCCATCTCATGTCTCTCATACTTCTACCTTCTTGACCACCTATATCCCAATCCTTCTAATCTCATCTCCTTGCTGCTCCAAATCATCAAAAACAATATGTGTACCACCATCATCATGATCTCATCGTTCAACTTGATGATAACCTCATACGCTCCTCTAATAACCTATCTCTCTTACTTGATACCCAAGTTTGTAAACTTGCTCCTAATTAGATAGTACACTTTGATATCACCCAAATCATTTCTCTTGTTGCTTATCAACTTGCATTGCCTTGTCATATGCACATCCATCCTATAAAAGATCAAGACCAAGGAGAGAAATAGGAGAATAGAAGATAACATTGGGATACTTGAGTGTAGGGAACTCCAAATGCCTAGAATGAACTTTGGCTCTAGTATTTATAAGGAGTATACAAAGCTCTTGAGAAGCTTCTCAAGAAGCTTCCTTGAGCCGCTTCCTTGGAGTGCAAGCCAAGTTAACTAGGAAACTCCTCAAGAAGTTTCCTTTTAGAAGCCACCTACTTGGGCATGCAAGGTAAGCTATTTGTAAGTTTCTAGAAGTTACCTACTTGGAGTGCAAGCTAAGCTAGTTGGTGCAAGCTAAGCCCAAGAATTTTTTTAGATACTTCTAGAATATTCTAGGTTAATTTGTCCTACTTTCTACTTTGTTATTCCTAACTAACTTCATCACTAAACTCCATATTGTTATATATTCCCTCACTGCTAGTTGGTAATGTCCTCATCTCTAGTGAAGCTTCAAACTCCTGGATGGCCTTTTTTGCATTTTGGGAGGTGAGAAAGAGATTGTTCCCATGTGGTATCATGAAGGGAATACCCTTTCCAAAGGACCTTGTACTCCATATGTTGTCGGCAGCCTCGTTGGATGTGACAACACGTAAGGATATGATCAAATTTGTACTCCTCATGATCATTGATAGGGACAAGAGGAAGAGGAGGTTGGACACAATAGGAAAAATAAGATGAGTTAAGAACAAAGGGTTTCAACTTCAAAACATAAAAGACAAGGTGGATGCACATATGATAAGGCAAGGCAAATCGATAAGCAATATGAGAGATGATTTGTGTGACATCAAAGGATCCTATTCAATTAAGAGCAAGTTTATGGACTTGGATATCAAGTAGG
This sequence comes from Lunularia cruciata, assembly GCA_948567375.1. Classification (NCBI taxonomy): domain Eukaryota; kingdom Viridiplantae; phylum Streptophyta; class Marchantiopsida; order Lunulariales; family Lunulariaceae; genus Lunularia; species Lunularia cruciata. The sequence continues at coordinate 71,699,441 of OX419757.1, read as the reverse complement.
AAGGGAAGGTTACTAGATGGGAGCATTACCTTAACACCAACTTGAAAGGTGAAATCACAATAATGGTGATCTGCATATTTTTCTGACAATTTTGGGCAACCAAGAGGTGAGATTTGGCTTGTTGGAGGAATTGGGATATGGTGGTTAAGAAGGTTGAACTATGAGGGACATGGAATGGAGGAGGAACAAGAAGAGAATATAGGACAAGTGGATCTTGGCAATTATTGTATTTGGAAATGTAGTTTATTCCTGTTTGGAATTATTGTATGCAAACTTCACTACTGCAAGACATTCATCCAAATTGGTATGGTGAACATTGACGAAGGTACAAAGTATATCTTCCAAGGTGAAATTTTCACATTGTCATGTTGTGGTTTGTGTAACTATGGAAAAGTAAATTAGTAAAGTTTATCTCTATATTAGCAGAGTAGTTGTATGATAGATCCCACAATTAAGCTATTTGCCATGTGAGCAATCTATGCACAAGTATCAATTTGCCACATGGATTATGGTCTTGTCTTCCTTGAGGACTCTTTTTTATATAGGTAGTGGAGAGTTAAAAGGAAGTGTTTTTTAGTTGGAGGAGTCTTGAGCAAGAGGAGGATGTTGAGAGTGAGAGTTGTAGTAGACCGTGGAGGTTGGATAGTAAGAGAAAAATTGAGTAGGAGATGTTCCATGCTCACAATTTGTCAATCCCAAATCCTTTTTTCATCAAGCTTCAGATTTCTACACCATGATGGCTTATAGGATGGATGGTGCTACATTTGGGGCGGTATTCACAAAGTCTATGACAGAAAACCAGATCCTATTGTCCTTCCGGTGCTTACTTACAAGCAAGTCTAAGACTTGACAATCTATGTGCTCTTGTAGTTGGTGAATGACTCAATTTTTCTCATGAGTTTCAAGATGGAGTTGTGTGACCCACTTGTCAAAAAGTGAAGAGGCTAAATGACAAAATTGCAAGAGATTGGGTTTCGATGATAAAGTTTGGAGTTTTTTGAACATCAAGGGAGTTCGGGGAGGGCATCAAAGAGAGAAGACTATGGTTGGAGGGAGGAAATGATAGGCTATAATTTGGAGAGGCTAGTATTTTTGGTGGCTACGGTTTGCATTGCTATGCAGAATTTTCATATGAATTCCTCAAATAGACAATTCAGGGTTTTTAATCAAACGTATTTATATAGCTCACAAGTTAGCCTAGCTCAAAAATTTATCCATATCTAGAGTTTGGGGTTGAATTAGGGTATTAAATTTATAGATAATCCAAAAAGTGCACAACCAACTACTGTGAAAATTTTGATTAACTTGGGGTCTATAGAGAGTGAGAGCCAATGCAACAAACTCTCCTGAAATACTATTGTAAGCTCTCTATAGAGCATTTCTATCTTTTATCATCATTGAGTGTCAATTCTCCTATTTGTGTCTCTATGATTAAGGATTTTAGATTTTTGAAATGTTTGTGAGGATTAGATGAACCTTTGATCCAAAAATCTGGGAAAAGTTACCAAGAACCATGAGCAAGCCCTAAATTAGAGATTTCAAAATTAAGGTAAAATTACAAAAAATTGGTCAAGTTTATGAGCTTTTTAGGTGAGTTTTAGTGACCAAATTGTGGCTTATTTTATATCATTGGAAAGCTTATCTCATAGGATTTCCATTGAATCCTAGAGCATTGGAATATAAATCATATAAAGGAAGTTAAGCACATCTAAGTTACATAGGATTTTCCTTATTAATAATATATAATGTCACTCCACTTAGAGGATATTGGGTGAAGGTGGAAGTACATATTGGAGGAAACTTGGAGTACAGATTGAAATTGGCTTGATAACAAAGCAAGAGTGCTCTAAAGCTGAAGTTTGACAAAAAGCACATAGAGTTGCTATTGGATTCTTATGATTGGATCTTCTCTGTGCTTGCATGCCTATTTGTACCCCCAACTAGTTTAGATTGGTGTGAGGGCATTTCCCTTAGGTTATTTCTTTCTAGGACTATTATGTATTTCTCATTGGTAATGCTAAAAGTGATAACTAGCAAACCAAGAGTGTGTGCTATAATGATAGGTTAAGTTGCTTGTTACTACCCTAATTTTAACAATATAGAGTTAACGACGTAGTTAGTAAGGCTAATGAAATAGAGAATAAACCAAATTAGCCTAGAATATTCTAGAAGTATCTAAGAAGCTTCTTGGGAAGCTTCCCAGCTAGTTAATTTATGCCCCAAGCAGGTAGCTTCTAGAAGGAAGCCTCTAGAAGCTTCTAACTAGCTTATGTTGCACGCCAACTAAGCGACTTCTAGAATGAAGTGTCTTGAGAAGCTTCTTGGTTAACTTGACTTGCACTCTAAGAAAGCGGCTCAAGGAAACTTCTTGAGAAACTTCTCAAGGGCCTTGTATGCTACCTATAAATACCAAAGCCAAAGCTCATGCTAGGCATTTGGAGTTTTCACTCATTCAAGCGTCCCAATGTGAGCTTCCATTCTCTTATTTCTCTCCTTGGTCTTGGTCTTTTACATTGGTATCAGAGCAGGAATTGGATGGATTGAATTATGGACCACCAAATCCACTTTCACCAAACCATTGGGAATTTCATGTCCAGATATTATCCAAGCATTGTTTCATATAATTCATCACCTTGTGCTTTGGGTAGGATTTTATGCATATGATAACCATGTCTAAGGAACCCTAGATACTTCCGATTGTAATTTATGGAGAACTGTGGACTTGCTATATCTATATATTAATCAATTAGATAAATTAAGGGTAGTGGAATAGAGTAGTAGCTATGGCAGCAATACCGGACGTTATCCTTGCAATGCAACAACAAATTGAGCATCTTACTCTATTGTTGTATGAACAAGACCAACAATGACAAGAAAATATAAAGAGAGCATCAATTCAAGATGGAGAAGATCATATTTGATTTCCAAAACCCAAGGTGTTTGAAGGCAAGAATCTTCCAAGCATGGTGGAGAATTTTTTGTTTGACTACAAACGTTACTTTGAAGCCACCAATCTTCAAGACAAACGAAAACAAATTCTCTTGGCTTCTAGCAAATTGGATGGTGTGGCAAAACTTTGGTGGCAATTTTGAGTGGAGCGAGCTGAATGATTGATTGTTACACCAATTTTGACATGGGTAGAATTCAAGGATGCAATACTTGGTCAATTTCAAACTATAAATGCCACTTGAGCCGTACGAGATAAATTGGTGAAGTTGAAGCAGATTGGTTCAATAAGGAGCTACATCACCCAATTTCAAAATATCATCATGCAAATTCTAGATATCCAAGAAGGTGAAGTTCTGGATCAATTTGTGCAAGGATTGAAGTCACAAACCAAATTGGAGGTGACCATGCGGGAGCCACAAAATGTAGAAGAAACCATGCAATTGGGTAAGTGTTTTGATTCCTTGGTTGGAACAACTTGGTCTTGACCTCGACCTACACAAAGCCTACCAATACACTATGCATGAGTGGAAGAACCGATACCAATGGAGATTGATGTTATCCAACAAAGACCACTTGGTACAAAGATTGCAACAAAATAGAGGTTGCTTTTATTGTCGCCAAGTTGGACATTGCATTGTTAAATTTCTATTTAGGAATAGGCGACCTCGACAAGTTGCTTAGATGGAGTTTATGGAACAGAATGATCAGGGAAACAAAGAATCCCAATAGGAGATTTTGAGCTGCCTATTGGGAGCTTGATAAGCTCCAATGGGATTGAAGGCTCAACCTATGCAAGTTTGCTTCACTTGCAAGGAATGATATCTAATTGGGGTTGTAGGATTTCGGTTGATTTTGGAAGTTTAGAGAATTGCATGCCTATGCAAGGTAGCAAAGGAATTGGGTATTCCTATCAAGCCAATGATTGGAAGTAGATTGATGATGGCGGATGGTAGACAGGGTTCTTCATTCCGTACCTCACATCCTGTTACCTCCAAGATTGGGAAGGAGTATTTGGAGTGTATGAGGTTTGTAGTGGCACCTCCACACTATGATATCATTTTTGGTCTACCTTGGCTTGAACATCATAAGGTTCAATTTGATTGGACCCAACGACAAAAACCCTAAACAACACCAACATAGGAATTTCCTATTGGTTTGTCCGGCACCTCTAAGTAAGACACCTAAGAATATTCAGTCCCAAGATGGGAAGTTTGTAGCCATAAAGCAAACCTTGAGGGAAGATGAGTCCCAAGATGAGAATTTTGCCAGGAAGGCAACCATAGAGCAAGCTTGGAAGAGAGATGAGTCCTTGGAGGGAAGTTGGTTAGTAAAGTAGCCAAAGAGCAAGCTCTGGAGGAAGATAAGTTTGTATTTGTGGTGTGGATCAAGTCGATTGCACAAAAATAATCTAAGGAGTGCCAAGAGCCTCATCAAGAAATGGCTGATTGGATAGTTCAAGAGTTTATGGGTGTGTTTCCAGATGATCTGCCAAAGGGATTACCCTCCGATCGAGATATGCCCTTCAAGATCAAGTTATTTCCAAGGAGTACTCTAGTGAGTAGACCGATCTATCGGCTCTCACCAAAGGAGTTGGAGGAGTTGAAAATAACACTTATAGAGTTTTTTGAGAAGGACTTCATATGACATAGTACCTCTCCTTGGGGAGCACCGGTACTATTTATTCCAAAGAAGGATGGAGGACTTTGTTTTTGTATGGATTACTATGGGCTCAATAAGCAAATCATGAAGAATGCATATCTCTTGTCTTGGATCAATGATTTGCTTGATCAACTAAGTGGAGCATGATACTTCTCCAAGTTGGATCTTTGTAGTGGCTATTGGCAAATTCCTATTGATAAAGAAGATGTGCAAAAGACTACCTTTTGCACAAGGTATGGGCATTTTGAGTGGAGAGTTTTACCTTTTGGACTCACTAATGCTCCATTGGTCTTCATGGATCAGATGCATCGGGTGTTGGATGGACTATTGGATTGGTCCATGGTGGTATTCTTGGATGATATCTTAATCTATAGTAAGATAGAGGCATAACACATGAATCATGTGCGAGAAGTCCTAAGACAACTACAACAATGGAAAATTTACTGCAAGAATTGAAATGTGCCTTTTGGCAGAAGGATGTTACTTTCTTGGATCATAAGATCTCATCAGAGGAGATCAAGATGGAAGAAGAGAAAATCAGGGCCATTACTGATTGGCCTACCCCAAAAGATGCTACAAAAGAATGAGCATTCAATGGATTGGCCAATTTTTACCAATAATTCATCCACTATTTTGCTCATGTGGCTGCATCATTGACTGACATCTTGGGAAAGAACTCGAGCTTCCAGTGGACCACCAAGAATGAAGAAGCATTCTAGAAGTTAAAGTATATGGTGTCTTCAAGACCCATTCTTCAACCATAAGATTCTCAACTACCTTGTGTGGTTGATTTCGATGCTTCTAACTTTGCAATTGGAGCTATGTTGCAACAAGAATTCCCATATGGACTACATCCTATTGCTTTTGTGTCTCGCCAACTAAATACAGCTAAAAGATATTATTCTGCTCAAGATCAAGAACAAATTGCAATGGCATATGGAAGCATTATCTTTTGGGGAAACAAGTGATCATGCAAATTGATCACAAGCCATTGTTGCAAACCTTACATTTGGAACACATGAAGAGTAGACATCATCGATAGGAAGAGCAACTCCAATTGTTTGACATCAAACTTGAGTACAAAATAGGTCAGTTTCATGTCATCCTTGATGATCTATCATGATGATCTGATTTGAAGTCTCTTCCTCTTATCATAGCGGCAATTATGACGGTGTCAATTGACCTCAAGGTCCATAACAAGTTTTGGTCAATTCTACAACAAGATCCCTTCTTCCAAATGGTACATGGTTATCTGATAGTAAGCAACAAGGAGTACAACAACTTCTCCTTCAAGAAAGGCCTTCTATTCCATGTAGACTAGATTTATGTTCTAGCCAAAGGTGATCTCCAACTTGCGCACTTTCAAGAAGCCCATGATCTACCAATAGCTGGTCACATGGGGGTGGACAAGACCTTGGGTACCCTCCAATGCCAATGGTGGTGGCCCAACATGACACAAGATGTTCAGGAGTTTATTTGATTGTGTGAGAGTTGTCAACACAACAAGGTCAGTAACCAGAAGCCAAGTGGACTCCTTCAACCACTTCCCATTCCAACTACTCATTTGGAACATGTGAGCTTAGATCTCATCACCTCCTTGCCCAAGACACAATAAGGTCACATAGCAATTGTGGTGTTTGTAGATAAGCTTAGTAAGCAAATCCATTTGGCACCAACGGTTGATACTATGGATGCTCCAACCTTAGCGTAACTCTACTTTGATAATATATTCAAACATCATGGGATACCATGTGTACTCATCTCCGACCATGATCCTCGCTTCACCGGAAAGTTTTGGCAAGCCCTTTTCCAGATACTTGGCACCAAGCTTGCTTTTTCCACATCCTATCATCCTCAAATTGATGGATAAACTGAATGTAAAAAATGCACCTTGGAGGATATGCTTTGTGCCTTTGTCAACATTCACCATACCAATTGGGATGAATATCGTGCATGAATATCATGCAGTTGCGGAGTTTGCATACAACAATTCTAAATAGGCAAGCATTATATTTTCTCCTTTCTTTCTCAATTTTGGCTAAGATCCGCTTGTCTCAAATTCTCTTCTTGCTCCTCCTCCATCTTAGGTCCCTCATACTTCAACCTTATTGAACACCATATCCAAATCTCTCCAACAAGCCAAATCCCACCTCCTTGTTGTTCAGAATTGTCAAAAAAAATATACGGACCGCCATTGTCATGATCTCACCTTTGAATTCAGTAATAAAGTTATGTTATCCTCTAGTAATCTACTCTTCCCACTTGATACCCAAGTTCATAAACTTGCCTCTAATTGGATAGGGCCTTTTGATGTCACCCAAATTGTCACTCTTGTTGCTTATCAACTTGCATTGCCTTGTCATATGCACATCCATCCTGTCTTTCATATTTCCAAGTTGAAACCCTTTGTTCCTAATCCCTCGTCTTTTTCCTCTTGATTCCAACCTCCTCCTCCCCCTATCTCTATCAATGATCATGAGGAGTACCAAGTTGATCATAACCTTACGCATCGCCACATCCAACAAGAATGTCGACAACATACGGAGTACAAGGTCCTTTGGAAAGTGTATCCCCTTCATGATGCCACATGGGAACCTCTTTTTCACCTCCAAAATGCACAGATGGCCATCTAGGAGTTTGAAGCTTCAATGACGACGAGGACGTCACCAACTAGTAGTGGTAGAATATGTAACAATATGGAGTTAGCGATGTAGTTAGTAAAGCTAATGAAATATAGAATAAGCCAAATTAGCCTAGAATATTCTAGAAATATCTAGGAAGCTTCCCAACTAGTTAAATTGTGCCCCAAGCAGGTAGCTTCTAGAAGGAAGCTTCTAGAAGCTTCTAACTAGCTTAGCTTGCATGCCAAGTACACAGCTTCTAGGGTTTAGCTTGGTTAACTTGGCTTGCACTCTAAGAAAGCAGCTCAAGAAAACTTTTTGAGAAGCTTCTTAAAGGCCTTGTATGTTATCTATAAATACAAAAACTCATGCTAGGCATTTGGAGTTTTCCCTTATTCAAGCGTCCCAATGTGAGCTTCCATTCTCCTATTTCTCTCCTCTGTCTTGGTCTTTTACACTACCCAATAGCAAGAATACCAAAACCTAGAGTGAAGGGTCCTACTGGTTGGGATCTATGCACACTCAAACTAGTAGGGACAAGTTTACCTCCAACATCTGATCTATAGGCTCCACATTTAGGCACCTTGTGTGTTCCCAAAGGGAGAAAAGCAAAGTACAACAATGTTCAGTGTCCATCAATTGGAGGATGATAGGCTATGGACAAAGCAAGCTTGGTGCCAAGTATCTGGAAGAGTGCTTGCCAAAACTTTCTAGTGAATCAAGGGTCATAGTCAAAGATGAGTACACATGGCATTCCATAATGCTTAAAAACATTATCAAAGTAGATTTGTGCTAATTTAGAGCATCCACAATATCAAAGGTTGGTGCCAAATGGATTTGCTTAGTTTATCTACAAACACCATAATTACCATATGCCTTGCTTTGTCTTGTGCAAGGATGTGATGAGATCCAACCTCATGTGTTCCCATTGAGTAGATGGAATGGGAAGTGGTTGAAGGAGTCCACTCGGTTTCTAGTTGCTTACCTTGTTACATTGGCAGCTCTCATAGAATTGGACAAACTCTTGAACATCTCATGTCATGTTGGGCCACCACTATTGGCATTGGAGTGTATCCAAGGTCTTGTCCACACCCCATGTGACCAGCTATTGGTAAGTCATGGGCTTCTTGGAGGCACACAAGTCAAAGATCATCCTTGGTTGGAACATAAATGTAGTTCTCATAAAATAGAAGGCCTTCCTTGTAGAAGAAGGTATTGTACTCTTTGTTGCATTGTTGCAGGATGACCTTGTACCATCTGAAAGAAAGGATCTTGTTGTAGAGCTATCTTAAACTCAATTTGGACTTTGGAGTCATTGATATCGTCATAATTGCTATTTTGATGAGAAGAAGAGACTTCAAATCAGGTCATCATGATAGGGCATCAAGGATGACATAGAACTGACCAATTTTGAACTCAAGTTTGATATCAAACAATTGTAATTGTTCTCCCATCGATGATGTTGACTCTTCATGTGTTCCAAGTGCAATGTCTACAACAATGGTTTGTGATCAGTTTGCATGATCACTAGCTTTCCCAATAGATAATGCATCCATACCTTGGTGGCATATACCATCACTAGTTGTTATTGATCTTGAGCAAAGTAATTCCTTTTAGTTGTATTTAGTCAGCAAGACACAAAGGCAATGGGATGTAATCCATTTGGGAATTCTTGCTACAACATGACTCCAATTGCAAAGTTAAACGCATTGAAATCAACCACATAAGGTAGTTGAGGATTATATGGTTGAAGAATGGGTCTTGAAGACACCATATGTTTCAGCTTTTGGAATATTGTTTGAACTTGGTGGTCCACTGAAAGCTCAAGTTCTTCCTCAAGAGATCAGTCAATGGTGTGGCCATATGGGCATAATAGTGGATGAACCATTGGTAAAAATTGGCTAATCTATAAAATGCTTGTACTTCTATAGCATCCTTTGGAGTAGGCCAATCATTAATGACCTTGAATTTCTCCTCTTTCATCTTGATCCCCTCCAATGAGATCTTGTGACCCAAGAAGGTAATCTCTTTTTGCCAAAAGGTACACTTTGACTTCTTGTAGTAAAATTTCCATTGTTGTAGTTGTCTTAGGACTTCTCACATATGATTAACGTGTTCATGTGTCCAATACTTGATGCATCTGATCCATGAAGACTATTGGAGCATTAGTGAGCCCAAAAGGTAGAACTCTCCGCTCAAAATACCCATACCTTGTGTGAAAGGCAATCTTTTGCACATCCTTTCTATCAATAGGGATTTGCCAATAGCTGTTGTAGAGATCTAACTTGGAGAAGTATTGGGCTCCACTTGATTGATCAAGCAAGTCATCAATTTGAGGCAAAGGATATGTATTCTTCACCATTTGTTTATTGAGCCCATGATAATCAATACAGAAATGAAGTCCTCCATCTTTCTTTAGAACAAATAATATTGGTGTTCCCCAAGAAGATGTACTATGTCATATGAAATCCTTCTCCAAAAACTCCATAAGAATTGTTTATAATTCTTCCAACTCCTTTGGTGAGAGCCAATAGATTGGTCTACTCATTGGAGTATTCCGTGACAATAATTCAATCTTGAAGTGCATAACCACAATCAGACGGTAATCCCTTTGGTAGATAATCCAGCAACACATCCGCAAACTGTTCAACTATTTAATCAACCATTGAGGCTTTTGACTCCCCTCGGATTCTCCTTGTGCAATCAGCGTGATCCACACCACAAAAATAGACTTATCTTTCTCCAAAGCTTGCTCTATTGTTGTTTCACTAACAAACTTTCCATCTAGGGACTCATCTCCCTTCGAAGCTTACTCTATGGCTACCTTCTCAACAAGCTTCCCATCTTGGGATTGACTACTCTTAGATATCTTACTCAAAGGTGCCACACAACCTAACCAAAAATTCCTACCTTGGTGTTGTACTTGAATTTACCATCGGTTCTAATCAAATTGAACCTATGACGTTCAAGCCAAGGTAGACCTAGAATGACATCATAGTGTAGAAGGGCCACTACAAATCTCTTACACTCTAAATACTCTTTCCCAATCTTCAAGGTAACAAGATACAAGGTATGGAATGCATAATCCTTTCTATCATCCATCATCAATCTATTTCCAATTATTGGTTTGATAGGAATATTTAATTCCTTTGCTAATTGCATAGATAATCAATCTTTTGAATTTCTCAAATTAGCCAAAATCCTACAACCACAATCAAATATCATACCTTGCAAGTGAAGCAAACTTGCATAGATCAAGCCTTCAATCTTATTGGAACTAATTGAGTTTCTAGCAAGTAAATCAAAATCTCCTACCGGAATTCCTTGTTTCTCTGATCATATTGCTCCACAAACTCCATCTAGGTGATTTGTTGAGGTCGCACATTCTTGAATGGACATTCAGCAATATGATATCCAATTTGGCAACAATAGAAACAACCATCATTTCATTATAATTTTTCCTTATCCATAGTGCCAAGTAGTCTCCGTTGAATGGCATCAATCTCCATTGGTGTCAGCTCTTCCATCTGTCTGTAGTGTATTGGTACGTTTTATGGAGGTTGAGGTCAATATCAAGTTGTTGCAACCTAGGAATCAAAGTGTTTGGCCAATCGCATGACTTCCTCCAAGTGTTATAGCTCTCACATAGTTATCTCTAATTTGGTTTGTGATTTCAAGCCCCTCACAAATAGATCTAGAGCTTCACCTTCTAGTGCATATGGAATTTGCATGATGGTATTCTAGAATTGCATGATATAACTTCTTACAAAGCAAATCTGCTTCAACTCTGCCAACAAACATGTGCATCTTGTGTGACATTTATAACTTATAATTATTGCACTCTTGAATTCTACCCCTGTCAAGATTGGTGCAATAATTTTCCATTCAGCTTGCTCCACCTATAATAACCACCATAGCTTTGCTACTCCATCCAGTTGATTGAAAGCCAAGAGAATCTATTTTTATTCATCTTGTAGATTGGCAACCTTGAAATAATGTTTGCAATCAAACACACTACACCCAAAAGATTCTTGCCTTCAAAAACCTTAGGTTTTGGAAATCAGATTTGGTCTCTTTCTCAAACCAATACTCTCTCTATATGCTCTTGTTGTTGATGATCATGTTCATCCAACAATAGAGTAAGGTGCTCCATTTGTTACTACATTGCAATGATAAATTTGGGGTGGTTACTACTTTATCACACCATTCCCAATCTATCTAATTTATTAGCACATAGATAACAGGTCCATCATTCTCCATACGTTACAATTGAAAGTGCCAAGGGTTCCTCAAACAAAGTGATTGTGTTTAAAAAAAATTACCCAAAGCATGAGATGATGAATTATGTGAAATGATGTTTTGGTAGTACATAACACAAAAATTCTAATTGTTTGGCAGAAATAGATTTGGTGGTCTATAAATTCCATCCATCCCATTCCTACTACGATACAAATGTAAAAGATCAAGATCAAAAGAGATGTAGGAGAATGGAAGATAACATTGGGACACTTGAGTGTGAGAAAATCCAAATGCCTAGCATGAGCTTTGGCTCTAGTATTTATAAGGAGCATACAAGGCTCTTGAGAAGCTTCTGTGAGCCACTTCCTTGAAGTGCAAGCAAAGTTAACCGAGAAGCTCCTCAAGAAGCTTCCTTCTAGAAGCCATCTACTTGGCATGCAAGCTAAGCTAGTTGGAAGCTTCTAGAAGCCATCTATTTGGCATGCAAGCTAAGCTAGTTGGAAGCTTCTAGAAACTACCTACTTGGGATGCAAGCTAAGCTAACCGGGAAGCTTCCCAAGAAGCTTCTTAGATATTTTGGAATATTCTAGCTTAATTTGTCCTATTTGCTGATTTGTTAGTCCTAACTAACTTCATCACTAAACTCCATATTTTTATAAATCCTATTTTTCATGTTTCAAGTTGAAACCCTTTGTTCCTATCCATCTTCTTCTTTCTCTTGTGTCCAACCTCTTCCTCTTCCTCCTCCTCTTCCTCCTCCTCCTCCTCCTCCTCCTCCTCCCCCTCCCATCCCTATCAATGATTATAAGGAGAATGAATTTTTTGGTATCCTTGTGCATCACCACATTCAACAAGGTTACCGACAACACATGGAGTACCAAGTCCTCTAGAAAAGGTATCTCCTTCATGCTGCCACTTGGGAGTCTCTTTCTCATCTCTAGAATGCAAACTGCCATCTAGGAGTTTGAAGCTTCAATGGTGATGAGGATGTCACTAACTAGTAGTGGAGGAATATGTAAGAATATGGAGTTTACCAACAAGTTAGTCAAGGCTCACAAAGTAGTAAATATGCTAGATTAACCTAGAATATTCTAGAAGTATCTTGGAAGCTACTTGGTACCTTCCAAGTATTGGGCAATGTGCATGCTAAGTCGTAACTTCTAGGAGGAATTTCTTGGGAGTCTTCCTATCTAGCTTAGCTTGCATCCCAAGTAAGTAGATTTTAGAAAGAAACTTCTTGGGAAGCTTCCAACTAGCTTAGCTTGCACGCCAAGTAGACGGCTTCTAGAAGGAAGTTTCTCGAGAAGCTTCTTGGTTAACTTGGCTTGCACTCCAAAAAAAATTGGCTTTAGGAACTTCTTGAGAAGCTTCTCAAGAGCCTTATATTCTCTCTATAAATACTAAAGCCCAAGCTCATGCTAGGCATTCAAAGTTCACTCATTCAAGTGTCCCAATGTGATCTCCTACTCCGGTCTTTCGTTCTCCTATTTCTCTCCTTGGTCTTAGTCTTTTATATTCTCTATGCTTGCATGCTTATTTGTATGCCCAATTGGCTTGGATTGGTGTGCAAACATTGTGCTTAGATTCTTTCCTTCTAGGAGTGTTGTGTATTTCTCCTTGGTAATGTTGGAAATGATGACAAGCAGACCAAGAGTGCACATTACAATGATAGGTTAAGTTATCATAGTGGATTGTTCTACTAGTTGAGTACCACATGCGCTCAAACTAGTAGGGATAGATTTACATACAACCTCTAGTCCATAAGCTCCACAACTAAGCAACTTGTATGTTCTTAAAGAGAAAATGCAAAGTACAACAATGTGAGCTTAGATCTAATCACATCCTTGCCCAAGACAAAGCAAGATCACACAATAATCTTGGTGTTTGTTGATAAACTTAGTAAGCAAATCCATTTGGAACCAAATTTTGATATAGTGGATGCTCCAAAATTGGCCCAGATCTACTCCCACAATGTCTTCAAGCATCAAGATGCCTCATGTACTCATCTTTGATTGTAATCCTCAATTCACCAACAAAATTTGGCAAACACTCTTCTAGCTATTCATCACCATGTTTTCTTTTTTCCATGGCCTATCATCCTCAAACTGATGGCAAACCAAGCATAAAAATTGCACCTTGGATTATATGCTTTGTACCTTTTTTAACATTCACCATACCAACTAGGATAAATATCTTGCAATTGCTAAGTTTACCTATAATGACTCCGAGCATGCAAACATTGGATTCTCTCCCTTCTTCCTTAATTTTGCCCAAGACACACTTGTTCTAGATTCCCTTCTTGCTCCTCCTCCATCTCATGTTCTTTGTACTTCCACCTTCTTGACCATAATATCCCAATCTTTACAACAAGCCAAATCTTATCTCTTTGTTGCTCAAAATTGTCAAAAACAATACTTAGACCAACATCTTGATCTCACATTTTAAATTGATGATAAGGTCATGCTTTATTTTAGTAACCTACTCCTCCCACTTGATGGGTATCAAGTGGGAGGAGTTTGTAATCAAATTTGTAAACTTACTCCAAATTGGATAGGTTCATTTGATGTCACCCAAATCACTTTTCCTATTGCTTATCGACTTGGTGTGCCTTGTCATATGCAAATCCACCCTATCTTTCATGTTCCCAAGTTGAAACCCTTCATTCAATTCCTTCCTCCTTTTCCTCTTGTGTCCAATTCCCCTCTTTCTTTTGTCCTTGTCAATTATCATGAGGAATATGAGTTGATCATATCATTGCACGTTGCCATATTTAACATGACCGCCAACAACATACTAAGTACAAAGTCCTTTGGAAAGAAAATCTCCATGATGATACCACTTGGGAGTCTCTTTCTTGTCTCCACAATGCACAAACATCCATCCAAGAGTTTGAAGCTTTTGTGGTGACAAGGACATCATCAATTATGATGGAGGAATATGTAACAATATGGAGTCTACAAACAAGTTTGTAGAGACTAATGAAGTAAAAAATAGGCCAAATTAGCCAAAAATTATAAGAATATTTTAGAATGATCTAGGAAGCTAAGTGGTACCTTCCAAGTATCAAGTAATGTGTATGCCAAGTGGTGACTTCTTAGAGAGAACTTCTTGAGAAGTTTCCCATCTAACTTAGCTTGCATGTCAAGTACATGACTTCTAGAAAGAAGTTTCTTGGGAAGCTTCCTGTCTAGCTTAGTTTGCATGCCAAGTAGATAGCTTATAGGATGAAGCTTAGCTTCATGATTAGCTTAGCTTGCACTCTAAGAAAGTGGCTTTTAAGAAGCTTCTGAAGAGCCTTGTATATTCCCTATAAATACTAAAGCCCAAGTTCATGCTAAGCATTCAGAGTTTCCCTCCTTCAAGAGTCTCAATGTGATCTTCCATTCTCCTATTTCTCTCCTTGGTCTTTTACAAATGGGTTGGAAGTTCTTGCAAGAAATCAACTAAGTCCTATGTACAATTGCTGGAAAAGAGGCATTCTTCCTCTTCTTTTCTCAAGCACTTCTTGTACCAAGGAGTTCACCTTCTTTGCTTCCTCCTTGTAAAGATCTCAGCTCCAGGTCTCTTTGTCTTGGAGCTTACTCTCTTGTGCCTTCCTTGTATAAATCTCCTTGTGTATCCTCCACACCAAAGTGGTATAATCTTTGATCTATGGACACTCATGCTGGTACTATGGTAGCATGAGTTCCATCAATTGCAAAACCATCCCCACCAAATGGATGATAAAGTAGACCCCCTCTGAAACTTGGTTTGCAATGGTTTGGCTCAATCCTTCCTCTTTCTCTTACAAGATTAGGACTTCCACTTCCTCTATAATCTGTATTCAGGTCTCCTTTGTCTTGACATCTACCTCTTATTCATGTTGATGCCCAGGTTTGGAGCAACATGTAGAAACTCATTTATTAGATGAAGTTTTAATAAATATAATATCAATATTTTGATAATGAAAATTTGAGTATATAGATTCTTCTTAGGATATTCATCTTTGATTTGGATTTCAGGTTTTTGGTTTAATTTAATTACTGAAACTTATTCTATCTATTGGAGGATTAATTGAGGTCTACCAAAGCGTTGGTTAATTTGACTCAATTATTTACAAGAGTAACCGAAGGGGTTATGCGCTATATCTACAAGCCTGATTAACTTGAATTGCTCGTTTATAGCTTTTACTTTGATGAACTCAATCATGGCAGAACGGAAATTTCAGAAATGAAAATATTAACTTCTAAAATTATAAAATTTTAAGATAAGTTACTCTCATGAAATATTTAGTAGATATGATTACTAAAAAAATAGGGAACAGAAGATAAAGTAATAGATATAATGAAAAGTATGGAACACAATCATACATTTAATATATATTTATCATTTGGAAACAGAGACATTGTATGCAACAGAATGAGACGGTTAATATCTATTTAGTTTTTTGAGAACAGAAACATTGGACTTCATCAAAGACTTATGACTACTCAGTGTATGCTCCAACACACTTAAACAGATGTCTAAGGACACTTAGGGATGCAAAATTAATGCAAAACTCAGGATTGCTCGATCGGGGGGGAAGAAAGTTCGAACAAATCAATCTGTACAAACTGAAATTTCCCTAGCATCTGATTTGTAGATTAGCATTAGTCAGCAAGGTTTTCATTGTAAAAGTAACATCAGTCACTATCGAGATGGCAGTCTCCCTTACAAACCTCCATAGATTCAGTCACATCATTACAAGCACCATTATCCAATTAGTCTCCCCCTCCATCAGGATTCATCGCCCTCCCAAGCTCTCCTTCAAACACTTACGAGCTGGGATTCACTGCAATGGGGTTTCCGTTCTCTTCGTGCTCTTGATGACTAAGCGTTTTGCTTCCTTCGTTTATGTCGCTCTCTCCTGTCCTAACGAGTTTCTCCAACCATATGCCAAACTTGCTACAGGTACATTCCCTCCATAACTTTCACCTATGTAAACGGCCAGAACGACAAACGGTATACTCCGAAGGAAAACGAAAGAGATTCACCTCTTCGATTTTGTATTCTCGCTAATTCTCGCTTCTTCTTTTTCTCTCATCGCTAAAGTTGTATCCCCGTGATTCTCTGGCCCCATTCGAAATGGTGACATATCTGTTAACGGTATGAGCATTAGCAGCAAAACATTGAAGCACGATGTATAGATTGTGGGGAACGTCAGACCCATGGTTCCTCCTTACGTTCCTCCTCTTCCTGACTCGTGTAGAGATCTTCTATAACCCCATTCAAACCGAGTTGTACATCTTCCGACATCACCTTGGAGCATGTCAGATATCAACAAGTTGCGAAGAGTAAAATGATGGGCAACCTGATTCCATATGTATCCTCAAAGATCCAAGGCAACTGTTGAGTACTGAACCTGTGCTTCAAAAGTTTGTCAGGGTGTTGCCAATAGGAGGACGTTGGATCAACATTTGATCAACAGATGTTACTCATGAGTTGCTCCTCACTCACATTGCAGTCTACGGTGTTTTGTCTTCTGTGATATGTTTATTTGTCTTTGTGATCTTATATGTAGCTAAATTCGTTCTCTCTTGAAGTAGATTACGTACTATGCTTAATGTATGCAATCTCTTCGTAAGAATCTCATCTCATTGCACGTGTATATGGCACTTCATTAGGTACGTCGTCTTACAGGACTCCTTTCTGTCCACATCGCATCCATCGATCTGCATTATAATCCTTTGGATGTAGATGCTGGACTTGCTGACCAACTCCTGTGTTATGCGCTTGTGATTGAAACCGATACAGTACGTATAGAGTCCACTCCTTGCTAGAGATACATATACTTCTAAGAAAGTGGAAATAGTGCACCAGCAACTCGTTCCTAGTCTATCACCGCACAAAGAGTCACTATAGATTCTCGAAAGCACAACAATCTGTACACAAAATAAAGAGCCACTGGAAATGTGGATAGAACAATCTGAACAGAACACTGTGTACATGAGCCTTTGAAGAGACAGAAGAAGCTCTCTTCCAAGGCAAGAGAAAATGAACACCACATCAGACAACGGTAGCAGGTTAGATCTTCTATGATGGTCTTGCAAGTGAGGAGCAAGTTGATCTTGCAAATAGCTTTTCTTATAACCAGAAGATTTCCGACGCGTCGAAATCATTGATTTCTTAAAAGTCATCTGCCGGACTCTGTGAAGTGCAATTCCTACCTTCTTCAGGTGCTTGAGAGACAAACCAACCGTCCGGATAGATTTATTGCCATGATATTCCAAGTCTCGGTGTCGTTCCACAGTTACCAGCCAACAAAGACATGTAACATGACTGAAGGTCTCCAGATACCCCGATGTTCTTCGCATCTGTTCGAACTGTGATGGAAACATCCAAATTCTAATACAAATGTTCTAACACTGAAGTGGACATGTCAATTGGATTCCTTCTACTGTCCATAGAGAGAATCCCATGTTGACCCCTTGTTGACACACCGGTAAGGTTGTCACAATCAAACCTAATTCACCTAGCTCACATGGATCTTAATGTACACTGTGCATACGGAGGAGCGTGGGTGTTAACTTTTAATTTCAATCTTCCATCCTCCTTCAACCTACTGTCTTCACCTTGCCTAGGTTTTGTCCTTCCTGCAAGGCTTGCCATTATTGTCATAGTGTATTGTTTTGGTGCTCTTCACAACAAAAGAATTTCCGCTCATCACCTCGACTACAGTCCTTATGGATTTGCCACCAAATTTATTATTCTCTTCGACGATGGTAATGGTTTCTTTTCTCTGCTCATTGCTCGTCTGTGAATCGCTGCCAAGTTTCTTTGCAGGTTGAGAAGAGTAATTGTAGTTCGCTCCAGACATGGAATTCGGAGATATCTGTAAACAGAATGAGGATCAACGGCAAATCATCATTCTGCTCACTGACTGCAAACAAACAAATTTCCACGAAATTGAAATCTTACTGAACAAATTCCCATAAAGACTCCCCAACTCACCAGCGGATTGAAGACCTGATAGGATGCTGAATACGGAGAAGGCCAAGGCGTGCACTTCGTACGTTGCGTGTTCCGTAACACTCTGTCGTAGAGATCTATATATATGTGGCGTTAACCTCTCGCGTAATCAGAGAGGACTCAAAAAGCATTGCTGTCTTGAGCGTGAAACTTCCTCGTATCCTCTTCAACAGCAAGGGATAGAGTGACTTGCTTGTCAAACCTGAACAGCAGCACTTCTACGAGGAAAGTCTCCATCTGTTACCGCAATTTTCTTTCCACATATTGAGTGCAAAGCAAATAGCATCTGTCCGTTCAAACTGTCGTCCCCCGCGTAGATTGCAATGGTTAAGGTCTTACCACCGCCCAAAAAGTGAGAGACGATCCGTCTCGTACTGTAGTGAGACGAGTTGCGTGAGATTCAGACTCACGACTTTTAGGGCCATGTTTCTCCTTTGAACCTTCAAAACGACAGGTAAACAGACAGGGGAAAGCGGGATCTATTCCAAACTCGGATATATAGTCCATCCGAGTAGGAATCAACTACTAAATCAATGCACTAACATAATTTAATATTCAAGACGAAGATGACACATATTCAAAGAACATATTATAACAGCTTCTACGAGTACATAAGCCACATCGGAATCCGAACCGGAAGGCATCAATTCGGGGCTAAAAGATTTACAAGAGATTAAATATGTCGATATCGGTATCCAAACCATGTGGGATAAGATCCTTTAATCTACTTTTTCAAGCTTTAAGTTTTGTGGTTCTGCAATGCACGGAGAGGTCAAAGCTGCTAGCTTTCTCGGGGATCGACCGTATCTTCTAGTGATGGCCAGCGTATGGGTGGAAGGCATCAATGCAGGTGATGTTGTCGTACCCACATCTCGCCCCCACACGGGTTAGTCTTGTTACCGTCAGGCAAGGCAATGCGGATGTCACTTATTCCCTCGCGAGGCTGTGTCCTCGTCTATGACGATTGGCAACCAGGGGACACAGCCGCCTCAAATGCAATATCAGACGGGGTTCTGTCCAAGCGTCTGTGACGAGGCTACAGCATCGCGAAGCCTCACGAGGACAGAAACGGGAACCGCAATGTAAGTCAACACCGCACTACGCACGAGGTTGAAATATGTGACTCATTCAGACCACGAACGTAACCATGGCCAGCACTTTGGTTAATTGACCACATTCTCTCGATGTTCACTTGAGTACAGATGCTGAACAGCAGGTGATGGTGATTAACTCATGTATGAAGAAAAAGTAGACCGCAAAGGAAAAGAAGAAGGATGGGAAGATTCCATCAAGCCTTACAAGGATAACCGTAAAATGGGGTTAAGTCCGATATTTTTCGTATGAAAAATCTACACTAGTGCACTTATCTGAGCTATACAAGTCATATGGTCCGCAATATGTATGAAAGAGAAAAGGAGGTAGTTGTATGAAGAAACAAGAATGATAGGAAGATCCATCAAGACAGCAAGGATAAAACATAAGGGATAAAATGGAACTAACCTCCAATAGTATCAATATGAGAAATATGCCTACTTGCATATCTAAGCTATCCAAGTCATATTATTCTGAACTATGTATGAAAGACAAGAAAAGGCAACCGCATAGGAAAGCATAGGAAAACAAGAAGGATGGGAAAGACACCATCAACAAGGATAGTACATAAAAGGTAAAATGATGCTAAGCCCCCATAGTATAGGTATGATAGATTTGCACTAATACACTTAAGATGTCTGAGCTATGCAAGCCATTACAGATTGTTCCATAAAGTACTCTCTATAGAACAATGGGCACATGTTGTCTAAAATTGGTTACAAAGTAGGAAAATGTTATTGCTCTCTTATAGATTTCACCATGTAGTCCTTTGTATAGAGCAATGGACAAATGCTATATAAAGTAGACTACTAAGAAGTAAAGTGAGAGCAATACCTTACCTCTATTATATAGCTTCTCATACACTCCTTGACAAATGTATTGAATATCTTATCCTGCATCCCATAGAACTCCCAAGCTAGAGGAACAAAGAGTTGACCTTGTTGCATACCCCTATATCTGGAGACCTTGGCTTCTGGAATTCTGCTCAATGGCCATCCAAGAGGTTGGGTAATCACACCCTTCAATACTCCATCATATATCAGATCTGTGACCACAACATCAACTGAAATGTATTAAAAATAATTTGAGCTAGGATCCAAGAGCTTGTACCCTTGCCAGAGCAAGAGCAAAGATGTGCACTATTAGCACAAGGAATAGATGTGTTAATTAAGAGAAAATATAGTGCATATCAGAACTATCAATCTATCAAGCAAGACTACAAACCTCTAATTCAATCAGAAGGCAAAGGATGGAAAGCCATCTCATGCTTATGAGAACAAATCATCTCTCATTTCCATAATAGCACCTAGAGAGAGAAAAATCTCTCCTCCACATTGATCACATATGTCTCCATGACCTACCTATTACCAACCACAAATGGATGCAAATGTGCCAAGAAAGCTCAACTACCCAAGAATGTTACATAGATAGGTGTCATCTCCTCTGTAGCTAGTAGGTCTACTTCCTTAGATATGATAGGTAGAGATGATTTTTTACATGAAAAATCCCTTACACACTCAAGGGTACATGGTCCAAGGACATCACAAAACACTCATATGATTATCCTATCAAAAGCTCTCAAACATGATAAGAAAGTGAGACAATGAGAAACCGTGTAAAGTAAGTAAGTCAATTGAGAAGGAATACCACAAGAGAGTATACCAATGCCACCTATGGATCTCCTCATGGAGGAAGGTCATCCATATGAAGGATATCCTCTACAACTAGAACATCTAAACAATGTGTGACAAAATCCTTAAATCTCATTGGTACTCCAAGAATATTTAGGTCATCTATAGATATGATACACCCTTTGGAGATGAAGAGGGATACCTAAAGGGGATTGTGCTCTTCATTTTGATACCTTGACTTTCAAGCCTACAATATGAAGCTTGAATTTCAAGTGGTCAAAGGCTTACCTAATCTGATCTACAAGTCCCATAATGTATGTATTGTCTACCAAAGAGTGAAAGATAAGTACTTTGCATGGCCAAACTAGTAGGTAATAGAGCTCAAAAGTGAGTTATGGAAAATAAATTTCCTTCTTAAGGATCTCAGTATTAAGTTATCCTGTAATGACAACTTACTGTAAGACAATGATTTCGTCCTAATAGTAAAGAAAAGAAGAAGAACCATACAAAAGGAATAAGATTCATCAGAAGATCCACCAACTTCCTTAAGCTCTCTAAAGGTGGATCCATGTGAGACTATATTAAAAGTATTCTTGACATCCACCAATAGAAAAGAACATTGATTCTACAACCCAATCAAGATAGATATTGAGGAACTCTCTAATGCCAAAAGGTATAGAGTTACAACCTTGTAACCTAGCAAGTCCAAATGGATGTGGTCTAAGGTGTTGTTGGAAGTGAGAATGATATTAAAGGATAATGATATGGCTAACAAGAACCAAGAAGACCTCCCAATAGCAATTGATCTAATGCTCCCTATGTCCTTCTCCATTACAAGAAGTCCATTAGCACTTAGCGCTTGACTAATTGATGTAGGAATCTTTCCTCTCACTACTATTGCAACCACCTAGAACAACACTATAAAAACTACTAAAGGGATCATTTTCAAAGAAGTAATCTCTAAGATGCTCATAAACTATCCTTGATAAGCCTCTTGAGAAGAGGTATGCATTATGCATAATGCGTATGAAAAAAGTGATTTATCAATATATAATAACTCCGAAGGCTAATACAAATAGACCTCTTATGATACTTACTCTATTGCTAGAAGAAAAATAAAAATAAGGAAGGGATAATCCCCTAAGTGAAGTTAACCACAAACAAAGGTTGTAGAGCTCACATTGCTTTAAAATACTCTCCCACTTAACTTAAGATCTTATATTTTCATAAAAGAGTGGAAGTTGTCTCCTACAACATGCAATTCAAAAACATTTCTCCTATAGGGTAACCCAATCTCCAGCTTAGAATTTGTAAAATATAGTAGCCACATCTCTTTGCCCCACACATCCCCCTAGTATATCATGAGAGTAAGAGGAATAAGAACAATACTTACTCATCAAAGGTATCATATGCCAATCGATCAAGTGGTAAGCAAAATCCTCTGATCTCATCATGGAGTGCAGAAGAAAGCCTATGAAATAAGAAATGACATGGAAAACTAGTCTCATATAGCCCCAACATACAACCTATCTCAGATGCTAACCAGTCTCATGATTCAATTTGTATCTTGAAAATGGTCACCGAAAGCCCCAACATACAACCTATATGAGATGCTAACCACTCTCAAGACTCAATTTGTATCCTATAAATGGTTAACTAAAGGATCAACATAGTATGTGTAATCTCAAATATGAATAATATCAATCTTGTAGTTCACCTCAAATGAGCATCCCAAGTGGTCCTACACAATTTGTGTGCATCTTATCCACATGGGTCTCTTTTTTCTTGTGAGGTGAAGAGTATGTGACACACCAAGACTACAACACATGGGGAATTAAACCCATAGCTTGCATAAAAATAAAAATACTAACATGAGATGCTCCACTATGTAGCTTTACATATTTGCAAAACCACAATACACTCACATCCCATTTCTCTTGAGTAAATCCTAATCCTCCAATCTCTAAAAATTATAAATTATCATAACTCACTTTCATATCCCCATAGTTTTTAGAGTAAGTTCTGACTAAACTAAAATATGAAAACCACAAGCTCAGAAGTAGACATTCTCAACCATCTCTCTCTTACTAAAGTATTTATTCCAAACCTTAAAAGATCTACATGCCTTCATATCTTTTTACCAAATTCTCCTTAGCCTTAAATCTGAATACAGTGGAACCAAAAATTGAAAAATGAAAATCATCCTATGCACAATGAATTGGAGGCTGATGTACGTCAAGAATTTTTGAATTTCTCTCAAGTCCTTCCTTCTCTCTATCTCTCTATCTCTCTATCTCTCCATCACCACCTTCCTCTCAAGTCTCATGCATCTTTCACAAAGATCAACAAACGTGGAGAAGGGATAAAAGAAAGAGAGAGAGAGAGAGAGAGATTGAAGAACACATTAGGTTATATATAAATAGAAGAAGATTAGTATTTTGATATTTTAAATTGAAAGTTATGGAAAAATTTGCAAAATATATTGATATATTAAGATCTTGTAAGAATTTAAATTTTCTTTAATATGAATATATTTAGATTCTCCAAATTTTTAAATATTTTTTAGTATGATAATGATGGAATTTTATATTTAATTTTCTTAGAATTTAATTTGAAAAAATTAAGATAGAATTTATAATTTATAATTTCTAGTGTTTGGAGACTTAAAAATTACTCAAATGAGGTAAGATGTTTTTAGTTGTGGTTTTGCAGGTATGGGAAGATATAGGACAAATTATTCTGTTTTGTAATTATTTTTTATGTCAATTAGTTTCATTTCCCATATGGAATTACCTAGAGTGATTCCATAATGTTATACACCTTATACACCACATGGTTATGGTTTGATTATACACCATTTTTTATGTCATAGGCTTTTTACCTCCTATGTAGTAAAGATCCATGTTGGAATAATTTACAAGGAGTATGATTGGATGACTTGAGATGCACATCTCAAGTCTACATTGTTGACATTTGGGATAACAGATGCTTTGTTGATCCCTTCGTTGACTATTTTGGGTCATACTAATACCAATCAAGTTGTAAAGTAATTAGGATCTCAAGTTTGCTATATCTTGGGACTATTTGAGATTAGTCTTTCATATCCATGCTTACTTAATAGTCTTCCTTGTACATTCCATGATAGTTAGATGCCAAGCTTTTTATTTACCATTAGATCAATTTTCATATGATCCCTTGGATGAGTTAGTAAGAATGTTTACCATTAGATCAATTGGATCAAGCAAGAGAGTATAGTAGAAGCAACACTAGCCCAACACCTAGTCTCTATGACTAATCATACTGATCAAAATATTTCTCTTTGTGCTCATTACATCCTCTACCAAGAAAGAGAACATCAACATAGTTCTTTGAGTGTCAACTCTAAGAACTATTATGTCATCATTATGATAGATCAATCTTATATTGTTACATCAAAGGGTTTTGGAGCTATTTCTTTTGGCATTAGAGCATTAGATTTCCAAATTGGGTTGTCTTGTAAGTGAATCTTGAGAATACTTTCAATAACATCCCATGTGCATTTATCTTTTAAGAGCTTAGTAAGGTTGGTTTGATCCTTAGCAAATCTTGTTTCTTTTGTGTCCTATTTTAAAAATTCTCCTTTTGTCCTTTACTATCATCATTGCTTCTCACAAGGACTTCTTATTCTTCAATCAATACACCATAAGCAATCTCTTGAGAAGACATATATTATCAAAATCTCATTTTCAAGCTCTTTTTTCTACTACTTTGGCTATACTATGTTCTGTTTTTCACTCCTTAGCAAAAAAAAAATTTGTGAGCTTTATAGTCTAGATTAAGGGTCAAATCTTTGACCTTGATCAAATCAGATCAAACCTTTGACCACTTGACAATTGAGTTTCATCTCGTAGGTTTGAGAGTCAAGGTATGAAAGTGTAGGGGCTTGGTTTCTTTCAGATTTAACTCATCATACTTAGCTTCAAAAGATGATTTATATCTACATATAGCTCACTTATTCTTGGAGTACTAATAGATTCTACAGATTTTGTCACACGCTTTTGAGACATTTCCCTTTCATATGTTATTCTTTGTTTGTATTACCTTCTCCAACTAGGGGATTTATAGGTGGTATTTGTAAACTCTTATTTGCTCTTCTCTGTCAACCAACCTCTCTACTTTGCATGGTTCTTCTTTCTCCAACCTTCCTATCATGTTTAAGAACCTTTGAGAGGAAGATCATGGGTGTCTTTGGTGATATTATTAGACCAAGGACTAAAGCATGTAATAGGGGACTTTGTGCATAGATTAACATCTCTACTATTTTTTATGGAAATGTTGACCTATGTACTATGGATGAGATAGCATCTATGGTATTTCTAAGTAATTGTGTATTTTGTCACCTTTGATTTCCTTTTCTTGTGGTTATTGATAAGCCAATCTTAGTGATGTATATGATTGAGGTGGAGTACTTATCCTTTCCTCTCCAAGTACGAGTGTTGGAGCCAAGAGATGATTTTTCCTCTCAAGCACAAGTTGATCTTATATTGCTTTCTAATTGAATCAAAGGTTTGTAATCTTCTTTGATGGTTGGATAATTTCATTAAGCTCTACCTTCTCTTCCATTCTTAAAGCTCCTAGTGCATATCTTATTTTTGCTTTGGTAAGGGTGTAGACTCTTGGATCTTAGGTTGACCTTGCATTAGTGCATTTCCGACTTTGCTAATTTCTCTTTACAATAATGATGTTTCACTTAGATTTGGTCCATCCATCTACATCTTCATTATTTAGTGTGGTAAAATGTTTGATTTAGTAGAGCCAATATGACCATGTCATTAAAGATATAGTATTTACCATATAATAAAAAAATGGATATTTCACTTTGAAGGAGAGTTGATACGTTTTGTGAACAACAACAATTGAGGAAAACTTATATTTTGTTTGAGTATGCAAGTGTAGTAGCAAATATTGTAGTTATAAGTCTCACATGCAATGCAATTTATGAAATTTATGAGGAGTTGATTCACTTTCTCATGATGGGCAATAAGCAAAGCAGCCACAACCAAGATAAGTAGCCTTGGAATTCTATAGAGCTAAAAAATTAGCACTAAACATGTTTATCCAAGATTACATGATAACTTACCATACTACTAGATAACATAAATGTCATTTTCACTTTATTTTATAATTTACTTTAGACAAAAATGTGTGCACTACTCTCTAAAGAATATGAGCTGTTGCAAATCCATAAAAGAAATTAACACTAGTTTGAAGTTCGGAAGAAACTTCAAACTTCAATTTATAAATGTTTTGACTTACACAACTGTCTTGTCCTAGCTACATTTTGACGCCATTGGAATTTAACTCTATTGTACTTCTTAGATTTTTTTCTTGTATGGATAATGGGTCTTCCCATCCTTTCTGTTATCCCATCTGGATCATTCTTTACACGCATTATGTTTCATGTTAGTTCACTCTCCATGTCTAGTGGTCTGAAGATAGCTTTTGGAATGCGAGAACGATGATTGGCCCTGGAGAGTGCTTCATCTCGGGTCTTCTAATGAATGATGAGTAGATAGCTTTTGAAACGGAACGAACGATGAATGGCAATCAAGAGTGCTCCTGTGGTCTTTTGTTGATTTCTATCATAGAAGAAACGAACCAACAATATACCCCGTAGGAACGAAAGAAAAGAATGGAGTACAAGGCACGGCCTAGTGAAAGCCCCTCGAGATGAGAGTAAAGACTTCAACCCAAAGTACTCTTTGCAAGAGCAAGGAAAGGGAAAGGCAATCAAAATAGA
Source organism: Lunularia cruciata (assembly GCA_948567375.1). Lineage (NCBI taxonomy): Eukaryota > Viridiplantae > Streptophyta > Marchantiopsida > Lunulariales > Lunulariaceae > Lunularia > Lunularia cruciata. The sequence goes on along the minus strand of OX419757.1, from coordinate 71,672,484 downwards.
ACACATGAAGGATGAGAAGACCCCATCAAGCCATACAAGGGAGAGACAAAAGAGGTAAAATGGAACTAGACCCCAATAGTATAGATATGAGAAATCTGATAAGAGCAAGGAAATCCCATGGGAAAGACCAGTAAAGTGAAGGGTTACCAATACATCTACCCGTTGGACTGTGTGGTGGACAGGTATAGGTCTTCTAAACGAATGTTTGGCATGTGAGGAGAAAGAACAATAGAGCTGATTTCCACGTAAGTTCAAATTTAAATTTAATTAAAAGAATTATTAAAGGCGGACACGAACTAAATAGAGTCCTCACCGGCAACGGCAGGGAGGTAGTCGGCTTTTGCTACTAAGTCTTTACTGAACCAAGTACTTAACCTATGGTGCCTGGTCTTAAACTCAACTCGCTCGGGGTACTACAGGTGGAAATGGCAGGTTACCATGACCGCGGCCGACACTGGGAGAAACTCCAAAAGGGAAGACCGGACCGAGGTCTCAGACACCGGCCATTGGTGTGCCGGGTTACGGAGCCTGACAGAAGTCGGGGAAATTTAGGTTTGAGTTCATGGTTCGAGGACGCATACCTCTAGGTGCGCATTTTGGGGTTTACAGTTGGTCTGGCTTTTATTTCTCTATACCTTCTCTTTGGAATTCTAAGCATTCCCGGGTTTTGGTCTTGGGAATTAGGTCTTCAGCACACTTAGCGTGTGGATGGGGTAGAATTATGGCGGTTATTACATTCAAGGGCAACAAAATGTCATACCATCTAATGTTGTAGGATATCGAGTTTCTTCAAGCGAAGACTCTTCTTGCCGGTTGTAAAAGGACAAGAAAATCATCCAATCCTCCTCACTATCAGCCACAGGGTGAAGGTCAGCTTCAGTACCTGCCGATAACTCGACGTCCACATTGTAAGCATTGTCGGTGATAAATTCTCAGCTATTTTACGAGCTGAAGCTAAATCGTGTTTGAATTCCTTTAAAGGAGGAAATCCTCGGTTTGGATTCCTTTCTTGTTACTCATGGCTATGGTACATAATTCGCTGACTCCCGAGGGGAGTCCGTCAGCATTTACAAGTACAATGTCTGTCCTACACCTCATATGAGCACCCAACAGTTCCTTGGAGATAAAGAGCGTGTCGGGTGGGAAGAATATACTACGGTGAATCACATGATTGACCGAGCTCGACTCTCCTACAAAAACTGATATGAGAAGAACGACTTGATCAAGTTTTGGGTCTCTTGGTTTTCTGCTTGCGACCGAGTTCTTTGATCTTTTCTTTACTGGCTTCTTCGCGGTAGCGCTTCCGCCTTTGCTCCCGTTGGTGTAACTTGCTAACCTGTTCCTCTTTTGCCTTCTTGGCCTCATGTATTCCTCTCCTCTTATCATTAGATTCCTTCCTCTTCTTTGCCTGCACTCAAGGACCCAATAGTCTTAGTACATCAAGTTTCTCAAGTCCAGTGATGTCAAAATCTGCTTCTATCTAACGTGTAATCCCTAAATATATACACCGGCTTCAAGAACATCTGACTCGGTCATAGCAAGCTCGTTCGGCATCTCCCTTGTAAAGTCATACTGAACACATCCAATACCAACAACTTCTGAGTGTGGATCCCAGAAAGCATGGTGGGCAGTAGAGCAGACGTACCTTATCTTTGCGGATAGTATTGAGCTGCTGGACAAGAGTGTACAGCTTGCGTTCGTGAGGCTCCATTACTACAGCACGTTTGCTCTCCAGCGTCTTCTCATTGCGTTTTGGCTTCAACTTTGGTTTAGAGGCGAAAGGCAAGGCAGCTTGCAATTGTTTTGGTATCTTCAAGGTATTGAACTTTCTAACGTGTCTCTCTATGGGCTGCAGTCAGAAAGGACGTGACATCAAAATCTAGGTAAAAAGACAAATTTGAGGTGATGCATGTAAATGAACTTCACGAGAATGACTCAAATGAAGGCCGAAGTAAACACTAGATTCTCCCAACACATACTCTCGTAATCGAAACGTGGTATGAAGAAGAAGTACCTTGTAAAGAGAATCTTTATTGACGGGAATAGGTAGATTCTTCTCTCGTCGTAGCTCTGCAACAGTCTTCATGCCTTTCCAAGTCGCATCACGTGCTTGTAGCAAAGTTGTAACAGGGTTGAAAAACTTCGGAACATCGACTCTCGTCCATGCTCTAAGGAAAACTATGTCACTCATGAGTATTTTATCCTCGAAGGTGCATCGTATACTGCCTTCCGCCCCCTGCCCAGTCTTAACAGCCTGTCCATGCATAAAAGTTGGTAATCCATAGGCTGCTGATATAGATGAAAGAACAAGCACGTAAAATAGAAGAAGTAGCGAACGTGTCCTGTGTTGTGCATGCCTATGTAGATAAGTAGAAATCAAGCAAAGTTCTACGAACATGAATTCTACGGGTTATTTATTCTCACTTAAATTAAGATAGAATCTTTCTGCTATACCTTCTTTATCTGACCACGAATTCCACTGACGGTACGCACAGCAGCTCCCTCGAACCTTGCAACTTCAAGAGCGGATGAGAACATATCCCTCACAAATGCAGTCTTCTTGAAAATCTTGTATGGATATCCAACAAGCTTCAATTTCTTTACTACTGCCACCGCCTGGTCTAGTTCAAGTACCACACCTGTGGCACTTATTCGAAATGATGACTGTTGAAAAACCCACCAAACAAAACGTTAGAGACCAGACACCCCATAATAACCATAGCTCAAGACATAGCCTCAACGAACCTGGGAACACCTGAAGTACTAGAGAAAGCGGACTAACCTGACTGTTCGAAAGGTTTTGAAAAGCCACAAGTCCTGCATTCGGAGGTGCAAGAGGACCCCAAAATGTGGCAAGACAATGCATGTGCTCTGGGGTATATTTCAGCATTCGATGTCGCATGTTCCGATCCTCCAAGGAGTACACGGGTATGGTTTGATATCGTCTCCATCCAACAGACACAATCAGGGGATCTCTATTTTTCAGTACCTTCCGATGCCATCTGTGTTTCTTGAAACGTGCCTACAGTAACAAATGGTTGTCGTATGAGAAAAGCAACCAAAGGCTTAATGTCAATAATATGGCCTAACCCTGCGAACATCGATCGAAGGAGCTCAGCTATAATCTGCTCATGGAGACCTTTGTCTTTGTGTTCCCCTCCAGAATACACTAACATCAGACATTTGAATTACTGTTGTGCGCGAACTTAGGCCATATTATTGAAGCAAAAAACTATCATTTCGGGTGGATAGCATATGTGTTGGATAACCTCAGCGTTGTTCCAGCTACTTGTTTCGTAGCTGTAATAATTTGTGCGGCGCGAAGCCGCCCAAAAATTTAGTCGATTTACGTACAAAATTCTCAATAGCCTAATAATCCAATCATGAGTTCAGGAGCGGAGTTTTCAGATCACCTGCATGTAACCGACAGCCTCTTCACCTCTTCCAACCCCTCCCACAAGAATGGGATGGCTTGGATCGAAATACTGCACCATCTCGCAGGGCATACCATGCAGCTCTAACCGGAGGTAGGTACCACCTCTAAAACCTTCCATATCTATTCTGGTTTCATCATCTATCTCTCCAAGCTCAGCAAGATTCTTCTGCTTCCTAAGCTCAATCTCATCTTTGACCTGAATCGTGTTCACCGTAAATGCAAGAGAAGCAAAGTAAATAACAATTGCATGTACCCTTTACAAATAATAGGTTCAAAGCTTACTCCGACGCACTACGTGAACAGAAACACTTGCGGCATAAAGGTCATAAATCAGACATACAGTACCAAAGACCAAATTACCTTGTCAAAGTAATCCTTCTCTCCTGGCTCTGTGCTACCATTTAGATGATGTTTCTTCCTCGCATTTTCCTTGTTACCATCTTCTTCATCCATAACCTCTGAGCCATCATATTTGTTGTCAAACTTGGCTTTCAGAGCAAGTTTCTTTAGTCGTCTCTCCTCCGCTTCCGCGGCTGTTTCCCCCTTAACGGGAGCTACCTTCTGTTTCTTTGCTTCCCTGGCATCTTCATCCCCTTCATGTAACTCGCCGGTTTCCAGGTCCTCAAATTCCCCAAACACCTCATCTTCTTCGTTACCTTCCTCTTCCTCGTCAAGCTCACCCCTTTGCCGTTTAGCAGCTTTTTCCCAGTCACCAGTAACAAAACGGTTACGGATACTCGAGATTTTCTCATCGTCGTTCCAGTCGCCCAGCGCGTTAGGATCCAGATGAAGCTTAGAACAGTCCTCTGTATCCAAATCATCCACATCAATACCTGTGCTGCTGGCTCCCTGACCAAATACAGTCACTTTGTTCAGAGCCCATATTCAAGTACGTCACTTTGTACACAACAATCAGAGAGTCAAGATGGTAGTAAGCGATAAACATTCCATTGAAATAATACCGGCCCCAAAAGATTTTCTACTGCTGGACAATCAATCAGAAAAGAGAGTGCAAGGGAGCTGCCTGACGAAGCTCTAGGGGATGAAAGTTCTCGTAACACTTTTATCTAAACATTTTTATCATAATGATTCCTCCACGTCCAGAACCGACTACAATTTGCATGCGAGACGAGTTACTCGAAAATCATCTGATAATCTTTACAACGATGAGAAAGATGGGTATTAAGCTAACCGGACCTTTTGAGAGTCTCGTCTGATTCGAAATAGCTCATCTTCGTCGTCACTGTCATCAGAGTCACCGTTCATTTGAGATCCCTGGAAAGTTGACTGACTAGCCTTTTTAGAATCTCGACCATACACAAGATGCATCAAGTTCACTTTATGTTTGGCGACAGACATCGCCCGAGCCATTAGACCTTCTTTCCATTTAGCAGCACCAGTTCCTAGTTCCGCTTCGTCACCTGCACAGATTTAAATTGGTTACTATCGTGGAGAGAATGTCCAGTAACTACCGTCATAGTTCACGTGATATCAACAATCTTTGCGTTACGCAGTAATAGCTTTCGAGGATGATTGTCGCCAATTCCTCTTTAGCACACCTTCCTTTCGCTTCTTTTGAATGTCGTTTGTATATCCCTGTCCAGAATCCTTTCTTACAGCATCTTTGTCGATTTCTTCAACTTCGGGTGTCTCATCTTCATCTTCCTCTTCGTCGCTCTCATTATCATCATCACCGCTTACACCACTGTCACCGGTGACCTGAAACTTACGAAACCAAATCATGAGATACTCGATGAAGAGAGCTGTCGGCCAAAGCAACATACTTGTGAGTAGGGAAGAAAACTTGATCTTGTGGCAACCACCAGAACGATGCGCACCTTCCGATGTAGGTCGGTACTCAAGTCCTCTACTTCTTCATCATCCTCCTCATCGCTGGAACCTGAGAAATTCAACTTCTCGTCTCTTTCGTGGTCACCACTCTCCAGCATCGAAGTCTCGTCGTCCTCAAAAATAGCTCTCCGCCTCAATCTCCCGTTTTGCATTTCAACCACTTCTGTAGGATACTTCTTCTTCGAAACAGACTTCGGCTCCGAAGAACTTGTAGACTTTGATGCACCAATTTTACTCCTCAGCTTGTTCCCTACTTTAAGAAGCTTTCCCACGTCCTGTTCAGAGTCTTCATCCTCATCGGCTTCTGAAAGTTCCTCAATCACGTCCGAATCTTCATTAGTTTCGTTGTCTGAACCACTTTCAGAGTCTTCTTCAGACGTTTGGTCATCGCCAGCATGGCTAGGCTTTGGAGAATTCAGCCGTTTCATTCTAGAGGACTGAGTTGCAGCCAAGGCGGATCTCTCGGTAACATCCTCGTCTTCTTCGGCTTCAGAATCCTCGTCTTCCAGGCTCTCATTCTCGTCATCATCACTTGAAGCATCGTCATCTTCTGCGTGCGATACACTGACCGGAGCAGAACCCTTAAAAAGTTGGATAAAACTCTGAGAGAGTTTCTCATCGATGGAGTACTTCGTGTTCTGAAGGGTTTTGACCATGGCCTCTCCCACGTCCATCTCCACCTTCCCTGCAAACACCACATGCGTCAGCGGCTTAGCATTGGGAACTGATTTTACACGGTAGCGTATTTACAGGTTGACAAGTAGCTCTACTGGTCCTTGGGAGATAGAAAACACCCTTCCACGGACATAAGACTGTGAACCACATAGACAAAGGCATGAGTGATTCCTCGGCTCTCTGAGCTATAGGTTCTGAAAATGTGTAAGATGAAGACTCCAGTCATATTTGCTTGACCTATAACGCGTGATATTCTTCCGGTGTGTCCCAATCGAGCAGGCCTCGCTTAGGTACTTAGGCTAGAGCATAAGGGTTACTTTTAACGTCCTACTGTTCAATACTCGAATAAGGAAAGGAGTGTGGAGATGATCAAGGAAGCAAGTTGAGTACCAAAAGCAGAACAACATACTTTTCCCTGGAGCCTCTCCATCAGTTCCGTCATCCTCTTTCTTCGAAAATTGTACTTGATGGTCGTTGATGTTAATATAAACAGCATCCTTGTCGTATAGCATCTCCCCCACATCTGACATTGGCGCATAAAGAAGTTTTTCCTTCTCTCTGAGGCCTTTTTTCTTGGTAGCGGAAGGCAGCGGACAAGGGTCCAATAAGGCTGCAACGCCCGCTAACTTACAGTCTCCAACACCGGCGATATGCACCTGAAAATTCCACAGAGATCTACTCAACACTATGTTCGACAGGAGAAAACACTTAGTCGCTGCAGGCAATTGCTTATGAAACAGACGAGTAGCGTTTGTCCAAGATGTAACATTCTCATCCACAAACTCCTGTCTCACCTTCATATCACGTTTAAGATTACTCCCGCGAAGATACCCGTAGATAGTAACATTACGATCGCATTTTGGATCCTGATGAATCCGATCTGGAGGGGTAACGTCCTCAAAACGATCTGCTAACAGATATGGATGATTTATGCGCCAGGTGAGCGGTCTGAATTTCGCTATAGAGACAAACCGTGCTAGATTGTGCACCTCACGCTTGGGGTACCTGCAGGAGAGAACAAGCAAAAAGACGTTTCTGATCAACTTGGTGTCACATGCAAAGGTTTAATCTCCAAAATCGTGGAGGTCCCGTCCTCGACGACAAACAGAAGACAAAGAAACATCAAGGATACTGGCTCTGGAGGCAGATGATGTGGCATCACCTACATACTTTCCATGAAGAAGGCCAGATAAATAGAAAAGCTTAGCACCGTCGTAGATTTCCGTCCAGAAACGATTTTTCAGCCGCTTCTTCGTCTTACGCAACCGCTTGGGATCCTTAAATTGATCCAAGTGTGTCAACACGCCCATAACCTTGGGAAATCCATGAACTTGAAGCACGTTCAAGAACTCGAACGTTTCCTGAATATTCATATAAGTAGGAGGTTGATTAGAAATCAGTAAAAGGAACTTCACTATTCATTTTGATAAATAGCGGATAGAACATTCAATTATGCGGCACTGAACAGGGTACAAGAATGCTACTATTGATCCTGTATGAGAGTGACAAACTGACTTTGAACTCCTGAATATGAACGTGAGACACGCACCATTTCAAAACCATAACTGCCATCGATGAGAAGAAGAACAAGATCCGCAAACTTTGCAGCATCTATCATCGCGTTAATGTCATTTGCACACTCCACGAATTGAAGTCTCCGATGCTTGCCTGAGGCGGTTCATATCATAAATATTAGAATTTTGCAGCTACTGGCATACTTCGGGAGGCACCATGGATCATGCAGACTCCATTCACTTGAAGTTCCTCGGTGGTGTAGCAAAAGGTAAACATAAGATAGTCCTGATTGAACCTCATCATTCGACTATTTACCATGCAACCTCCACTTGGGAGCCTACCTGAAACGACCGTAATGGGGCCCCGGACATCTGACAGGTTGTGCTTGGTGTAATGCTTAACTAGAGACTGGATGAGAAGTGTTTTTCCAACCTGCAGAATTCACGACGACACATCCAGTAAGTGCCTGTAGATTTAGCCAACTGATTCTCTGTTTTAAAACTTGGTAACTTGGTAACTTTTTTTAGAGAAAATTGCCTCGTCAACTTACTCCTGGAGGACCCTGAACGACGATGATAAAAGGTGGTGGTTCTCCCGACGAACGATCGATTACGGGTACATGAAGCCTCCGCTGATCCTTCTCTGCAGTTCTAGCTTGCAAACGTTTCGCTTTCGCAGCGGAGTGGAATGTGAATGCCTGTAATGTCCAACCCAAAAAGATTGCTTCAGAAACAGATTGAATTCAGTCGCAATTAAGAGGGGACAAATTCCACAATATGTCCATGAGTCTGCAGAACTAACATTGTGTTCATTTTCAGCTTGTTCCAATTCACCTTTGGATTATCCTTGGCAGTGCTTAATCCACGTTTCTTCTTGTCAATTGCACTTTTTTTATCCGCAGTTGGTCCTGATTTTGCTTTCCTGTGCTGCTTCTGAGGCTTGCCTACGAGCGCCGAGAGTCCACCTCCACCTGCCATCTTTCTTTCACCCAGAGATTCGATTCAGACCCATAACGAGTCAACGCTGGGCGAGACGAATCTCGAGAACGAAACCGATGGAATTGCTACGTTAACCCAAGAGGTATTCTAGCTATGCACCTGAGGATCCTGGCGGCTATCGCTCCTTAGTCCCGGTCCTTAAACCCTCGATTCATATGATTAGGGCAGTGCGCACACATATGTAGAGTTTCAACTCTTCTCACCGTTTAGGGTTTCCGAGATAAACCTCCGTGGTATCAATTCGAGAAATTCCGGGAAAGGATTGACAACCGTTATTAAGACATCTCGTGGCACATTGAATGACTGTACGCATTAGTTTAGAAACTTACAGAAGGGAGAAAAGGGCGACCGCGTAGAAAACGCGAAGGATGGGAAGACCCCATCAAGTAGTACAAGCGGGAGACAAACCGGGTAAAATAAAGCTAAGCTCTCAGCATAGTCCATATAAAAGATTGAATAGCATTTTAGATTTCCAATTTGATAGAAAATTCTTTAATTAATGAGATAAGATTTATTTTATGAAAATTAAAATATTTTATGGTACTAATAATATTATTTATGTTCCTTTATTCAATGTTTTTATTATAAATATTAGTCCATATAAAAGATTGAATAATATTTTAGATATCCAAATTTGATAGAAAATTCTTTAATTAATGAGATAAGATTTATTTTATGAAAATTAAAATATTTTATGTACTAATAATATTACTTATGTTCCTTCACTCAATATTTGTATTATAAATATTAGTTCATATAAAAAATTGAATAGCATTTTAGATATCCAAATTTGATAGAAAATTTTTTAATTAATAAGATAAAATTTATTTTATGAAAATTAAAATATTTTATGTACTAATAATATTATTTATGTTCATTCATTCAATGTTTTTATTATAAATATTAAATTAAAATTTAGAATATAGATTAATTATAATTATAATTTTCAACTTCTTAATTTAATTTAAAAATATAATAATTTTTATATTATTTTATTAAATAAATTAAAATCTAATATTATTTAATATTAATAATTATATATTATTTATACCCTTTATTTTATATATAATTATTTTTACTATATAAAATAAATGTAAATAATATATTATAATCATATTATTATTTTTAAAATAAAATAAATTCTATATATCATAAATATAAAATCTACCATGTCTCACCTGATAAGAATACAATAGTTTGGCAAGTAAATTCGCTAAAATAAAGAAAATTAATATTTGACAAATTAAAAAGTATCTTATGAAATTAATAAGTTGAATATTTAAATTTAATGAATGTTGAATTTTTAAATAATATTTTTAATATATAATGATAATTTATTTAAAAGTATATTATTTTAATATTCTATATTATACATTTTAAATAATTTTCTAAAATACTTCATCCAATATATCATCTTGAAACATATAAAACTATGATCCATTACTAACATGTAACAAAAAAAATAGAAATTTATTTAAATTATATACTTTTGAATTTATTAATGAAAGATATTATAAAATAAAATAAAATAAAACAGCTTATAATTAATATGTCCCGCAACTTCAATCTAATTTATCTCATTTACTTCTTTTTTTCTCTCCCTCGTAGTGTTTGATGGGCTTCCCATCCTTTGTGTTTTCTATGCAGTCGCCCTTTCCCCACTTCAATCTAATGGTACAAGCTGGAGGAGCTGCGGGAGAGTGTGGAGACGGGAGAGAAGAGGGAGAGACGTGGGACAATTTTGATAAATTCTGAGTGCTCTCTGGCATGTAGCCTTCGAGTGAATAGACTATTCTCTTCGTTTTTCAATTTCGGTTCCATTGGCACCTAGATTGAAGACTATGGAGAATGGAGTAGAAAGTTATGAAGTTTTTTAGCTTTTTTAGGGTTGAGAGTGATCATTATACATTGAGAGTGATGGGTTGTGAATTTTCATTTCTAATCTCTGGGTTTTCATGATTAAGTTCCATGGGAATTTAATTTGAAAATTTTGGAGATGGAAATTGAAAGTTATGAGAGTTTATAGATTTTAGGGTTTGGAGAGATTGTTTTCTTATGTGAGTGGGGATGTGAGGGGTTGTGGTTTTGCAGACATGGGGAGATATGGAGAGGAGTATCATGTGTTACTATCACTATTCTTGGGCTAGCCATGGCTACACCTTCCCATGTGGGGTCGCCTAGAGCGGGTCGGGATACACCATGCCCGGTGTGTCACCAACGCTTTACCTCGCAAGGAGTAAAGACCCATGTGGGAAGGATGCACAAGGACTATGATTGGACCACTTGGGATGCCCACGTGAGACGAGCGACCACATCGACAGTAGTGACACTCGATATTACGCACGCTTCTTCTATACCTTCGTTGATCGTTCTAGGGATATCGATCAAGTCGTGGGAGTGGTTAGCTTCTCAGGCGGGTTGCATTTTGGGGTTATTTGAGACTAGTTTTCCATGTCCACGTCTATTCCATAGGCTATCCCGCACACTCCATGATGAGGCTAGACAGGCTTTTTGCCTACCACTGGATCGTTTGGCACGTGATCCCTTGGACGAGTTAGCATGGTTCCTATTCCTCCTACTCCCTCGATGGTGTCTTCGTTATGCTAGAGGGGGACGTGCGGGGCATAGAGAGGTGGCGGCTAGATTTCGTCAATTCCGAGTGGGGGATTGGGCAGCCCTTCAGGATGAGTCTGTTAGGGCTACACGATTTAGGAGATAGACATCGCCATAGGATACCACTCGATTACGACGATGTACGACATTGGGTCAGGCGGGAGAGTTTAGTAGAGCAGCACAAGCGCTACACCCTTTGTCTATAGCGAGTCCTACTGATGAGACCATCTCTTCCCTACGCTCATTGCATCCTATAGCAGTAGAGGGACTACCACTAGAGGTCTTAGATTATCAGCCTGAGCAGCCTTTATGTCTTGATAGGTCGCTATTTGCACAAGCATTGTGCACTGCCTCTTTGTAATACCAAGGGTTAGCCATATGATCTAGATATGAAACTTGGTTTGGTAACATCTAGAATGATGTTATACATGATGGTCAAAATAGATCAGATAGAAGTATCACCAAAAGAGTACTTCTACTAATAGGGCAGAAACCGAAATAGACTTGAGAACCTTAGAACCAATAGCTAGACATATGATTTAAAGGTGAGAATTGGTTTGGTAACATCTGGAAGGATGTTACACATGATGGACTAAACAGATCAGAAAGAGGTATCACCAAAAGAGGACTTCTACTAATAGAGTAGGAACCGAAATATGCCTGAAATCTTTGAAGGCAATTTCGGAGGCCTAAATAGATGAATTAGGCCTCAAAAATGTGCAGATTCCCCCCCCCCCCGAATTTAGGAAAGGCTGGCCATCCCTCCCCTTGGTTTTTCTCGTCGAGAGCTTTCCAACGGTACCTTACTCATGTGATTCTAAGATTCCTACAAGAAGATTCCCTAAAAGATTCCCTCCGGTCAAAGCTCATTTGACCAACCAGATAGGACCTAGACCAGACAAGTCACCCATCCAAGTAAGTAATCCAAGGGTGGAGCTTGCTGACATGTCACCTATCTGTGTCCCTAATCCTATGGTGGAGCTTCCTTGGAGGAGATCCTCTTTGTCTATATAATAAAGAGAAGGTGCTCCCTTGGGGCATCGAATGTTTGAGTGTGCAATCTGTGTTTTCTCTCTTCTCTTGTCCTCGGAGTATTACACCCTTGCCTTTCCTCATGAGGTTTTTCAGGGATGGTTTATGAGCACCTTAGAGATTGTGTAAAAGACCGAAACCGAGGAGAGAAATAGGAGAATGGAAATTCACATTGGGACACTTGAATGAGGGAAAACTCCGAATGCCTAGCATGAGCTTCGGCCTTGGTATTTATAGGTATCATACAAGTCCCTTGAAGCTTCTCAAGAAGCTTCCTTGAGCCGCTTTCTTGGAGTGCAAGCCAAGTTAACTAGGAAGCTTCTCAAGAAGCTTCCTTCTAGAAGCCGCCTACTTGGCGTGCAAGCTAAGCTAGTTAGAAGCTTCTAGAAGCTTCCTTCTAGAAGCTACCTGCTTAGGGCGCAAGTTAACTAGTTAGGAAGCTTCCTAAGAAGCTTCTTAGATGCTTCTAGAATATTCTAGGCTATTTTGTCTTATTCTCTACTTCGTAAGCTCAACTAACTTCGTCACTAAACTCCATATTGTTACATATTCCCCCGCCGCTAGTTGGTGACCTCCTCGTTGCCAGTGAAGCTTCGAATTCCTTGATGGCCATCTGTGCATTCTGGAGGTGAGAAAGAGGTTCCCATGTAGCATCATGAAGGGGATACCCTTTCCAAAGGACCTTGTACTCCGTATGTTGGTGACGGCCTCGTTGAATATGGCGACGCGCAAGGATACGGTCAACTTCGTACTCCTCATGATCATTGATAGGGACAGGAAGAGGGGGAGGTTGGACTCGAGAGGAAAAGGAAGAAGGGTTAGGAACAAAGGGTTTCAACTTGGAAATATGAAAGACAGGATGGATACGCATGTGACAAGGTAAGGCAAGACGATAAGCAACAGGAGAGATAATGTGGGTGATATCAAAGGGTCCTATCCAATTAGGAGCAAGTTTACGAACTTGGGTATCAAGTGGGAGAGGGAGGTTACTAGAGGATAGCATGACTTTATCACCAACTTCAAAGGTGAGATCACGACGATGATGGTCTGCATATTGTTTTTGGCGATTCTGAGCAACAAGGAGGTGAGATTTGGCTTGTTGGAGAGATTGGGATATAGTGGTCAAGAATGTAGAAGTATGAGGAACCTGAGAGGGAGGGGGAGCAAGAAGAGAATCTGGAACAAGCGGATCTTGGCCAAATTTGAGAAAGAAGGGAGAAAATCCAGTGCTTGCCTGTTTGGAATTGTTGTAGGCAAATTCTGCAGCTGCAAGACATTCATCCCAGTTGGTATGGTGGACATTGACAAAGGCCCGCAACATATCCTCCAATGTTCAATTGGCGCGTTTGGTTTGTCCATCAATTTGAGGATGATAGGCCGTGGACAAAGCAAGCTTGGTGCCGAGTATCTGGAAGAGTGCTTGCCAAAACTTCCCGGTAAATCGAGGATCACGGTCGGAGATGAGTACACGTGGCATCCCATGATGCTTGAAGACATTGTCGAAGTAGATTTGTGCTAAGGTTGGAGCATCCACGGTATCACAGGTTGGTGCCAAGTGGATTTGCTTACTAAGCTTATCCACAAACACCACAATTGCCGTGTGTTCTTGTTTTGTCTTTGGCAAGGATGTGATGAGATCCAAGCTCACATGCTCCCAACGAGCGGATGGAATGGCGAGTGGTTGAAGGAGTCCACTCGGCTTCTGGTTGCTGGCTTTGTTCCGTTGGCAACTCTCACATGATCGGACAAAGTCTCGAACATCTCGTGTCATGTTGGGCCACCACCATTGGCGTTGGAGGGTGCCCAAGGTCTTGTCCACTCCCATGTGACCAGCTATTGGTAAATCATGGGCTTCTTGAAGGCGCACAAGTCGAAGATCACCTTTGGTTGGAACATAGATCTGGTCTGCATGGAATAAAAGGCCTTCCTTGAAGGAGAAGGTGTTGTACTCCTTGTCGCGTGCTGTTAGACGACCGTGTACCATTTGGAAGAAGGGATCTTGCTGTAGGGCTAACCGAAACTCGTTATGAATCTTGGGATCAATTGACACCGTTGTAATTGCTGCCGTGATGAGAGGAAGAGACTTCAAATCAGGTCGTCGTGATAGAGCATCAGGGATGACATGGAACCGACCTGGTTTGTACTCAAGTTTGATGTCGAACAATTGGAGTTGCTCTTCCCATCGATGATGTCGACTCTTCATGTGCTCTAGGTGTAAGGTCTGCAACAATGGCTTGTGATCAGTTCGCATGATCACTTGTTTCCCCAAGAGATAATGCCTCCATACCTTGGTGGCATATACCATTGCAAGTTGTTCCCGATCCCGAGCAGAGTAATTTCTTTCCGCTGTATTTAGTCGGCGAGACACAAAGGCAATTGGATGTAGTCCATCTGGAAATTCTTGTTGCAACACAGCTCCAATTGCAAAGTTAGAAGCATCAAAATCAACCACACAAGGTAGTTGAGGATCATATGGTTGAAGAATAGGTCTTGAAGACACCATATGCTTTAACTTCTGGAATGCTTCTTCATGCTTGGTGGTCCACTGGAAGCTCGAGTTCTTTCCCAAGAGGTCAGTCAATGGTGCAGCCACGTGAGCATAATAGTGGATGAACTGTCAATAAAAACTGGCCAGTCCATTGAATGCTCGTACTTCTGTAGCATCCTTCGGGGTAGGCCAATCAGTAATGGCCTTGATCTTCTCTTCTTCCATCTTGATCCCCTCTGATGAGATCTTATGACCCAAGAAGGTAACCTCCTTCTGCCAAAAAGCACACTTTGACTTCTTGCAGTAAAATTTCCACTGTCGTAGTCGTCTTAGGACTTCTCGCACATGATTCACATGTTCTACCTCTGTCCTGCTATAGATTAAGATATCATCTAAGAACACCACCACGGACCGATCTAATAGTCCCTCCAACACTCGATGCATCTGATCCATGAAGACTGCTGGAGCATTAGTGAGTCCAAAAGGTAGAACTCTCCACTCAAAATGTCCATACCTTGTGCGAAAAGCAGTCTTTTGCACGTCCTCTCCTTCAATAGGAATTTGCCAATAGCCGCTACAAAGATCCAGCTTGGAAAAGTAGCGTGCTCCACTTAGTTGATCAAGCAGGTCATCGATCCGAGGCAAGGGATATGCATTCTTCACGGTTTGCTTATTGAGCCCATGGTAATCAATACAGAAACGAAGTCCTCCATCCTTCTTTGGAACAAATAGTACCGGTGCTCCCCACGGAGAGGTACTATGTCGTATGAAATCCTTCTCCAACAACTCTGTAAGTGTTGTTTGCAACTCCTCTAACTCCTTTGGTGAGAGCCGATAGATTGGTCTACTCACTGGAGTACTCCCTGGCAATAACTTGATCTTGAAGGGCATACCTCGATCGGAGGGTAATCCCTTTGGCAGATCATCCGGAAACACATCTGCAAACTCCTGAACTATCCGATCAACCATTGCTTGATGCGGCACTTGGCCCTCCTCAGATTGTTCTTGTGTAATCGGCTTGATCCACACCGCGAATACAGACTTATCGTCCTCCAAAGCTTGCTCTATGGCTGCTTCATTCACAAACTTCCCTTCTAGGGACTCATCTCTCTTCCAAGCTTGCTCCATGGTTGCCTTCCTGGCAAACTTCCCATCTTGGGACCCATCTCCCTTCCAGATTCGCTCTATGGCTACCTTCTCGACAAACTTCCCATCTTGGGACTGACTATTCTTAGGTGTCTTACTCAGAGGTGCCAGACAACCTAATCGGAAATTCCTACCTTGGTGTTGTACTTGAATTTGGTGTCGGGTCCAATCAAATTGAACCTTATGATATTCAAGCCAAGGTAGACCTAGAATGATATCATAATGTAGAGGTGCCACTACGAACCTCATACACTCCAAATACTCCTTCCCAATCTTGAAGGTAACAGGATGCAAGGTGCGGAATGCAGAACCCTTTCTACCATCCGCCATCATCAAACTACTTCCAATCACTGGTCTGATAGGAATACCCAATTCCTTTGCCACTTGCATAGACATGCAATTCTCTGAACTTCCAGAATCAACCAAAATTCTACAACCCCGATTAGATATCATACCTTGCAAGTGAAGCAAACTTGCATAGGTCGAGCCTTCAATCCCATTGGAACTAATCAAGCTCCCAGTAGGCGGCTCAAAATCTCCTACTGGGATTCCTCGTTTCCCGGATCATTCCGCTCCACAACCTCCACTTGGGCAACTTGTCGAGGTTGTCTATTCTTGAGTGGACATTCAGCAATGCGATGCCCCAACTGGCGACAATAAAAGCAACCTCCATTTTGTCGTAATCTTTCTCTATCTGCTGTGCCAAGTGGTCTTCGCTGGATAGCATCAATCTCCATTGGTACCGGTTCTTCCACTCGTGGTACGGGTAGGTTTTGTGTAGGTCGAGGTCGAGACCAAGTTGTTGCAACTAAGGAATCAAAACGCTCAGCCAATTGCATGGCTTCTTCTACGTTCTGTGGCTCTTGCATGGTCACCTTCAATCTGGTTCGTGACTTCAATCCTCGCACAAATCGATCCAGAACTTCACCTTCTTGGATATCTAGAATTTGCATGATGATATTCTGAAATTGTGTGATGTAGCTTCTCACCGAACCAATCTGCCTCAACTCCGCCAATTTATCTCGTGCAGCTCGGGTGGCATTTATAGTCTGAAATCGACCAAGTATTGCATCCTTGAATTCTGCCCATGTCAAAATTGGTGTAACAATTTGTCGTTCAGCTCTTTCTACTCGGAATCGCCACCAAAGTTTTGCCACGCCATCCAACTGGCTAGAAGCCAAGAGAATTTGTTTCCGCTGGTCTTGAAGATTGGTGGCTTCAAAGTAACGTTCACAGTCAAACACAAAATTTTCCACTGTGCTTGGAACATTCTTGCCTTCAAACACCTTGGGTTTCGGAAATCGAATGCGATCTTCTCCATCTCGAACTGGCGCTCTGTCTATCTGTTCTCGTCGTTGCTGGTCTCGTTCATCCAACAATCGAGTAAGATGCTCGATTTGTTGTTGCATTGCAAGGATAACATCCGGTATTGCGGCCATTGCTACTACCCTAATCCACTACCCTCAATTTATCTAGTTGATTAACACATAGATACAACACGTCCACCGTTCTCCATAAGTCACAACTGGAAGTATCAAGGGTTCCTCTGACACAGTGATCATATGTAGAAAATCCTGCCCAAAGCGTGAGGTGATGAATTGTGTGAAACGATGCTTTGGTAATATCTGGACATGAAAGTCCCAATGGTTTGGCGGAAGTGGATTTGGTGGTCCATAAATTCCATCCATCCCATTCCTGCTCTGATACCAATGTAAAAGACCGAAACCGAGGAGAGAAATAGGAGAATGGAAATTCACATTGGGACACTTGAATGAGGGAAAACTCCGAATGCCTAGCATGAGCTTCGGCCTTGGTATTTATAGGTATCATACAAGTCCCTTGAAGCTTCTCAAGAAGCTTCCTTGAGCCGCTTTCTTGGAGTGCAAGCCAAGTTAACTAGGAAGCTTCTCAAGAAGCTTCCTTCTAGAAGCCGCTTACTTGGCGTGCAAGCTAAGCTAGTTAGAAGCTTCTAGAAGCTTCCTTCTAGAAGCTACCTGCTTAGGGCGCAAGTTAACTAGTTAGGAAGCTTCCTAAGAAGCTTCTTAGATGCTTCTAGAATATTCTAGGCTATTTTGTCTTATTCTCTACTTCGTAAGCTCAACTAACTTCGTCACTAAACTCCATATTGTTACAGATTGCTTCCATGCAGATGATCCTTCTAGTGGTTTTACCGAGTTGTTTCAGGTGGCTGCAGTAGTAGCGAGAGGAGATATTCCTATGTCTGTTAGTCGGGTCTTAGGTGCTAGTCGACTTCTCGCAATCGAGAAGGGCACGGGAGGCATTAGACCGATTGCTATTGGAGAGATCTTTTTGCGTTTGGTCAGTCGTACCATTGTCCTTTAGCATCGTTCTCACTTTCGACAGCACCTTAGTCCACATCAGTTTGGAGTAGCTACACCTGGAGGATGTGAGGCTATATCTCTAGGCATTAGAGCACTCCTAGATATCCATCCGGAGTGGGTCGTCCTACAGGTGGATGTTGAGAACGCTTTTAATAGCGTCTCACGTGCATCCATCTTTAGAGAGCTTAAGGAGGCTGGTGGATCCTTGGCGAGTCTCATTCCTTTTGTGCGGTCTTTTTATGGCTCTCCTGCTTCGCTTTACTACCAGCATGGTGGTTCACAGGAGGGAGTCACCGTCTTGGAGTCAGCTGTTGGTACACGTCAGGGAGATCCTTTGGGGGGGCCCTTATTTGCCATGGCTCACTTTAGAGCTCTCCTGTCTACTACTTTGGCCATGCTAGGTTGTGTATTTCCCTCCTTGGCAGATGATACACACATCGTAGGCCCTGTAGATCAGATTAGGCAGGCCTTTGACTACTTGACTACCGAGCTACATCTAGTAGGCTTGAGAGTCAAGGTGTCAAAGTGTAGGGCATGGTCCCCTTTAGGTATCCCTCCCCACCTTGAGCTTCCAAAGGGGTGTATCACATCCACATAGGGACTTCGTGTTCTTGGAGTGCCAGTAGGATCGGAGGATTTTGTCACACGCTTCTTGGACGTTGCCCTTGCAAAGGATGTTCTTCATGTGGATGACCTTCAATTACTAGGAGATCCGCAGGTGGCATTTGGTATACTCTCTTCCAGTATTGCTCGTTGACCATCCTACCTCATCCGTACAGTTCCCCCTTCACCGTCCTTCCTATCACGTCTGAGAGCATTTGATAGGAGGATTATGGGAGTCTTTGGTGATATTATTGGACCAGGGACTTTTGAGTGTGTGACAGGGGATTTGGCACATAGACAAACGGCTCTACCGATCTCATGTGGTGGGGTTGGCTTGCTTTCTATGGAGGAGATGGCACCTATAGCGTTTTTGGGTAGTTGGGCTCTCTCGGCACCCCTACTTGCCTCTCGTTTTGTGGTTGCTGATAGGCCGGTTTTGGAGACTTATGTGACAGAGGTGGAAGGAGGATCCTTTTCTCTCCAGGTGTTATTGCAGCAGACGAGAGATAGTCTATTCCCATGAGCACGAGAGGGTTTTCCACCGTTTGCTTCACTATCGTCAGATTGGACTAGAGGTCTACAGTCTTCCTTGATGGAGCAACAGTGTGAGCATATGCTACATTCTCTCTTAGTTGACTCGTCCATTCCTCAGGCTACTAGAGCACGTCTACGCTCTTGCTCCGGCAAGGGTGCAGGCTCGTGGATCCTAGCTCGACCATGCATTAGGGCTTTTCGACTCGTACCGGCTACTTTCTCTACAGCAATGAGGTTTTGCTTAGGTTTGGTCCACCCATTTGCATCTTCACTACTCACTTGTGAGTGTGGTTCTACACTAGATGCAGCGGCGGTCCACATGACATGGTGTCCTTTTGGAGGACAGAGGATACTACCCATGATGCCATTAGAGACATAGTGTTTGCTATGGCACGAGAGAGTGGATACTTGGCTTGGAGGGAGCGTTCATATGCGCTGCAGACGACACGTGTCAGGGCAGACTTATACTTGGTCCAAGATGATCAGGTGACAGTAGTGGATGTCGTGGTCACGGATCCTACGTGAGATACAGTTTTGGAGGGAGTGATTACCCATCCCCCTGGATGGGCGGCGAGTGCAGCAGCAGGTCGCAAGGTCTCCAAGTATAGGGGCATGCAGCGAGGTCACCTCTTTGTTCCTCTAGCCTTGGAGTTATATGGAGCGATGGACACGGCATTTGACACATTTGTCAGGGAGTGCACGAGAGCTTATCATGTTAGGCGTCAGGGGGTACCACTCTCACTCTCATACTTTGTAGCTTACTTTAGATAGCATGTGTCCATTGCTCTACAGAGGGCAGTGGCTGGTGCAATCCATAGGAGAGCAATCACATTAGGTGATGTTTCATCGGATGCTCCAGTTGTGTGTAGACCGTACAACTTGCATAGCTCGGATATCTTAGGTGCGGTAGGGCAGATTTCTCATACAGACTCTATTGGGGCTTAGCCCCATGTTACCTTTTTTGTCTCTCCCTTGTACGGCTTGATGGGGTCTTCCCATCCTTCATTTTTCCTAAGCGGTCGCGTTTTTTCTTCAATCTAATTACAAAATACATCACACTTGTTTGCATGGACATTAATAATTGACTTATCACAATTAAATCCGACTCATTGAATTTATGATTTCATATTTCTTTGATTTATTTTTATTTCCTTCTCTTCTAACATAGTAGATATATTTTTCTACTTTTTAACATAAAATGAACTAACTTAAATCAACATTTTTATTTAATATTAAAATAATGTGGTCAACAAATGAACAATGTAATAAATTTGGATCATATTTCAAATAAAGGTAATTTTTGTATCAAAAATATTAACAAATTACTATTTAAAATGTATGATAGTTCATTGTATGTTATACATTTGTTTATTAACCATAAATTATTATTATTATATATTTATATTTTGAGATATTTTCTAAAACAAAATTCTATTTTTTTAATTTCACATGAAATAATAATATATTATTGTTTCATATATATTATATATAAACAATACTGCTTTCCCAAATTTTTTACTAAATAATATGTTTGAAAATTCTATTAAAAAATAAAAAAAACATATTTGTATATAAATATTATGTACAACATATCCAGAATTCTACTTTACATTACATGTGTTACAATTGGACTACATGAAATTGAAAAAGAATAAAATTTATATATGAACATAAATATTGAAATGTAATGGAATGCTATATTATATACACTTTTTGTGACAAAATTTTATGCCAATGGTTGATATCTCAAGGGATCTACATGTTCTTTAGAACATACACAAAATAAATATCTATGATGATTACAAAGTTACTTTGTATTTGTATTGCACCCAATATATAAATGTTAACAAAATAAAAAATAGATTTATTTCATTTACTTGAGTTCTTTTAGCATTTTGGTAAATCTTTTAAAATCTATAAATTTCTATTTTCAATTCTTTGTCTTAAAATTTTAGAAAACAAATTTGATTAGGACATGATACAATTACTCAATTTAACAATTCCAAGTGGAAGCTTGTATTTGCATACCACACCCTAATGTAAATCAACAAATTGTGTTTGATGTTGTTATTAGTGCATACACACCAATAAAACTAAATTATTTTTTGTTAATGTATTGAGAAAAATAGATAAATAAAACACTAAAGATTTAATAGTGTTTGACGTGGTTATTGATGTATACATAACCAATAAAAGAAAATTCTTTTATTTAATTTATCTGGAAATATAAATAAAATAAACACTAAAAATTTAATTATGAAGATAGTAAGATCTTGTAGAGATATTGCATCTATTTTTATCTTTTTTAGCATTGTTACCCTTCCAATTGAAGCATGCACAAGAACTCATTATCGATTGGCTTGATCATACTTCTACTTGTCAAATCACAAACTAAAGTGATTGAATAAAATTAATACATCAAACAAGGCTCATCTTTGGAGTAAAGTACCAATAACTATTAAACATATATTTGAAGCTATTGATTGCATATTGTATGACCTTATAGATAAAGATATGACTTTTGATAAAATTGTCTTTGTAATTTCCAGTCAATTTTGTCCAAGTCTTCCTTATTATACCAAAGATATAGAATCTTTGTGCATCAATGAATCACCTTTATGAAGATTGTTAATATTTTTCATCTACAAAAAAAATATGCAAGCAATTATAATACATATTATTTATGATGATCCTGATAATTATATTTTTGGAAATAAATTTTTTATTTTGGTGACAACAAGATCTATATTAAAATATGAGAGGAGATTTAACATGTATTACTTATGCAATGTAGCATGTATTACCTATGATTGGCATGGCATATTATCAAGATAAATATGGCGTATTAAGACAAATATGGCATATATCAAGACAAATTTTCCATTTTAGAAATACCAACTTTTTAATGATTGATAAGAAATATATACATGACACAAAAATGATTATAATATAATCAAGTAGCAAATAAAATTGATTGGTGCTATTTGCTTATACATATGAAATATATAATATTAATTTTTTTGAATGATGTGTGTAATTTTTGTTCTTAAAATGATCAAGCCTTATTAATTAATAAATTTATTTTATAGATATTATATGATAATTATATTAAACTTTATTAATAAAGTAATATTAAATTTATATTTAAAAACCTTTTTTAATATAGAAACATTCATGATATCAATGGTTTATTAGCACATAAACTTTACATAAAATTTCCATCTCTTATTATGCAATTTGGATCCTTTTGTTAGGTTGTATGATGTGATATGTCTCATAATTTACCATATGCATGGTTGGTATTGAATTTATCACCTATATTTGGTAAAATTATTTTTATTTCATAAAGTAAATTTATTATAAAATGAAATAAATAAATTTCAGTTTTTAGATAATTATTTCTTCCATTGCAATGATACATGATTATTAACAAGGCTCAAGTTAGATACTTTTTCCCCTTGGATTACATTTTTGAAAAGATATATTTTCAAATAGTCAGATATATAATATTTTTTTTAAATAACCAATATTAAAATGCTTCTAATAAATAACACACATGATTAAAGGGGCTTCATGTGTAACATGGTTTATAATAAAGATTTTTCTCTGAACTTTCCATTATGAATTAATTTAAATTTTTTATTGTAAATTTTTTTGTATTATCCTTTGCATTGAAAATCACTAATACAAAGCTAAAATATTTCTTGAAGGGTGCTCTGAAATATGAGTCAATTTATATTCTCCACTTAAAACAAACCAATGAAAATTGCAAAAATATAAAACATTAAACTAAAACTCCCAATTGAGGGAAATTCAAACTTGGATCCTAGATTTAAGCTTTGTACGTCACTTTGCTCTTTTTCCTCTTGAAATCAATTGAGGTCAAGCGCACTCAAATTTATCAACTCATTCATCAACTAGATGATGTATATCTTTGGTTTGTATAGAAGTGAGAAAGCTTTATCTTATATAGCTATTTCACCTCTTAAACCATAAATTTGATTTTCATCTTCCTTTCACCCGGTCTCTTACACTAGAACCTGATGACTCCACAATGCTTAATTTTTAGTCCACATGCAAACACGTTGGTAGAATGATCAAGGATTTTAGTTGTGAACAATTGAAAGTATCAATTCATTCTTGAAATCTAGTTCTACATGACTCCCATGGAACGTTGTTCCTTGTAAGGCCCAATGTTGTAGGTCTTTTTCATTTGCAATGACAATGTGGGCTCATTGTTGATTGAGGTTGGTGTCCTTGGCATGAATGACTTTCCATGTGCTTTGGTAGTTGGTATTGAACTTTTGCATGACTTCCCTTCATGCACGGTTTGATCATTCCTGAAGGTACATACTTGACTTTGCAATGCCTCCATGGTCATCTTGATCTCCCAAAACTTGTTCAACATTCCTTGCATTCCTTGCATCAACTATTTTATTTGCAGATCCATGATCCCTACACATATCACTGCTCAATTGCTACTTCCTACTTCAATAGAGGATTAATATGATCACTCAAGAGGGAGCACAAACTATTAGAACTATCATTGTGACTTCAAAGACTATCACTCTTTGATAGTATTTTTTGCCAAGATTGTAGACTACAAAATTTGTAAATATTACCTTTGGTTTGACCATATAATAGGTTTCTACTTGAGTGTTGAAAGAGAGAGGATTTGGCATATTCAAATCCATCATAATAGAATGTAGATTGTCAAATCCCACTCTTTATTGTAAATCACCACAAGCAAAATCATTGGGTTTGATGAATTCATCTCTATATCTATGACCTCTACTCTGAAATGAAAAACAAGATATAATCTCACTTGCTCATGTTGGATGTACATAATCTTAATGTGGAATAGGTTCAAGAACAAAAAGCAAGGTGTTGGGTATTGTACTCTTGGAGCTTCCATCCCATCCTCTCTCTAGCACACTCCTAAAATATTGATTACACTATGGTATCTCTCCTAAAAAATTACTCAATCTCAATAACCCATGTTCTTCCAAGAGGTGTGATCCGCTCTCTTGGATTGAAACACTACTCTAATACCATTGTAATCTACTAAGGATAGGAGAACTGAAGAG
Source organism: Lunularia cruciata (assembly GCA_948567375.1). Classification (NCBI taxonomy): domain Eukaryota; kingdom Viridiplantae; phylum Streptophyta; class Marchantiopsida; order Lunulariales; family Lunulariaceae; genus Lunularia; species Lunularia cruciata. The sequence goes on along the minus strand of OX419757.1, from coordinate 71,648,164 downwards.
AAACATAAGAGAAGAAACACACTTTCACACTCAACCTCTAATGCTCCAAAGGAGCACCTTGACTATATTATACATCAAAGGAGACTCCCCTAAAGGAAGCTACACCCTTAGATTAGATACAAAGATTGGTGACATGTCAGCAAGCTCTACTCTTAGATTAGTTGTATGCATGTGTGACATGGTGGTTTTGATCCTATTTGGTTGGTCAAACCATTTTTGGAGTCTTTAGGGAATCTTCTTTGAGGAATCTCCAAATTGTGTGGATGAAGTACCATTGGAAAGCTCTCAATGAGACAAACAAAGGGGAGGAAAAGCCAACCTATCATTTGTTTGAGAGGGGCAAATTTGCATATTTTTTAGGCCTAATTCATTTGTTTAGGCCTCCAAAATTGACAAGTTTAGGCTATTCTTGTCTCTTGCCCTATTAGTAGAAGTACTCTCTTGGTGATATCACTATCTGATCTACTTAGTCCATTATCTATAACATCATCTCAAATGTAAACACTATAAATTCACCTTAAGATCATACCAATGTCTAGCCATTGGTATTACATTTTCAAGTTGTTTTCAACTCTTGCTCTATTATTAGAAATGCTCTTTTTGTGACACCTCTATCTAATCTACCTAGCCCATCATACCTAACATCCTTCTAGGTGTTACAAAGTCAATTTTCACCTCTAGGTAATATATCTAGCTAGTGGAATTACAATAAGCTAAGCAAGCAAGAAGCTTCCTAAGAAGCTTCCTCCTATAAGTCACGACTTGGCATGCACATTACCCAATACTTGGAAAGTACCTAGTAGCTTCCTAGATTCTTTTAGAATTTTCTAAGCTAATTTGGCCTATTTGCTACTTCATTAGTCTTGACTAACTTGTCGGTAAACTCTATATTGTTATATATTCCTCCACCACTAGTTGGTGATGTCCTCATCACCATTGAAGCTTCAAACTCCTAAATGGCCATTTATACATTTTGGAGATGAAAAAGAGGCTCCTAAGTGGCATCACAAAGAGGATATCCTTTCCAAAGGACTTTGTACTCAATATGTTGTTGGCAGCCATGTTGAATGTGGCGGCCTCAAGCCGCTTTCTTAGAGTGCAAGCCAAGTTAACTAGGAAGCTTCTCAAGAAGCTTCCTTCTAGAAGCCGCCTACTTGGCATGCAAGCTAAGCTAGTTGGAAGCTTCTAGAAGCTACTTACTTGAGGTGCAAGCTAAGCTAGCCGAGAAGCTTCCTAGATACTTCTAGAATATTCTAGGCTAATTTGTCTTATGTGCTACTTTGTAAGCCCGACTAACTTCATTGCTAAACTCCATATTGTTACATATTCCCTTGCCGCTAGTTGGTGACGTCCTCATTGCCAGTGAAGCTTTGAATTCCCGGATGGCCGTTTGTACATTTTGGAGGTGAGAAAGAGGTTTCCATGTGGCATCATGAAGGAGATACCCTTTCCAAAGGACCTTGTACTCCGTCTGTTGGTGACGGCCTTGTTGAATATGGTGACGTGCAAGGATACAATCATCTTTGTACTCCTCATGAGCATTGATAGGGATAGGAAGAGGGGGAGGTTGGACTCAAGAGGAAAAGGAAGAGGAGTTACGAACAAAGGTTTCAACTTGGAAATATGAAAGATAGGATGGATACGCATGTAACAAGGCAAGGCGAGTTGATAAGCAACAAAAGAGACAATTTGGGTGATATCAAAGGGTCCTATCCAATTAGGAGCAAGTTTACAAACTTGGGTATCAAGTGGGAGAGGGAGGTTATTAGAGGATAGCATGACTTTATCACCAACTTCAAAGGTGAGATCACGACGATGGTGGTCCGCATATTGTTTTTGGCAATTCTGAGCAACAAGGAGGTGAGACTTGGCTTATTGGAGAGATTGGGATATAGTGGTTAAGAATGTGGAAGTATGAGGAACTTAAGATGGAGGGGGAGCAAGAAGAGAATCTGGAACAAGCAGATCTTGGCCAAAATTGAGAAAGAAAGGAGAAAATCCGATGCTTGCTTGTTTGGAATTGTTGTAGGCAAATTCTGCAACTACAAGACATTCATCCCAATTGGTATGGTGAACATTGACAAATGCACGCAACATATCCTCCAATGTATGATTTGCATGTTTGGTTTGTCCATCACTTTGAGGATGATAGGCCATGGACAAAGCAAGCTTGGTACCGAGTATCTAGAAGAGTGCTTGCCAAATCTTCTTAGTAAATCGAGGATCACAGTCGGAGATGAGTACACGTGGCATCCCATGATGCTTGAAGACATTGTCAAAGTAGATTTGCGTTAAGGTTGGAGCATCCACGATATCACAGGTTGGTGCCAAGTGGATTTTCTTACTAAGCTTATCCACAAACACCACGATTGTGGTGTGTCCTTGTTTTGGCTTTGGCAAGGATGTGATGAGATCCAAGCTCACATGCTCCTAGCAAGCGGTTGGAACGGCAAGTAGTTGAAGGAGTCCACTCAGCTTCTGGTTGTTGGCCTTGTTACGTTGGCAGCTCTCACACGATCAGACAAATTCTCAAACATCTTGTGTCATGTTGAGCAACCACCATTGACGTTGGAGGGTACCCAAGGTCTTGTCTACATCCATGTGACCAGTGATGGGTAAATCATGGGCTTCTTGAAGGCGCAAAAGTCAAAGATCACCTTTAGCTGGAACATAGATTTGGTCCTCATGGAATAAAAGGCTCTCCTTGATGGAGAAGATGGTGTACTCCTTATTGCATACCATAAGGTGACCATGTACTATTTGGAAGAAGGGATCTTGGTGTAGAGCTGATTTTTTTGGACCTTAGAGTCAACTGACATCGTTGAAATTGCCGTTGTGATGAGAGGAAGAGACTTCAAATCAGGTCATCGTGATAAAGCATCAGGGATGACATGGAACCGAGCTAGTTTGTACTCAAGTTTGATGTCATATAGTTGGAGTTGTTCCTCCCATCGATGATGTTGACTCTTCATATGTTCCAAGTGTAGGGTCTGCAACAATGGTTTGTGATTAGTTTGCATGATCACTTATTTCTCCAAGAGGTAATGCCTCCATACCTTTGTGGCATATATCATTGCAAGTTGTTCTCAATCTCAAGCAAAGTAGTTTTGTTCAGCCGTATTGAGTTAGTGAGACACAAAGGCAATGGGATGGAGTCCATCTGGGAATTCTTGTTGCAACACGACTCTAATTGCAAAGTTAGAAGCATCAAAATCAACCAAAAAGGGTAGTTGAGGATCATATGGTTGAAGAATGGATCTTGAAGACACCATATGCTTTAACTTCAAGAATACTTCTTCATGTTGGGTGTTCCACTAGAAGCTTGAGTTCTTTCCCAAGAGGTCAATCAATGGTGTAGCCACATGAGCATAATAATGGATGAACAATTGGTAAAAACTGGCCAATCCATTGAATGCTCATACTTCTATAGCATCCTTTGGGGTAGGCCAATAAGTAATGGCCTTGATTTTCTCTTCTTCCATCTTGATCCCCTCTAATGAGATCTTATGACCCAAGAATACTCTCTCTTAATAAGTTCTTGTTATTGTTGGCCTTGTTCATCCAAAAATCAAGTAAGGTGCTCAACTTATTGCTGCATTGCAAGGATAATGTTTGGTATTGCCGCCATAGCTACTACTCTATCCTTCTACTCCCAATTTATCTAATTGATTAACACATAGGTACAACACGTCCACCTTTCTCCATAAATGACAACCGGAAGTATCAAGGGTTTCTCAAACATGATGATCATATGTAGAAAATCCTGCCCAAAGCACGAAGTGATGAATTGGGTGAAGTGGTGCTTGGGTAATATCTAGACATGAAAATCCCAATGGTTTGGCAGAAGTGGACTCGATGGTCCAGAAATTCCATCCATCCCATTCTTGCTCTGATACCAATGTACAAGGTCGAGACTGAGGAGAGAAATAGGAGAATGGAAACTCACATTGGCACACTTGAATGTGAGAAAACTCCAAATGCCTGGCATGGGCTTTGGCTTTGGTATTTATAAGTAGCATACAAGGCACTTGAGAAGCTTCTCAAGAAGCTTCATCAAGCCAATTTCTTAGAGTGCAAGCCAAGTTAACTAAGAAGCTTCTCAAGAAGCTTCCTTCTAGAAGCCACCTACTTGGCGTGCAAGCTAAGCTAGTTAGAAGTTTCTAGAAGCTTCCTTCTAGAAGTTACTTACTTGAAGTGCAAGCTAAGCTAGTCGGAAAGCTTCCCAAGAAGCTTCCTAAATACCTCTAGAATATTCTAGGCTAATTTGTCTTATGTGCTACTTTGTAAGCCCATCTAACTTCGTCGCTAAACTCCATATTGTTACAAGAAGCGTCATCAAGCAATGGATTATCAAATAGTTAAGGAGTTTGCAAATGTGTTTCTGGATGATCTACGAAAAGGATAACCTTCTGATTTTGGTATGCCCTTCAACATTGAGTTATTGCCAAGAAGTACTCCAATGAGTACTTCAATTTATTGGCTCTCACCAAAGGAATTGGACAAGCTTCAAACAACATTGATAGAGTTGATGGAAATGGATTCTATGTGGCATAGTACATCTACTTGAGGAGCAACAATACTATTTTTTTCAAAGAAGGATGGAGGACTTCACTTCTATATTGATTGTTATGGTCATCAAACAAACAATGAAGAATGCATATTCCTTGCCTATAATTGATAGCTTGCTAGATCAATTGAGTAGAGCATGCTATTTCTCCAAGTTACATCTTTGAAGTAGCTATTTGCAAATTCCCATTAATAGAGAGGATACGTCTCCTTCATGGAGAGAAACAAAAGAACACCATCCAATCTTGACTTTCTTTGCTATCTTTACTGCTAACAAGACCTGGAGCGCTTTAGCATTTCTTAGTCTCCTTCTCCAATGCAATTTCCATTGACCTCCTAACATAACTTTTCGACATGGAGCTGTGAAGTTTTGACATTACACTTGAGAAAGCATAGGAGCCAACGTGGAAGTTGATCTTATGTTGTTTCAGTAGGCTGTACTTTACATACAGAGGTCGCTCTCCGCTTCCAAGTTCTTGCACATTGGGGGGGGGCAGCTGTTCATGCATGGAACCCATAGCATATGTTATGAGACTCCTCATATCCGACATTGACATTCGGGTACTAACCTCTCCATAAATCTTCCCATTCAAATTTCATCATTTTCTAAACCGTTCATTTCAGTACCTCCTTAACTTGGAGAACTATCCGTATAGAAACTCCACAGTAAAATCCCTACAACCTGAGAACCAAAACCTCCAGTTACAGTGAAAGACTTAATAGTATACTATATTTGGCTCTCTGATTTGACGTTAAGAGTACCTGGCGGGAGGCAACACTTAACAGTACCTACACCAGACCAACCTCATTAGGCATATTGGTGGAAAGAGAAGTAATATTAGCAAAACACAATGTCGCTTAGGTGAGAACACTCTGGAGAAAACACTAGGTATTTGTGCAAATATACGGCTGACACAACTCGTCAAGGCAGCAAGCGGTACCGCTAAATCTGTGGCCAATTTAGATCGTTTTGGCCAATTTAAATTGAAGTGCCAAACATGGGGTACTATTAAGTTCATCTTTACCCCACTTTTTGCATGCCTTCAAGGAACACTTCACTGCATTCACCTTGGCTGCCAATTACACAAGAGAAATGTAAACTTTGATTACTATAAAAGATTACTTTTTGCACAAGGTATAGGTATTTTGAATGGAGAGTTTTACCTTTTTGGTTCACTAATGCTCCAATAGTCTTCATGGATAAGATGCATTAGGTGTTGGATGGGATATTGCATTAGGTATGTGATGGTCTTATTGGATAATATTTTAATCTATAGCAAGATGGAGATAGAGCATGCAAAATCATGTGAGAGAAATCCTAAGATGATTATCTCAATGAAAGTTTTACTACAAGAAGTCAAAGTGTGCCTTTTGACAAAAGGAAGTTACCTTCTTGGGTCGCAAGATATCACAAGAGGAGATCAAGATAGAAGAGGAGAAAATCAAGGCCATTACTAATGATTCTACTCTGAAAGATGCCTCAAAAGTATGCGCATTTAATGGATTGGCAAGTTTTTACCAATGACTATGCTCATTAAATTACACCATTGACCGATCTCTTGGAGAAGAACGCAAGCTTTTAGTGGACCACCAAGCACAAAGAAGCATTCTAATAGTTGAAACATATGGTGTCTTCAAGATCCATTCTTTAACCATGATCCTTAGCTACCTTGTGTGGTTGATTTTGATGCTTCTAAATTTGCAATTGGAGCCAAGTTGCAATAGGAATTCCTAATGGGTCACATCCCATTGTCTTTATGTCTTGTCAATTGAACACTACAAAAAGGAATTACTCTACTCAAGATTGGGAACAACTAGCAATGGTATATGTCACTAAAGTATGGAAGCATTATCTATTGGGAAAACAAGTGGTCATATGAACCAAACAAAAAGCCTTGTTGTACACATTACATTTGAAACACATGAAAAGTTGACATCATTCATGGGAAGAAAAAATTCAAGTTTGACCTCAAACTTGAATACAAACCACATGGTAAGTTCCATATAATCCTCAATGCCCTATCATGATGATCTGATTTGTAGTCTCTTTCTCTCATCACAATGGCAATTATGATAATGTTAATCTACTCCAAGGTCCAAATTGAGTTTAAAACTACTTTACAACAAGACTCCTTATTTCAAATGGTACAAGGTCATCTCACAACACATGACAAGGAATACATCACCTTCTCCTTCAAGGAAGGTCTTCTATTTTAGAAGAACCAAATCTATATTCTAGCCAAGGGTGACTTACAACTTGTATGTCTTCAAGAAGTCCATGACTTACTAATCATTGGCCACATGGATATGGACAAGTTTTTGCATACCCTACAATGCCAATGGTGGTGGCCCAACATGGCACAATGTGTTTAAGAGTTTGTTTGATCTTGTGAGAGCTGCCAATGCAACAAGGTTAGCAACCAAAAACCAAGTAGACTCCTTCAACCATTTCTTATCTCATCTACTTGATGGCAACACATGAACTTAGATCTCATCACATCCTTGCCCATGACAAATCAAGGTCATATAAAAATTGTGGTATTTGTGGATAAGCTTAGTAAGCAAATCTATTTGGCACCAACATTTGATATAGTGGATGCTCCAATATTGGCTTAAATCTACTTTGACAATGTATTTAAGCATTATGGGATGCCTTATGTACTCATCTTCAATCATGATCCTCATTTTACCAAAAAAATTTGGCAAGCACTTTTCAAGATACTTGGCACTAAGCATACTTTGTCCATGGCCTACCATTGTCAAATTGATGGACAAACCAAACATGCAAATTGCACCTTGGAGGATATGCTTTGTGCCTTTGTCAATGTTTACCATGCCAACTAGGATGAGTGTCTTGTAGCTTTTGAGTTTGCCTACAATAATTCCAAACAGGCAAGCATAGAGTTTTCTCCCTTCGTCCTTAATTTGGCCAAAACTCACTTGTGCTAAATTCTCTTCTTGTCTCCCTCCCTTATTCTTCTACCTTCTTGACCACAATATCTTACAACAAGCCAAATCTCATTTCCTTGTTGCTCAAAATTGTCAAAAACAATATATGAACCAACATTGTTGTGATCTCACTTTTCAACTTGGTCATATAGGTCATGCTTTCTTCTAGTAATCTACCTCTCCCACTTGATAATTAATTCTAAAAACTTGCTCTTAATTGGATAGGTCTATTTGATGTCACCCAAATCATTTCTCCTTTTGCTTATCAACTTGCCTTGCCTTATCATGTGCAAATCCACCTTGTCTTTCACATTTCCAAGTTGGAACCCTTTATTTATAATCAATCTTCCTTTTACTCTTGTATCCAATCCCTCTTCCTCCTCCTATGCCTATCAACAATCATGAGGAGTATGAAGTTGATTGTATCCTTGCACATTACTATATTCAACAAGGATACCAACAACATAATGAGTATAAGGTCCTTTGGAAAGGGTATCCCCTTCATGATTGCACTTGGGAGCCTCTTTCTCATCTCCAAAATGGCTATCCAGGAGTTTGATGCTTCTATGGTGACAAGGACATCACCACCTAGTGGTGGAGGAATATGTAACAATGTCAAATTTACAAGTAAATTAATCAAGACTAAGGAAGTAGCAAATAAGCCAAATTAGCCAAGAGTTATAAGAATATCCTAGAAAATCCAAGGAGCTACGTAGTATCTTCCAAGCATTGGATAATCTGCATGCCAAATGGTGACTTGTAGGAGGAAGCTTCTTGAGAAGCTTGGCTTGCACTCCAAGAAGATGACTTTTATGAAGCTTCTTTTGAAGCTTCTCAAGAGCCTTGTATGTTTTTTATAAATACCAAAGCCCAAGCTCATGATACAAATTTAAATTTTCCTTCATTCAAGAGTCCCAATATGATCTTTCACTTTGATCTTCCATCCTCCTATTCCTCTCCTCTGTCTTTTACACTCATCCTTCTCATCTTGACCCTTGTCCTCTCTACCATTGTGAACATAAATCCTATTGTCCCCTATAGTGTCATAGTCCACCTCTCCCTTGCTTATAAATCCACTCTTAAGAACAAGTGAGTGAGAAATTAACTAATGCATTTCACTTTGTACGTACGTCCATTTTCCTACAAAGCTACTTTTGTAAGAAAACCATCTTTTCACTAACAACATGTAACATAAGGTCAGCTAATCATAATACTCTTTGGCCAAGTGCAATCTACCCTTGACATCTCAACCTTTGTCTTTACACTAAGTGAAAGATATGCATGCACCACCTTTGGCCTTCAAGTAAGGCAAGTAGTGCTCCTATCATTTGGAAAAAATTCTCCATGCTAGGTAAACACATTACTTTGCCAAGTACTTCCTCATAGTGTGATCTCTAAGAGGAGACCAATCATGCACCCATTGATATAAGATTGACTTCCTCCTCTCCCCCCTAAGTGGCAATACAAAGGCATCTTGAATCATCTCAAGGATCAACATGAGAGTGCATCCACTCACTATACCTGCATGTGTCACCCCATCTCACGTTCTTCCAAACTCTATGCACAATCAAATCTACAAGAAATATACACTCAAAACTTGCAAATGTAAACATAACCCAAAAATAAACATAAACATAACCCAAATAACTACCAAAATTACTCACAAAAGCCAAGAAAACCTGGGGCATTGCTCAGGTTTTGCTGAAGTCTTGCTTGAAATTGAGTATTGCTTTGTTATTATTGGGATATCATTGTGTTTCATGCTCTTGATTTGGTTTAGCAAAGGTTTTGTTAAGATTCCTCTAGGTTTTGTTTGTAGCACTTGATATTGTTGGGGTTTTGTTGGGGTTTTGCCAAGAAGAAGTGTTTCATTGGGGTTTTTTGGGGATTTTGACTAATTTCCTCTTCTTGGTTGGGTTTCACTTAAGTTATGATTACAAAAAAATGTACTTGGGGTTTTTTTAGGGTTCTAAAAATGTGGGGTTTTGTTTTGTGGAGGTTTAGGTGTTGCTCATGGTTTTCTCATTGTGGTTTTATTTAGGGTTGTCAACATTTTGTCCAAAATATGGGAGTGTCTTTGGGGTTTTGGGCAAGATCTAGGGGACAAAAATAGAGGAAATAGAAATGAGAAACATATTGAAACTGAAGGCATTTAGCCACAAATATAAATTTAGAGGAACTTACATTAATTTATTACAATCATCTATAAATCCCAAAGAATCTAAGTCCAATTCTCAAATTTCATCCATAGATTGTCCAATTTGATTCTGATCCGACCATGTATATTTGATAAATGTCATATTATCTACCATAAATGATGGAATTCTAATCAACCATTCATCCTCATGGAAATATTCCATATTTGGCATATCCTAGGCCGTCTTATATCAAAGAATGCCTCCTATCTCTACAAGAGAAATATTTGTTCCCAGATGCGAGAGGCAATCTTGTCCCAAAATGTTTGGCACTTTGGGTCCTCTCTATGATTTCTCTATTCTATGAGATCTCATCTCTTATCTTCAAAGTGCACTCTCTCCTCTCTTAAGAAAATTGTTCCTCTCTTACCTTCCAATATTCCAATACTGTGAACTTGTAACCCTTCCCCTCTCTTGCACTTCAAAACTATGAACTCCTCTTTGCTCTTAAAAAATGGCTCTCTTTTGGTAATAGTCCTCCCTTTATTTCTTCCCTCCTTCTAAAGTAGATCACTAAACTCTATCCTTCTCCATTTGACTCTAGTGCCTTTCTCTCTTGTGGACTACTTCCTCTTCCTCTTAAAGGGAATTTCTTATAAATTCCTTTGAGAGAGAACTCATGCAAAGGAATAGAAATTCATGTGCTTGAGTTCTCTTTGGCTCTCTCTCTCAATCCCTCTCTCTTGTCATGGCCTCTATAAAATCCACTCCTTAGGACTCTAGATATTTGCAATTCCTTGATTTTCTTGAAAAATATCTCTCCCTTAACTTGAAATTTGATTCCATTGTGATATAACTAGAAACATGTAGATCATCCTAAGTTTTTCACTTTTTAACCTCTTTATATTCAAACCAATAACTTGATCTCCATTTTCTCACTTGGTCACCGCTTGGTATTCCATATCAATATAAAATGTGACTTAATTTCTAGAAAAACTCTTAAATTAAAATAACTCTATTTCAAAGAAATGCACCTTCACTCCGCCATTATAACTCAAGTCATGATCTTAGAATGGAAGAGTCTCTTTGATGGTGCATCTTTATCCTTCCTTTGTATGTTGTCTCCCTTCTTACTACAATAACACCTTCTTCATATAGCAAACCACCAATCTATACATCATAGGCACTTTCTCATACAACAACATCAACATATTCATCCTGAAATCTGATTACAAAATGTCAATCTCTTTGTCTAATTAACTTCAAACCCTCCTTTCAAGATGTGGATTTCACTATCAAGTTAATTACAATCTGAGCATTCATTTTTCTATTTTCAAACTAAAAAAGTAAATTCTAAAATCATCTATATGAGTATTTACATTCTCAAATTCATTTCCTGAGTAAAGAAAATGTGAACCGAGGAGATGCAAATATCAATATTTTTGACTCTCAAGACTAATATTGAAATATCAAAGAATAGATCTAGCTATCACCAAGCTAGCACCCAGAACCAGCTCCTTTCAAGACAACAACATCCAAATAAACACCATGATGCTAAATAATGCCACTAGCAATACCCAAACTAGTGGATTAGCAATACTCATACCATACTCATACTCACTACCATCTACACTCTAACAATAAGAAGAATGGTCACAAGTGACACCATGCTTAATTTAACATGACATAAATATAATTTTGATAACAGCTTGGAGAGACATTGGAGATAATAACGATAATTCCTTTTATGAGAATAATCATTTTATTATTCATGTGTAGAACCACTTATCAATAACGTTATTTGGAGTTCAAGAAGCCACAAGTCTATCAAAATTGAGATATGTTTCATTATTATTGATATTCTCTCTTCTTTATTGTGACTTTCTTTGAGAAGGACATGGTGGATGTTTGCCTCCACTTCTTCCTCTTGAAACTCCTCTTCCTCCTCCTCCCACATGCATGTCTACTTTATTAATAAGAAAATTATGTACAATAATAAATACATTGATCCATTGTAAGAGATGCCGATTCATATCTTTGTTACCTTTCAATTGCACCCTGAATTCAAGTAGGGAATGCCATCAGGCCTTTAAAGCTCATACGAAATGCTTATTAACAACCCAAGTTTGAGCTACAAATTTATTTAAATATATTCTATCTTGAGAGCATTGCACTTTAAATAAAGGCACCGAATGGCTCAAGGGAATATAGCCCAAATCACCTAAGAGATTTTGGTGGTGTTTGAATGATTCATTGGCTCCTTGAGGGAGACTTCTTTAGATACATCATATTGTGGCAAGAACTTGGCATCCTTGTGCATGCACATAGACACAAATTTCAAGACTAGTGAGAATATGAGTCAAATTTGGAGCATATTCTCCCTAGGCTAGGATATGCTAGGCATAACAAACCAACCAAAAACTCATTAGGAAACAACAACAGAACTCATTATTTTTCAATAACCAAATTAAAAAAAATATAAAACCCTTACCACTCTTGAAATGACTAATGCATCTCATGTCGTCACATATCACTTGCACATTGATAAATTAGATCTATTCCTGTTGAAGTAGATTTACACATTGATTTTGGGTCTTTGTGCTAAGAAGAAGTTGTCCAGACCACTAATCCCACACACTTGAAGAATCCTTTTAATCCAAAGACCTTTGAAATTCTTTCCCTGTCTTCGCTATCTGGCCATGTCACCTCCCTAACCAAATCAGATAAAATGGTAGTGATAACTTTCTTTGGAAATCTTGTAGTGGATCCTTGCTAATACCAGCCAAATTAGTTCACTCTCCCTCTACAGGCTCTATTCTCCTTGTGGCCAAATTGATCCAGTGCTACCACAAGTTGGATCCACACAAAGTTGTGATTCTTGCCTAAATTTACTCTTTCACAAAACATCATGATCTTTAACAAGCCCAAACAAAGTATAAAAAGAATTCATATCAATCCAAATTTATAAACAACTGAGAGAAATTAAATATTATGACCCACTACTATTCTCTCTACCAAGTAATATGAATAGTGTGCCAAGTCACGCCGCCTTAAAAGTAATTCACACTCTTGTACGCAAGAATAATCTATATCTATTCTTTTGAGTACATCAACTCGTAGCCTTCACAAAATCCATCACCATTGTCAAGCTCTCCTTACCATTCTGCTAGCTATGCATTCAGACATCTTTTTATTTTGTTGGTGAACTCTTGTCAAGTACTTTTGCGGTGCAAGTCAATGTTCATGCGCCGAGATCAACCTTATCAACTCTCCTCTGCAAATCAATGCCACACTGTTTATGAGATTAACCTTCTTACATTCTGGTACTTTCTATCATTAAATTGAGCTCAATTGTGCTCCGGTAGGCTTTTTCTATCACTCAAATGAACTTTGTACTAGCATAATTCTATCACTAAGGTTGAATTCTACGGATTTCATTTCTACTTCTGCTATAGATTGACAACTTGCTAAAATTTCTTGCACCACAATTATATTCTCCCCATGCGTGATTAAGATAGCAAAGCCCGAACCCCCAAGAGATCTCTTCATTGATTCGTGTGTCTCGCATTTGCAAATCTAGTTTACTTGTTTGCGCTATTTTTACTACCCATTTGAATCCATAAGACTCATTTTAATGCACCTGTTATAATCTTAATTAACGTTCAAGTAAGATGGTTAATATTTAAAGGAAAACCATAACCCATAACAAGCTTCATGTCACTATTTCCGGTGCATGGCTACTGGTGGATACCAATGCAACTTACAAGTACCCCTTCCCCTCTCCCCGAAAAAAAATCTCAACACTCACTAACCGTACAAGAATGTACGTGAGGAATTGTTCTGGAATAAAAACCTCATTTTTCTCAAAGCACCATTAAGTTATAAGGTGTTCGATAATACTATGCTCAATTAACCAATCATTTATTTTTACTTGAATCGCGAATAACCAATTTTCGATCAAAGGGACGCCCAAACAAAGGGTTCAACATAAATAGATCACTCTTTCAAGTTAGTACTGCGGTCTCCTAGGTACTCATGTTTGGAAAATACAGAATAAAAATATTGGTCGACCCACTGAAAGTGACGTTTCAATAAAATCCATTCTTTGATGCTACAAGGATATCGTTTGGATATTGCGCCTCCTCGTAGATTTAATAGCCGCATCGACACGAAGGGTCTAGCGTAAAGGGGACACGAATTCTTGAGGAGCAGGAATAGTTGGAGCAATTTTGATGACGGTGTGCGGAGATGAGGAACTGAGAAGCGCAATTGTCGAGAGAAGCGCAATTGTCGAGTAAAGCTTGAGCACCAGTGATATACACTATCCGAATTCTCCCTTTCTTTGTCAAATTTGAAATGCTTTTGCATGGTTCGAACGTATGGATAATCGTGCTGTTGAAGAAGTAGTAGAGTTACGATCAGGTTCAAGAGTACGAAGTATGATCGTGCAGGGGTTTCGTGGAAGGAACGAGTAAATTCAACAGGTGCTGCAAAAATTTGGAAACCAGATACCAGTAGCGAGCAACCAAGAGACTTATGCTTTGAATATGTTTCGACCATCCAAAGCCTCTCACACAAAACAACTCGCCATTCTAAGTCAATCGGTCCTCTAATGATCTGTCTAAAAATGGCATGAAAATCGAACGATCATCGACTTAGAGTAGATCTTCGGTAGTAGTTTGAGTAGTTTCCTTCTAGAAATTCGTATTTCAAATTGCGTTTTGATGAATTTGCAGTAAGATAGATTAGACACAAGAATGTTCAGATTCCATTTCTATTGTTGATGTAGCAAAGTCCATGAAAATACTCTACGATTCCAAATCAGTGCTAACCAAGTGATCTCCTCCAGTCAGACAAGAAAACAGTCTTTTGTCATCTAACAGGTTTCAATCAGTTGAAGCGGGTATGGGCGATCAACCCATCGGTCGAAACATACGATTTCTGAATCTAACTAAAGCATTCCTAACCTGCGGAGCATTCATCGCGTCTCCTGAAATTTCTTCCCAACTGCCGACCCTTACTAATCCGTCGATGAATTGAAATTCCACTGCATGAACCAAATCACTCCAAACTGACGAGTAAACCAACAGGAATCACAATGTCAAAACGCAAGGATATAGGGGAGTCGCATTATAAGATGGAGCAGAATCAGAAAAAGCCCTTCGCAACCGATAAAAGAGGATATATACTCGACGTGCTTAAAGAACAAAACCTTACAATAACAATAGGATCTATAGACAGAGACCAAGACATAAACTCTGGATCTTGTCTAACATATACGCTAGGCAAGACCCTCGGTCAAGGGGAATGGGGAATAGTGAAATCCTGTGAAAAGAACCAGAAGACATTCGCAATCAAAGACGTAAATAAGGAACCAGAAAACAAAGCGTTCTATCACAAGCGAGTTCTATTGACCGAGGCTGCCTGCTACAGTGGGCTGGTCTATCCACCACATACAAACATAATCAAGTGCTATGAAATCGCCGAGTCACCGAACCATATATACATGCTCCTGAAACTTCTGTCGGATCGATCCTTAGAGCACACCCTCGAAGACGCGAACTACGACAATGATGCTCAACAGAAGATTTTTCGACAAATCGTGACGGCTGTGCGTCACGTTCACCAACACGGCATAATTCATGGTGATCTGAAACTGTCAAACATATGCTTTAAAGTGACAGATGAAGTGAGAACCACACCGATCCTCATCGATTTTGGGATGGCGACGTATGTCCAGACCCTTGACGTGAAAAAACGAAATCAGTACCGAGTTGGAGAAGTATTTGCCGAGTTTATAGGAGAGAGAAAGCCACTACATCATGATTACATGAACCTGAAAACCATTCTGCAACAACTCCTCACTGGTAGACTCGATTATAGACACGGACTAGAGAATGCGCATCCGGATGCATTGGATTTACTAGAGAAATTTGATCAGCTTTGTGCGCAAAACGACGGCCTTGCTCGTGTCCTGGGGCATCGCTGGTTTTCCAAAAGTGATAAATCCCCGTAGATATGAAGAATTTCGCCTGAAACCCTCTGATCCTACTTGCACTAAAGCGAACACACGTATTATTAATAACATTAATTTGGTCATAACTAACTTAAACAGTCGTAAAAGGTTTCAAAAATGTTTAGATTAGTAACTCTTAACAGGACACTGAAAAGGGCTGGTCGGAACAAGGATATCTTTCTTTTAATCAAGTGCTTTAATTTCAAGCGTTTTTCTACCTGCGTTGCAATTCAAGGTAAATGATTCATTTACTGAGAACTACGACAACCATCACTTTAACGGGACAAACACAGTGAATAGTTTAACAGCAGTATAGAAGAATCTATATTTTGTTCAGCACAATTATGTAGATATTTACATTGAGGAAGAATTAAAACATCTAAGGGAACAATTAGTGCGAGAATCACGGAGGGTCTTTAGAGTGGGCCATTTTATTTTCACTTGTATTGGTGACAAAGTTAAAGGAAATTCATTGATTAACTAGTCTATCGTAATTCATATATAAAAATTTTCTTTATGTTGTGAGCTAAAGATATCACACCTACCTAACCTTTAAAAATTCTGACTTGAAGTTGTCTTTAGGATCATATATGATACTTTGTAAAATAAAATAAAAACTCAAATGACCAGGTAAGGTTAGATTCGGATAAACGATAAACCATGCTGGTAAATTAAATGTGGAGAATAAAAGTTCTCCACTCAATGGAAACTTGCGCGCAGAAAGAATGTATCGTAAATGCCGTAAAGAAATAAGGAATGATATTCTATGCATTAACCAAGATCCGAAACCAACCCCAGCTGCAGTTCCCAGTTAATGCCGGGGTTAGTTAACCACTAGCATGGTGTCCTATGCAGCCGGGATCCACTTGTATTAATATTGTATTTGCCATAATTTTAGGGTCTTCTCAAACCGATTGACCTTACCTCGCGTGATTACGCGCTACGGGAAATGCGGGTTTAGGTCACATGATCACGTGATTTCCGGTGGTGCAAAATGGATGGGTGAGTCATTTTAACAAGGGCATAAGTTGATTTAACGATCTTATAATTTTAAAAATTTAGATCATTTACATTTTTTAATTTTAGTGTAGACAATACAAGCTCCTTTTAGAAGTCGAGGTGATAAAAGGAGGTTGCTTGGAGTGGAATTTTTCATTTGATTTATTAATAAAATGAATTTAAAAATTATTTTTATTGAAATATATAGTGGAC
Source organism: Lunularia cruciata (assembly GCA_948567375.1). NCBI lineage: Eukaryota > Viridiplantae > Streptophyta > Marchantiopsida > Lunulariales > Lunulariaceae > Lunularia > Lunularia cruciata. Next base: position 71,631,286 of record OX419757.1, on the reverse strand, counting down.
TTGATATTAATTTTTTATTTAAAATAATTTATAATTATCATAAATGTTTTAGTCTGGTATTCCATATTATACAATTCAGTAATTTTTAATTTTTTTTACCAAATTTTTAGTTTCTGTTAGCACATTTACAGAAAATAAAAAATTATTTTACATTTAAAATGTGATATTTAACTAAAAATAGTTTCTTAATAAATGATAGATGATATTATTTTCAAAAGAAACGATGGAGATAATTCAAAAAGACACACTAGCTCATGAACATCCAACTATCCAACTACATGAACATCCAACTATCCAACTACGCATCTAAGCCACACCATAATACCACAATAAGGTAAGAGAATAAAGTAGACATAGGTAAAACAAATAAAATCACAATTTCCCAAAATTGATAAATAGGATAATCCAGTAAACAGGAATTGTTTTGACGTGGATCATATTGTCTATTCAAGAAATGATAAACCATGGTATTTGAAGAGGCAAATCAAATTAATTTATCAAATATGTTAATTGGAATTATCGATTTGAAATTACAAGATATTACATGAAATATTATGCACATAATAATAGGTAAAAAATTATCATTATTCTCAAAATAAAAATAAAATCTCTTTGATTAGGACATATTTTAAGTTTTGCATTAAGTTTTTCATATGTTAAAAACTACCATCTTCAACAAAACATCTCTTTCAGTAACTCTAAAATTCATGCTTTAAGATAAATGAAAAATTTAGAGTTATCTAAGAACTTATAATTAATATTAATATATAAAATAGGTAAGATAAAGATAAAGAAATCATAATGAATTATAAAATATCATACATAAGTACCACCAGAGCTAAGAGCAACCACCAAGAAGGGTAGTGCTTTTTGATATACCTAAAACCAAGGCCAAGAAAGGTGAGTCTAGAATGTGAACCATCCGGTGCTTGGTTTGCTCAGTTGAACTATGGTGGCTATGGGTAATTAGGTGCGAGCTCTTTGGGCCTATGAGTGAGGAATTGTGAGGGATTTGAGGACTAGAGAAGTGTGTAAATCTTGGTTCTAAAACTCAACTAGAGAGAGTAAATAAGGGGGGTTTGGAGATTTCCTTCTATGTCCAAGTCCCAATGTTGTAAATAGAGGAAAATTGCAAGAGTGAGGAATCGAGAGGAAAGGTGAGAGATTTGAGGTCAAGAGCCATGAGTGAAGCATGGATGAAAACTTTGTTGGAGTGAGTAATATAGTGGGACTTATGTGGTATCCATCTTTGTATGAGTCCTTGTATAACTAGAAGAAAGTTGTGAGAATCTAGAATTGAATCCACAATTGAGGCTTAAGTACAAGGGAGAGAGTGGACAAAAAATAAAGGGAAATTTTGCAAGCACATTTGATGATAAATCTTGTGGATTTACTCAGAAATGTACAAAAACTTCTTGTCCAAGGTGGCAAGAGATGGAGCTGAAGAAACTACTTTAACTAGCACTTGGATCTATGAACAAGAAAATGACAAAGTAGACCATCTGGTAGAGTATGGTAATAGCAATGCAGTTTGAGAAGTCTCATGGAGTAGCACATGTGTGAAATAACACTAAGTTGCAGAAGAAAATCAACTCTTGATAAATTGTGGCAAGGGATCCCCTTAAATGGCATTGGGCATGTCAAGGAGATATTGATTGAGCGTTGCAATTGATGGAATACTACAAGAATAGACAAGAAAGGAGTGGTGGAGAGGAAAGGCTTTAGCAGTTTCAAGATGACCTCCCCATGAATCCAAAGAGTAGTTCCTCTAGCAAATCATGCTATTCTAGAACCCAAGATTAAAGTGAATGTAAGGCTGATTATGAGTTCTTGAAAAGAGAGTATGACTCATGGTTGTCCAGTAATGCGGCACAACAACAAAGGGATCAAGAGCTATTAGTACTATAGCCATTGATCCAACTAAAGTCTATGGGTGTACCAATAATCATGATGACTTTGTAAAGCTAGTCCATTTCACTTTAAGCCTTACAATGACACCAAGAAGACTTATGGTTTGGTAGCCAGAATGTTGAAGTTCTTGTTGAGATTTAGCATGGGATAAATGGTGGAGGTGCTCCTTTCTTTTGTACTTGCCATTGTATCCTTAGCTCAATACATGACTTGCTACTACATTCATTAGTAAGTGGATTGCTGATCTTGTAGGGCTCCAGTCCCATCTCACCTTTGTAAAGCAAGTCAAAGCATGAGAATATAACAACAAGGGGAGTTGAGTTGCTAGGCACTAGGACACATGAAGGTGAAGGTGAAATGGCATGAGAATTGAAATTGATTGACCCAATCCCTTCAGAACTTGGGGAAGATGCTTTGGATGTGCTTTGAACTCCTCCCACATGTTAGCTGTTAGCTCAACCAAAGCAACCAATAGCAACTAGAAATGCCCTCAGAAACTTTAGAGGTGAATGTATATTTGTTATGCAAAGAATAGTTATCTTGCAAACACCAACTACGTATAGATAGATAACAATTTACTTTCTTGGACATGGCCAATCAAGCATATTGTATGGAGAGCACTCTTCTAAAAAGATGGCTCAATTTTGGCAAAGCTCATCCTTAATGATGACTTCTATTTAAAGCTGGCCGAACCCAAGTGCTGGAGAAGTGCGCTAAGGTTTTCAGCCCATTTGCCAGCATGGACATTAATGGTATTAAAAAATAGTCACTCATTGGCAATGGAGAAGAAAGTTTGACAAAGTAACAAGAAAAAGGTAACCAAAACCTAATAAATCCTACACCAATCCATATTATTCACAAGTTCTTACTTAGAAAGTTAATTCAGTTTGGTAAAGTTAATGCTTTGTAGTCTTGTCAACAAAGGTTATACAAAATGCATGGAGAAGTGATCCTTTGTTACTAGTCAACCACCTGGAAAGGCTGGAAAGAATTGGGGCCTAGTCAATGCCACAAGCATTGATTCAGTTCCATGGTCAGCACAGAAATTACTTCATTGTAGATATCAGCAAGGAGTAAGAAATTGATGAACTCAAAGTACTGAAATAACAAAGAGGAAGGCAACCGTCAAGTGGAACGATTACAAGAGGTTGAGGTTGATCTTTGTCCAACACTGATTTGTTGGTTAGGGATCAAAACCCCAAGTTTGGTCCCTACATGTCTTGTTTCTTTTGGAGGAGAGATCCAACTTAGTGAAGCAACAAGAGATGGAAATAAGATCAGAAAGAGAGTACTAGGTGGAGAGAAGCAAATCTTCTCCATTAGTAAATAGATCCTTATCCCACCTCCCTTTTGCACCCTCTCTTTTATCTTTGTACATCCTTTTTATGGTTGTTTTTGATTTTAGTATTGTATGTTGTTTTGTTTACTTTGAAGGTTTTAAAGTATATTCTTTGGTAGTTATATCAGTTTGATATATCCTATTTCTTTTATCACTATGCAGTTTGGAGTTCTTCCACTTGCTATCTTCACAATGCCTCCATTTTGTTCTTTGGTATGAGTAGTTAGAGGAATTACCGTAAGCAAGATTCCTCATTTAGCACCCCATACTTCCTATGCACGATAGGAAGTAGACCATAACATAGACTCTTTTAACATATGCCTATTGTGGCCCAAGTTGTAAAACACCAAGGAGAGAAATAAGAGAATGGAAGAACAAAGTGAAAGATCACATTGAGACTCTTGAATGAGTGAAACTCTAAATGCCTAGCATGAGCTTAGGCTTTGGTATTTATAGGGAAACATACAAGGCTCTTGAGAAGTTTCACAAGAAGTTTCCTAAAAGCCACCTTCTTAGAATGCAAGCCAAGGTAATTGCAAAGCTTCTGAAGAAGCTTCCTTCTTGAATCCATCTACTTGTCATGCAAACTAAGCTTGCCAGGAAGCTTCCCAAGAAGCTTTCTTCTACAAGCCACCTACTTGGCGTGCAAGCTAAGCTAGCTAGGAAGCTTTCTCCTAGAAATCACCACTTGGCTTGCACATTATCCAATACTTGGAAAGTACCAAGTAGCTTCCTAAATGCTTCTAGAATATTCTTATAATTATTGGCTTATTTGCTATTTTGTTAGTCTTGACTAACTCATTGGTAAACTCCATATTGTTACATATTCCTTCATTGCTAGTTGGTGATGTCCTCTTTACCATGGAAGCTTCAAACTCTTGTGTAATACCAAGAGCTAGCCATATGATCTAGATGTGAAATTTGGTTTGGTAACATCTAGAATGATGTTATACATGATGATCAAAATAGATAAGATAGAAGTTTCACCAAAAGAGTACTTCTACTAATAGGGCAAAAACCAAAATAGACTTGAGAACCTTAGAACCAATAGCTAGACATATGATTTAAAGGTGAGAATTGGTTTGGTAACATTTGGAAGGATGTTACACATGATGGACTAAACAGATCAGAAAGAGGTATCACCAAAAGGGGACTTCTACTAATAGAGTAGGAACTGAAATATGCCCGAAATCTTTGAAGGCAATTTCGGAGGCCTAAATGGATGATTAGGCCTCGAAAATGTACAGATTCCCCCCAATGGAGGTAAGGCTGGCCTTCCCTTCCCTCTGCTTTGTCTTGTCAAGAGCTTTCCAATGGTACCTTACGTGATTCTGAGATTCCTATAGGAAGATTCCCTAAAAGATTCCCTCCGGTCAAAGCTTGTTTGACCAACCAGATAGGACCTATACCAGACATGTCACCCATCCAAGTAAGTAATCCAAGGGTGGAACTTGCTAACATGTCACCTATCTATGTCCCTAATCCTATGGTGGAGCTTCCTTGGAGGAGATCCTCTTTGGCTATATAATAAAGAGAAGGTGCTCCCTTTGGGCACCGATTGTTTGAGTGTGCAATCTGTGTTTTCTCTCTTCTCTTGTTCTCGGAGTATTACATCCTGGATGGCTATTTGTGCATTTTGGAAATGAGAAAGAGGCTCCCAAGTGGTATCATGAAGGGGATACCTTTTCCAAAGGACTTTGTACTCCATATGTTGTTGGCAGCCATGTTGAATGTTGTGACATGCAAGGATACAATTAACTTCATACTCCTCATGATCATTGATAAAGATGGGAGGAGGACGAGGAGGAGGAGGAGGAGAAGAGAAGAAAAGGAAGATGGATTAGAAAAAAGGGGTTTCAACTTGGAAATATGAAAGATAGGGTGGATTTGCATATGACAAGGCAAGGCAAGTTGATTAGTAATAAGAGAAATGATTTAGGTGCATCAAATGGACCTATCTAATTAAAAGCAAGTTTATGAACTTGGGTGTCAAGTAGGAGGGGTAGGTTACTGGAAGAAAGCATGACCTTATCATTGAGTTGAAAGGTAAGATCATGATGATGTTGGTCTATTTATTGTTTTTTGACGATTTTGAGCAACAAGAAGATGAGATTTGACATTTTGTAGAGATTGAGATATTGTGGTCAACAAGGTGGAAGTATGAGGGACATGAGATGGAGGAGTAGCAAGGAGAGAATCTGGAACAAGTGGGTCTAGGCCAAAATTAAGGAAGAAGGGAGAGAATCTAGTGCTTGCTTGTTTTGGATTATTGTAGGCAAACTCAATGGTTGTAAGACATTCATCCCAATTGGTATGGTGAACAAAAGTATGAAGCACATCCTCCAAGGTGCAATTTGCACGTTTAGTTTGTCCATCAGTTTGAGGATGATAGAGCATGGACAAAGCAAGCTTGGTGTTGAGTACTTAGAAGAGTGCTTGCCAAATTTTTTGATGAATCAAGGATCACTGTCAGAGATGAGTATGTGAGGCACCCCATGATGTTTGAAGACATTGTGAATGTAGATCTAGGCTAATGTTAGAGCATCCATTATATCAAATATTGGTGCCAAATGGATTTTTTTATTATGCTTATCAACAAACACCACAATTGTTGTGTGTTCTTGCTTTGTCTTGGGCAAAAATGTGATGAGATCTAAGCTTACATGTTCCTATTGAGCAAATGGGATGAAAAGTGGTTGAACAAATCCACTTGGTTTTTGGTTGTTGGCCTTATTACATTGGCAGCTCTCACAAGATCTGCCACATCTTATGCCATATTGGGCCACCACCATTGGCATTATAGGGTACCAAAGGTCTTGTCCACACCCATGTGACCAGTAATTGTTAAGTCATGGGCTTCTTGAAGGCACACAAGTCATAGATCTCACTTGGCTAGAATATTCTCCAATTCTTATAGAATAGAAGGTATTGTATTCCTTGTCATGTGTTGCAAGAAACCTTATACCATCTGAAAGAAGAGGTCTTATTGTAGAGTTGTCTTGAACTTGATTTGGATTCTTGAGTTGACTAACACTATCATAATTGCCATTGTGATGAGAAGAAGAGACTTCAAATCAGGTTGTCATGATAGGGCATTAGGGATGACATGGAATCTACCATGTTTGTACTCTAGTTTGAGGTCAAACAACTATATTTGTTCCTCCTATCAATGATGTTAACTCTTCATGTGCTCCAGATGTAATGTTTGTAACAAGGGTTTGTGATTGGTTTGCATGATCATTTGTTTCCCCAAGAGATAATGCCTCAATAACTTGGTGGTATATACCATTGCTAGTTTTTCTCAACCTCAAGTAGAGTAATTCCTTTCTGAGATGTTTAGTTGAAAAAACATATTGGCCATGGGATGTAACTAGTCTAGAAATTCCTATTGCAACAAAACTCCCATTGCAAAGTTAGAAGTATCAAAATCAACCACACAAGGTAGTTGAGGATCATATTGTTGAAGAATATGACTTGAAGACGCCATATGTTTCAACTTTTGAAATGCTTCTTTGTGCTTGGTGGTGCTTGGTCCATTGAAAGCTTGCGGTCTTCCTCAAGAGATTGGTCAATATGAGCATAATAGTAGATGAATCATCGGTAAAAACTTGCCAATCCATTAAATGCCCGCAATTTTGTGATATCCTTTGGAATCAATAACGCTTTGATTTTCTCCTCTTCAATCTTGATCCCCTTTGATGAGATCTTATGAACAAGAAGGTAATTTCCTTTTGCCAAAAAGCACACTTTAACTTCTTCTTGTAAAACTTCCATTAATGTAGTCATCTTAGGACTTCTTGCATGTGATTTTTGTATTCTACCTCCATCTTGCTACAGATTAAAATATCATCCAAGAACATCACCACATACCAATCCAATCATCCATCCAAAACTCTTAGCATTTGATCCATGAAGATTACTTGAGCATTAGTGAGCCCAAAAGGTAGAACTCTCCATTCAGAATGCAAAAGGTAATCTTTTGCACATCCTCTCTATCAATAGAAATTTACCAATATCTTCTTTGGAGATCTAAACTAGAGAAGTGTTGTGCTCTACTCAATTAGTTGAGCAAATAATTCATTCAAGGCAAGGGATATGCATTCTTCACTATTTTTTTATTGAGGCCATAGTAATCATTACAAAAAAAAAGTACTTCATCCTTCTTTGGAACAATTAGTATTGGTGCTCCGCAAGGAGATGTACTATATCATATGAAATCCTTCCCAACAACTCCATCAATGTTGTTTGAAGCTCATCCAACTCCTTTAGTGAGAGTTGATAGATTGGTCTACTCATTGGAGTACTTCTTGAAAATAGCTCAATCTTGAAGTGCATACCATGATCGGAGTGTAATCCCTTTGGCAGATCATCAAAAAACATGTCTGCAAACTCTTGAACTGTTTGATCAACCATTGCTTGATGAAGCTTCTGGCCCTCATTAGATTCTCCATGTGTAATCAACTTGATTCACATCACAAAAAGAAGTTTATCTTCCTCCAAAGCTTGCTCTATGGTAGCTTTACTAACAAAATCTCTATCTTGGGACCAACTATTCTTAGTTGTCTTACTCAAAGGTGCAAGACAACCTAATTGATAATTCTTGTCTTGGTGTTGTACTTGAATTTGTAGTCGGTCCAATCAAATTGAACCTTATGACATTCAAGTCAAGGCAAATCTAGAATGATATCATGGTGTAGAGGTGCCACAAAATTCATATACTCCAAATGATCCTTCCCAATCTTGAGTGTAATAAGATGTGACATACGGAATATAGAACCTTTTCTACCATCTGCCATTATCAATCTACTTCCAATTAATGGTTTGATAGAATACTTAATTCCTTTGGTAATTGTATGTACATACAAGTTTTTGAACTTCTAGAATCAACCAAAATCCTACAACCATGATCAAATATCATGCCTTGCAAGTATAAAAAACTTGCATAATTTGAGCCTTCAATCCCTTTGGAACTAATCATGTTCCAAATAGGGCTCAAGTTCTCCTACTAGGATTCTCAATTCCTTGATCATCACACTCCGTGAACTCCATTTGGGCAAGTTGTTTGGGTCATCTATTCTTGAGTAGACATTCAACAATTGGATACCTAATTTGGTGACAATAAAAGCAACCACCATTTTGTTGCAATCTTTTCTTATTTGTAGGCCAAGTGGTTTCCATTCAGATGGCATTGATCTCCATTGATATTGGCTCTTCCACCCGTGTGTAGTGTGTGGGTAGGTTCTATGAAGATCAAGGTCAGACCAAGTTGTCATAACCAAAGAATCAAAGTGTTCAACCAATTGCATGGCTTCCTCCAAGTGTTTGGGCTCTTGCATGGTCACTTCCAATTTGGTGTATGACTTCAAGCCACTCATAAATTGATCGAGAATTTTAGATTCCAATATATCTAGAATTTGAATTATGGTGTTTTGGAATTGAGTGATGCAGCTTCTTATGGAACCAATCTACTTCAATTTTGCCAATGTAAAAGATCCAAGACCAAGGAGAGAAATAAAAGAATTGAAGAATTGCATTGGGACATTTGAATGAGTGAAACTCTAAATGCCTAGCATGAACTTTGGCTTTGGTATTTATAAAAAATATACAAGACCTTGAGAAGCTTCTTAAAAAGCTTCTTTAAAGCCGCTTTCTTGGAATGCAAGCTAAGTTAATCAAGAAGCTTCCCTCTAGAAGCTGCTTACTTGGCATGCAAGCTAAGCTAGTTGGAAGCTTCTGAAATACTCCAAGGACAAGAGAAGAGAGAAAATACAGATTACACACTCAAACATTTGATGCCCCAAAGGAGAACCTTCTCTTTATTATTTAGACAAAGAGGATCCCTTCCAAGGAAGCTCCACCATAGGATTAGGCACACAAATAGGTGACATGTCAGCAAACTCTACCCTTGGATTATTTACTTGGATGGGTGACATGTTGGTCTAGGTCCTATCTGGTTGGTCAAACAAGCTTTGATCAAAGGGAATCTTTTAGAGAATCTTCCTATAGGAATCTCAAAATCACGTGGGTAAGGTACCATTGGAAAGCTCTTGATAAGACAAACCAAGGGGGAGGGAATGCTAACCTTTACTCTATTGGGGGGGGGGATTTGCACATTTTTGAGTCCTAATCCATCCATTTAGGCCTCCGTAATTGCCTCCAAAGATTTCAAGCCTATTTTAGTTCCTACTCTATTAGTAGAAGTCCCTTTTTGGTGATACCTCTTTCTGATCTGTTTAGTCCATCATGTGTAACATCCTTCCAGATGTTACTAAACCAATTCTCACCTTTAAATCATATATCTAGCTATTGGTTCTAAGGTTCTCAAGTCTATTTTGATTTTTGCCCTATTAGTAAAAATACTCTTTTGGTGATACTTTTGTCTGATCTATTTTGACCATCATGTATAATATCATTCTAGATATTACCAAAGCAAATTTCACATCTAGATCATATGGCTAGCTTTTGGTATTACAGCTTCCTTCTAGAAGCTACCTACTTGGGGTGCAAGCTAAGCTAACCGTGAAGCTTCCCAAGAAGCTTTGGAATATTCTAGGCTAATATTTGTAATAGGGCTACTTTGTTAGCCCTATTAAATTTGTCACTAAACTCCATATTGTTACATATTCCCCCATCGCTAGTTGGTGATGTCCTTGTTGCCATTGAAACTTCAAACTCATGGATAGTTGTTTGTACATTCTGGAGATGAGAAAGACGTTCCCATGTGGCATAATGAAAGGGATACCCTTTCCAAAGGACTTTGTATTCCATACGTTGTTGATTTCCTTGTTGAATGTGGTTGTAACAATATGGAGTTTAGCGACGAAGTCAGTTAGGCTCACGAAGTAGCACATAAGATAAATTAGCTTAGAATATTCCGGAAGCATCTAGGAAGCTTCTTGGGAAGCTTCCTGGTTAGCTTAGCTTGCACCTTAAGTAAGTAACTTCTAGAAGGAAGCTTCTAGAAGCTTCCAATTAGCTTATCTTGCCCCCAAGTAGGTAGCTTCTAGAAGGAAGCTTCTTGAGAAGCTTCCTAGTTAACTTGGCTTGCACTCTAAGAAAACGGCTTGAGGAAGCTTCTTGAGAAGCTTCTAAAGGGCTTGTATGCTACCTATAAATACCAAAGTCAAAGCTCATGCTAGGCATTCGAAGTTTTCCCTCATTCAAGTGTCCCAATGTGAATTTCCATTCTCCTATTTCTCTCATTGGTTTTGGTCTTTTACATTCGTATCAGAGCAGGAATGGGATGGATGGAATTTATGGACCACCAAATCCACTTCCACCAAACCATTGGGACTTTCATGTCAAGATATTACCAAAGCATCATTTTACACAATTCATCACCTTGCGCTTTGGGCAGGATTTTCTACACATGATCACCATGTCAGAGGAACCCTTGATACTTCCAGTTGTAACTTATGGAGAACGGTGGACATGTTGTATCTATGTTTTAATCAACTAGATAAATTGAGTGTAGTAGAAAAGAGTAGTAGCGATGGCGGCAATACCGGATGTTATCCTTGCAATGCAACAACAAATTGAGCATCTTACTCGATTGTTGGATGAACGAGATCAGCAATGACAAGAACAGATAGACAGAGCGCCAGTTCAAGATGGAGAAGATTGCATTTGATTTCCAAAACCTAAGGTGTTTGAAGGCAAGAATCTTCCAAGCACAATGGAGAATTTTGTGTTTGACTGCAAATGTTACTTTGAAGCCACCAATCTTCAAGATGAGCGGAAACAAATTCTCTTGGCTTCTAGCCAATTGGATGGGGTGGCAAAACTTTGGTGGCGATCCCGAGTAGAAAGAGCTGAATGACAAATTGTTACACCAATTTCGACATGGGCAAAATTCAAGGATGCAATACTTGGTCAATTTCAAACTATAAATGCCACCCGAGCCGCACGAGATAAATTGGCGGAGTTGAGGCAGATTGGCTCAATGAGAAGCTACATCACACAATTTCAAAACATCATCATGCAAATTCCAAATATCTAAGAAGGTGAAGTTCTGGATTGATTTGTGCAAGGATTGAAGTCACGAACCAAATTGGAGGTGACCATGTGGGAGCCACAAAATGTAGAAGAAGCCATGCAATTGGCTGAGCATTTTGATTCCTTGGTTGCGACAACTTGGTCTTGACCTTGACCTACACAAAGCCTACCAGTACCACAAGTGGAAGAACCAGTACCAATGGAGATTGATGCTATCCAACAAAGACCACTTGGCACAGCAGATAAAGAAAGATTATGACAAAATGGAAGTTGCTTTTATTGTCGCCAAGTTGGACATCGCATTGCTGAATGTCCACTTAGGAATGGGTGACCTCGACAAGTTGCCCAGATGGAGTTTGTGGAACAGAATGTTCAGGGAAACGAAGAATCCCAATAGGAGATTTCGAGCCGCCTACTGAGAGCTTGATTAGTTCAAATGGGATTGAAGGCTCGACCTATGCAAGCTTGCTTCACTTGCAAGGTACGATATCTAATCGGGGTTGTAGGATTTTGGTTGATTCTGGAAGTTCAAAAAATTGTATGTCTATGCAAGTAACAAAGGAATTAGGTATTCCTATCAAGCCAGTGTTTGGAAGTAGTTTGATGATGGCGGATGGTAGAAAGAGTTCTGCATTCTGCACCTCACATCCTATTACCTTCAAGATTGGGAAGGAGTATTTGGAGTGTATGAGGTTTGTAGTGGCACCTCTACACTATGATATCATTCTGGGTCTACTTTGGCTTGAACATCATAAGGTTCAATTTGATTGGACCCGACGACAAATTCAAGTACAACACCAAGGTAGAAATTTCCGATTAGGTTGTCTGGCACCTCTGAGTAAGACGCCTAAGAATAGTCAGTCCCAAGATGGGAAGTTTGTCGAGAAGGTAGCCATAGAGCAAATCTGGAAGGGAGATGAGTCCCAAGATGGGGAGTTTGCCAAGAAGGCAACCATAGAGCAAGCTTGGAAGAGAGATGAGTCCCTGGAAGGGAAGTTTGTTAATGAAGCGGCCATAAAGCAAGCTTTGGAGGAAGATAAGTCTATATTTGCGGTGTGGGTCAAGCCAATTGCACAAGAACAATCTGAGGAGGGCCAAGAGCCTCATCAAGCAATGGTTGATCGGATAGTTCAAGAGTTTGGAGATGTGTTTCCGGATGATCTGCCAAAGGGATTACCTGCCAATCGAGGTATGCCCTTCAAGATCGAGTTATTGCCAGGGAGTACTCCAGTGAGTAGACCAATATATCGGCTCTCACCAAAGGAGTTGGAGGAGTTGTAAACAACACTTACAGAGTTGTTGGAGAAGGATTTCATATGACATAGTACCTCTCCTTGGGGAGCACCGGTACTATTTGTTCCAAAGAAGGATGGAGGACTTCGTTTCTGTATTGATTACCATGGACTCAATAAGCAAACCGTGAAGAATGCATATTCCTTGCCTCGGATCGATGACTTGCTTGATCAACTTACTTTTCCAAGCTGGATAATTGTAGTGGTTATTGGCAAATTCCTATTGAAGGAGAGGACGTGCAAAAGACTACCTTTCGCACAAGGTATGGACATTTTGCACAAGGTATGGACATTTTGAGTGGAGAGTTCTACCTTTTGGACTCACTAATGCTCCAGCAATCTTCATGGATCAGATGCATCAGGTGTTGGAGGGACTATTGGATCGGTCCGTGGTGGTGTTCTTAGATGATATTCTAATCTATAGCAGGACAAAGGCAGAACACATGAATCATGTGCAAGAAGTCCTAAAACGACTACAATAGTGGAATTTCTACTGCAAGAAGTCAAAGTGTGCTTTTTGGCAGAAGGAGGTTACATTCTTGGGTCATAAGATCTCATCAGAGGGGATCAAGATAGAAGAAGAGAAGATCAAGACCATTACTGATTGGCCTACCCCGAAGGATGCTACAAAAGTATGAGCATTCAATGGATTGGCCAGTTTTTACCGACGGTTCATCCACTATTATGCTCACGTGGCTGCACCATTGACTGAACCCTTGGCAAAGAACTCAAGCTTCCATTGGACCACCAAGCATGAAGAAGCATTCCAAAAGTTAAAGCATATGGTGTCTTCAAGACCCATTCTTCAACCATATGATCCTCAACTACCTTGTGTGGTTGATTTTGATGCTTCTAACTTTGCGATTGGAGCTGTGTTGCAACAAGAATTTCCAGATGGACTACATCCTATTGCCTTTGTGTCTTGCTGACTAAATATAGCTAAAAGAAATTACTTTGCTCAAGATCGGGAACAACTTGCAATGGTATATGCCACCAAGGTATGGAGGCATTATCTCTTAAGGAAACAAGTGATCATGCGAACTGATCACAAACCATTGTTGCAGACCTTACACCTAGAGCACATGAAGAGTCGACATCATTGACGAGAAGAGCAACTCCAATTGTTCAACATCAAACTTGAGTAAAAACCAGGTCGGTTCCATGTCATCCCTGATGCTCTCTCACGATGACCTGATTTGAAGTCTCTTCCTCTCATCAATTACAACGGTGTCAATTGATCCCAAGGTTCATAACGAGTTTCAGTTAGATTTACAACAAGATCCCTTCTTCCAAATGGTACATGGTCGGCTAACAACAGGTGACAAGGAGTACAACACCTTCTCCTTCAAGGAAGGCCTTCTATTCCATGCAGACCGGATCTATGTTCCAGCCAAAGGTGATCTTTGACTTGTGCGCCTTCAAGAAGCCCATGATTTACCCATTGCTGGTCACATGGGTGTGGACAAGACCTTGGGTACCCTCCAATGTCGATGGTGGTGGCCCAACATGACACGAGATGTTCAAGAATTTGTCCGATGGTGTGAGAGCTACCAACGTAACAAGGCCAGCAACCAGAAGCCGGGTGGACTCCTTCAACCGCTTGCCGTTCCATCAGCTCGTTGGGAGCATGTGAGCTTGGATCTCATCACATCCTTGCCAAAGACAAAACAAGGACACACCGCCATCGTGGTGTTTGTGGATAAGCTTAGTAAGCAAATCCACTTGGCACCAACCTGTGATACCGTGGATGCTCCAACCTTAGTGCAAATCTACTTCGACAATGTCTTCAAGCATCATGGAATGCCATGTGTACTCATCTCCAACCGTGATCCTTGCTTTACCGAGAAGTTTTGGCAAGCACTCTTTTAGATACTCGGCACCAAGTTTGCTTTGTCCACGGCCTATCATTGTCAAACTAATGGACAAACCAAACGTGCAAATTGTACATTGGAGGATATGTTGCATGCCTTTGTCAATGTCCACCATACCAATTGGGATGAATGTCTTGCGGTTGCCGAATTTGCCTAGAACAATTCCAAACAGGCAAGCACTGGATTCTCTCCTTTCTTTCTCAATTTTGGCCAAGATCCACTTGTTCCAAATTCTCTTCTTGCTCCCCCTCCATCTTAGGTTCCTCATACTTCCACATTCTTGACCACTATATCCCAATCTCTCCAACAAGCCAAGTCTCACCTCCTTGTTGCTCAGAATCGCCAAAAACAATATGCGGACCACCATCGTCGAGATCTCACCTTCAAAGTCGGTGATAAAGTCATGCTATCTTCTAGTAACCTCCCTCTCCCACTTGATACCCAAGTTCGTAAACTTGCCCCTAATTGGATAAGACCCTTTGATATCACCCAAATTGTCTCTCCTGTTGCTTATCATCTTGCCTTGCCTTGTCACATGCGTATCCATCCTGTCTTTCATGTTTCCAAGTTGAAACCCTTTGTTCCTAACCCCTCTTCCTTTTCCTCTCGAGTCCAACCTCCCCCTCTTCCTATCCCTATCAATGATCATGAGGAGTATGAAGTTGATCGTATCCTTGCGCATCGCCACATTCAACAAGGCCGTCGCCAACATACGGAGTACAAGGTCCTTTGGAAAGGGTATCCCCTTCATGATGCCACCTGGGAACCTCTTTCTCACCTCCACAATGCACAAACGGCCATCCGAGAATTTGAAGCTTCACTAGCGACGAGGACGTCACCAACTAGCGGCGGGGGAATATGTAACAATATGGAGTTTAGTGACAAAGTCAGTCAGGCTCACGAAGTAGCACATAAGACAAATTAGCCTAGAATATTCCGGAAGTATCTAGGAAGCTTCTTGGGAAGCTTCCTGGTTAGCTTAGCTTGGACCTTAAGTAAGTAGCTTTTAGAAGGAAGCTTCTAGAAGCCTCCAACTAGCTTAGCTTGCACGCCAAGTAGGCGGCTTCTAGAAGGAAGCTTCTTGAGAAGCTTCCTAGTTAACTTGGCTTGCACTCTAAGAAAGTGGCTTGAGGAAGCTTCTTGAGAAGCTTCTCAAGGGCCTTGTATGCTACCTACAAATACCAAAGCCAAAGCTCATGCTAGGCATTCGGAGTTTTCCCTCATTCAAGTGTCCCAATGTGAATTTCCATTCTCCTATTTCTCTCCTCGGTTTTGGTCTTTTACAATGGTGATGCACAAGGATCTGATCAACTTCATAATATTCATGATCATTGATAGGGATGAGAGGAGGAGGAAGTTGGACACAAGAGGAAAAAGAAGATGGATTAGGAACAAAGGGTTTCAACTTGGAAATATGAAAGATAGGGTAGATGTGCAAATGAAAAGGTAAGGTAAGTTGATAAGCAACAAGAGAAATGATTTGGGTGACATCAAACGGTCCTATCCAATTAGGAGTAAGTTTATGGACTTGGGTATCAAGTAGAAGGGGTAGGTTACTAGATGAGAGCATGACCTTATCACCAAGTTGAATGTGAGATCACAATGATGGTGGTCTGTATGTTATTTTTGATGATTTTGAGCAACAAGGAGATGAGATTTGGCTTGTTGGAGGGATTGGGATATGGTGGTCAAGAAGGTGGAAGTATGGGGGACATGAGATGGAGAAGGAGCAAGAAGAGATCTAGGACAAGTAGATCTTGGCCAAAATTGAGGAAGAAAGGAGAGAATCTGGTGCTTGCATATTTGGAATTATTGTATATAAATTCCACAACTGCAAGACATTCATTCCAATTGGTACAGTGAATGTTAACAAAGGCACAAAGCATATCCTCCAAGGTGTGATTAACACATTCAGTTTTTCCATCAGTTTAAGGATGATAGGCCATGGACAAAGTAAGCTTGGTGCCAAGTATCTGGAAGAGTGTTTGCCAAAACTTTCTAATGAATCAAGGATCAATATTCGAGATGAGTACAAATGGCATCCCATGATGCTTAAGGATAGTGTTAAAGTAGATGTATGCCAATGTTGGAGTGTAACAATATGGAATTTAGTGACGAAGTTAGTCGGGCTTACGAAGTAGAGAATAAGACAAAATAGCCTAGAATATTCTAGAAGCATCTAAGAAGCTTCTTAGGAAGCTTCCCAACTAGTTAACTTGCACCCTAAGCAAGTAGCTTCTAGAAGCTTCTAACTAGCTTAGCTTGCACGCCAAGTAGGCGGCTTCTAGAAGGAAACTTCTTCAGAAGCTTCCTAGTTAACTTGGCTTGCACTCCAAGAAAGTGGCTCAAGGAAGCTTCTTGAGAAGCTTCAAGGGTCTTGTATGCTACCTATAAATACCAAGGCCGAAGCTCATGCTAGGCATTCGGAGTTTTCCCTCATTCAAGTGTCTCAATGTGAATTTCTATTCTCCTATTTTTCTCCTCGGTTTCGGTCTTTTACATGGAGCATCCATGGTATCAAAGTATAGCACCAAATGCATTTGCTTACTAAGCTTATCTACAAATACCATGATTGCTATGTGATCTTGCTTCATCTTGGGCAAGGACATGATGAGATCCAAGCTCACATGTTCCCACTAAGCATATGGAATGGAGAATGGTTGAAGGAGTCCACTTAGTTTTTGGTTGCTGGCCTTGTTGCATTAGCAACTCTCACATGATTGGACAAACTCTTTACATCTCATGTCATGTTGGGCCACCACCATTTGTGTTGGAAGGTATCCAAGGTCTTGTCCACACCCATGTGACCAACAATTAGTAGGTCATGAGCTTCTTGGAAGGCACACAGTCTGAGATCATCCTTGGCTGGAACATAGATTTGGTCCTCATGGAATAGAAGGCCTTCCTTGTAGGAGAAGGTGTTGTAATCCTTATCACATCCTACAAGATGACCTTGTACCATGACCTTGTACCATCTGAAAGAAGAGATCTTGTTGTAAAGTTGTCTTAAACTCAATTTGGACTTTGGAGTCAATTGATATTTTTATAATTTCTACCATGATGAGAGGAAGAGATTTCAAATCATGTCATTGTGATAGGGCATCAAGGATGACATGGAACCAACCAAGTTTGTACTCCAATTTGATGTCAAACAATTATAGTTGTTCCTTTCATCCTTATATGATATTGACTCTTCACGTGTTCCAAGTGTAATGTCTACAACAATGGCTTGTGATCAATTTTCATGACCACCTATTTCCCCAAGAGATAATGTATCCATATCTTGATGGCATATACCATTGCTAGTTGTTCTTGACCTCAAGCATAGTAATTCCTTTCTGCGGTTTTTAGTCGGCAAGACACAAAGACAATGTGATGTAATCCAACTAGGAATTCTTGTTGTAATATAGATCCAATGGCAAAGTTAGAAGCATCCTAATCAACCACAAAAGGTAGTTGAGGGTCATATGGTTAAAGAATGGGTCTTGGAGACACCATATGTTTCAACTTTTGGAATGCTTATTTGTGCTTGATGGTCCATTGAAAGCTCGAGTTCTTCTCCAAGAGGTTGGTCAATGGTGCGGCCATGTGGGCATAATATTGGATGAACCATTGGTAAAAACTAGCCAATCCATTAAATGCCCATACTTCTATAGTATCCTTTGGAGTAGGCCAATCAATAATAGCCTTGATTTTCTCCTCTTCCATCTTGATTCCTTCTAATGAGATTTTGTGACCCAAGAAGGTAACTTCCTTCTACCAAAAGGCACACTTTGACCTCTTGTAGTGGAATTTCTATTGTTATAGTCATCTGACTTCTTGCATGTGATTCACATGTTTTACCTCTATCTTGTTATAGATTAAGATATCATCCAAAAACACCATCACGTACCAACCCAATAGTCTATCCATCATCTATCCAAGGTATGATCTATGAAGACTATTGGAGCATTAGTGAGTCCAAAAGGTAAAACTCTCTATTCAAAATGCTCATACCTTGTGCAAAAGGCAGTCTTTTGTACATCCACCCTATCTATGGTGATTTTCCAATAGCTATTACAAAGACCCAATTTAGAGAAGTACTGTGCTCCACTCAATTGATCAAGCAAGTCATCAATTTGAGGTAAGGGACATGCATTCTTCACCATTTGTTTATTGAGCATACGGTAATCAATACAAAAATGAAGTCCTCCATCCTTCTTTGGAATGAATAGTATTGGTGTTTTCCAAGGAGATGTATTATGTTGTATGAAATCCTTCTCCAACAACTCTATAAGCGTTGTTTGCAACTCCTCCAACTCCTTTGGTGAGAGTCCATAGATTGGTCTACTCATTAGAGTACTCCCTCTGAATAACTCAATCTTGAAGGGCATACCACAATTGGAAGATAATCCCTTTGGTAGATCATCTAGGAACACGTTCGCAAACTTCTGAACTATTTGATCAACCATTGCTTGATGAGGCTCTTGACCCTCATTAGATTCTCCTTGTGCAATCGGCTTGATCTATACAACAAAAATAGATTTATATTCCTCCAAAGCTTGCTCTATAGTTGCTTCACTAATAAAATTCCCATCTACGGACTCATCTCCCTCCAAAGCTTACTCTCTAGTTGCTTTCCTAACAAAATTCTCATCTTAGAACTCATCCTCCTTCAAAGCTTGCTCTATGGCTACTTTCCTAACAAACTTCT
Source organism: Lunularia cruciata (assembly GCA_948567375.1). Lineage (NCBI taxonomy): Eukaryota > Viridiplantae > Streptophyta > Marchantiopsida > Lunulariales > Lunulariaceae > Lunularia > Lunularia cruciata. The sequence continues at coordinate 71,612,185 of OX419757.1, read as the reverse complement.
CATCTTGGGACTAACTATTCTTAGGTGTCTTACTCTAAGATGACGGATAACATAATAAGAAATTCCGACCTTGATGTTGTACTTGAATTTGTTGTCGGTTCCAATCAAATTGAACCTTATGATGTTCAAGCCAAGGTAGACCTAGAATGACATCAAAGTATAGAGGCACTATTACAAATTTCATACACTCCAAATACTCCTTCCCAATCTTGAAGGTAATAGGATGCAAGGTATAGAATAAAAGTCCCTTTCTACCATCCGCCATCATCAATCTACTTCCAATTACTAGCTTGATAGGAATACGTAATTCCTTTGCTAATTGCATAGACAAACAATTTTTTGAACTTCTAGAATCAACCAAAATCCTACAATCACAATCAAATATCATACCTTGCAAGTGAAGCAAACTTGCATAGGTTGAGCCTTCAATCCCATTGGAACTAATCAAGTTTCCAATAGGTGACTCAAAATCTCCTACTAGGATTCCTTGTTTCCCTAATCATTTTGCTCCACAAACTCCATCTGTGCTACTTGCCAAGGTTGCCCACTCTTGAGCAGATATTCAACAATATAATGTCCAATTGGCGACAATAGAAACAATCACCATTTTTGTCACAGTTTTTCTCTGTCTACAATGCCAAGTGGTCTTTATTGAATAAATCAATCTCAATTGGTGCCGGCTTCTCCACCCATGCATAGTGTATTGGTAGGTTTTGTGGAGGTTGAGGTTGAGACCAAGTTGTTGCAATTAAGGAATCAACGCGTTTGGCCAACCGCATGGCTTCCTCCAAGTGTTGTGGCTCTTGCATAGTTACCTCTAATTTGGTTTGTGACTTCAAGACTCTCATAAATTGATCTAGAGCTTCACCTTCTAATATATCTAGATAGAATTTGCATGAAAGTGTTTTGGAATTGTGTGATGTAACTTCTTATAGAACCAACTTGCTTCAAACTCTACCAACCTATCTTATGCAACTCATGTGGCATTTATAGTTTGGAATCAACCAATTATTGCACTCTTGAATTTTGCCCATGTCAAGATTGGTGCAATAATTTCCCATTTAGCTCACTCCACTTGGAATCTCCACCATAACTTTGTTACCTATCCAATTGACTAGAATCCAAGAGAATCTATTTCCGTTCATCTTAAAGGTTGGTAGCTTCAAGAAAATCTTCACAATCAAACACAAAATTCTCCATTGCACTTGGGAGATTCTTGCCTTCAAAAACCTTAGGTTTTGGAAATTGGATTTGGTCTTCTCCTTCTTGAACTGGTACTCTCTCTATGTGCTTGTGTCATCGATGATCTTATTCATCCAACAATCAAGTAAAGTGCTCAATTTTTTGCTACATAGCAATGATAACTTTGGTCATTGCTACCATAGTTACTACTTAATCACACCACCCATGATTTATCTAATTTATTAACACATAGATGCAACATGTCCATTGTTCTCCATAAGTTATAACTTGAAGTACCAAGGGTTCCTCAGATAAGGTGATTGTATTCAATAAATCCTACCCAATGTGTGAGATGATGAACTGTGTGAAATGATACTTAGGTAGTACTTGGACATAAAAATCCCAATGGTTTGGCAGAAAGAGATTTGGTGGTCCATAAATTCCATCCATCCCATTCTTGCTCTACTATCAATGTAAAGGACACAAGACCAAGGAGAGAAATAGGAGAATATAAGATCACATTGGGACACTTGAATGAGGAAAACTCCAAATGCCTAGCATGATCTTTGGCTTTGGTATTTATAAGGAGAATAGAAGGCATTGAGAAGATTCTCAAGAAGGTTCCTTGAGCCACTTTCTTGGAGTGCAAGCCAAGTTAATCAAGAACCTTCTCAAGACATTTCCTTCTAGAAGTTGTTTACTTGGTGTGCAAACTAAGCTAGTTGGAGCTACTAAAAGCTTCTTTCTAGAAGCTACCTACTTGGGATGCAAGCTAAGCTAGCCGTGAAGCTTCCCAAGAAGCTTCATAGATACTTTTACAATATTGTAGGCTAAAATCTTGAATTCACAATCTTGTTCACAATCAAACATAAAATTTTCCACTATGCCAAAGAGGTGCTTGCCTTCAAATACCTTGGGGCTTCATAAATCATATTCACTCTTCTCCTTCTCAAAATAGTGTTCTCTCTACATGTTATTGTGGTTGATGATCTCATTCTTCCAACCATTGAGTAAGGTGCTTGATTTGTTACTACATGGCAATGATAACTTTGGGCATTGCTGCCATAGCTACTACTATATCAAACAACCTATAATTTATCTAAGTTAACATGTAGATGCAACATGTCCACCATTCTTTCCATAAGTTACAATTGGAAGTACCAAGGGTTCATTAGACAAAGTGATTGCATCCAAAAATTCTACCCAAAGCGTGAGATGAAAGACTATGTGAAATGATGCTTGTGTAATACATGGATAGAAAAATCTCAATGGTTTGGCAAAAATAGATTGGTGGTCCATAAATTTTATCCATCTCATTTTTTCTTTGATACTAATGTAAAAGACCAAAGAGAGAAATAGGAGAATGGAAGATCAAAGTGAACAATCAGATTAGGACTCTTGAATGAGGGAAACTCTAAATGCCTAGCATGAGCTTAGGCTTTGGTATTTATAGGGAAGCATACAAGGCTCTTGAGAAACTTGTCAAGAAGCTTTCTAAAAGCTACAGTCTTAGAATGCAAGCAAAGGTTACGGAGAAGCTTCTCAAGAAGCTTCCTTCTAAAAGCCATCTCTTGTCGTGCAAGCTAAGCTAGCTAGGAAGATTCTCAAGAAGCTATCTTCTAGAAGCCATCTACTTGGCATGCAAGCTAAGTTAGCCAAGAAGCTTCCTCCTAGAAGTCACCATTGGGCATGCACATTACCCAATACTTGGAAGGTACCAAGTAGTTTCCTAGATGCTTCTAAAATATTCTTATAATTCTTGGGTAATTTGGCATATTTGCTATTTCTTTAGTCTTGACTAACTCATTGGTAAACTCCATATTGTTACACAAGTTCTTGATGGGTTTGACTTTGGTTCCTTACCACAACCTCCACTCTACTCAAAGGAACCTACATTGGTTGATTCTTCTATGGAAGACTCCATAAAAGAGCCTCCTCTACCTACCACAATCCCTCCTCCTACCACTACAGACCCATAATTTGTATAGTATTAGATTCCTCCTCCTTTTAGCTCCATATTTCTTCCACCATTGCAACATGAGATCACTCTCCTTGGTTCTCTAAACACTCCTCTATTATTAGATCCCTTCCTCAATGCCCTTAGCAAGTCCCTACACCCCACTTTCATCCTACTCAATCTTGCCCACATTACCCATGGGTAGGTATTAGACTAATATATCATGCCCACATTGCTCATGGATAGGTATTGGACTAACACATCATTGAGAACATGTTAGATGCTTGCAGATGGAGGTAAAAACAACCACTTCACATCCTCCTCTAGACCCCCTTTGTGTGTTAGTCTCCACTCTTCAAGCTCCAATATACAAGAGTATGTAGTTTGTTGGAGTGTTACTCTTGGTTACACTCTCTAGATCCTATTTAGGCCTTCTTTATGGAGTTATCTAGACCTTGTATGTACACTAAGATCCTTGTGCCACTATGATAGCTAGTGGGCTCCACACTCTCCATATTATTGTGAGCCATTTTAGTTGATGACCAAGGGAAATATGTTTCATGTTTCATGGACCTTATTAGCCCTATTCCCATTGTAGACTTTGCTCCTACTAGCACATGGAGGTGTAAGTGCATCAATACACCATGAGACCGCCTCTAGGATTCATAGGTTCTTGAGAGGAGATTGGTCAACATTTCAAGATGAGTATACCATATGAGCACAAGCAGCAACTAGGAGGATTATAGAGTTCCCACAGTCCCATGCCCCTCCCTCATAGCATTGTCACATCCGTCGCTCCTTGATATTAGGCTAGGCATATTTATAGTAGATATTAGACATCCAGCCCAAGCACTTGCCCCTTCTAGGTCAACACCCTTCTCTTTAGATACTCTATCTACATTATAGATGCTCCATCCATTGGTGGAGGAGGAGCTTCCCTCTTTCTGTTAAGTGGGTAGTTTAATTAATTATGAGAATACTCTACATCAAAAATATCCTATGTGATGTAGAAGAGTCAATATGGTACAAATCTTCTATGGGAACATTAAAGAGTCAATATGAGGTAGATCTTCTATGGGAATGTAGAATCATAGTAGAATCATAGATCTTCAAATCATTGGATTCCATTATGGGAATGAATAGAAACATAGTTCACATTGGGACTATATCTTTGCAAATACATATGCAAATGATGTATACCTTATTTTGGTAGAAGTATCTTCTCAAGGGCTTTTCATAAACACTAAGATCATGGGAAATGGAGCTCTATAAAAGAAGTTATGCTCACTTGAAATTCAAGACAAATGTGTATTACAAGGGTGTGGGATTCCATTGCGTGAGTTGCAAGATTGTAGGCATGGGACCTATGTGCATGGCTACAAGACTTGCAGGCATGGCTCTTATAGGCATGGCTTTGGGACCTATAGGAAGGTTTCGGGACTATGGGACCTATGAGAAGGCTACTTGCATGGCTTCCACTTGTGGAACTAAGTGAGATGACGTATATCAATGGTACCAAACAATCTAGTGTTTAGATATGGGATCAATCTACACCACATGTTTCCAAAACTAGATAAGGTACTCCAAATATAAGTGTGTAGAGTTGGTAGTCAAAAGAGATTTTAATAGCTCTTCATCAACAATTCAAGAGTAACTCTATGTGCAATGGTGGGTGTCAACAAACATTGGCCAAATCATATGAAATTTTTCATAATTTCTATGCATGCTTTTTTTTGTCCAGATGAATGACTTTTTCTCCAACTCATAACCAAATTTGGATTCTTGTTGCTCTCTCAAATTCCTAGTTGCAAATTTCTCTCAACACTTTCTTCCATAACTATCAACTAGATGAGTAGCTTTACCTTAGAGAGTCTATCTTTGCTCATGCTTTCCTTCATTCTCCTTGTTTCTCTACATGAGTGCCATCAAAATTAGTTTTTAAGCACCTACATGATTGCTTTTCTCCAAACAATCTAGATTTTGGTTTTCCTCTTCTCTTTGCCTTTTGTAAACATATTGCTTTGTAGATGTCTTTCTCAAGCTAGTCTCTTGTTACATTTGCCTACAACTGTGTCACTCTTTTCCCTCCTTTTTGTCTCTACAACAGTTTTTTGTAGCCACTTTAGGTGGTTGCAAGATAATTATTGATGTTATCAAAGCATCCTTGGATCTACACCCCAATTGGGTGGTTGTTCAAGTAGATATCTCTAATGCTTCAATACCATCTCTCATTCAGCCTTGTTTTATGGTATAGAGACCCCTTTGCTATCATACTACTACAAGAGACTTCACACAACTTGCAAGGTTTGTGCCAAGATGATCCTCTTGGAGGACCTCTTTTTGCCATAGCCCACTACACAATTGGACGGGAGGTTGTAGCTACTTTTCCATCTTATCTCTTTCCATCCTTCTTGAACAATACCCACATCTTAGACCCTTTGGAGCATGTGGTTTTGGTTGTTGTAGCTTTCACATATAGTTTAGAGATCTTTGTCACGCCATTTGTAGTTCCGCATCTAGTTGCTTGGACACTGGAGTTCCAGTGATAGTAGTTAGAGTTATTCTAGTAGTTTCTCAAGGACTACTTTCCGACAGTCTGATTTGGTGTTCGGGGTACTGACTTCATGGTGGAGCCCATCGTCACTTTGCACCGTTCGTACCATCGAGTGTGCCGTCAGCGGGACCGTTAGGGTTCCAGTGCTAGCTCAAGTCCAGGGAGGTATAGTTTCAAAGTGAGCTCCAGAGAGTTCACTTCTCTGATGTTGAGCCTTCGAGTTCCTGGCTATGGTGGACAGAGGCCGGCGAGCGTCACCTGGATTCTCTATGCTTGAGTGGGTGTGGCTTGACTGTAATCAGTGCCCAGTTGTTGGCAGTTTATAGAGTGACAGATCAAGTACTGATCTGAGTTGAGTTGAGTTGAAAGTGTTAAGCAATCTGATTACATCAGAGAAGTGAAGTCAAGGGGAAATCGGGTGCAAGAACGTTGAGTGTTGGTGGTATCTCCAAGCTCGGTGGATCGTGGTAGCTCAATTCAAGTTCTGTGTTTCCTTAGTGTGCAGAAGCTCGTTCAAGTGATTCAAATTTGGCAGTTAGGCAGACGGTGTGCGGAAGCGCTGGCCAAATTTCGAGCAAAGAAGGAGCAATTTTCGAGCAGTGTTGTGATTTTGAGCTCAAGAGGTGAAGGCAGGACCAATTTGCTGCGAGTTGGGCTCAGAAAGTGAAATTGAAGGTGGAGTTGGGAAGCTCTTCTCATGAAATTGTGATTTGGAAAAACCCATTTTGTCAAGTTGGCTCGAGTGGAAAGTTAGCGGGGGATTTGGTGGACAGCCATCTTTAGGGTTTACGTCAGATTTTACGTCAGATTTGGAGGAGTTTTCGCTGTTTGGCCAGATTTGGAGGAGTTTTGCTAGTTTGGAGGACTTTCGCAGATTTGGAGAAGTTTTGCCAATTTTGGAGGAGGTTTTGAAGTGGCTCGAGTGGAAAGTTAGCGGGGGATTTGGCGGACAGTCATCTTTAGGGTTTACGTCAGATTTGGAGGAGTTTTTGCTGTTTGGCCAGATTTGGAGTTTCAAGGCTTCGAGGCATAGGGATGTGGGCTATGAGAGGCTACGAAGGCCTAGAAGGGCCAGCTTGCTGGCGTGAGGCTAGCTAGTTTAGAGTAGATCTTGGCCATTGGTTGGCAAAATCTGCCTTTCTTGCTAGATTGTGTGCAACAGGGTTTGACCCCTAGATCTCTTGTTCCTAGATTGGTGCCCTAGCCAACTGGTCCACCCTCACTTGTTGTCCTAGCGACTGCGCCACTGTTATCTATACACATGTAGCTTTGGCTAAGAGAGGCAGTTTGATCCCATTCTTAGTGATCCTGGTAGCTTAGGACTTAGATACGAACTGCTCTTATGTCAAATGCCAAATGGTGGCAGGTCAATCCCGTGTTGTGTTATGAGATGGAAGGTTTTTGTTTAGATTTCTTGTGATTGGATCCCCTCCATTCTCTACTTCCTGTTTGTGCACCACGTTTGTGTGAGGTGCCCTGACTTTTGAGCGTTGGTGCTCTGGTGTGCTCTCGGTGGTGAGGCTAGAGTGATGACCAGTCAGACTACCTTTGTTTCTCTCCGGTGAGGCAGGAAGTGATGACCTGCAAACCGTGAGAGTGCGTGTTATGATGGCAGGTTACAGGTGCCCTTTCCCCTAGTGTAGTTATCTTGGTTAGAGTTACATTAGTGGGTGGTGTTTAGTTGGTGTTGGCACACGGTGGTGTTGGCAGTTGGTGGGGTACTTGCGGTTGTGACTTGTGGTTGCAATTGGTGGTTTGGGTTTGTTGGTGTGGTTACTTTGTCACGACGGAGTTCTTTGGAGATTCCAGAGGAGTTAGCCCTGCAGTACGCAGTGGGTTTACTCGGAGTGGTGCTCGGTATCAGCCTGTATCTGAGGTCCCAGTGAGGGAGGAGATTGACTCTAAGTTGGAGTTCGACACAGGAGTTGATTCAGTTGAGAGTGCACTTGGTGTGTCCGCACCGTTGTTGTGGGACATGGACAAGATTTATGGGGCCTCCAAAGGCCATAGGTGTTACTCTGGTACAGTGGGTACCATTGAGTTGGATGACTTCATCCAGGAGTTTGATAGTTGGTGTGATCTGCAGCAGATGCGGAACCCGACTTTGTTCACACCCTTCATGGCATAGAAGGGGTTGTTCTAGCATCTGGAGGGTCCGCTGATGGATAACTACCATGAGTTCAGGAGAGCTCATTTGGAGGAGATTGAGTTATGGAGACAGTAATGGTCTCCACACTATGTCTCCATTACTTTAGGCTCGGTGGCCAGGAGTAGATTGGCTGTACCCACGAGTTCTAGCTCGAGTAGTGTTGGTGGAGCTAGTGGAGGTGCACTAGCTGGAGATAGTGCTACTACAAGTGGAGGTACCGCTGCAAGAGGTGGTGTGGTACCAGGGTTTAACCCCATGGTTGAGTTCTTCCTATGTTTGAGGCAGAACTACCAGGGAGTGCGGATTGACAAGCTGAGGAGCTTGTAGGAGTTCCAGCGGAAGGCTAGAGAGAGCCCACGCGAGGCATATACTCGCATGAGGCGGCTGATCAGTTTCACTCAGGGAGTTATTGAGGCCCAGGCAGTCCAGTTTTGGTATGGGATACTGGACAGGGAGTTACGACGTAGAGTTCGTGATGCTATGTTGTTGCAGGCTACTTCGCCCACTTTGGCAGTAGTCTTTGGTTTGGCTGAGCGTATTGAGCTCAACATGGTGGAGGAGAGAGTGGTGACAGCTGGATTTGGTAGAGAGACCTCATCCACGGTTGTGACTTCTTCTAGAGTGCACCACGCCCAGTTGGTTTTCAAGGACAGGGTGGACAGCCTAGATCCTATGGAGCGAGTGGAGAGCCTAGTGGAGTTAGACCCTTACCCTCATTTTTGGGTCAGCAGCAGCCAATGAGTGGTGGTGTTGCTTGTTGGACTTGTGGTGGACCTCACCATAGGAGAGAGTGTACTCAGGGCAGCGGACCTGATACCTCTGGTGCATCACAACCAGCACAGAGGCAGTGTGAGCACTGCCACAGATTTGGTCACACTAGTGACCGGTGTTTTGACCTCACCCGGAGTTACGGAGTGGTAGGGCTGCTATGGCAGGTAGTAGAGCTCCATGAACTGGAGCTCAAGGAGCTCCAGTTCATGGAGGACGAGGTAGTAGAAGTGGTGGTAGAGGATCTACACCTAGTAGGGGTGCAGTACTTGCCCTTACTTCTGACACAACTATGGCTACTCGGATTGAGCAGAGATTGGCTAGTATGGCTATTGCTCAGAGGAGATCAGATTTGGGTGCTGAGGCTTCCACCTCATATGCTGGTGATAGAGATGCTTTGGACTTCATGTGCGGAGCAGCACAGGTGGATGCATCTGTAGCAATGACTAGGAGTGCAGTACATGCTCCAGAGCCTAGAGGAGCATCAGTGGAGTTGGACCCACAGAGAGGAGAGGTTGGGAGACAGGTCAGACTTCCCTAGTCTTTCACGCTATCTGAGGCATTACAAATGACATCCATGGTTCCTAGACGTCCCAGTGCAGGTGTGGTAGGTGGTGATAGAGTACTTGATGGAGTACCTGCTAGTCAACCACCTGCTACTACACAGATTGAGTCTAGCATGATGTTGGGGGCGGCTCAGCTGATTATGCGGCATCCTTTATTTTCAGCCAGTGACATGTTTACATTGGGAGTTGACCCAGCCCCAATATTCCGGTTGGCTGCCACGTTGTGTGAGAGTAGGGATGGTGCAATTCCTACTACTAGAGCAGAGGTGGTTGGTAGTGGATCTGACTTGGTTGAGGAGCATGGGATCCGTTCAGCGACCAGTGGTTTATGGCAGGCAACAGCGGCTAGACTGGAGGAGTTGCCAGCTAGACCAGCCTTTAAGAGAGCGCGGTTTACACCTAGTGTTGTCCTATTGGATAACCAGAGGGGGATCTTTCGTTTGGTAGGACCTTCAGGGAAGGTCTATACACCACAGAGAGTCTTGTTAGACTCTGGTGCGCAGCTCCTTATGTTGGGGAAGGCTGCAGTTGTCGGTTTGGAGTTACGGAAGACCGATGTGGAGAGGTGTCCATTTCAGATCCAAACATCTCTTGGTGGTGGTTCGACATAGTACATCACACGTGGAGAGCTTGTTGTCCAGGTTCAGCCTGGTCATCCGACTGATAGCTCGGTGGTGAGAGGTCAGGCTATTGAGACAATAGCTGAGTCATATGATGTGCTAGTTGGGGGAGTAGTGTTATACCCTATGGGTTTTAGCATTGATTATTGGGAGGAGACAACCTTTTATAGACCTGGTTGGCAGTCTGGTGAGGGACGGGTATGTCGCCTACCAGTACGCTTCAGTAGTGGCAGTCTTGGCTCACTACAATTTGGGACCATGGTAGCATCAGTTTTGGCTTTCAGCGGTGCAATTACTTGGCCTGGTGACTTGGTGGAGGGGAACGCCCATGCAGAGGATACTCCAGTACCAGAGGAGATCACTCGGCTTTGGAGTACGAGTGGGATTGTTCCATCCACCTTGGATGTTCCATTGTGGAGTTCAGAGGAGGCATTGCAGCAGCATGCAGATCAGTTGGTGCAGCAGGCTTGGAGTGGAGCCTTCGTACAATCAAGGAATGAGTGTGAGGATGAGCCTCTAGAGGCGATTGCTTTGACACCTCTGGATACCACACTCATTGCTTGGCAGTATCCAGTAGAGGGGATATGTCTATTGGAGTTGTTTGGTGGGATCAGCACCGGACTAGCTGCGGTGTTACAGGCGGGTATATGAGTACAGAGGTACTTGTATGTAGAGAGAGATGAGACTGCTAGGCGAGTCTCTCTACATCATGTGGCACACTTGGCTTATTGGTATCCAAAGTTATTACCAATGTCAGCAGTCAGAGGTTACCAGAAGGCCTTACCAGGAGACATTTCCTTACTGGGGGCGCATGACCTAGAGAGACATGGGCCTATTCACTTGGTGATTTCTGGATGGCCATGTCAAGGACATACACGTGCGGGCCGCGGTTTGGGTCTTTAGGATCCTCGTTCTGGTGTGTTTTGGGAGATGTTACGGATACTACGACATCTCCAGGTTCATCAGTCTGTTTCTCCAGCTTACCTTTTGGAGAATGTTCCTTTGTTGGGTGATTCTCGCACTAGAGTGGTGGCAAGTACACATCAGGTCCATTCATGGATGGGACCTGCTATATTGTTAGATGTAGCCAGAGTGGGATCACGGGCTCATCGTCTTTGTCTTTGGTGGATGAACCTCTTACCCAGAGAGGTTCTACAACGTAGTTATGATGGGATTCAACAACTAGACCACATTCTTGTTGATGATATCTTGGATGCTGGACGTTAGTCTCAGATAGTGGTAGTGGCTGATAGGTCACCTATGGCAGTGGTGAACCTAGTTGGACAACCTAGAGCTGCATTTCCCACACTCATGAGTTTCCCAAGCTCTCATGCTTTTTGAGAGGGAGGACCTAGACTTGTTTGGGACTCACAGTTACAGTAGTTGGTGGAGCCCAACGCTGATGAGAGAGAGTGGGCGATGGGTTTTCACACTGGTATTACCGCTGTTCCAGCAATGTCAAAGGCATCCAGGCGTCAAGTGTTAGGTCAGGCTATGGACTTGAACTGTTTGACCTGGATTGTGAGCCTTGGCTTGGCATAGCAGCGTAGGATGCGCTTGATAGGCATCACCACTCGGACACTTGTGAGCCTTGTGCCTATCGAGACAATTTAGGCACATGCTGGGGGCGATGGACCGAGTGGACATGGTATTCTTGGGACACATCTAGTAGCTACTAGGGAGAGTGGTCTACTTGGAGTCCATCTAGGTGAGCGTGGGCTACTTGGATTACACCCTTGGTCCACATGGGATGCAGCCAGAGGACGTGTGGAGCTTGCAACCAGAGTGGAGGGAGTTTTTCACACAGAGGTTTGGACCTCTAGTGGTCGAGAGCATGACACTATTGCTCCCAAGGGCCCAGTGTAGTAGCCAGTCAGTACGTCTTCCACTCCTACTACAGTTACAGAGGATACTTGGGAGCCAGATCTTGGACCCAAGCTTACTAGAGAGGAAAGACGGAGGGTTTGGAGGTTCTTGAGGAGTCACATGAGTTGTTTTGCCTTCAGTATGAAGGATTTGGGTGCTCTGAAGGGACATGGTATACGGATTGAGCTGACTAGCGACACACCTGTTTTCCGACATCCTTATCGATATAGTGATATGGAGAGGACATTGATTCAGAGCCAGAGTAGTGACCTTTTTGAGGCTGGTTTGGTAGAGATTTCACATGGAGAGTATGCATCAACGACAGTGATGCCAGCCAAGAAGGATATGCATGGCAACTATACAGATAGGCGGATGTGTGGAGATTACCGTCCTATCAACCGACAGACCAAGGCTGATCGGTATGCCATGCCTACACCGGAGGAGATTTTTGATGCGATTGGGCATGCAAAGGTCTTCAGTACTTTGGATCTTTGAGCGGGATATCATCAGTTGCCGATCAGGGAGGAGGATAAGTCCAAGACAACATTTTGGGCTATTGATCCTCACGGCAAGGATGTGTTATATCAGTGGAGGTTCTTACCATTTGGGTTGAAGAATGCTCCTGCTGAGTTCCAGAGGGTCATGGATAGGATCCTAGCTGGATTGGATTTTGCTTGGTGTTATATTGATGACATTTTGGTCTATAGCACTACTGTGGAGGAGCATGAGAGACAGTTGTTGGAGGTGTTTGAGAGGTTGAGATCTCATGGACTCAAATTACATCTTGGGAAGGGTAGGTTCTTCCACGAGCAGGTTGAGTATTTGGGTCACACTATCTACCCCGAAGGACTTGGTGTCCAGCAGACCAAGGTGGAGGCTATTGCACGTATTCCTTGGCCTACGGATGTGAGTAGAGTGCGAGCATTCCTTGGGTTGGCAAACTTCTATTGCAGCTATGTTAGAGGATTTAGTGCCATTGCCAAGGCCTTGACGAAGCTGACCAAGCTTACACAGGAGTGGTGTTGGGGAGATGAGCAGGAGAGAGCTTTTGTAGAGCTCAAGGAGAGGTTGACATCTGCTCCTATTTTGAAGAGACCGATCAGGGGACGACCATTTCAGGTTCACACTGATTGGAGTACGTTGGGGCTTGGAGCGGTGCTCACCCAGCATGATGATGAGGAGAAGGAGTTTGTGGTGGCCTATGCTAGTTGCTCCAACAATTCAGCGGAGGCGAAGTATAGTTCATATGAGGGAGAGTGCTTGGTAGCAGTTTGGGTAGTAGCACATTTCCAATGTTACCTATTTGGTAACCCCTTCACTCTCATCACTGATCATCAGCCGTTGAAGTGGTTGATGGAGTCCGACAAGCTTTCAGGGAAGCTTGCACGATGGGCTCTGATTTTACAGGAGTATGATTTCACGGTTGTTCACAGACCTGGAGTGGTGAACCGTGATGCAGATGGGTTGAGTAGAAACCCATGTCCCAACCAACAGGATTAGACCGGAGCACGTTGGCATGGTGAGACAGATGAGGAGATGGTGCCAGGTTGGCATGCATCGGCCTTTCTGTGTATATTTGCAGAGACTTTGGTAGTATCTCTCTTAGCGCATACAGGAGGAGTTATTGAGGTCACAAATCCAGAGAGTGAAGATATTGGTATAGTTCAGCGAGACATTCATGATGATGTCTTAGTGATGGACTATCTTTGCATTGGTGTTGTGGGTGGCATAGTTGGGGCCAAGGAGAGAGAGACCGTGTTCTTCAGCAAGCCAGACGGTTCAGATTGGAGGGTAGACACCTTTTGCATGTATGGGAGGATGGTAGAGTGCGAGTAGTACCACTTCCATCACAAAGACCACAGTTGGTCCGTCATGCTCATGAGGAGCTAGGACATTTTGGAGTAAAGCGTACATATAGCTTACTCTAGAGTCATTATTGGTGGCACGGTATGTAGACCAAGGTACATCAGTTTGTTGCCAGATGTGTGGTTTGTGACCGAGTTAGAGCATCATTCAATGCTCCTACGCCACAATTACACCCATTACCTATCATGGGATTGGGTTACCGTTGGAGTTTGGACTTTGCCGGACCTTTACCGTTGACTGTGAGACATCATCGGTATGTTTTGGTGATGGTGGAGCACTTCTCCAAGTGGATTGAGTTGGTGGCACTTCCTGACAAGTCTAGTGAAGGGACAGCTTACTCGTTCTTGGATCGAGTTCTTAGTCATTTTGGTGCACCAGTTGAGGTTTTGACTGATCAGGGTACAGAGTTCTTGGGAGAGTTTTAGGTCTTGTGTGACAAGGCTTTGATTGATCATTGTACTACATCTCGAGATCACCCTGAGGCAGATGGCTTAGCAGAGAGAGTGGTTTAGACGGTGAAGAGAGGATTGCAAAAGTATGGTTTGCAGAGAGGCCACTTGGGAGATTGGGATCTCCAATTACCTTGGTTGGCCATGGGCTATTGGTTCAGCCGGCAAGCCTCCTTAGCATCCTTCTCTCTATACTTTCTACTCTATGGACGAGATCCAGATTTACCTGCAGCCATTCGTTGAGATGCTACTGTAGTTTTGGACTTGGATGACCCCAATGTATGGATGAGCGCATGTTCTCAACGGGCAGAGATCTTTCGGAGAGTGATGCCGATGGCCTTTGAGAACTTGGCGATTGCTCAACATAGAGATACTTTACGCTATGCTACCATTTGAAGAGGAGGTTATAGACCATCGATCCGTAGATTTCATCCAAGCGACTATGTATATTTACAGCAGACAGCACCGACGATACTTGATGTTTCTACAGGCCGCACTATCTTGAGAGTGCGCGAGGTTTTTCCATGTGGAGTCCTTGTGTTAGAAGGCGTGATGGTGTTGTTTGCAAGGATCATGTGCGCAATTGTACGCCATGCCACCTTCCAAACATTGATGGTACTATGGACCCAAGCTTGGCACTTGTACGTGCAAGCTTGAGGTGTATGTTATGTGGCTCTTTTGGTGGAGTTGCTACTATGTTAGTGTGTGATAGTTGTTTGAGAGGATGGCATATGGCATGTATGACTCCTCCCCTCACGGTAGTTCCTCAGGGACAGTGGTTATGTCCTAGATGTACTTGACCTATAGCTAGTTCATTCTTTATATGGTATAGATTGCAGACAGGCGACTAACGATGGGGCTCCATAGCACCCGGCCTCCTGATCTTTGCCCATTAGAGGGTATACCATATACTTAGAGTAGATGGCTATTTGGAGTAAGAGGGACCTAACCGCCAGCTAGGGGGGCAATTGTGGCACTTTAGAGTCTATGTATGACTTATATGTGAGTTGTGCTTCTATAGTGTATGATGTTGACAGCGATGTATGTTGTGTAGCAATGTATATACGCACGATAGCTGTCACGCCATTTGTAGTTCCGCATCTAGTTGCTCGGACATTGGAGTTCCAGTGATAGTAGTTAGAGTTATTCTAGTAGTTTCTCAAGGACTACTTTCCAACAATCTGATTTGGTGTTCGGGGTATTGACTTCATGGTGGGGCCCACCGTCACTTTGCACCGTTTGCACCATCGAGTGTGCCCTCAGTGGGACCGTTAGGGTTCCAATGCTAGCT
Organism: Lunularia cruciata; assembly: GCA_948567375.1. Classification (NCBI taxonomy): domain Eukaryota; kingdom Viridiplantae; phylum Streptophyta; class Marchantiopsida; order Lunulariales; family Lunulariaceae; genus Lunularia; species Lunularia cruciata. Next base: position 71,596,917 of record OX419757.1, on the reverse strand, counting down.
CGAGTCCAGGGGGTATAGTTTCAAAGTGAGCTCCAGAGAGCTCACTTCTCTGATGTTGAGCCTTCGAGTTCCTGGCTATGGTGGACAGAGGCCGGCGAGCATCACCTGGATTCTCTATGCTTGAGTGGGTGTGGCTTGACTGTAATCAGTGCCCAGTTGTTGGCAGTTTATAGAGTGATAGATCAAGTACTGATCTGAGTTGAGTTGAGTTGAAAGTGTTAAGCAATCTGATTATTGTGGCACTTTAGAGTCTATGTATGACTTATATGTGAGTTGTGCTTCTATAGTGTATGATGTTGACAGCGATGTATGTTGTGTAGCGATGTATATACGCACGACATCTTGGATTTACAAGTCCAAACTCATAAATGCAAGGTATGGAGCCCACGGGTAGTCCTTACTCCCTCAAACTTTCTACAAGGTTCCCAATAGGAGGAGTGAGAGTATTGGGATCTTCATTGGGAGAAGAGGATTATGGTAGCATGTTTATCTTTGACACATTCATACAGGCTATAGTCCATATTCACCCACTCCCTAGGTTGGGGAATACAAAGGTAGCCTATTCTATCTTAACACTTTTATCTCCCCCAAGTCTACTATCTAGCTCACACATGCTTTCCTACAAATGCACTTCTACCACACTTATGCACTTTTGATGGCAATATAAGTGACACCTTCTTCAACTTCTTAGGGCCGTTTACACTCCAACAATTATCAAAGGAGTGGTGTAGACTACAAATTTCATAGCTCATAGCCATGGGAGGATGTGGTCCCATTAGTAATGGGAGATCATCACACCAATTGCTTTTATAGGTGCATGGGCCCTCTTAAATTAATTGATTGGTCTCTACACCATAGTTGTCCTTTTTCTATTAGCACCTATCATGATAGTGTACCGAGGTACTCATGACTTTCAGATTTATCTATGATTAGCTTGAGACCTTCTTCCTAGCTCTACATGCACATCACTTCCAAAGTTCACCAAACTGTTATAGTAGACTCTAGGAAGATCTAAGTAAACATCAATGAGAATGTATACACCTACATTCTCACCAACATCCTCATTGATATGTCATTATGTGATAGAGCTAGGATTCTTTCTTATGGAGGAAAAGGCTCCAAAGCTTGGCTTCATGCCTCCTCTTTGAATGAGGTTTTTTTTTCATATTTAAGGAGTTCTCCCTCGCACTCCATTATATTTAGGCCTCCCTTATCCAACCTATAACAATATGGAGTTCACACACAAGTTACTTAGACTAACAAAGTAGCAAATAGGCCAAATTAGCCAAGAATTATAGGAATGTTCAGAAGGATCTAGGAAGCTTCTTGGTACCTCCCAAGTCTCAAGTAATGTGTATGCCAAGTAGGTGACTTCTAGGAAGAAACCTCTTTGGGAAGCTTCCCAACTAGCTTATCTTGCATGCTAAGTAGATAGCTTCTAGAAGGAAGCTTCCCAACTAGCTTATCTTGCACGCCAAATAGACGACTTTTAGAACAAAGCTTCACAAGAGCCTCGTATGTTCCCTACAAGTACCAAAGCCCAAGCTCATGCTAGGGATTTGGAGTTTCCCTCATTAAGAGTCCCCGTGTGATCTATCACTCTAGTCTTTTAACTTCTTATTTCTCTCAATTTTTTACACAACACTTCTAGGGCTCCTAGACCAGTGTGCTTGTGTTCCACATATGATACTCATGGTATCCATCTTTTCAGATGTGCTATAGGAGGTGAGCACACTAGACTTCATGATGCCATCCAAGACACAATGGCGCAACTCCTCCAATCCATGCAGTCCCAAGTATAGATTGAGCAATGGTTGGACTTACCAAGACCACTTCCATGTTAGGTGAGAGTAGATATTGTCATATTCACAGATGGTCAGTGTATACTTTGTATGATGTGGTGGTTGCAAATCCCCTATGAGTAGAGACTCTTGCACAAGCAGGCATTCAAGCAGCTGCAACAATGATCATCATAGCTCAAGAAAAGGAGCTATTATGCCCCATGGCTTGCCTTTGATACCTTTGTTCCTTTGGTTATTGAGATTCTTGTACACCTTCATCACTATTTTGATGAAGGAAGCAACATGAGGTTCCTTGTAGAAGAGAGGTGCTATGGGTATCTCTCAACCCATGCTCACCTCCTATTTTTGAAGAGAGTCTCAATCATACTACAATGCTCTCAAGCATGTAGTCTTCATAGACAGGCGGCAATAATTGGAGTGTCCATCACGTCTAGTACCTCCTCTTCACTTACAAGATATACCATTAGGGGACCTCTATCACACAATCCAACATTAGTATTCTAGTTGCTTTAGACTAGTTGCTTTATGGCCCTCTTCTTAGGTAGGGTTGGAGGTCTTGGTTTTGTTTCAATTTTGGTATCATGGGTATTTGTAATACCAAGAGCTAGCCATATGATCTAGATGTGAAATTTGGTTTGGTAACATCTACAATGATGTTATACATGATGGTCAAAATAGATCAGATAGAAGTATTGCCGAGTTGGCCCTGTGGCTTATCACCTCAAGCTACTACCATACATAAAGATCCATCCAATGTTCCATGTTTCCCTACTATGCAGATATGCTCTCTGATCAGGCCAGTGTCATTCCACACAAGACATTCAACCTTGTCCAACACTCATTGATAGCACGGAGGAATATGAAGTGGAGCATATTCTCCAAAAATGCATACGTGGTACTTGCCATGTGCGGGTGGACTATCTAGTACATTGGAAAGGTTACCTCTTCTATGAAGTAACCTAGGAGCCTACTGCCAATTTGACCCATGCACCGGTGTTGGTGCAAGCATTTGAGCAACAACTGCACAATGAGGATGTTGAGTCTTAAAAGGAGTGAGGTCTGTAATACCAAGAGGTAGCCATATGATTTAGATGTGAAATATGGTTTGGTAATATCTAGAATGATGTTTTTATGATTGTCAAAATAGATCAGATAGAAGTATCACCAAAAGAGTACTTCTACTAATAGGGTAGAAACCAAAATAGACTTGAAAACCTTAGAACCAATAGCTAGACATGATTTAAAGTTGAGAATTAGTTTGGTAACATTTGGGTGGATGTTACACATGAAGAACTAAATAGATCAAAAAGAGGTATCACCAAAAGGGGACTTCTACTAATAGAGTAAGAACCAAAATATGCCTGAAATCTTTGAAGGCAATTTTGGAGGCCTAAACGGATGAATTAGGCCTCAAAAATGTGTAATCCCCCCCCCTTTCCTACTTTCTCTCATTGAGAGCCTTCCAATGGTACCTCACCTACGTGATTTTGAGATTCCTACAAGAAGATTCTTTAAAAGATTCCTTTCAATCAATGCTTAGTTGACCAACCAGATAGGACCAGAACCGACATGTCACCCATCCAAATAAGTAATCCAAGGGTGAAGCTTGCTGACATGTCACCTATCTATGTGCCTAATCCTATGGTGGAGCTTCCTTGGAGGAGATCATTTTTGTCTATATAATAAAGAGAAGGTGCTCCTTTGGGACATCAGATGATTGAGTGTGAAATCTATGTTTTCTCTCTTCTCTTGTCCTCGGAGTATTATATATTAGTATTTGATGGGCTCCATGCTCGGTTTCCTTTTTTCACTCTCGGGTGCTTTGTATTCCATTTTCTTTCCTTTGGGGTATATATTTTTGTGTGTTTCTTCATTAACAATAGGCAAATCATATGGATCCTTTGATTTCCCAAACATGTGACAAAGTTGGGTAATAAAATTATCTAATTTTCCAAATCATTCTCATAAATATAAATTAACACACCTATTACATAACTATAAGCTATATTAAGACGTTTGAAAATCAACTATTACCTTAAGAGTGGATAATCTATATAGTTATACATAATTTTTTTAGTAGTTCTTGATAATAGAATAATAATTGATACTCAAATAATTAATGTATTGATTAATTTCAGATGAATAAAGTTTACAATCCAATGTATTTGACTACAGGATAAAATTTTATTGAAAATAATTATTCCTTATCTTATTTATTATTTTTTATGTTATTTTTTTAGTCTTAACATTTCAAGTTACAAAAGATAATAACAATATTTTGCTACACAAAGTATATACAAATGTGATTGTTTGGGCTATAGGGTGTAATATTCTTGGGCCATATTGGAAATTTAATCTATTATTATATAGAAAATGATCAAGGAGCCAATCTAAAAGTATTTATGGTGGGAACTTGGTACTAATATTGTATTATATCAATATTTTCTGAATTCTACATCAACTTATTGTGAGTAAACTTTTTTTAACTAAAGTATCTATTTCACTTATACTTCTTATTGCTCAATATAGAACTTATTATCATAAAATTGCTATAGAAAATGATCTATTGAGGATATTGGAAGATAATAGATCATTTCATCTAGCGTTAAGCACTAGGCAAGATGAATATAAATGTGATATTCTTCTTGACTACCCTTTTCATAATTATTGTGAAGAGATTAAGCTTAGGTATGAAATTAGTATTGTAGAATTTCCCATCTTACCATAGCTAAAAGCTTTAGCTTTAGGTAATTTTGTGATAGATTATTTATGTTATAACAGAATAATGTACAAATAGTTTAGACATACTTATTAATATTACATTTTTTAATTTTCATTATTTAGGTCTTTCAAGTTATATATATATATATATATATATATATATATATATATATATATATATATATATATATATATATATAACACCTTTTAATTTACTATACTTTCTTTTAAAATAACTATCCCTAAGATGTAGATAATACCTATTTTTGATTTTTAAAATTTAAAAGAATTAGATGTCCATGATAAAAAGAGTATGCAATAGTTTTTAAGCTATCATAAGATATTTTTGAACTAAATAAAAATATTTTCATTTACTCTACATATGTTTTAACCAAAGTCTACATTGTAAGCACCGCCAAAGATCTTAATAAAAAATTAATAATATGGTCCTAAAAATCCATAAATGTTGAAATATGTCTCAAAAAATATTTTTCATTTTTATTCAACTTAGATAGGAAATTTTAATATATTATCCATTATATTTTATGATTAAAATTAAAAAATTATTAAATAAAAAGCATATTTTTTAAAACTATTACAATAATTCAATTAGTGTAATTCCATCCCTTTTTTCCATATTTTAATCTAAAATTTTTTAGTATAAATAATATCCAAAACATATACTAGACACTAGATCAGATATATTTTGATATTGAGGAAATTAATATAGCTTAGTATACTAGATTAGACAATATACATACTGTGAATTGTAAAAGAGATCGATCAAATACATGATTCCCTTTATGGTGAACATAAGAAAATTCAAGTACTGTAGTTTCATCCATACTCCACCTTTTAATACTAACAATTTAGTAAATATATAATATCCAATCTCTACCATTAGACACTAGACAAATATATACATCAATATTCAGGAGATTAAATATAACTTCGTCGACTAGGTTAGACAAGATACATGTCTACAGATGTAAAAGAGATTCGAAACAAAATTTTCACAACCATCTATTAGGAAAATAAAAATTTATTATCTCTAAGAAAAAGTTCCGGACAAATCCGAGAGATTCATAAAATACACTAGCCCATGCATTGCATGGCGCTAGTGTATTTTACTTGTACATAACTTGTACATAATGGCTTCCGAAATATGTGGTGGAGAATGTGTGCGAAAGTTCCGTCTACATCCCAATCTGACCGGAAACGACTACTCACTCAATTGATCGCTTAGTACAGTATCAGGGTGGGCAAATTGAGTTGTGAGGAAGGAAGGTGCAGTAAGACAGACATATTTCTCATCCCGATAACTATTTGAGCTTAACCCATGTTGCCTCCTACGTTTTAGCCTTGAAGTCTTCGCGTACTTTTGTTATCCTCTTCGGTCCCGATTCTTTCAGTTGTGAGGAAGAAAGCACGTGGGAGACTTACCACACTGGGTTCGATCTGGCATATACCACTGTTGGAGAGTTCTAGCATTAGCAGTAGAAGGAATGGGAAGACGAACAGTCCTTTGAGTCTCAGACGAGGAAGAGCATTTTACTATGGAAGGTTAGCATTTGATGAAAGAGTGTGATGGCGCCTGCTAATTCTGAGCAGCAGAAGGCGTAGTCTTGTGGCGAAACTCGGGACGTTCTGGCTGACGCGCGTGCTGCATTTTATAAGGTCAGCTGGTAAATCTATTTGACCTGGGTTGGATAGGGGAGCTCCTGTTTGCCGGAAATTCTCTTGACTCTCGTGCCGGCGCCTTCTTAGTGTGGGCTCCATAAGTTAGCTTGGGGATTCAGCTCTGCATATATTGGATTTCATAATATCCAATCTTGGAAACTGTCTAGCCTTCTGGATCATCTTGGGTACTTCTTTCTCTTGAATGTTTCCTTCGTACCGTTACTTTGCTCGAAGGTTTCACGATCCTTGAAATGGTTGATGGTTATAGGTATGCGGATCCCCTGACACTGAGCTGCTTCGCTGACTCAGGTCAATTGACGATCCTAAACGAATCGCAATTGTTTAGGATCCGTGTCGACTTGAGTCGGCTAAACAGCTGCAATATATCCTGTGGCTCAAGTGTATCTTACAGTGATATAGGACTTGGTTGGGTTTTGTAATGGCTTCCTAATTCCAGGGCCCCTGTTATCAGTTTCATTGCTGCAGTCAGCAAGTTTATCCTTTATCAGTGAGTCTGAAGCCTGTTGCTCCACTTTTCTGTTCTGCCCTGCCATCCTTCATATGACTTGAGTTTCGGTGATTAACAGGGTAGGAACAATTTCTATGCCTGTTTTGACAAAACGTCTGCTTCCAGTCTTACTGAAGCAGCATCAGTTGGGCTTCCTTACTCGATTGACTGCAAACATGCTCCTAAGAGCAGATAGGTCAGTGTCAGAAGCGGGAAGGAAGTAGAGGAAAGATTGACCCGTATTTTAATTATAAAATACTTCGGTGGGTAATTGTACAACAGGTCAATTTTCTCGGTGTTCATGCATGCTAATATTCCTTCACAATGTGGACGATCATGAGACCTGACATTGCAGATTTTGTAGTCTTCTCGCCACATACGAAGAATCTGTGTGGCTCCTTGCATGCCACTTGTCTTGAAATTTCTTCGCACCGTGCAATCTGCTGGATGTGATAGAGAAAGGTTCTCCTCAGGAATTTTCGGAAAATATATGGCTATCTTGTTGAACTCGTCATAGTGACATATGAGAACTTTGAGTTAGTTCATTTTGCAGACATGCGACCTTCTTAAAGTGTTAGGCATTTAATCGTCATAACGGAAAGCTACTTGTTCACTAGCATTAACTGGAGGAGTTGTCTTTCGACAGTTAGACTTAGGTCTCACAAGGATGGGGGAACCGAGAGAACGAAGGACTCGCTGGAAGGGCCGTCAAGCTTGTGAAACTGCTCTACTAGATCCGATGTCTGCCCTTTATACTTCCATGAAAGAGTGGACACCACCAAGTGGGATATTCGCTGATTCTGCTGTATTGCTGCTAGTAAATTGGGAACAAGCTCAGATACTAAACCGAGCATGTTTTGGTCGACCACATACAGCTTCGACCACTCCGCCACCACCTTCTGCAGCTACTTGTAATTGCACAGCAAGACCCACAACTTGGTACACGGGGACGAATGATATGTTGATCAAGTACTTTCTATAATTTAGCTTGTGCTGACCTTTAGAATCTTAGAATTCACCGCTTAGGTGTTACTGGTCTAGACATTTATCGTCAATTTAAGTTTTCAAACCTTAGCATGGTTACCTGTACTGTTGAGGTGGAAAGATGCTTGCACCTGTAAAATTATAGTTTCTGGGAGATGAGTTTTAGAAACGAAACTCACTTTCCTTTACTCACTTCACTCATGATCTTGAAGATCCACCTCCGGTTCCGGGGTTTGATGATCCCGAAGAAGGCGTGCAACTGTTCCAGCTTGGCCTGGAGGAGGCTTTCTTCCTGAGCTATGAACTGAAGTGCATCAAAGTTTATCAACAAGTATCTAAGGTGAAAGGTGTTAACCGTCTTTTTTAGATACATATGAGCACATACCGAGTACTGACGTCGTGCTCTAAACTGGAGACGCAGTTATGGCGGGTAAAAGTAGTAATATCTCTTATCTGGTTGTTGTCCGAGCTGTGCCGAGTTCCACGATACATTTCCCGAAAATCAAGAAGCCTGTGGTTTTAATCACCTGCTTTCTGTGGTAGTAACAACGTTGTGATTTGTATTGCAGGAGGGGAGAGTACTTCTGGGCAATGACGAGCTTTGGAGGCTGATGCTGAAGGCGAAACAGCAGTTTGTACAGGATTATAAGGCATTTTCACACATGCGTTCTAAGAGATGGGTTGTTCTTTGTGGCATCCAGTTTGGTGCTGATTTTATGGCTTATCGCCATCATCCAGCTCTGGTTCATTCTGCGTACGTTATGTGGAATGCCCTTCTATTCATTTGTCGACAGATCTCCTCTAGAAGTGGCATCCTACATTATTTCTTGACATTTCTGTCATACATCTGATATCGTGGGAAGTAGGAGTAGGTTATAATTCTTGAAGCAATCAAATGGTCGTGACCAATCCAGGTCCTGACTAATGGTGTGTTAGTATTGTGGTCTGGGGTTGAGTGCATTTGCAGTTTGCTGGAAAGTTATCAAGTGTAGGTTGTCCATACATGCAGAGTTGTCTTTGGGTTTGACGGGAGTGGTCTAGACAAGGGGTTCTGCTTTAATGGATGTTCATGAACTGTCATTGCGTGTACTGGACAACTTTTGCTATACCCTGTATCTTGAGTACCTTGTCTTTAGGAGTAAGATCCCACATTGTGTTGTTTAACTCAATCAAATTGGATGGTCGCAGTTATGCTGTGATAGTTATTGCAAGCGAAGAGAAACAGTCGAGAGTTAACACTTGGACGGAATTACATGCAATGGGCCGTTTGTGTGGCAGTGTTGCTAAGGTCTGCTCAGTTTCTCTTGCTCAACAGGGAAATATTGCAGAATACTCAAGTATATCGGTTTGGTGTTTTACTGCTGACTATCTTGTATTCAGGCTTGCCCCTGTAATCTTGGTTCATAACCCGTCTCAAGGTTTGGAATGAACACTGTGTACTTTGAAATTCTTGTTTCAATTTGGTCATATTCGATACTTTGCGGTGCTAAGCCAGCGTACTGACTATGTTCTTCCCCTCCGTACTGCGCATGAGCCACACAGACCTTACTTCTGGTGTACGTAAGGCGTAAGGATGCTGCAGTGGATTCCACATTTCCTTCGTGCCTTGAGGATTTTGATGTTGAAGCAGTTGAAGTAAACCGGTGGCTCCCCGAGAAAAACCGCGAGGTTGATGAAAAATCAGAAGACACAAACTGAGTAGGGTTTAGCATATTTATCTTACCGGCAGTGGTAAGATAAGCAGCAAATCTTCTTCCAGAGGAAAATGGCACGTGAATTCAGTCCTCGAAGTCGGTTGGGTTACAACCAGGATGTTGGGACGAGCGAATTGCTTGCTTCATCACCTTCTCAGGCAAACTCGGTTACTCTGTAAGTGTTGGCCTGTACTCTGCATTTCTATCTATGCTTATCTGTTGTAGCTCAATTTGAAACCGTCTACACATCCAGAGTTGATTCTGCACGCCCTCATCTTTGCAGTTCATGTGACTCTCCCATCGCCGCTGACAGACATATCAAATTTACATCTATCCAGCGTAGACTCTACTTCCGCAACATGAAAAGCATCGCAAGAATGCATATACTCGACTCCTACCGGAGGTAAATGTGTTCTCGTGCTTGGAAATTCGAGAGGCGTCTGAGACAGTATCATGAATAAAAAAGAGAACAACGGGATGAGACAAACAACCATTTCCACATTTTTAGTTTTATCTCAAGAAACTGAATCAACCCTCAAACTTGATTCATACAAGCGGAAACCGCGCAGTTGAGAGTCCACGACGAGATATTTTACCGCTGGAGTATAGGTTTGCACCATATGTTAGCCAGTGGGGTTGTTCCGTGCATACAGAGGCAAAACAGAGTTCGCTGAGTTCAAATAATCCGCCGTAGATCCCGACAATAGAACCCTTGGTTTGAACAGACGAGGTCCTTGAGTGATTCCATTGACAGCCACTCCACAGCCAGCTAAAAGTGTGTTTTTGTAAATGATCGATCAATCATCTCCACTGACAAGGTTCAACGAACTTTGGTAAGCATGCTGCTTGCTTAGGTGGTTGGTGGTACACTTTTAAGAATTGGTCAGGTTCTGGACGTTATGTCCTGATGGATAGATGGAGAATTGGACCCACTTTATGCTTAAGCTTACCGTGCCGGAGGTTCTTAATCTGAGAATTGTAACTTATCTATATGATGTTTGTAGCCGGGATTTAGTGGACGGACTGCTAATCCAAGCTATAACTCTTTCTCTATATAACTCCTCATTTGTAGGTTGATAGATGTGATGGGTCAGTGATATTTCTTGGAATCAGAAATTCTGACTGTTCTCATAGGGCACGTAGTGCTGAACACAACAAAATCCCCAACCCAACGGAGCTTTCCTGGTTTCTTTACGTCCTCCAATAGGACTAATAGGGAAGGAGGTCGTACTGTGCTAACTAATCGGGAGACATCGAGAAGGTCCTTTCCTGCGTTGGTCAGCGCAACATTACTGAACTTACTGAACCTTGTTACTAAATGTTCCTGATAGGTACACTGCAAGAGAGATGGTGTTCCGCTGGTGCATGTCATAGGCCTCCGACCGTAGATTCTGCACGTTCGGTTGAACGGTGGTAAAATTTGGCATGGGTGGAGATTACTAGAAGTTGGAGAAGACTAGCGTACAGACACTCCTACGTAAATGACTGCATCCGTTTAAGCATCTTCCTTACAACAGTTTGGATTAACTTATTAGATATAGAAGAATGTACGCCAGCTTTGATCTCGAGTGCTCACCGTCATGGGGCTGGAAGAGAGGCCTTCGGTTCCTCAAGAACTGGATAGGGAATGGAAATATTACCTTTAAGATTGCAGAAGAGATATTTTGAATACATATAACAATCACAGAAGCATTGCGTTTATATACTTTCGCAGGTCTGGCCTACTTTTGCCTGTAGACGAAACCTGTGAATCAGAAACCATTTTCTCTATTTGTGAGTTTGGAGGTTGCGAACCATTACCAATACCAAGTTCACTTGTATTCAATCTGCAAGCACTTTCCTGCCAAAGAGTATGTAGATTCAACTTACCAATCCTTACAAACTCTTCCGGGAGGACTGGGCTCGAGATAATATGTATCCCTTCACCTTCAGGAATATCAGAAAGAAGTTCCCAGCAGCTGAACCTGCATAAGGAACTTCGGACAATGATAAGGAAAGCTGGGAAGGAACTTTGTACTCCTTGGGATCAGTGATGGCGACGTTTCACACGGGAGAATAGCCTGGGTAATTAGTACTGTAAATTCTCATTAGTTATGAGCTCTTTGACGACCGGTACTTCAAATCAGGACACTAAAAACCCTGTCGATAATGTCTCGAGTTTTGACGAGGTACCTAGTGTATGAAGGTGCAGAGGAGTGGTCGATCTTGGTGATTCAAAATTGGCAGTAGTCTTTTCTTTGGATTGGATCGAAAGGCAGGAAATTTAGAAGTCCAGTGTAAACTCGGGCCGTTGGAGTTAAATATACATTCGAACGGAAAGGCAGTTTAGCTCAGCGAAATCTAGCAGTCTGCTTGTCGTGTGAATGAGACCACAGCTTGACTACAATTAAGTTTCCAAATGTGGTGATCTGGCGTGCTGCTCGTAAGGCTTATCCTTCTTGCTTTCCGTGGGAGATATGCTTCCCCGGTAGTCAACGCAACGTTTGGCATTCTAATACCACTTGCCCAATTTTGATAGTGGACAGCACTTCGTGCGAACAGAAAAGGAGCTGCTTGGCCGGAAGAAATGGGAAAAAGTTTGTCTGTGTCAATTATCAAGTTCGGGGCAGACCTTTTTAAAGTGCTGGACATGTGGTTCGAAATGATTCCTCACATTGTGCTTTTGGCTGAAATATGATAAGGTCAATGAATGGACAAAGTACAGACTAACAGACGATTGATGGACTTTACTTAACAGGATCGTAGGTACCTTAAACCAGAGGAACGATGTTAGATGAGTTTCTTTAGGTTCCGTCTGATGCATCGCTGACCTACACAAGTCTGTGCAGGTACTCTTTCGAGTTTCAGTGCGCCATGAAGATCCACATGACACTTGGGAAAGTGTGAAATCCTATGTACTCGTCTAAAATTCACATCTTAAACCCACTCATGTTCAGCGCGAGTGTTGGTTGACCTTGCATAGAGCGAGGAGTGCAAAACAGAAGGCACTGCAGAGGAAACTTCTAATTCGTTTCCCTTTATAGCTATCGTGTATTCTAGAGGAAGTGAGACGCGGAAGTAGGTAGGACCTAAAAAATTTATCATCCATTCACTTGATAAGAACAGCGCTTATGACAGGAAATCGGAGCACTGTTGTGGTAGAAAGGTAGAATTCTCAGATGACTTGCATTTGCACCATTTCCACTAACTGTACGTGGTGAAGAGTTAGACCTTTTGATTTTCAACACCAAGCCTCGGTGCATGCCAGGCGAAGGTGTTGCAGGTCTTCGGGATCGTGGAACAAGTTACACTATTCAGGTACTCGGAGGAGATCGTCGTACGTTGTAGATGTGCAGAGTCACCAACGCCAATAAAGGTTTAGTTGGTAGACTCCCGACCAGGAGAGAAGGCGGTAAAGAAAAGGGTAGTTGATGGATTAGAAATCGCACACATCAAGGATTTGAGAAATGACACGTATGGGGGACAACTTTATCCGAGTTACATAGATTCTTTTTGTTAGTTGCTGCTGAAGTCGAAACTGAGGTATTGATGGGAAAAGCAGGGAATCGGTCTCAGATCTACTTTTTGTTTCCAGAAGTTAATTGAGTGGACCAAATCTGGAGACTCGGACTTAAAAGTACTGCCATATTGATGGCAGTGGGAATCAAAGTCGGGGACGAGTTTGGGCACCATCAAAACAAACAGTTACAAAAGTCATAATTTGTGCTATGTGGTGAAGCAACTGTTGGGCCTACCTGGACACGCCCACTCATGTGCACCCCACTACAGCACAGATAAACGGCATAACCACGAGACCGACTCGTTTCGGCCCAAGTGTATTGTCGGTATAATAGCTCGTTGACGATTGCTGTTTATGTGCTCTAGTCCCGTCCCTCTCTCTCTCGCCGGCGGATCCCTGCCCTGCCCTGCCCAGCCCAGCTTCGCCCCGCCAGCCCAGCTTCATTATTGGCAGCAGAGCAGCAGAGCACCAGTATGTACTATTCTGTAGTAGTCCGGTTCTTTTCTTCTGGTACTTATCGAGAATCTGCTATGTACCGTGGCCTTCCCCCACAGTTTCTTTGTCTGGAAGACTCGGCTTGGCCATGGTACGAAACATGACTCTAGTCCCACTCCCTTTTTCGCGTACTGCAGCCAGCAGGAGCAGCAGAAGCATGTGTTCTTGGACAAGCTTGTCCTTCCTCGCTGTTAGACAAGTGTAGATCCGTTCACAGCAGCAATGCCATATATCTGCATGGAAGAGCGACTGCGGAACTATGAATGTAGGTAACTAGAACTACTGGATAAGGGGTTTGTTCCTCGCATTTTTCTTTTGTGGGTCCCCTGCCCACCCTTTTGCTCGGGAAGGTCTTCTTGCCTTCTTGTCCCCCACGCTGATGCCGATGTATTCTTTTCCGTTCCCCCATTGGCACCGCTAGTCTCATAAATATGGTCGTCGTTTGTATCTGAGGGCCACTTTGCAAGACTACATGTCGAATTTCAATAGTAGAGTGCCAGTTGGAACCGAGAGCGCATTCGTGCACAACTTCTGCACCAGATTTGATCCACTTGTGAATTTTATGGAACCAGGAGAACACGCACACGTCAGTGGATGAAAGGCTAAGGTATTAAGGCTTTAGTTTTCCATCGCATCGAAGGCTGGCCGAACCCCGAGGAAACGGAAGTGGGGCCCTAGTAGACCAAGATGTTCAGCTCAGCTTCAAGAACTGCCAAAGCACTGTGGGTTCCATACTCCGAGGGCTTCAGAAGCTGCTAACAACAATACCCAAGGAGTCTGTGCATTAATATAAACCCTCTTGCGTCCAAACCGAGACTCTGGCATCATCAGACAGAACAGCCCGTGAATAGTTCCGCATGGAAAATTGGGCCGATGGCAATTGCCTGAAGGTAAATCATACCTGAATTCATGGCGGTGAAACAAACTTCCCTTCCTTCCAACTTCTCCAAGACATAAAATTTGCTCTTAGAGCAACAACAAGGAGTTCTTCCCTCTTGTTCATCGCATAGGAGAACGCAGAAGATGCCAGAAATGGAGAAGAAGCAAGATGACAGACCTACAACTGTAGAGATTTGAGGCATATTTACATCCTAAGGTGGAATCCTGCCGGACCACAAAAGATTTTGTGCGTTTTGGGGACGTTGCCCATGCGAATACAGCCAAAATTGGGAACTGGGAATTCGTTCCTAGGAGAACTACACACTTCAAGCAGATGAAGCCTACCCTCCACCCACCTGAACGCATGGTTGCACTCACTTAGATGAGATCGAGAGTCAAACAGACAGATTTCGGTTTTCAACTCGCAGAATCAAGGTACGAGGTTCGAGACTTGAACCCAGTGTTTTTCTTACATGAAACAGCATGCGCGCAATCAGATAGAATACTAGTACGGTGTGGTACCTGAGATTTTTTCGACATCTTGGGGGAATAATTTGAGGACCCACTCACTCAAATGGGAATGTATTTGCGAGGATTCAGTATCACTCCTGGACCCACCAGAATCAGCTTCATTCATCCCGTCAAGGCGGTAGGAGGACACCGCCTGAATTTAAATCACCGCCTGGTGATTCGTAACAACAATCAGGTACGATCAACAATTGCAGGTGGCAGGAATGGCAGAAAAGCTTGAAAATGCATCAGCTATTCCACATTCTACTTCAGATTTGTGATACTTTTGTCTACGCAGTTCCTAACGAGCTAGAAAAGGCTCGAGCATTCTCTTGTGTATACATGTGATCATTTCGGACGTGACAACGTTCGAAAAATTCTGCACTCGGCTGACTCACGTTCTGCGATATTTCATTTGAATGTGGGAGGTTTGGTTTCTGGGTATGATTGAAACACCTGACTGGATCTCCTAATTTAGCCATCACTTTTTGTGTGATCATTGCCATTTCTTAACGTTATGACTGGTACATGGCGCACAATGAGCCACTCCGGCCAGGGATATCCAGTAATGAAAACACGAAAACAGTGTAGCTAGCTAGAGCACTCGTGTACTGAGATACAGCGAGCAAGACAAAAAGAAGATCCACGCTTTCTCTGAACTTGAATGAGGAAGCATGTCAACAATAGACAAGGCTTCTTGATGTGACGTAACATCGAAAACAGATTCGATGTTTCATCAATCATCTGAGATGATTCTTAGTTTGATGGAGTATCCACGAAGCAGACGACTCACGGAGGCCTTGGTCAGTTTCAAACTGGTACATGTCCCAACTGTGTGAATTAACCTTGGCTGCCGTCATTCTCATGTTTCAATGTCTGGATTGAGTTGTGATTGTCCAAACAACCCGTTAAATTTAGCCAGTGTCTACAGGAGGGAGGTGTACTGGACACACGAACGCGGACTTGTATATTTGACACTTGAATGCTATCA
The DNA here is from genome assembly GCA_948567375.1 of Lunularia cruciata. Classification (NCBI taxonomy): domain Eukaryota; kingdom Viridiplantae; phylum Streptophyta; class Marchantiopsida; order Lunulariales; family Lunulariaceae; genus Lunularia; species Lunularia cruciata. Next base: position 71,581,154 of record OX419757.1, on the reverse strand, counting down.
CTATCCACAGTTTCAGTGATAATCCGATCAAGAACTGGAGGTGATGAAGAAAACAGCAAACGTAGGGACCTGAGGTCCCTACGTTTCAAATGTACCCTCTCCAGATGGTGTCAGATGAAGATTCTTACACAGCTTGAAGGCAGATCTGGATGTTTGTCTCTCTAATAGTCCTTCCGCTAACCAAGGATTGAATGACGAGCCATCCACTGGTGGTCAAAGGCATAGTATGGGTTTCTGTTGACCTGTTGATGTTATCTTTTTGATGGTGTAAAGTCCACATCCAGACAGTCACTAAAGACGAACAACCTCAGCTATCCAGTTGTCAAGTAGGGAATTTGAGGTGAAATCCCAGGGAGTTCTTGACCATATTTACAAACTGCTGAAGATTCTTCATACTGCCTTCTCAAGAAGAAATCTGCAGCTATCTTCCTGGCCATATCTTTCTTGAAACTGGAGAAAAGTAGTATGCAGTGTCTGTGTGGGACAATAAATCTCGGAAACTGGAAGCATATTGTCCGCGTGTACGGATCTTGTAGTTCACAGTCTTCAGGATACCATCCTTTACAAGATTTTTTTTGACTTGGTTTTCCATATTGTTTCTGATATTCGAATTCAAGGGCTGAACTAAACCTCTCCCACTGACAGTCTACATCCATATCGACACGGCTCAAGTATACATCTTGACCACCCCATCATCCAGAACGTCATTATGGGTCCATGGACACAAGTCCTTTCCATATTAAAACATCGCTCTCACTGCTTCCGACCGGAACCAGCACTCCAGCCTTCTACTTTGGCACAAGGCTACGTAGTGGCAACTCTTGCTAGAGACGAGGTCTCGGAATCAGAGTATTCAAACATTCTCGAAAGAGTAACATGATGGAATCCGATTAGGATGAATTCCTGTACTTCTGCAAAACCCTTCTCTTCTTGATTATGCAGGTAGGCTGGACCTTCTTCACCAGAGGCCTGTCATGTACATGGAAGAATGGACATCACTTTTCACTTTCACAGAAGATTGAAAGGAAGAGCTATCCAGGAGCGAAACTGACATATCCCCATGAACAGAAGATTTAAAGATTTCGAATCATTTGTACCTCTCTGAAAGTTAGAGTCTCAGATAACTTCCACAATCAATCTGAGTTGCAAGAGCTAAGAATCCCTTCGCTGAGACCAATCCATGAGTTGTCCAACAAATCCAACTAATCTTATCAGTCAGCGTGAAAAGCCTCGCTAATCTCGTGACTCATTCCTCGCCAGCACAGTCTGCTGCTTTTCAGCTAAAGCATTTATGTAATATTACATCTCTTTTCTAATCAAGACCACTTTGTAATCATATTCGATCCCATCTAGCCATCTCACCGAGCACCCCACCTGTGAAGAAAGCCATTAGACTCGAGAATATCAGAGAATTTCACATCATTCATATCCCGAGACACGCTAATCACGGGAGCTGCTACTTAAAGCTCCAGACAAACGAGCGTAATTTGATGCAATTACCCCTATCCTACAGTTCGGTATTACACTTGCTAGAGAATGGGTACATATAGTAATTATCAATGAAGTGACTGAAATAGCAAGGAAATAGAAAGGGTAAGGGGTGAGTTTCTCGCTATATCTCTCGGACCAAAATAAGCAAACTGGCAAGCAGTACGAACCAGCACGATTTGATTTGTAGGTTTCCAGATGATAACAGAGAAATTTATTGACTTATTCCCTGAGAGGAATATGCAGCATTAAACCTGTATGGACCAGTCTTTTCATCTTCTACTGGGGCATGTGTGGAGTTAAGTTAAGTAAGTACATCCTCTGGTTAATCCGGTGGCGTCCGATGGACTTGAACCCTGGACTTATCCGACATCTAAAGACTAAATCCTCAACAATAAACAGTTGGGTCCGATGGACTTATCCGACATCTAAAGACTAAATCCCCAATAATAAACAGTACGACTAAATCTCTTCAACTCGTTAAACGACTATTATTCCTTTCTATTTTGTATGAGTGGTACAGTAGTTAAGCAATCCTCCAATTACCGAGGAGAGAATAAACCTCCAAGAAAAGAGCCCTGATACTAAGCACAATTACTGTGATTTGCAATCCGGACACATGGGTGAGAGCTTTTGTCCCTAACGAGACGCCCATTGGCTATTCATATGTACCTCTCGTCTACGTATATCTCAGCGTCCATATTTATTCTGAACACTTCTTCAATTTTCCTTCAATCAATAGAGATACCTGTCTATCCTATCCTTAGGAAACACACTACAGTTTGTACGTGACTGAAATTTACGCTAAAGACTAAACTAATGAGACCAGTGCTTTACCACAACACCAAAAGATAGGGGTCTTAGGGTTTGTACCTCAAAACATTAATGCACGACATCGTACGAAAGCTCATTTCAGCACATGAGTTGAGAATCAGAAAAACAGATCGAGTATGGAAACCCTGACATATGCTATTTCAGACTGTTTAAACCAGCTTAGTACCATCTGCATGTAAAATTGGCCTACACACCAAAAATTCGTATCTATGGGTGTATTTATGGAAGATATAAGCTGGCCAGGTGGCTACCATGTATGGAGCCACGTAAACTTTTCAGGTGCTAATTCTCGACAATCTGCTCCCGAGACTACTCACATCATTAGATGAATATTGTGTAGGTATGAACCGCTCAACAAATGTTCTTGTACATACAACAGCTATTCTCCTGGAATTCCCCTTTCTGGAAGTACAGATTATGACTTTCGTAAGTAAGTACATCAAGGGTTCTTTCGGGCTCAGCTTTGAAAGAACCAGGGATTAATCTAGCTTAGAGTTGATGGCGAAGATGCCCTGAGTACGAAACTTTTAATTACGGTTACGAATTTGCTGTAGAGAACCAGCCTTTATTATTACGTCCATGTTTATGTATGAACAGTCAGATGTTTGTTAGCTCTTTTGTCACGAGTGATAATACTGTCATGGTTTATCCGTACCCTGCCATAGAACCAACGACCAAGTTATATACAGTTAAAATATCCTGTCAGTTTTCTAGAACGGATCGATTCTCTTAACTCTTTATCTTCTTCTGCTGTCCCCAATCTCAACGTCTCAAACTCCAAAGTGCATCGGTCGTTTCGGCAGTGAAGTCCATTCATTCAAGTCATGTAAGGCATTTAGAAACCACTTCCACAAACAACTGTAGAAGACAGGCCATATGGCTTCTTCGTACTGTATTGGGTTTTCTTTCATATTCTCCCATCATGAACTCATGAAGTATTTTGAATTCAAAATAGGTGCGAGAAGAAAGCCGATCTCATATAAGTGAAGGTAGGTGAAGATCTCAAAATAGGTGAAGGAATAACTGTACCCATATCAGTAGAAGTTTCTTACGAGGTCCAATGCCGCCATTTTTCACTGTATTCTCCTCTGGTTCTCCTGGTAGATGTGACCTGGTTTAAGATCATTAACCAAATCACAACTCCTAGAATTCTTAGTGCGGAAATCATGGCCTCCCTCCTTGGTATACCCTGAACCATATACGCGTAAAAAGTTCCTGGCTAACGCTGTGGCAGAAACTTTAAGCACGACGTGGTTTCTCAACTCGACTGCAAGCCTGAGGCAATGAATAAGGTGTTAGAGTACGTATGTTGTTGGTAGACAGCTGAGGTGGGTATTGAGGGAGTCAAAAGAAGGTAATTGGGGGCTTGGTGTACTCTCTCTGTAAATATATCAAGCAGTTGTCTACCAACATATGTACGGTGACAACTTCTATATAGAGAGGCACAGGACTTAGTTCAGAGGAATGAAAAGGTACTTACTAGGCTTGGTTAGTAAGCTTTCTTTCTTTTCTTTGGTTTGTAGTCTTTCTTCTTTTTTTGCCCTTTTTGGCGCGCCTTGTATCCTTTCCTTTCTTTTCTCCCGGGGTATACAATTGGGCTCTTTTTTTCTCACTTCTTTCAGTCGCCGAGAGAGTGAGCTTAAAGTTTAGACTTGAGTATTGACAAAATAGAATGCCACAAAAAGCATATGCTGACAAAACAGTCTCATCTGAGCACCTATTTGCACTTCATGCTTAGATTGGTATCAAGTATCATGTTCAATTTCGTGACCGAGCCTCCAACTTTGTGATGGTGTGTTCAAAACCGAAGCCTGCAATGGTAGCAGATGGTGTCAGAATTTCTCCCAGCAGAATGAGACAATTCTTACCAGATTAAACCTCCGTATTCTACTGTTCACCAGCTTCAGTGATTAGAGAGGCTGAAACTCTGAATTCTGCGCTTTCACACTTATTTAGATATTACCTGTTGGGATGAATATCAATCTCCTCCTTTTCACTTCAGCTTGTTCCTTTCAATAGAACAGAAACATCTGACGAGAAACGGAGAATACACCAACTTCTGTTTCTTCTTCTGCTGCTGCCGCATGCCTTCTATGCACTGCATGAGAGAGGTCACCAGAAAATACTCCATGGCCACCTCTAGCAGATAGCTCCATGCAACGAGAGCCAGGGCATAACGGTCCTGGAAGCCGGACAGACGCTGTGGACACTCTAAGTTTTCGTTACTTTGAATACATCTAATGGGAATGTCCTATTTATTGGAAGATAGATACGTTTCTAAGTGACCAAGTATCGAATTATACTCTTGCCAGAACAAACCTGGCATAACAATATGCTCTCTGAGAAGCACACTGACCTAGGTTTATTCCTTCGAGACGTTTGTAAGAATCAACAATGGGGTCGTTTCCCTCCACCGTTGCTCATTTAATTAAATTTCCCTGGTAAAAACTATTATGATAATCTATGTATAAGAGTCTAGATATTCTTAATTGAAGTGCATAATGATAGAGATGAATGAATTCAGGCAACATAAGTATGTGTGACTTACTTATTGAAGAGTAAGTGGGCCGTATGTGTACTATATTATTCAACGCACCAGATTATTGCTACTGGGCCATTAACGCTCATACCAAGATTAGGGTGGTATTTGGACTAAATAGAATCATTAGACCTATAACTAGCAACCTTACCAGGAGCAAACTTTTTGTAGGGGAAGTAAGTGCAATCTATACCTACGCATGAACTAACCTCTCTAAGAGTAGCAATATTTCACGCGTTTAATATTCAGAAGTCTTTTTACAATAATGATCTTGTACCTTGATAGATATAGTAGACGCAAAAGCAGATTCTTGTGAGAAACACATGGTAAAGTGGTAACATAGGCGAGTTTTAAGATAAATGTCTAGGATCAAGCTGAAGATTTTATTTCATTCTTTCCTGCTCGAAATCATATATCGCTCATCAGAGTATATCCGATCGGTGTTTGGTGCTCTAGACAATGTAATATTAATGTGAGTAACAAGAACCTCTGCCGTGGCAAGGATATTCACACTCTGTAAAGGAAATCTAATATTACACTTTATATAAGCAGTATGAACACGGTATTTATATCATTTATTTTAAGTTAATCGAGTGATAAAGCTAACTTTTGGATATATTTGATGGTGATTCTAAATAGCTCAAAGTAGAGAACCTAAACAAAAGGTTTCCTATCCGTAGTGGTTTAACAATGTAACCTTGACCTCAGGTTTAGAAGAACGGTATGCCGTCAGAATACCTCCCTCAGATACAAAAATCACATACCGTATACAGTGCTCGCAGAGGACACCATAAGCAATCCCACGAATGATAACTAATGCATCTGACGATCGCGAATGCATTGGAGCGCGGGACCGGCTCCACGCAGAATAGAATATCCTGTTACCGTATGTACGGCAACCACAGGTCTTAAAGTCAAATACGTCCCCGTACGCTTCCGGAGGACAAAGCAATGTACCAGTACGTTGTACTAAAAGACTACCTTGCAATAGATTCAGTAAAGCGATCGCACGAAGACAAAATAAAGAAGTCCGCAACACGAGGCTAAGGTAGGACCATACGAGGGAAAGACTGGAGCGAACACGCAGGAGAAAATTCTGTGCTTCATGCTCGTACACGTAGGCTTGTTTAGGATTAAGCATGACCAGCAAGGATGAGAAGGAATATCAGCTCCCTACAGACTACAGCTGTAGGACTGGATACAGTGAAGGAAATACTTCGGCTGTAGAGGACGAGTTAGACCCTAAATGTAAGCCAAGACCTGGCGAGGGGAATATATCAGACGCGTTGAGGAATTCTCAACGATTGTGAAGGACCAACATGGGCTGCAATAAGGCGAGGTATTACTACAGCGAAAGGAAGTAAGTCTTAGGACAAATGATCTGGAGAATGTGGAGGGGGGAATAAAACATGATGGTGGTCGGACCACTATATCACGCCCAAAAAGGGATGATATAGTAGCCAACCTTAACTTTACTTCAGAATGGAAAATAAATTTTCCTGCATGCATATACACTATCATCATGCCTTAATCCTCTCCTCGTGTCTTGGTTTGACCAGTCACATTCGGGGCCTTTTGCCTTATATTGCTTGTTTGCTTGTCCCCACCCAACATTTCGCCAAATCCAACAGTGTTGCAACTTGGTGGTCATCTATTTATTTTATTTTATTTTAAGTCATGGTCGCAGGGCATAATGGAGACGAAACATTTTTTTGTATTGCATGGGACTGGATATTGTTGTTGGTACTAGATCATGCTAAACCAGAAGTTATTCGTAGCCATATCTGGCGTCCACAGTCCACACCAAAATTATACAAGTATGTAAAAAGTAAAGCTCCCGCCACATACTTTTAACTTGATGCTGCAAACGAGAAATCTCCACCCTGGTCATGCTTTGTCAAGCCCACATGGGCATTGAAATTATTGGGAGGAATACTTCTGCATGTACCTATAGGAAAATGCATTACCCTCCCGGGATGAAATGCAAGTAACCTCTTCTTATTACGAGCCATACCGAATTACAAAAGGCGTTGTGACTGGTATCTGAAACATCAATGGGGGAAATATATGTACCATATTATAGAGAACATCAGACCCAACATAAGGGAAGATCTGCGCTCATTGAAGGATTATAAACAATTTAAGTGGTCATGGAGAGAAGTGGGCGACAAAACCTTGCAGAGCCACGTTTAAAATTCAATTGCTGCCAGTCACACCATATTCAGTCGACAAGACTCTTTAATTCATGTTATGATGGGAACAAGAAACAAAATGTGGATTCTCCTCCACAACTCACAGGATGTGGAAGACTGTGTCATAGACGTGTCGCCATGAAACATAGATAGAGTATTCCCCAAATCGAAGGCAACAGAAAAAAAAATGTTGTTCTTCAGGTACCTCGTGTCCCACAACTTTTCCAAGTCTCATGGATACCCCATAGACTGAATCTTTGTGACAGAATTTTGATACCCCACAAGAAAGAAAAGTTAATCATCCACATATTATACACTCCCCACACCCACCCCTCACCTCCCACGCAATCACTAATCCCATAATGATTTCAGATAGAACAACCCCCACCGGTTCTGGAAGGTCAAGTGATACGAAAAAGGCCCACAAAGCAAGCTGCTGATGCTGCTCGAGATTCAGATAGACTATGCTTGTCCATGCTTGTCCATGCTCTAGAAGTCAAGCTCAAGAGCGATTCGTGATTTGTCCTATTAGCCAAATGATGAGTTGGGCTTGGAAAACCTACTCGACCAACGGCATCAAGCACTCGACAAAAGAAGGAATGAGTGTGTGACTGAATGAATCATAAATTAGGGGACTGAATTATTTGACACACATAATTAAACTCGCTCAAGCCACTATTCATTATCTCCTTATTATTGCCGAGATATGACAAGGAAATGCTCCAACCGACTCCTCAACAGCTTGTTGGAATACGCTCCAAGGCCAAGGAAGCTTGTATATGACAAAAAAGGTCTTTTAATCCACTTACCCGCAGAGATAAAGTTCGAACCCACAGGATCTGCGTATTGTCCTCAGTTCTCATTGACGAGGGAGGAGATCGCCTCGCTAACGACAAACGTTCCGTAAGAAATCGCCCCCCACCGCTAGAGACAAACTCTTCGTAAGTCTTCCGACACATGAGAACCACATGTAGTTTCCAATCATGCAGGTGCATTCCCGACTTCGGAAGAACGGAACGAAACGAAACGAAACGAAATGAAATGAAACTGGCCAGCAGATATTTTAGCCGCGTCTGTCAGAGTGGAAACCGCTCTTGTCAGAGTCAGAGGATGCACAGAATCGTGTGTTTACGTCAGGAGGTTTTGTGTCGATGAGTCGGTTAGTTACTTATGCGACAAAGAAGTTGACAATCTTTTATTAGTGCCCTCAATCGTTGTCGTTTGTCTCTAGTGTGGGATCCGGTAAGCGCTTCAGATTGATAATGGCTACCCACAACTTCGAAGTTGTCCTAAGCGACAGACAAATGAGAACTCGAGTGTGTAACACATTTTGAGGTGGCGGTGGGCGTTAGAAATGAGGATCGCATGCACGTAGGAATCATACCGGTAGAGTGGCAAATATTTGAAGGAGAAGGATCGACGATACGATGTAAGTCGGTTTCGTCGTGTTTCTCCTCAAAGATCAATATGCCAGGTGAAGTTTAGAATAGACTAACACAACTTGGCCGTATGTATAGATATTCAGATATTTTCCCTAATCATACCTCTCCACTGAGTGATCCTGTTACGTTATTTTATTGTTTAAATATTATCATTTAACATAAAGAAATAGCGGGGATATCATGTAGAATATTCTGTATAGAATTTGTTTTCTAGAGAATAGAACCTTATATGCAAAAATAAAATGTAATTGCATAAGATATTGTAGGACAAGTAAGATTCTTTACTTATAATGTGGTGAGAAAGTGTGACCTAGAGTACATTAACTCCAACTTTGTCATGAATTGGACAAAACAATCAGATTTTCAATGATCCAATGGATCTCTTCTATCATTGTATGACATCTTTAGAATCTCTTATCACTTTGATGGGATATAACAAAGCATGTCAATAGAGATGAGAATCGAAAATATATTAAATGTCAATATCACCTACATTCAATCCATATATATCTTTGATGGTTACCTGATCAAGGTTCTAATGTTGAACCCTGTTTACTTTTTTGTCTACTCAACTGCTCTAATCATACAATAAAGAAGATTCTCAAGTGGTACCCATCAAGAAGAATGATTCTTGATTATCTTATGAATGGATTTTTGGCATGGGATCTCAAGAAGCAAGGATGACTCACAAATATCTCTAAAATTTGGAACTTTTCACATTGACTTCTAAGTTTGGAATGTGAGTCTATAGCTATTTTGCCAAGTATGAAAATTTATATGTAAAAAGGAATCAAGTTGTAATGATTGAAATTACTATAGAAGATCTTTTAAATCTTTGTAGAGATTGAGATCCTTGTGGCTGATAGATAGTAAGATCTGCATTGTTCATTATCCTTTAAAACTGGAATAAAAGACATCAAGTATGACAAAGTGCAAATAAATTTAAAGTATTCAAGTTCTAGTACTCAAGTACTATTTGAAAATCTTAGAAACATTCAAGTTTTAAGCATGATGTCATCAAGTGTGCTCAAGTACTATTGAAGATCTTAGAAACATGCAAGTTCCAAGCATGATGTCATCAAGTATACTCAAGTACTATTGAAGATCTTAGAAACATGCAAGTTCAAAGCATGATGTCATCAAGTATACTCAAGTACTATTGAAGATCTTAAGTGAACCTTACCATAACTACAAATGGTAGCACATATATATTTAACAACTCCATGTTATTAAGTTCATAATTCTAGGGATGTAGGTCTTATATAAGTATGATAAAGTCAACTTAGTATCATGATTCAATAAGATAAAATATAATCTTAAAGTACATGTAAAGTTCAACAATCATTCCATCATGGTGGTTGAATATAGAATTTATGGATTCTTTATTTAGTTCATGTGATTACTACCAAATAAGATTTAGTTGGGATTTTCTCAATCTTTCATCTACCGTTACAAGTACATCATATACTTTCATTTTCAATCATTGAGTTTGAAAATCAGACATTTTGAATTGTTAGCATGAATATGTCATTTTAGGAGTTAATGAGACTATGATACTTGTAAAGTATTTAGGATTACAAGATGACAATTAGACAATAACCTAATTAATTTGTTTTACTTTATATGAATGTTTGTTATAGTTAATTTCATGTATAGCTTTCATGGTATAAATAAACTATAGAATCAGGATTAAATCCAATACTCCATAAGTTCAAATTTTGACAAATAAAATTTTCACTCAAAAAAATAATTTGGCATTACAAGGTAGTATTTTAATAGAGTAATCATAATCTTTTTAACATGTTATATCAAGTTTTGCCAATTTAAAATCTGATGAGTAGCATTAAACTTCTATAAATGATAAATTTTATGGAAAATTATTTTACACATAAGGATTAGTTCAAAACATGCAAAAATATTTATTTTATACTCTCTATAACATCTGCTTGATATTTAAATAGTTCTCAATAAACTCCAAGTACGGCTAAACTTGAGATTACATATCTTAAAATTGTATGAGATTCTTATTTAAAATTACTAACCAGTGTTGTACTAAACTAAGACTTTCGACTAACCAATCTTTTGGGTTAATATAATTCGATCTGAATAATTCTACAAAAATAAATACTATAAGGGTCTAATGACTCCTGTTTCTATCAACCGGAAAGCTTGGTACAAACAGGATACACATACTTTAAAATTTCATATGCATTTAATGTACTTTGCTGTATTCTTACTGAAAAGGATATCACATATTGAGTTTATCTTCAAAACATATTTCCCTACCTTAAACATGCATCTTGATCTTATATTTATTCCTTCAGCTGGTACAAATTAACACAATCTTAAGAAGTGGCATCCCTCTAACTTAAGGCAGATCGCCTGCTAGAGTTCTTTTCCAACAGATGAAGTTGTGCAAGTTCCATTAATACAACCACATTTGTACATAGATGGTTGATGGGTTAAAAGCATCTTCGACGCTCCTATACCTATTGTAATAGATGTCCCTCCGAGTTTATCCATCCCCGAATTGGAGTAGGAAAAAGGGATAGCAATGAAACTTTCCCGGAAATACGGACTGCGCAACTGATTTAATCTTGAGTCTTTTCGATCTAGTGTACTAAAACGAGAAGTACATTGGAACGAAAATCCGATTAGCGAGTGCTGATACTTCATACGATTAAGTATGAATGTTTTCTCAAGGCAAGTACAATCACAGATCACGAAGTCAGACATAAATTGATGCATCGTAGAAAGTTTAGAACATTACTACACGATGGGTGACCTACAGATTGAAAGCTGCTGTCGATATTCTCTCTCCATTACCTCCAGAACATGGACAACTTACAAGGTACAAGAGTATCATTCTATGACATACGTAGTTCACATGTTTTGATGTCGTGAATGAACCAATATTAATCTGGAGACTACGGAAGTGAAGAAGCTCTCGAGAGCTATACGGAAAGTAGCAGCATGATAGATGATTGGCATGATGAATCATTTCACTCAACAGAACCTTTGAGCCAGAGATGAGCAGAGTCCCCTTCTTATTGACAGTATAAACTCTTAAAGGCGAAGAATCAAACCGATCACTCATAATAATGTGAGTGAGGAAGAAGAAAGTCTAGAAGTGGGGAGCTATTCACGGTAACTCTTATGAGAGAATACCGTATTGTGTACTATGATGAGTAGTGCTCGACTTGACAAAGTTACTAGTTGTTCTGATCCAGCAAAACGCATTTTGCACACGTTGGGCTGATTAGCGGTGTGTTAAATTTGACCGCCGAGGACCTGAAGGAAGTACACGGAGAGAAGCATCTGAAACAATCGCGGAGAACTATTCCCTTACTAGACGGAGCTCGGACGCTTCGAGTCGAGAACAATTTGTACAACTGACCGTGATTGATCGCGATTCGAATGCGATGGAACGGAGTGGGGCAACTGTTGCATGCGTGTGTACAAACAAAGACAATGAAGGGAGGAAGAATCTTTGTCATTGTCATGGGGGGTTGGGGTCATTTCTTTCGGTCATGGACTAAATGATTCAACTTTGACCAGATTGAAGAGGACGAACCCATACTGCTGCTGGCGGTCTCCATGGCGATCTAGGCAGACAAACAACATTGTACGATGCTTATTTGACCGTCCACATGTATGTTTGAACCATGGAGAGTAAATTCAACCATGTTTACTTCATGTCACGAGTACAATATTTGAATAGCATCGGAAAAAACATCAAGGAACAACAGCGATGCTATTGCAAATTATGATCATTCTGTTCCATCAATTTCTGCTGGATTTCATGCCTGATTGTATATAGAGATAGATTGCTCCAACCTTTGAGGCAATCAATACCCTCGGTAAGAGGGTTTGAGGGGCTTGGCCGCAACTTTACGATTTGCCCGATTCCTTGGGAAATCCTTTAGGATTCTGTTAAGTCTGGTAACTTTCTTGACCCCATAAATCGCATGAAATCGGACCATCATTCCAAAGAAAGGTTGCAGATTTGAATAGTACCAGGCTCAACAGCAACAGGTATCGCCTTGTCCATTGCCTTTGGATGTTCTCAACTGACTCGCACGATATCAACATGATGTGTAGAAGAAGAAGAAGAAGAAACGTTAAGATCCCACCTAGCTTTGATCCGTGATATATTGTTCTATCTTTTTGAAGATCAAGTGGATCGGACCACCACAAAATATAGACTTCTCTATGGTGCCCATGATTATCTTATCAAAACGAACGAGATTCTACCTTATTTCTCATCCGAACATCTAAGCATGGTGAAAGCAATCTTTGTTGGAAATCTTCAAAGATACCCCATTTTAAGTACAAAACAAAGATGTTAACCACATCAAAACTCGGTTGGAAACTCGAAGTTGAAAGTGTAACATTGGTATTATGTATAGAACATGTTCTGGTAGTAGAAGCAGTAAATGGCGTCCGAATGGATGTGCTGCAATATGATCTTAGTTTAAAATGGAGGCCAGTGTATCAGTACAGGCATATAGACCTTAGCCAAACATGCTCGCACGAATCCGTAGCCAACTAGACTAGATAATCGCCTTCAATTAGACCACTGTAGAGTATAATCAAAAGCTTACATGTCGTATCGATAGAACATATGTCCTTTACATGGAGAATGAAAGTACCAGTGAGATCTCCCAAACGAAAATAATATATTGTCACAGTACTTCCACTATGATATATTCTGCTGAGAGAAATTTATTATCAAAGCTGTGTTCTGTCTCCTCGACGTTGATTTACCTATTAATATCTTTCCAAGGCGGCCGAACTACAAAGCAACAACGGATCAACTATGGTGATAACAATAACATTTTTCGCGTATTCTTGTCTTGCTCTTTCATCACGCCAAAATGACAACTAAATTTTCACCTGTTTTTCAGCCACCACTTTGAGTACTACATGATATAGAGTTGGGGTACCGACCAACTTAGATGTAATCTATTACAATGCCAAACTTAATCTCTGCTTACTACTGTAGACTTCTACCCTAATTGTTCAAGAGCATAATCATGATATGCAGACCTGGACGGCCAAATACGTTAATTGGGTAGTCTTCCGTGCTGAGGGGAGTAAAGTCTGTCAAAATGACATGGGAAGTTCAGCAAGATGGGCTGAAAGAATATACTGCATCTGTATCAATGCATCCACAATATTCATCATCAAATGAAATCCACAAACTCGGCCATGAGAGGGTACAAATCGAGAAACACCCTTTTCGCTTACTGATGTTATTTACGTAAGATACAATGAACAAAAAGCCTACGTATACAGTATCCTCTCTGTCTATTGCTGTTTAGATGGCTTTGCGTTATCTCGACTGACACAAAACCTTTCAGTGTCCAAAGGAAATAACATCGAATCCCGTGAAATTATGTCACCGTCTAAATGAGTAAAATTTAGAGCATACTCATGATTCCAAATGGACAAAATTGTGCGCATACAAATGCTGATATATGCTAACCTCGACCACAAAATAACCCCTGACCAAAACATTGAGAAAGTAATTAACAACTTATGTCATCATCTGGATGTTGGCAGATGGATATTATATTCTCGAATAATCCTATAAATGATTTAAGATCTTTATTTACACCCTTAAAGCTACGAAAAGAATTCTTTTAACTGTATTTCAAGTAATAAAGTCTTACGCTTATACGCTTATAGACAGTCTCGGTCAGGGGAGTACCCCACAGCTATTTATACACACCCACATCGACCACCAAAAAGCTCTTACATAATAAAGCCCAGCATTATTAGTGCAGCACCACAGATGAACAGAGGAATACAGTATGTATAAAGACAACGTGTGCACAAAACTGAAGTACCCCCATAAAACATAAGGAACCTATTTTTCCATGGATGATAGGAACAGAATTTCTGAAGTGATGGATAGAAGTCTACTCCTCTCCATAATAACGTACATGTATTTTTTGGATGTACACTTTGACTACGAAGTAGCTACTCTCGAGGAGAAGGGGAGACTGAAAAGTTATGATACAAGCTTCAAATCCTAGGAGAAATTTATACATTGCTGACAAAATAATATTGTTCGCTGGACATTATGACCTAGGACAAATTTCACATACGTGTATCTCTACCGCCATTGTCTGACCGCCAAATAATGGAGGTGAGGTATTAAATTATTCTCAAGAGGATTCCTTTTTACTTTATGATCTGGTTGGAAGAAAAAGGCTACTATACACGTAATCACCTCGACAACCAAATAACTATTCTATGTAGCAAGGGAGAATCATTAGATACAACGTCGTATACAGTCGGATCTCCGTAAGTTGTTCCCCAAAATCGACATCCAAAGGTACCGGTCATGCTAATCTCCAATGCCCAAATTTGCTGTAAGCAAGACTATGATTGTGGCCAAGTTACACTTGCACATGAGGAAAGTGTGCAACAAGGGCTGAGGAAAAAAGGTAGCTTGCACACATCGGGGATCACTCATGATCTCTTTGAATGATCAATAGACAAAACTATGATAGGTTTTTGTAGATAGGGGGGATACGACTCCAGCAGATTTGATAATTACTCTGCTCGATCTTTATGTACCTCTCCTTTACCAGCTTCTTGGACAAAAGCCTACTGTTCTACATGTAGGGAACATAATTACTAGAACATCGAAAGATGTAAGATAGGATATTCAGATTTTTAATGGACTCTTCTGCTTTTGATCTGTTGACGAAGAGGCTACTACTACTGGTACTACTACATCCTCACCTTGACCACCAAATAAGTACTTTACATGAAGAATGAAGGCAACCTCTCCCACTATATATACATATGCGCAAAATTTATGGTTGCAGTATCGTAGACCCTGTGCTCATTCAGATCTCAAGGACCTTTTGTCGTTCGCCTGCATCAGCCCACGTTGATGCCACAAGATTCCACCCTCCATTCCATAAAAACTTTTCCCCTATTTCTTCAGATTTAAACCGAAAGTTCAGAGCTGTTGCTGGTTTCTGAGCTAGACATTGAAGTAGGATTACAGTATAGGATAAGATCGTAACCGGACTATTCTTCCACGTGACGCATCGGGAAAAGAAGGCGGGCGCCGCTAACCGAGGTTTGCCAAATTTAGGACACCAGCAGCATCTAATTCCTCAGTCTGAGACAATTCTTGCTCATTTACCATGTTCGTTTGCCATGGAGTATATTTTACCGGGTGAAGGTAAAATAAAGTCTTGAGGACATGTGATTATTCTTTCGTATCGGCTTAACCCTCTCTGTCTCATCCTCCAATAGATAAGCAATATTGTAAATTGTTAACATGTTCAAAATCATCTCGTTTCTCAGCCATCATGGCTTCTAGTACCAGTGCCTACTTAAATATTGAGTCCATCAAAAGCTTTGGAAGAGAAGGGAATTAGGTGAGATCGAGTAATAGCAAGGCACTGCTGCAGTTGCCCCAGCAGTGCTCTCTCATCAAACTTGAATGGCGCTCCAGTCTCTGTAAAGGACATCCTTCGTTTTCTCGGATCGTACCTTAGCGTTAGAACGAACTGTGGACATGGGTTCTACAAATGCTAATATTGTCAAACGAGCGTGGGTAAAGTCGATGAAGTAAGGCGAGGCAAGAATTAGATGGTTGACAATAAGTCATAGAAACGACCTTGCGTCACTGCGGGCGTACACGAGAGGATAAATGAGAGAGGACGCTTTGAAAACCCCTAAGGAGACTGGGGCATAAATTCAGAGATAAATTGAGCATGCCATTCCACCATCGTTAAAGAACGTGGGTAAAGTTCAAATTCATTTGTTCGGAAAAGCAACCAAGCGAGCACGGAGGTTATTGCTTTGATGTGTTACGATGTACAAACCTCATTTATCAAATTGAGTACGAGGTGATGGTGGTAAGATAATCATACGACTATGTGGCAAAGAACTAAAAGAGAGGAAGAAGAAGATAGTGATGATTGTGTTTGAACTTTGTCATGAAGAATGAGGCTCTTATCGCAGACGGCGATGAGAGCAGCAAGCAGCAGAAAAAGAACTACAGTATTCATAAGAGTATTCACTTTCCAGATCTTGCGTCACAGCCCATGTAATCGAGAGGATATCCCCGGCACGCTTGAAGATTTCAGCATGCGCAGCAGCAGACAGGCAGGTAGCCTGTTCACAAATGCCCCAAACGACGTGTATTATTAGCTTCGAAGAACCACAGGTTTATCTTGTAGAGCCCCCCGACTTCATGATGGTCTTTATGAATTAAGGTCAGTCAGGCGTTCCATTGGGGGAGCAAGAAACTGATCTCATAAAAGGGCAATTCTGGGGAAAGGAGCAGCAGCAACAACAACAACAAGGTGCAATCACTATAGCTTGCGTCACAGGCCATCAAACCAAGGATATGAAAGGCACGCTTGCTGGTTTCACTCATGCACAGCAGTTTCTTCATCAATGTCCTCCGAACGCTATTTGTCAAAGATCGTGGATCATAGTCGAGTCAAAGAAGGACGCAATTCTCGAACACAAAAGCAATTTTGGCGGAATCTCCCACCAGTTCTACAAGTAGCTACGAGCAAAAGTTGGCTCTTGCTCACCGCGCCAGTATACTTAGTACATGCACCTTTTCTTTCCTTAGTTGCATCATATATAGGAATTCAAGAATATCAGGGGAGTTCTCAAGCTTAATTCGCCATTTTGGGTATCGAGTAGTGCATCTCGACAATTATCAAAGAACGTGGATAAAGCACCAAGTTCTATGGTCTCCTATTATGATGATGATGTTTTCGATGTGTATGGGTAAAGCTGGCTTCGATCCTTGCTCACGACACACAGCAAGCACTGCACCAGCAACTTGTTAATGGATCTAGCTTGCGTCACGCCATATGTAAGTCAGGTGGTAATACGTATCTTTCCTAGCAAGTTCCTTAAGCCCAACATCAGTGTTACAACACTTTTTGTGGGCGAGGGAGTTAAGTCGTAGAAGTCACTTTTGAAATGAAAGTCACCTCCAGATGCATGGAGGGATGGACGAATCACTGGCTGACATAAGCATAAGAAGAACCTGAACTGAGCGGAGCTTGGGGATACATTCGTCTTTTCATGCTACCAATGATCTTTAAATTAGGAACATGAAGTATGAAGCATGCATGAAATATGCTGATATTTGTAACCTACATCGCCAGGGGCTGGTGTTAATCTTCGTTTTAATAAGGTAGACTCTGTAGGGGGCGTCTTTCATAGGTTAAAATATCGCTTTTGGTGATCGTATATATAAAGTGTGTTCAATTATCACCTGAACCACAGATACCATCTGAATAATAGCGCGGAGCTAATACTAGGTCATCTACAGTAGTAGTATGTGGAGAGGCAGTCGTGATGAGAATATCTGGAAGTATATGAGCTATGATCAAGATCTGAGAGATAGACAGAATAATAGTAGCCTACAAGAGACCACATGAGAAAAGAAGATCAGAAATGGAAAAGAAAGAAGAATTAACAGATCTAGGGTCATGTTGCAAGCTGGTGAGGTGGTAGTAAATTCAGAAAGATGTGGGAATTGGAGAGGTCAGAAAAAGTTGAAATAGTCTCTGTATGTCACGAGGCAAGTGGACATGAAAAATGTGATATTAGAGCAAAAGTGTCTTGATGCAAGTTTAAGTGTTTTGTGTGTGGGATCCTGGACAGGAAGTCTCTCCTCTCTTCTTGCCGGGCCCCACAGGGTTCCCAAAAAGGCTTCAAAGCATGACCTCCTACACGACACAACATTCTCTTTAGAAACGACTATATCGGTCCCATCTGGATCCGGTAGCAATAACATGCCCATCCCCTCGAGATTCTGTAATATTTTCCCCCAAAAGTTCAACTCCACTAATGCGGCAGATGAATGATCTCATTTATAACACTATGCTACTGCTAATACCACCACCAACACTTGACTAGCCCAGCCTCGAAGATAGAAAAGTGCTTTCAACTTCTCGGTGCCAGAAGAATAACTCAGAGGCATATATAATGGAGTTAAGTAACCAACTGTGAAGTGCGACGAGAGCCAACATGCTGTTGACAACCTGCGATGACACCATATATATGTGTGCGGTGCATATTCCTCGCGAGTATCACTCCATATGACAGCACAACAAACGGATGTGACTGGTCACAAACATAGATATAAAGACAAATTGTTACCACTAACCTGCAGGAAATATATATGATATTTGTGACATCCTTCTTTTATAGAACAACTTGCGCTTTCAAGTCTTACGACATCAGGGCTAGGATAAAAACCTGGATAAACAATCCACTCGCTCAGTCTCTCAAGCAGAAAAAGAATATAGATAGCATGCCGGCAAGTGATAGTTACAATCGTGACATCTCCAATTTCGCTGGACCAACACTTTATCAAGCCTTACGATAGCACAGGAAATATATAATTTAGGTGATCAAACATTCACCAAAACGGGGGTGGGTTGCAGCTATGATGATGATGATGATGATGATGCTGCTGCTGTGGGTGTGTGATCTTGTAAGTAACTACTAGGCATGGTGTCACCCTGGTGACCTTTAATTGTAAAGCTCAATGTGTGTCATACACCAATAGCATATAAATAGGTCGTCAGGGAATTTGTTTCAGAATCTGGCTAGTGACGAGAATCTACACTACTGATTCTCAATAAAATATTCCAATCATAGGTGTTGCCCTGTGGGAGTGACGATGCACATGCAATGGAAACTTGAGTTCCTCTAGTATCTATCCTATGTCAAGATAAGGGAATCCAATCTTCATTGTCGCTTCAAACCCATACCAAAATGTTGATTCCATCTCCATGTGTATGAAGACGTGATCATGAGACGATGGAGAATGTAGGTCCAGAAATTTGATACTAATTCCAAAGAGGTGAGCGAAGAGACACAAACGGCATGTTCATTGTGAAATAGGAGTTGTTCCAATCAGCCCAAGATAGGTGTTAACTTTCAAAAGGTAACATAGATTTTGTGGAGACGCACGCACGAATAAGTCATACTACAACAGAAGAGCGATAGGGTCATTTGTTGTGTATTGAGTTTTGCAAACGTCAAACGAAATGATTGGAACATTTTCAACACGAAAAAAGTAGATGTTGAAGGGACTTGATATCTTATCAAGCCCCTATCTTGACATAATATACCAAGATATTGAACACTACCTTTACACTTAGGTAATATCGGCATGTCAACAGAAATTATGCACCGGAAAGAAAGTTGCAAAGAAAGGTTCGAGTTGACAGTAATGGACAACTGGCCATGAAACTCACTTGATTAGCACCTACTTCTACCTACAAGACCTGCTCATGAAGTGAAATTGGATCTTGATTGACTTTAGAAGCCAACATTATTGACTGATTTTTCGAACCATTCGAGTGACCCTACGGGTTCATTGGGTTCTAGGCAATAGGTCAAGCTGAAGTTTGTAGTCATCTGATTCCAGATCTCGGTATGTAGTATACGACCAGTGAGGGGGACATCATGGGGAATTGATGCGAAGGTCTTCGAGTGCAAGTTGCCATGGGGGAGAGAAATAGAGCGAGCGAGGGCATCTTTGAGAGAAGAGGGAGGAAATTGCTAGGAAGGCATCTCGTGCCATCCCTCTCTCACTCCGTCTCCTTATTCTCTCTGTGCTCCCACTTCCTCTAAACTTGTCCCCAAAGAATTAGGCAAGCTAGAGCAAGCGCATTCAATAGGGCATGGGGGCTATACCGACCACAAAAGTTCGTCTTTGGATATTATACATGACTCCGCCTTACCAAGAGAAACCTCAAACTAGCTCCGGTTGACTGGACAGGCACACACCTCTTTCATATTGGTCGAAATTTGACCAAACATCACTTAGAGTCGTGAGCACAAACTTGTCTACGACATTGATGCTCCTACAGTGGTCACGTCGGGCACGAAATTTCCTAATGATAAGGCACCCAGCTGGGCATGCTGGCTCAGATTGCAATGTAATGCAATGTAATGTAACTTAAGTACTTCCAACGCAGGAGCAGCAGCAGTCCATCTCGGACAGCCCTGCCAGCCAGTCCCACGGCGAGTTTAGCTAAGCCTGAAGAAACAGATAAAGAACATGGTCTTCTGACAAACAAACCCAGCTTTCCGTGACCAGTGCCCCATGGCCAAGCACAGCACCACTCCCCCGGGCAGCAAGGGGATGAGCCTGGCCTTTGTGTGATGAGATGAGATCACTGCCTGCAAAGATCTAATCTGAAGGAAAACCGCCGACATCTCTTTCAACCCGCGTTCTTCGAGTTCGAATGGATGGAGACTACAGGTGCACCGGTGCACCTGACCTCATGGGTCGACCCGTTGGGGGTCGGGACTGTACCGTCCCTCTCTCGGCCAGTTATATTGTGTGCTTCTGCCACTGTTACAGAATTTTTTCCTCCGACCTGAGGGATTTTATCCCAGCTACAAAGACTCAAAAGAAAGTCAAAAGCTGACGTGCTGGGTTATGAAACTGGCAGGTATGGGTAACCCAATTGTGCTGGAACATTCCAACACACCGCGAGCTCGTGGTTCTCTCATTACACGGTCACCTGTTTCCGGGCTTGAGTTTCGAACGAGTAACTGATTAAACCAGTGATTCTCTCGCTCACATTATACGGAGCAATGCTGCTATATCTGTGCGAGCTGTTTCTTCGGTTTCGAGACGAACGAGTGGGAATACTGGAGGACAATATCATGCTCAACAGACCTTTAATTCATATATGTAGATGATAGGGGTACCGATCAGAGTCAGAGATTATGTAAGTGGAAGAATATTGCCCCGGACAATGGGTTAGCCACCAGAACATTTAGCAACACTGTTGTGAATTGATTCTCTGGGATGTTCCTTCATGGTTCTGAATCTCTTGAATACACCAACTAGTCCGTAATGTGGGATCACGAATTCGTATCACTTGTCAGTAAAGCTCGTCTCTGCACTCGTTATCTTCCTTGATGAACCCAACCGGGATCTATTCCTGCCACCAGCAAATCTCACGTAAAGCATTATTGAGAAGGAAGTGACAAAGAACGATAAATTAAATCTGGAAACACAATCAGTCAGGTACAATTCTATTGCTTCAGCACTGGGTTCACATCCGTGCAGCTTTCCTCCCCAGACTACTGTGCTGCGCTTCCAAACGGCACTCCGCAGTCACGACATCATCCTGATACATCAGGTTCTGAGCGAGGTGTCAATTGTGAATAAAAACTCGGTATTAATATTGATGAAGTAAAAGCCGCTTGCTGGTGAGATCGCATGTCAGGGCACCGGCTACTTGCTCCGACCCACCCCCGAAGATACAAATGGCCGGGGCTTCTGCCGACCATCGTCCGTAATATAATGTGACTCATGCTTTAACAATCAACCTCAGGTCTGTGATCCGGCCACCGGCGAGAAAGTGAAACCTGTGAAAGTGCCATGAGATTAGGGTGTATATAGCCACCTCCGTCATCCAGATTCCAACAAAAACAGTGCTTCTACTCGATCTGAAATGGATGGTTGCCAGTCATAGATTAAGGCGTATATAATTCCACTTCAGAGTCTTTCAGTGTTGTTTCTGAAAGTTCGTTGGTTTACATGCGGATCGGATAGAGAGAGTCCTTTCTAGATTCGGCTCCTCTCAGATTCTACAGGTCACTGTGGAACTGCTTTCCTTGAAAGTTTCTTCATTTCTTACTTCTTCATCAGGTTCTCTCATCAACGGTTCATTCTCTGTGATTGAAGTTAGATTCACATAACTTAACTATCTATTGTTTTCCATTTCACGATTATGCGAGTCCGTTAACTTCATTTCTGGTAAATAAAGATGCGATTGGGCTCTGAATGAAACGCTCCTTCTACTTACGGTCCCAGTTATTCATCTCACCTGTCATAACATAACATAACAGGTGACAAATTTTTCTTTATTTCCGGCAATAGACAGCTTCTGCATTCCATATAGCACGTTGATCGGCCTGTTGTAGAACTAGCCATCTCGTCGCAGATAGTCTGCGACTCAAAACATCATTCTGCGATCCTACGATCAGGGGATTCTGCTACAGGATGCCGTTCTACCCTTAGTCTGACAGCACAGTTTTCAAGTCTGCAGGTCGCAAAACCATGTTGTAAAATAACCATGTGAGTCGAGTTTAAGCTCCCAAGTCTTCATCGCAGTCATAGTCTTCCATGTCGCAGTCACGTATGTACAGAGGTATATGTTATGTAAGTGGTTTCGCACAAATCCCTACCAGTACAGTACAGGTATGTCGAGCGCTTTTTTGGCTGGCAAATGCTATATACGTGCGACAGTGGAGAGAAGGATTGAAAAGTACGATGGTCTAGAAGAATTTATCCGCTTTGTACCTGGTACTTGAGGTTCTAAAAGTCGGTGAACTATGGAAGAGGTGTGCGTGCTTGAGGTGAGACTGCCTTCAGGAGAATTTTTTAAGTTTAGTACTTGCACTTTAGCTTTAGGTTGTGGTCCCGTAGGCGGGCCTAGTAGCTTTCAGTTGGTGGAAGATAATAAAGCTGACACCCAAAGGTTCGAAATCAAAACTGAGGTTATGTAAGTACCTGTGTTTGTAGTACTTTAGTTTGAGTTCTCCCTACTCTTGGACAGTAGCAGCAGCAGCAGTAGTATGCCGTGAAGTGGTCGACGAAAATAGACGTTATGTCCGATCGACTGTGTTTGGAGAATAAGTTCGATGGGATGAGAATCAGGTTAGGGAAGATCGACTGAGTGAGAGAGACAGGAGATATGAAATCTGCTGTGTCTGGAAATAGGGGAGATTTGGAGAAGATGGTAGAGAGAATACCACCAAACAAAGCGAGGACCAAACCACCACCCACTAGGCCACGTGCACATTGAAATCCTATGAGAGGAGAGAGGGAGTGTGTGCATACATGGATGGATGTATGTATGTTGGAAGGTGTTGGATCTAACCACTTGCCCACGTGAAGGGTTTAGGAGCTGCAGACAACAATTTGCCCCCACTTGTTGGAGAGATGGGAGGGAAGTCATGGCCGGCCCTCCCCTCTGCAATCTTCTTGCCTGTAGGAAGGAGTGGAGTTGGAGTAACAACAAAAAAGCACTCGAGACAAAGACAAAACTCCCCTCACCCACGAAGTAAGCAAGCAAGTGAGAAGCTACAGTGACTAATCGCCTTCCATCAGATCAGATTAGCTCGAGCTCGAGCTAGCTTAGTAACTCTTCTTCTCTCCGAGATGCAACAGAAAGAAACATACAGACAGCCTGCCTGCCCTGCGCAGACGAGAACCGTGCACCCTCATGTTCTTCACGTTCTCCTATTTTAATAGCTGTCCAAGTCCACCACTGTTACAGTGCTTTGCTCCCCAGCGAATACACCCTTCGTTGGCCAAAATCAACCACGCCCCGGTCATTGCTTCGCTTCCCATCGAAGTCTTTAGTGTTGTCCTTGCCTGGCTAGCCCTTCCTTCCAAGCGCCGCCGGCTGCCTGCTCCCGTATGATCATAACTACTGTTGTTCCAAACAAACTTGCCCACTCCCTTCCCCTCTCCAAACTGGCAGGAGCTAAATGTGGCGGCCTCCCTAACCCTCTCCCATTGACCGGAACCTAACCCCGCGTTCCGTCTCTTGAAGAATTTGACTCGACCAGACCGGACGATAATTGAGGTATCGAGGGACCGACTCTTGCGCACAATTGCAACACAACAAATTGAGCTCACGTTGTGTCCGGGGAGGACAATGATGTGGTGATCTTCAATGGGGGTAATATTTAGTGGGTGGGCCATCGATAAGTTTAGAGGGGAGTGGGGGCCCCAGGGAGAGGGAGAGGATCCGAACTCTCGCCGTCGTCGTCGTAGTCGTCATGGAGTAGACGATTTTCGTCGTCGTTTCCGTAGTGACGACAGACGGGCCGTCCGGTTCTGCTTTATATATAATGGAGTTCCTCTAACCTGTTTGTTGGCTTTCGCGACCCCCATGCTATCCCGTCCGTGCTCTGTCCGCATTTCCTCAGTGGCACTTCGCCTCGAAATCATCTCTGACCTCATCTCAGGAACTTCCATTTCGTTGTGTTCCGCGCCCCCTTCCCATCCCTGACAATGCTGAAACTCAAGAAAGAAGATGAAAAGAAAGAACGAGCGAGAAGAAGAAGATTTTATCAGGGGGGGGGTTTAACTTTAATTTTGCGGATCAAAAAGGCTCTGTTGGGTTCGTTGAGCTTGGATCATTCCTTGCGCCAATATATATAATAGAGAAAATGTGTTTCTGGTTGCCCCACCTAGCTACAACAGTACCTGTCTCACTCTGCCTGCCTTGCTGCTTACTTTACCCAGGTCGGGCCTCCTGCTGCTGCTGTGATATCTTGGGGCCCCCCAAAGACTGTCCGTGCATGAGTTGATTTCATATACATGCGTCTATGCGTTGCTGCTGCTGTTTCAGGCCGTGCTCCTCTCAGACCTCTGGTTTAAAAAGACTCAAACTTAGACATGAGCAGGCCAGCGGAGTCTGCTCTGTTCAGTGCTACCCTTCCAGTGTATGATCAGTGAGGGAGGGCGGGCCCTTTGCCTTGACACACACGTTGACTGGGCCGGTCAAAGAGAGAGAGAGAGAGAGAGAGAGAGAGAGAGAGAGAGAGAGAGAGAGAGAGGGTATGTGTTGAGGGAGAGGGGGAGAGCAAGAGAGAGAGAGAGCAGAGAGCTTTGGTGTGGGTCCCTGGCATTCCTCCCCGGTTCCGCTGTAGGAAAAGGTTACGAATGCACCACGCACAGATTGCTACGTTTCTTCTACATTCATTATCCATGAAGATATGACTTCGGAAATGAATGAGTTCGAGCAACAGTGGAGCGATAGCATGCGCACACAGTACTACAGGTCCGATAATATAGAATATGGGAATAAATGATTTTGAATGCACACTATTAGAGCTGCTGATGTTGTATGTACCTAACGCTCCGATAAGTAGCTCGTGGCCACTGGCTCAAAGCTTGAATTTGAAGAGTGTGGAACGAGGGAGAATAAGAGTAATCTCCTTCAATTTAACTTTACTTCCAACCCAATCCTGTCAAAATTCGTGACCATGTTCCAACACCAATGCTTTGCTGCCAGCTGCAAAACAGCCCTGTACACTCCGTTTCTCGCTCGCTGTGGAGAGTACGCCCACCACACTCCACTCCACTCCACTCCACTCGCCCAGCAGGGCAGGGCAGGAAAGGATTCGCATTTTGTTTGCTTCTCACTTTATGTTTCGCTCGGGTTCCGCAAGTGATATGATGAGCTCGACATGCGCTTTGGCCGTTTGTGGTGCGTATCTGTGACTCACCTGTCTACTCCAAGGTCCGCTTCATTCTCCTTCTACAACGCAACGAACTCCTTCACTCACATCAGCCCACCGCAAAGATAGCAAAAGGGCACAGACTGTGAGCTGTTCTGCTGTCGCTGTACTAGATCTTGGGTGGGTACCCCATACTGCTATGCTCGTGCCTCCCCTTGGTTTAGTCTAGTCCAGTCCAGTCCAGTCCTCGCCAGTTTAGTTTGAACGTCTGGATCCCAACCTTCTTTTTTCCCTTTTCCGCTAGCTATATTGTAATATCCCTACGAATAGTCTAGCATTAGTAACTACTACTACGACTTCCGCAACTACTAGAGACAGGGTTGGTTGTAGCGCAAATTGTCTGCCATGGCAGTGTGCAAGCCTTGCAAGTGTATGTGCGTGTCCGGACTTCCAGTTAAGTGTCTTTGCTTTGCACTGCTTTCCTTTGCAAGCTACTGTAGCTAGCTGATGCTGCAGGAGGAGCAGCAGCAGCAGAGAGTATCAAAATCAGGCATCAGTCTCAGAGTCAGTAAAAGTCAAAATTAATAACAAAAGTTTCTTCCCCCAGTCGATCACACCCAACGACGACCCCAACAGCGATCGTTACTGCTCATGCGTTGAAGAAAAGGATACTTTTCATTTCTCGAGAAGAAAAGAGAAAAGAAGATTGAAGGAGATTGAAAGAAACCTGGGGGCCGAGGATCAACCGATGGGGGCAGTCAAACAAACATGGTAACAATAGGCAGCTACACTGTACGCTTTGTCGCATGGAGTTGGCCTGTCACTCATTCAGTTCATTCAGTAAGTCAGTCTCTGTTCTGTTGTGTGAACATGGTTACTGCTGCTACTGCTGATGCTGATGCTGATGCTGAGTACCCCGAAACAATGAACAACATTTGCATCATCTCATCTCATCTCTACCCAGTATTTGGTTGTTGACCGGTCCGGTCTGGTCTGGTCTGGTCTGGTCTGGTCCGGTCTGCTCTACTTTCCCCACATTCAATTTCATTCACTGCAGCAAACCGGCATCAGCAATAGTCCAGCACTCGAATCGCATTGCTTCGCATTTCGTAAGCAGCTGGCTCCTGAATCTCAGAATTTCCAGTCAGTCAGTCCAATCCAACCCAACCGACTGACTGACGCCAATTCTCTCAACGTTCGTTCCTTCACCGCAACGGGATCCATTCTACGTCCGTCGTTCGGCAGAGGGCCAGGTAGTGGGTCAGTCAAACATTCAACTGTTGACTACCTCCTTGACCGCTGGGTCCTACCCCTACCGTTCCCCATCCCTCTCGCATCTGGCATGCTATCACCTTCTTGACAAACGTGGCGGAATGCCCTTCCCTCTCATATCTGTTACGCGCGACCGTGACGTCATGTATCCGTCCAGTTTTCATCTGCCAGCAGCGCCTGCCCTGCCCGAGACGCGTATCTTCTTCCTTCTCTTGCAACATGCCGGTTGTGCTACCGACAGCATCAGCCCCTCTCTGCCGGATGGATTCGTATTCTTTCCCGGCCAAGAGTATTGTGCCTGCCCTGCCCGCAACGCGTATCTTCTTCTTTCTCTTCCACCATGCCGGTTGTGCTACCGACAGCATCAGCCTCCTCACTGCCGGATGGATCCGTATTCTTTCCCGGCTTGGAGTATTTTATTTGCCGGCAGGCAGCCACGCTTGCTTCCACACCGGCTAACTTCAATCATCTCCAATTATTTACACCCCTGCACACGTGGCTCTCATTATTTCCTTGACACCGCGTGGCGCTCTCTAAAAGGATGCTCCGTGGATTATCACTGAAGTTAATCTTGCATATTTACTGGAGTTTGGACTGACGGTGGAGGTGAATATAGTTCCATAGAAAAATGAATATCAATATATAAAAAAGAAAATCAATCAAAACCACATTTCCTCACCTTGTTTATATCCATTTAGTGATTTCCATATTAATCTGCTAAAATTGTTTAAAAACACATTATCTGTGCCCAACTTCCAGACATCACATCGCTATTTCTGTTTTCTATCTATTATTTATATTCATGTATAAATTGCTAACCAAATTCCTTTTCTATTTATGCTCTCGATGTATTTCAGCAGCGTTACGACTGGATCTCTTCAAGAATAAATATTACCTGAGATGATCTGAATATATGGAGTAATGGAGTAAATTCATCCAGCTAATTCTGTGTACTTATAAACTGGGATAAGGAAGGAAAAATTTAGCATAGTTGAATTTCATCATGTTCATTCAAATCTCTCATTGAGTGCAATTTTGCGGACTTCACTCAGTCTTGAAAGTAAACATCTTTTATTCAGATTCGAAGTAAAGAGAGATTAATGCATTCTTCTCCATGAGCTCATTGTATTCGTGAAGGAAAATGATTCAGGGAATATAGAATAAGAATCTTCCAAGCGTTTGGATATAATATGCCCGGGGGATGATGATGAATAGAAGGAAGGAAGGAAGGAAGGAAAGCCGGTGTAAATGGATGGATGAAAGCTACTTCGGTTGTAGTAGGATCCATCAAGAAGCGTGATTTCTGTACAAGTCTGGACAACGAGAGACGGAACAGATAGGACTTGGATTGGAGTAGAGTCCCGTCATGCATCTCACTGGTGATAATTGAAAAAAGTTACTATCACAACAATTACTAATTGTACATGAGGATCATCTTCCGGTGGCAGTGCAGTTGCTCGAGACCAATCAAAGATCGACGACTCTCGCTCTCAGAGGGTCTCCTGATTAATTCCATCTTACCAATTCTCGGGCTTGTACTTTTGGTCTTGCCTGCTGCTGCTTGCTGATGCTCCCTGCGTGATCGCAATTGCATTTTAAAACTTGTCCGCTCATGCTCGGCACCGCACACTGACCGATGATCTATATGAAGAGGGAGCTCCATTTCGTAGAACCCTGCGCAGTAGTAGTAGTGCAGTCTGTTGTTATCTAAGCAAGCAAGCAGTCAGTCTTGTTGTCTGTCTGTGTTGTTTCTTCGGGTGTGAGAGATAGACGACCCTCTCTTCCTTCCTTACTTTCACGAGCACTTCTCTGAGACAATCCATCATCATGTGGCTAAGAGATTGATAAGAAGATATTAGGTACCCATCGAGAGAGAGAGCGAGAGAGAGGCAGACTCATCAGTGTTTGAGGCCTTATTCTCCTTGTTCATGTTCTTCTTCGTGTTCATTCAGAGAGTCTCCTCCCTCATAGCTATGTAACAGCAATGTCATATATCTAATAGGGAGCTGCAGTCACTGATTCAATCATTGTTACCGACATCAATCCAGCCGTGTGATTACCATTGTCTTTGTCTCGTATTCCAACTAGCGATAGCTCAATCTGTAGATCTCTTACATGAGCGACCGACATAAAGCCCAATGAAAGAAGGGAGGTTCCCAGAGACAGAAGATCGAGGAATGCGAAAGGGATGGGAGGGTTGTCTATGAGCAATACCTCCTCCCCATCTTCTATTCGTCGTGTATTTAGACAACCATCGACACAATATGATGACCGCTGCAACTTCTCGCGTTACGTGTCTCCGTCTCCACTCCGTAAGTAGACTTACTCATAACGTGCACTACTCCTCTCTCTCTCTTCTTGTCCCTCCTCTTTCTCTGTGAACATTTGAATCACCAATCAATCTATCTAGTATCTATCTATCGTACCTCACTTATCACATCATACGCTGTCCAGAAGGGAAAGGGCTGATTGCTATGGTCGACGACTGCGAAACTTCTTATGACTCACATTCAAGTTGAGTGTTCGAAGTCAAATCAAGCTAGCGGGCAGGCTTGAGGATTAGATAGCTAGCGTTGCGAATCAAATCAAAGTAAAACTTTAGTGTGCCACAATGCGGGCCGATTTTCCACCCGGGTCTAAAGATCGTACTTTGTTCTGATCTACATGCGTTTTTCTGAAAGATTAACAATTTACACCGAGCTGAGCCTGATGATGATTGTTGCTCCTGCTGCTTCCTCGACAGGATCCTAAGGAAATTGCGGACTTGTGGTCCAATGCTGTGTTACGAAGCCAGCGCTCACCACTCTCGACCCCCGGCAAGGGTGGTCCCGACGTTACTCTGAGATTGCGCGCTGTGTGGGATCAACAATCATCCACATCAAACACAACCGATACGAGCTTGCAGCAGATGACAAGCCCGAGACCTAACCGACACGGTTTAAGCATTCACGACGAAAGAACTGCAACTGCAACGTTAACTCCTGGTGCAAAAACCACACATTCATCTACGAGGTCTTACGACAATAGCTCCTCGTCGAGCCCCCCAGAACATCATCATCATGAGCACATGAAGAACACATCTTCAGACGAGAAGGAACTGGTTACCGTAGAGCGCAAGACAGCAAAGCTGGAGATTGGTGATCACCACCTCCATCACCATCAGCAGTTGGTACATAGTCCACCTATCAAGGTTGAATGGGCCGAGCGAGGGATTAACCTCGACAATTTCGCGCACAAGGTTGGGGATGGGGTCTCAGACGTGAAAAGCGAGGGGGCTGGTTCTGAAGAGTGCTCCAGTTCTCCATGCTCTAGTTCAGACAAGCGGATGAACCTGGAGGTTGCCGCTTCGTCACAGGATGAAGCCTTGATAGGAGGTGGAGGAAGTGGAGGACCACCTTCATGGGCGGGTACAGCATGGGGCCCTGGCTGCGTCACAAATCCTCGTAGCATAAACGAGAGAGCCGCGAGTGAGAGGAGTTTCTCTGGAGTGTCGGGCGATGCAGTCACAGGACCACCAGAAGAAAGTTCAGACGGTGGAGAAGATAGTCGAGGAGTTTTAAAAGAGGGGGTTAACAAGCTTCCATCTTCTCAGTACCGAGGGGTAGTGCCACAGCCTAATGGAAGATGGGGTGCTCAGATTTACGAGAAGCACCAGCGGGTCTGGCTGGGGACCTTCAATCGGGAGGAGGATGCAGCTAGAGCTTACGACCGTGCCGCCATGAAATTCCGTGGTAGAGATGCTATGACCAATTTTCGTCCCGTTCAGGAGACCGATCCTGAAGCTATCTTCCTCAGACAGTACTCTAAGGAGCAGATTGTGGAAATGCTTCGGAGGCATACGTACGAGGAGGAACTCGAGCAGAGCAAAAGACTCGCTAGTATGCGTGCGACCTCACCACAAACTCCAGCGGGCTTGATTCCCAACCCTCCTAATGAGAGCGATGCAGCTCCATCCTTGCCCCCAAAACCCACCATGCAGCGCGAACACTTGTTCGAGAAAGCTGTGACCCCAAGTGATGTGGGCAAGCTCAACAGGCTGGTGATCCCCAAACAGCACGCTGAGAGATGTTTCCCATTAGACCTGGCCTTGAATGCTCCCTGTCAGACCCTCTCCTTCGAGGATGTCTCGGGCAAGCATTGGCGATTTCGTTATTCTTATTGGAATAGCTCGCAAAGCTACGTGTTTACCAAGGGTTGGAGTCGTTTCGTCAAGGAGAAAAAGCTCGATGCTGGTGATACAGTCTCCTTCGAAAGAGGACCTAACCAGGAACTCTACATTGACTTCAGGAGGAGATTGAACAATCAAGTCGCTCAGATGCTTCCTGGCCCATCTACTTCTGCTTCTGATTTTACTAGAAATAGACCCTGGGTACCTCGATTACCTAGCACAGCTGGAGGCCTGAATCCAGCAGCAGTATGGCATCAGCTCAATTTGCAAAACCTTCAATCCTCGCTATCTAGTTCTCTCGAAGCCAGAGAACTGCAAATGCTCTACGCAAGACAGGCTTTCCCGCAACATATGCACGCTCAGCAACTTACGAGCTTCGCTAATCTTCAACAAAGGCATATGGAAAGTAGTGTGTCTCTACCACAGGTCTCTTCACAGCTCGGATCTTCGCAGACGCGACCTGGAGATGACTTTTTCTCGCTATTGGAGCTCGGGCGACGCACCGAGGGAGTGGTAGCAATGGATAGATCCTTCACGGCTGTGAAGCCCGTGGAAGGGCCAGCAACAACCACTAACACCGCACCTGGTAATCCAAGTGGAACGAGGTTGTTTGGGGTGGACCTGGAGAAGACTTCATCCGTTCAAAGAAGCACTGAACGTGAATCGGTATCGGGGATGAACCAGTGGAAATCCCAGACTTATGCCCAGCAATTTCAGTCTTTGAATAGGGTGCAGTCTCATCCCCTATCATCATCCTATCAAGGAGAGTCCACTTTTCAGCATTTACCCACAGCGCGTGTCCTGCCATCCTTTCAAGGATCTGCGCAGTCCATACCTGTGGGAAAGCAGGAGCAATCTTCATTCATGGGACTCTCGATCATAAGAGGCCGAGCGGAACAACCATCGGCTCGAGTCTCACATTCAAATATGCTGCTTGCGACTTCCACCAATATTAATCCGTCTCGGGGAGGTTCCGAACAGGAGGCTGGGCCCGCACGGGAAGCTAGAACAGCAGCGGCAGCAGCATCAGCACCCCCCAGCATAACTGGTCAATTTGGATGCGAGAGCAGAAAGAGGAAGGTGGGAATCCTCGAGAGTCTAAAGAACCCAGGTTTGGGGGATTCGTATGGGAGAGATGGTGCGCCAGACACCTCTCTATCTCTAGCTCAACATTCTGAGTCGACGACCCAAGTTTCATTTACCACTGAGTCCTCACATTTTTCGAGTAGTACACAACCAAGCGGGAGTACCTCGACCGCCGAGGACAGGGAGCAAAAGTCTCCTAAGAGACATTGCTCTCCAGTGCAAGGTAGCGGAGAGCGTGCACCAGCGGGCAAAGCCACCCCCCGTGGACCGAATATTGTCAGATGTCATTTGCAATGGTCGCCGGAGAAATATCTCAACATAAACCTTGAGAACCTTCTTTCAGTCGAAGCACTTAAGCGAGAGCTTCTCCTGTCCACACAGTTAGACTTTACCCAAGGCCTGGAAATTGTCTATAAGGATAAGGATGGAGATATCATGTTGCTTTCGGAGCAGTCTTGGGATTTAATCAAGGACACAGTGCAGGAGATGCTGATTAGGAAAAGTGAGCAGCGGGCATGAAATTGAAGGAGCGGAAACTTCATTCATGCATTCTCGATCGCACACGATCAGACTCGAGCTTCTTCTGCCATGCCACCGGGTTAATTTGCGGGGGAGCTTCGGAACTTGAGAGGATAGATAGGAAGGAAGTCGTAGGAGGACATCACAAGACTCATTCTTTTGTCTGTGGACGGGTGCAGATGTGGAGATGCTACGTTGGTTGGCACCACTTACGTCTGGCAGACCCCTCAGATCACACACACCAGATCCTGAGGTGTAATTTGTATAGGAACCCACTATGATCATGATGTAGATCTACCAACGGTTTTATATCAGGTCCTTAGCTTATGGTCTTGTGATAAGAATCCCAAACTGGTAGAAATTTTGTCAAGGACGAACATGTAGACTGGGCATCTCCAGACCCACATACGATGTAAATGCTCTAGCCTCGGGAAGACTGAGAATGCGGAAAGCCCGCTCGATAAGCTTCCCGAGTTATCATGTACATGTTCGATCCAACACATGTATATCATTTTTGAAAACGTTTATCAATCAATCTACCCTTTTTTCGGCTAGTATCTCTTGGCTCTCCTTCAATTTCATGTTATCCTACAGGTTCGCATCCGTTCCCTATTATTATCACTAGGTCTAGTTCGGACGCAAATTCCTTACGTTAATTGAGCATGCAACCTTGATTTGTGTCTGGATGAAAAGATGCAACTTGCTGTTAGCTGTTCAACTTCTTGTTGCAGGCAGGCAGGCAGGCAGCATTTGCGCTGGCAAATGCTGCCAGCGCAAATGTCTACTGCTGCTGTAGGGGATTGTTGAATCCTCGCAAAGATGTAGTCTCTTGACTTCCCGCACGTACACTGGATGAACTTGAGGACTGGTAAAACCCGAGTCCCCATGCGTTCTGCAAAGAGGTGACACAGATAGTCTGTGTGGCTATGTTTTCGATGTCTGACAGTTAGCTAGCGAAGCGTGATGGAGCCAGAAGCCCAGAAAAACTCATGACCTGACAATGCAGATTCTGTGGAAGGATCAAAAGGAGTTGATGGAAGAATTGCAGTAAGTGAAAGAGGAGTCGAACCGCACAGCAGGTTTGTCAAGCGGTGAGCTGGACTCCTGTGCTTTGGGTTTCTCACCTCCAAGATATTGGAATCTAGCTGTAACTGTGCGCTGTGTCTCGGATCTAGGAGCTCCGATCTAATGCCATGAGCTAGATCCTATCGGCACTAGTGTGTCTACGCGCTACTAGCTAATGCGAGAGTGTCACAGAGCAGCAACCTTCTAGGCAAACTTCCTCTCGAAGGCATCAACGACCGCAAATGAATGAGACAGTTGCTAAGCTACCACAGTTGAATTGTAATTTACTAGACGCTGTTTACTTCGCACGAGTCAGGGATTTTCTCCTGTTGATTGATAGATGAACCGATCGTATCTAGATTACGACGAAATGAATCTCCAGCCTCTCCAGGATATTCACAGGTGCTTCGGCTTCCGTTCATCTACTTCTTTTCTGGACTAGATTGGTGTTGAGTATGCTCATCCATAGCTAGCCCCTGGACAGATTAACATATTCCAGAAACACTACCACTGTGCTGCCGTGACAACTCATTGTTGGGAATTCACGTTGATTCGTTTCGGGACCATGCTCCCCACAGTGTCGAGTGATCATGTTGACTCGATCAAGCATGGAGTACAGAGTTACTTACTTTTGATCTTCTTCTTTTAGTGTTCAAAACTTCCTAGCGCAGCTCAAGGCAAGGCGGGGCGGAGTTCAGGACTGCTCATCATGGATCTCCTCTCTTGCTGCCATGTACACGCTGAGAAAACCGAAGAGCATCTAATCCAGAAGGAAGCCTAAGCTCTCTCTCTCTCTCTCTCTCTCTCTCTCTCTCTCTCTCTCTCTCTCTCTCTCTCTCTCTCTCTCTCTCTCTCTCTCTCTCTCTCTCTCTCTCTCTCTCTCTCTCTCTCTCTCTCTCTCTCTCTCTCTCTCTCTCTCTCTCTCTCTCTCTCTCTCTACTTATCAGGCACAACTTTACCATTCAAGATGACGCTGCCAACAAATTATATGATTGCTTCCCTTGAGGACGAGACTCCTGAAGAGTCTCGTTCTCGGCCCCAATCAAGTCTGCTATTTCTGACGAAAGTTGGCTGCTAGTTTCTAGATCTGGATAGCTAGCCCGAGCAGGGCTGTCGCATCAGGTGATGCCAAATCTTCGTCGTGGTGGGTTTCTTTCTCCTTGGGTCCTCGTGCTTGATAAAACGCCAACGACTTTCTGCACCATAGCTATATTGAGAGACAAGCCTGAGAGCTCGAGGGGACGGAATGCATGAACGGAAGTCGAGTGGATCCAGCAGACTCCATGCCATGCAGCAGTAGCAGCATATTTGAGTTTCGATTCGGTCTCATAATTGCAAGCGGATAAGTAATGCACTGACGGGGGGAGGTCGGGTTTTGTTTCCTCTGAGTACGAGCGCAACGCTACGTAGAAAGGTTAACTCTGAGAGAAGAATCGCTCGACAGATAATTCCTCCCGCCATAATGCTCTTTCCAGCTCTTTGTTGCGTTGTGAGACTTCCATAATGCTCTTTCCAGCTCTTTGTTGCTTTGTGAGACTTCCAGGTAAGCTAGGATCCTTTCGATAATTCCTCATGATCATGATCATTTCTTTCTAAGATCTTTTCTCCATCATGATCTGGAAAAGGTCCGGATCTTTCCTGTAATTAGAGATCATCATTTGTTATTTATCGTGTGCTTGCACCAGCAGAGGTCCATAACCCTGGTGGGCGAAAGAAAGAGAGATCATCAGTCAGTCACTGAGTCCCATCTTTTCCACACCACACTCTACCTGGACCTCCTCCTGCTGGTGATCAACCATGATAAAATGGAACAGTTAAAAACCTCTGAATCCCGCAAACTTATTACAACGATACTTTGCTTTACAGTACCGCCTTTGTACGACACCACGTACTGGTAATTCCAGAGCTTCAAAGGGCAACTGGCAACTAATCTCGTATCCATTATTACGCCACATTTAGCTCATAGACCTTCGCCCGATCCCTCTTTCTCGGAATCTCAGGCTCGTTTGACTTGGATTGGCTTGTGCTCCCTGAAGAAGGTACATCCCCCCACTTTGGTACAGTACGTGGGCTACGAAAGAACGAAAGTCTTCGTCTTCCCGTTGTCACTTACAGCACAGTAGTAAGCCGCAGCTTAAAGCCCGGATAATGTTTCCTGATCGGAGGGTAATGGGGATTTGAAATGATAAGAAAGACACGGAACGATTCACGGATCGTTATGGAACCCACATTAATTGACTAGGTCTAGCCTGCAATAACGTCGTGTCGATTATCTTGCTGACAAGTCAAATCGCATATTTAATGCTTGCGCCTCATGGGAGTTCACCATTTAGCTCGTAATTAAGGGTCACCCAGTCCACCTGCATCAAAGAAATTTGAGTGTGCGACAGCTGAAGGTCTCTGTATGTGGTAACGACGAGCGAACTATGTTAAACCTCGTTAAGGGAATGGTTAGAACTAATGACGACTACTCTAATCGGGTAATTTATGTCTAATTTCATTTCAAATGGAGAAAATTACTCGTCTACATCTATTTTCTACTTAAATATAGGTTTTTTACCTAGTAAATAATATGAAAATTCTGATTTGACTGACATGGACCTGTTAATTCTTCTTAGGTTTTAAATGTGTCATCATCATGTTTTATCACCTTCTATCCAAAAAGTAACTGAAAGACATCTATATATTTACATACATGATGATGAGAAATGAAAAATAAAGAAATGAATGGCAAGATACAGATATTCTCTCTGTCTCCTAAGATGAGGAATCAAAGACAATCAACTTGATCTTTTGATGATGTCATGATGAGATCCTGCACTTTGTTGGTTCAAATATTGATTTAGGTGTAGATGACAACCAAATTGAAGGCAAAAGCATATATGTCTGATGCAATCCACTTGTGATATTTATAATACCTGAATTCTATGAGAAGAGACAAAGAAGAAGAAATATCTTTTCACTATCATCTAGTTTTGTCTGGAGTAACAGTTACAAAATCTTACTTGATATTTAGATGGATGGACCTTATTCATTGTGTTCAATGATTAGGGGAAAATGTCAAATTATACCAAGGGCTTGTCCTATATTGTCTTCTTGGAGTGATGCAAAGCAAAACGTTTGTGACGTCAAACTTTGATTTATTATTCAAGTGCTTCCCAATATTCATATGCAATTATCTTCTTTAAATATGATATTTCCTTTCCTTTCCTTTCCTTTGCCTACCTCACCCATAGACCCTCTCTTCCATAGCATAACACCAACATAAAAGTTATATATTTCCCGAAGTAAAAGATTCTAATAGTATTCTATGGTGAGCAAAGAGTAGAATTCAAGCATAGTAGCAAGGTCTAAGAAAGGAAGAGGCATCTGCAGAGATAATATTGACAAAACGTTACCTCTATAAGTCAAAATGAAAACAAAGATACTCAAAGTCATAATATTAGAATACTTGTCATATATATACTGAGATTTTTTGAGAAGAAAAAGAATAAATGAAAGTCATGGATTAAACTTATTTTATTTGGACTCACCATTTCAAGTGCTTTATAATCAAAAGTGCTTTTCAAGTGCTTTATGTAAGTTAACTTCGGAGACAAACTTAGTCTTTTCTATTGAATATGTTCTCACTATAAAGCAAATGAAATTGAATAGGTCAGGTATTATATATATGCACTCTAAGGAACTCTTAATATTATGTAATATATATCGTTCTTGACTTTAAAGTTAAGAAAAAAATATAAAATATAAATTGATTTTTATGATATATTATTGGTTGTCATATGGGGCATATCTTGTAATCTAGCTTACCATAAGGCATCCATGAAATATACACCTGATTCTCAACTAAAAGCAATTATATTAGAATGTCCAATACTTGAACATGTGATTCACATACCCTTGAATCTGCTTAATTCATTTGATAAAAAATTTCTTGCAGACAAAAAACTGTAGTAATAACAAATACCTAGTAGATTTAAGACGGTAGTCTTCTTCCACAATTGGATGTGGTGATACATATAAGCATATGATAAATTTTTGGTCATCCAATAATTATAGAGAATATACTAGAGGAGGTACTCATTAACTTAGCTAAAGCTAACTTAGAAAGACATTTAAATTTCTAAGGTTTCAACATGAAAATAATAGAATGAGTGTTTAACTTACAGGATCTTGCAACAAAATACTCAAATCTTTGGTCTCTTTCTTGGTCTTATACAAGAAGTACATGTTCTCCAAACTTTACATTACTCTATTACAAACATATGAAGAGTAACTCCACATAACTCATGTTACAGTTGTACATTCAAATATCAGGAAAATGCTATATAGAGATCTAACAGTAGTCAAGAACAAGTAGATTGGATGGCATGTATTTTCCTTAAGTTTCTATAAAACTGGAAATAATCCGAAGGCATGATCATTAAGTAATTGTTGTAGATTAAATTAATCAAAATGTCAGTTCACTGTTCCATCAATAGAAATATAATCATCCTTGATAGACTTCTCGAAAGATTCACAAGGATACCATTTGTATGCGAATCATGAATAGAGAAAATACCTCAATCCTTTTCTACCGGAGTCTAAGGCGAGTGAAGCACAAGAGACAATTTTTAACTATTCAATATATTCAAGTTTGTAATATAGTAAACTACTTGTTCGTTGAAGATAAACAAATACATCCTTCAGTTTAGGTTTACCATGAATAGACTTGTCTGTTAATATATTTTTAATTTCACATTATATCACATGAGACAATTTTTAACTATTCAATATATTCAAGTTTGTAATATAGTAAACTACTTGTTTGTTGAAGATAAACATATATATGTTTCGGTTTACAATGAATAGACTTGTCTGTTAAGATATTTTTGATTTCACATTATATCACATGATCGTGATGAAAGACTGCAACTTGAATTAGAAAGTGAGCGAATTGAACTAGAAGTCCTGTTCTAAACGTTTACACGATCTAACCAATTTGATTAGCTTTGCTCGTGACAAAGTCTCATGCAGACAACAAG
The DNA here is from genome assembly GCA_948567375.1 of Lunularia cruciata. NCBI lineage: Eukaryota > Viridiplantae > Streptophyta > Marchantiopsida > Lunulariales > Lunulariaceae > Lunularia > Lunularia cruciata. The sequence goes on along the minus strand of OX419757.1, from coordinate 71,542,290 downwards.
TGCTGTACTGTATTGTATGCAAATGAAAACATGGAGGGTTGCCTTGGTGAGGGAACATGATGACGAGTGACCTAGCAACAATTATGAGGGGTGGTTGGAAGTGGACTAAGATTCAACAATCAAAGCGCAGGAAGTTTCATCGAGAGGATGGAGACTCATCTCATCTCATCCCTTCTGCTCGTCACTGCAGAATTGGTGATAAGAAGGGTCGTTTTACGCATCAAAGCCATCATCCCTTCGATCTCGGTTTATCAACGTTCTTACAGTATCAGTGTCAGGGTTATCATTCACCAGTAGCATTAATTTTGTAAGTATCGCATGTCAACTTTAGTTAGTAACTGGAAATCACGATAGTGTATATAGCTCTCGATGAACCTTCTTAGAGATAGATACCCACAAAACACATTCCAAACGGGTGAAGAAAGTGTCCTAAAGAATGCGATGAGGATCGCGTCGACTTTAGACGACATAACGAAGACGATGAGTGGAATGTTTTCGTATGAAAGGATATTGTTCGAGAGGACTGGATTCGGAGTAAAAGCAAACCTACCTGGCTATGGAGATCGTGGTCCGTTCGTCCGTGGTGAAGGAAGGGAGGTACGTCGTACGGGAGGAGTTGCTCGTGGGTGAGGAAGGAAGGGGGACGGACGGACTGATCATATTCTCCTTCATAAAGAGTGAGGGGAATGGAATGAACTGAACGGATTTGTGCTGTAGATTAGAGGAAGAAGACGCCAACAATCCACTTTCCAAGAGAAGAACGGTTTATCTTGCGCCATGGAATGCGCACTAACTGATAAGAAACAACTGACTGACTGACTGACTGCCGGTGCTGTTGTTCTATGTAGTAGCAGTAGTAGTAGCTACAGTAAATGAGATCCACGGAGGGTGGGGATTGAGGATTTCTTCTTCTCTCTCTTCCTTTCTGTAGCCATTGAGTCAGTGAGAGATAGAAATATCGTTGAACGAGAAAAAGGTGGCAAAGGTGAAGAAAAACAATTTCAAGCAGATACAGTATACATTTGTTTGTTTGTTTGTTTGAGTGGGGGAAGGCTAGACATCAAGTTCTTTGTTTCGTAGGGGGGTTTAGATATTTCTATCCCCACGAGTACTCTGATGTCTGTGTTGCACTTGCCCTTCGTTTCGTTCGTGAAGTACTGTCCCCTCATAGCCAGAACTGAACAAAACTGAGCTATACAGAACAGACCAGACCAGACCAGACCAGGTCAGACCAGTACACTCTATTCAAGATTGGGTATATTATTCCTTTTCTCAGGTGCATGCTCAGGTGAATCAAGGACCGCCATTGTTCGTTCGAGTCTTCAGGACCAACACATGCTCCTGGCCCAGAAGATATAAAATATGGAATAGAGTATTATTATAAGCTTCGTCAACCAGTTTCAGGTGGTAACCACCTAATACAACACAATATAGGAAATTATGTGCATTGTCAGCTTTTCTTGCTGTTTCTTTCTTCAAGTGAGATAGATATAGATAGATAGATTGCGTCTAAGTAGGTCCTAATTCCTGCATGGTGATTCGTAGATCTTGCTCGATGGTGATAAGAAAACAACGCCACAAGAGATGTGTATTGTCAGCTTTTTAGTGTTTTCATCTATCTCTACTTTCTTCAGGTCCTCTCGGCTTTTTCAAATTCTCAAAAGTATATATTTATATTTATATTTGTATATACTTGAGTTCCTCCCAAATTTACTCCTCTGATACATGGTTCTGGGTCCATCTTCTTTCTGGTAACCCTCCCGTCCTCCTCTTTTTATTTCAATGCAAGATAAGCTTTCTGAACTTGTAGCCTTTGGAGCGCAAATCCTAGATGGGCAGCCATCAGGTAGCATGTCGGTTCATTTTTTCAGTAATAACTGGTCAGTTGGAGGCTTGTAAGTGAGTGAAGTTGGAAAGACGAGGAAACAGAACTCGACTTCTGTTGTATGTCGTGTTGGAATGGTAGAAGCAGTAGGAGTAGATGTAATAGAATTGATGTTAATTTAAAAGATCTGCATGGAGCTTGTCCAGTAGCAGGAGTAGGTCTCATAACTTTACAAGACCTTTTGAAATCAAATGGGCTTTGTCTGTGGTGGACATGGTGTATTAAAGGCAGTAAGACAAATACTCCTTTCGGTTGAGTTGGGATTTTTATCCTCAGCATGAGGAGCAGGAAGAGCAGCGTTTATTTTAAATGTTGGACTAGAGGGTTTGTTTTAGGGGAAATCGATGTGATGAATGGAAAATGTCAGTCATATTCTCATCAAAAGTGTGCAGTTAATGACATCTTTTATGGTGTGGCTTAAAGATTGCAACGGACTTTAGCGGTCTCAATTTTGGGGGAAGTTGCTCTGGAAGGGCTGGAAGGGCTGTAAAGGCACACATGATATCTACTATTGGGGAGTTCAACGACATGGTTCTGTTTCGCCAGATCCTTGAAGGCAACGCTCGTAAATGGGATCTGAGTCTTTCCAGAATTCCAGTTTCCACATGGATTCCGTCGCCCATGCACTACTGAGTGCGTCATTGGATATTATTATGATTGCCACCAGTTCTACTTCTCCACAAGGTCTGTCTGTGGCGGAAGAAGTAGTTCATGCAATCGATGAACGATTGCATGATTGATGATTAGAAATTCTTCACAATCAATTGTCCACTGGATGTATCTCCGTCGATTCATTTCAAACGATTCGTTTCGTCGGGTGGATTGAGGTTGCTTGACTCTTGAGAGGTTCTAAGTAGTAGTATTGCAATCACGCATGAAATGCCTGGGCAGGGCAGGCCAGCCCCGTCAGCCAATCCCCATGCCTGTTTCAATCTTGGTCGGATTCGCTCTCTTGCCCTCATCATGACACAATTTGGTCTTATACCCAATTTGTCTTTGGTACCCATCACTCATAATTCTACACCACCTGTTTCCACCTGGGAGTTCGTGGGTTCTAAACACTGTAACTTCCTTCCTTCCTTCCACAGCAGCAGCAGCAGAAGAAGAGGTGGGACATGGGCCTGCCTGCCTGCCTGCATTGGGGGGCCCAGACCAGGGCAGAAAGTAGCCAGAAAGGATTGGTACAACATTATATACTGCTACTACAGGAGAGCGGGGAAGATTACACTACAGTGCAGAAAAGGAGGCAGAGGAGGGGGGAGAATGAGAGGAGAAAAAGATACCTTATGTGGGCTCTAACCTTGCAAGATCTGGCTTGGCGGTGATTGGTGCAACCTGCGCAACCTGCAGCCTCCTTGCTTGGTATTGATTGAGACTTCAAGTTAGATTCCACAGCAACTTGCTGAGGAATGATGAAGCGAATGATCATTCTGTAGGAAGGTGGGGCTTGGATTGCACCAGTTCGGAGCATGAGGAAAGGACTTCCTACTCATTTCTATTCTGGATAACTAAGTGGGTTGTATTCATGGGGAGAATCAATACTTCTGATCAAATGATTCAAGGTACAAAGCATATGTTTGAATGTTTCCTACCACATTGGGCAGTTGCAAGCAAAAAGAGTGCCTGTCAGGCATAAATTATATGTTCACCGAATGGATGAGGACAGACTTTATCACGTTTGCCAGGATGAGTGTGCATAATTTAATCTCAATGTCATGTCACACTAGGCTTGGACACTTGACTGACCTAAAACACTGCAAACACTGCAAATCTGGAGTATCCGTGAATCTTTCCTCAAGTCCCACTATTACTCAAAGTTTAAACGACGCAAGTTCAGACTCTCTTGCTGCTCTACCTTCCTCTAAGGCCAGCCTATTTTCTTCTGCAGAGTGCAAGATAAACGAGCTCTAGTTAAAGGCAATTCAGGTGTGCAGAGTGGCATGTTCCGAAATGATGGTTTGCTTTAGGAGGGAGTGTTCACCATCGGACGGGCAAGGATGAGACATGTCATGTGCCAGTTCTCAATACCTTTGTGTTGAAGTAAAGTGACTTTGCATCTTTCGTCTATTAATTTACAAGTGCAGCTATACATAGCTAAAGAATCCAGACTTCTGTACTGCCTTCCAATGGTAGTAGTTGCAATCCATTTGGCCTCTAGGTTCTTCGTAAAGATCTGCAAGGACTGCAGCATAAGGACCTTACCTGTAATCCGGGAAAGTACGTCATGATAGTGAATACATGGCTATAACAAGAGTACTTGGGAACGCATCTTAACATGAACTGAGACTTGGGATAACTTCGGATGAATCCCTTCAACGTAAACGAAATTGGACTCTCACTTCAAGTAATATCTCTATTTTAGATTACCCGTTAAGTACATAATTTGGAACCTATGATGACGTTCTTCCGTTGTTGAATGCTCAAACTCAGAAGCTCAATTTACGTTCATGATTTTAAGCAGAACCGATTTTGAATAGGGAGACGATCGCAGGACAGGTCCGGATGGAAGCTATTAACTACTGCCCGTCTCGGCAGAGATAATATATATCCATGACTAGCGTGTCTCCTTGCCAGGGCACTATCGTAGGGTGTTGCAGCCTGTACGGGTAATATCAGAAAATTAAATGATGTTACTTAAGATGTGCGTTCAATGTGTACGCAAAGTTCTTGAAGATCATTAGCTCCAGCTTTCTCATACTCATCCACAACGTATCTTTCCGAGCCAGCTCACTGAAAGAAACTCCAGTGTCTTTTACCTTCATGAAGTTTTTCAATCCGTATCCAATGTCCAAAACGTTCACAGTCCATCACACACATGGTATGAACCTGCCAGTGTCAAGACTCCGTCCGTATCGCATTACTATGCGTTAATATGATTCCTCTGCCATCAGGACCGCAGGTGACATGTGCCACAGTTACAAAGTTGACTTCGTCAACGCTCAAGAAAGACCAATAATGAGTAACCCTCTCAAGTTTCTTAGAAAGAAGGTGTGCGGATGAAATCTAGTAATAAAATCTAGGTAGACGTCTGTTGGTGCACATAACAAATCGGTGAAGTCTAGGGCCAAGACACAGGTTCACTGTCAAAAACATCCAATTACAGAAAGGAGCTGAATGCTAGAAAGGTACTGGAAAGAGAGACAGCGTAGGACTAAAACCAAATAACAGCGATAAATAGTACAAAAGGCTTCAATGTAGTGCCACTGTGCACTGAATCTTCTGTACATCATGACCTCCTAGCTTCTACAACTTTCAAGTGCTTAACAAGTACATCTTATAGCACAGTATAGCAATCATCGTTTTGGAGACGATATCCCGCTTCGCAGACATCCCCCAAAGAGGTCCCTAGTTGCGTGATTTTGCAAGAACTGCAGTGCCAGCAGTAAAAGACGAGTTGAAATGCTTCGGGTGCCTGAGTTATTCTACTCAAGTGTACACTTCCACCCTCATGCAGCCTCCTCAGTTGTTCAAGAAACAAATGAAACGGCAGTCCACCTAAACTAAGGGTGGAAGAATCAACTCGATTGGAATACTCAATTCTTTGCTGCTGATGCTTCGACTGCCATAAAAAACTAGAAGCAAAAGCTCCAAATTCCTCTACTGAGTCATTTGAAGACTGAGCTTTAACAATCTGCACAGTTGGGACCCATTACGTACATTGCAAGACATCCATGGGCTTAACCATCAGAGGAGAACTAAGAACAGTCTCGGGTACTCACGAACATAATCGAAATCGACGAGTGAAACAAGTTCCACCAAAACTTAGTGAAATGAGTATCCAGACATATGAGATCATGTTCTATCTGTATGAAGAATTCATTAAATCTGTGAGCGATTCTGAGATGGCAAGGTAACACGCCGTTCATCTGGTATCCTCAACGTTAACCTGATTTTAGTAGATCAATACAGAAAAGTTCTACAACTAAGCGGAGCAACAGCAAGAACGCAACATTTTCGTAGTATCACGCCAGTTGTGGCGACGAAACAATCAGGGACTTGGATAGATAACACATGAGCGAAGACTAACACTCCGACATAGACGATACACAAACTTCGAAACCAAATGTGAGAATGAGAACTATCTTACGACTGTCTTAACCCTTCCCGCTAACAATGAGAACTCAAAGACTTGTAGAGGGAGGGAGGGACACAAACTTCCGATGAGCGGAAGATAAAAACCACAAATTCTGGGTGAACTTCTGGTCAACCTACAGGGTCTATTTCGCACTGGATACCATCCACAAAGTTACAGTAAATGCTTATAAATGCTACCACATGCTGTCCACAATACAGACTTGAAGACGAGATATCGGGAACAGTTCCAGAAGCCTTCTTACTTGCGTTCTTTAATAACAGGACATATTCGCCTCATTTCTGGATTGTAAAGAAGACTACATTACCGTTACTGATTGACTCACTACAGGAATTAGTTCACAGCCACATATCAGATCGCAACAGCTACTCAAACATAGCTACTGCATGTAGTTACAAGACTGTGCTGGTGGACTTAAGATGTGGTCTGTTACCTCCATGCAGTTCCTCGTACTTGAAGCTAATGACTTCGCCATATTCACTATACGTAGTGGAACCACAGAGAAGGACTCAAGGAGTGAGAAACCGATAAACGATATTACATGAATGATTTCTTGACTTTAAAGTGGTGATTGAGAACACGATCTCCTGAATAGTTGTAATAAGCTGTGATTTAACCTCAGAACATGAAAGGGTCGAATTTAATATGGAAATTTCATGCGTACGACCTTGCAAGCCGGACCTGACGACAAGGCAATTAATGAACTCCCACAACTTGGGAAACGAGCGCACATTCATCGATTAAACACCCCAGCACATAGTGATTTCTCGTAACTAGTGCTGTAAGGAATAGTTGATGCAGATCACCCACAGCAGATCTGAGGATCGAAGCAGAAACTGTCTACGCACTTCTTGTGCCCATATTGCTGCGCATTAACACTGCACAAGATCTCGAGGTGAATTTTGGGAATGATACGGAAATTAAGGTGATGATTCGATCCTCTCGTGGTCACCGCCAGATACGAAGAGACAACTTCAGAATTACTCGACTGCAATCCCAAAGCAGCCATCCGACTCTCAGATGCCACAGCTGACAGATTTCTGAGTTCGAACTATAGGTCCATTTCATTACCTTTTCGTCATTCTTTAGGAATCACCTCCTGTCTCGTTTGTCGTCTCGTCTCCCGTCCTCTGTTTACTGGTGACTTCGAAATGTACTTCCGTTATTCATTTAGTCATGGAACATCATTTCCAGAGCGGAATAAACCATATCTCTGAATAGCACATTCGTTGGAAATGGCATCTGACCAGCATCGTACGATGGGAATAGCACCACAGTGAAATATCCCACTATGTGGAGCAACAAACCAACAAAGCTGACGAAGAGAAATCCTTGAGGATTCCTAGGTGTCAGGTCTACAAGTAAAGATACAAAGAAGGTCAAAGTTTGAAATAATGTCAGAGGGTTTAAACAGTGGCAGTTTCTGCTTCTTTAACTCCTTCTAAAATAGGGCACTATACAAAAAACAGTGACGACATTTCATCACGTCGATTCCTGAGACTAAGTACCTCTGTTTGCCCGCGGGTCTTGACTACTATCACCTATTTGCTTGGTGAACTATTTTGACTAGGGCAGTATCAGATTCTCCTATCCAGATGCGATAGGAGGGTCCTGCCCCTTGAATCACTTCTTAACAAGATACTGTAGTAAAGCCTCCGGATAAACCAGTTGCATCTCGATCGATACCGAAACGGTCCTTCCCACATCCCATTTGAAAATCTATACAAGGTCCGGTGAGGCCGATGGTTCCAGCACAACTCTAATTCATCCCAGCACGAAATCATTGAAGCAATCGTCCCTATTTTGACGAAAGTAGTGCTTCCTAGACCAACACATCGGAACACGAAGGGTTGCCATGGAAATTGAGCGTTAGAAGGGAGGCGCGATAGTGCACGAAGTTGGTAACTCCCAGTATTACCTATCTGGAACCTTGAGTAGATTTCTCTCGTTCATGGGTGCTAGTTCGGTAAAAAAAGAAAATGCTCAATTTCCTCCGCTATCCTGACAGTCACCGGACTCGTTCATTCTTTCAGTCCAGCTCCTAATAGGAAAGGACGTGAGGTGAGTGGCAACTTGCAGTTAGGTGAAAGTAGTGATTCTTAGTCCAGTCTTTAGAGAGTGATTCGCCGCGACTGTACTTTCTCGAGTATACCGAGGAAGACCAACAGGAATCAGAAATTTACTTAAGGTGATTCTAGAACTGACATAGTCCGTGCTATCATACGGCAGTATCAACCTAGCTCGGTATACATAAATTTGCAAGGAGATAAACTTGAGACACTGAAACTCATCAGCGCTGACGAACAGTACCTGCAAATCCTTGGTCTTTGGTCGCCAAGATCGTCACACATCGAACAGAGATGTCAAAGAGCTCCGTACCTGGTCACTTGCAATCCGAGTACGTACTAATAAAATGAGGGAGGGGACGAACTTCAAGAAACTCCTCCCAGAATCAAGATATACCACTTTGCGAGAAATCGCCAGCGTCAGCTATTCACCTACGCAAAGCGGAAGCCAGAGAAAATCTGAGAAATCCTGTGAGAAACAACAGGGGGTGGAGCACAAAAGTGCTGCAACAGAGCAAGTGCAGGATTCTTGATGAAGGAACATCGCAATTATGCTTCTGCCGTAAACAACACAGAATCGACATACTGCACTTACGCACAGTCCATATCGAACGCAGTCCACTGAAGCAGGCGATCCACAGTGCTTCACATGCAATCTTACAGATCAAATTACCAACGAGTTTAAGGTCGAAGTGGACCAATCTACAAAGGTGAATATCAAATCTTTTTACTATTTCTCAATTCTACTAAGTTGTAACCAAGCGAATGATATAACATCGACACGCTAAAGAACCTTGTAAAGCGCTCCACGCCCGAGGACTCCACTGGATCGAAAGAAGCAAACAAAATCGCACCAGGTCCCAAATCTGTCGGGGATTTGTACGGCACCAATAGGGAGAGAGAGCCTCTGGCTGGCCTCGACTTTGTTCAACCTCCATCGCTCCCTCTGTACGTACCCGCCCAAAATTCTTTCATCTCATTCACACCGCATGTTTGCCTTCATCTAACCCTTGCAATTTAGAAGCCGGTAGAGTTTTCATCCGTGCTCGATTCGAAGGTTTGGATTGGATTCGATTCCATAGTTCGGAGTCGATTTTGAACCCTTGAAGCCCTGGATTCTGAAGAACGGTCGAAAACTCAATCCTGTTTCAAAATCGTATACTCTTTCTTCACCGTATAAGGTACGGTATCGACCTTCAACCACAGCAAAGAATTCTACAAACCGTAGAAGGTGACAATTTTTAAGAAAATTCGTATTTTCCAGAATCAGAGGACACAACTTTAGGGCACGATGCTAGTTTTGTAAGTATGTAATAAATCGAATTGTATTCGGATTAAATTAAAATAAGAGTACAAGATCAAGTCACGGTTCCAAAGATTCGATAATAAATATGGTCATTAGCCGAATTGAAAGCATCAAATTATATTGATCGATATTCGTAAGTAAAATAAGATACATATTATTCTATCATTCGTAATCACCTCAAATTCAAGAAGATTTTACTGATATGTAAAAGTGGACATCGAAATTAACTGTAGGTACCGTTATATTAAATATGAAGATATAGTCACTTTGAAATCATAGAGATGCTTTTTGAGATATATCTCTATTCCTATATTCTTCGAACGGCTTCTGCTGTCATTTCCTGTATATCTCAATACATTTATTGATATTTTCACAAAGACCATTAAAGATGTGTCTAGTGCTACCAAGGTCCACTCAAAGTTATTGAGGTGATAGCATAATTCTCATGAAGTCACTTAAAAGTTCATGAGAGATGAAGTTAATGAATTAAGATGAAGTTCAAAATTCAAACGGTAAGATTCCGCTTGAAGGTCAAGAAAGTAAATTTTCTCAGTTCATAAATCAAAATACAACATACAATTAAAATAAAATTTTGCAGTACAACATTACAAAATAGAGCAAAAGTAATTTGATGAAAAGAATTACAGTTACTGAGAAGATATCTGAATATCTTCTCCATATTCATAAACTTCTTCATGGAACTTCTTTGTTCTTTCTTGTATCTCCTGGATTATGAAAATGATTTAATTTATATTCTTCTAATATCTCAGCATTTATTAGAAGAATATAAATAAATTATCTTATGAGAGAATTAAAGAAAATAGTTCTACAGTTCAACTCATGGGACTTTTAAGTGACTTCATGAGAATCATGCTATCATCTCATTAACTTTGAGTGCATCTTGGTAGCACTAGACAAATCTTTGATGTTCTTTGTGAAAATATCAATATAGGTAGAGAGATATATAGGAAATGAGAGCATTCAGTCAAATATAAATTTTAAAACATGTAGTTTTGAGTAGTAAGTGACTCTCATGGAGTTTTAAGTTCATGAGAGATGAAGTTTGAATTTTGGAACTTCATCTTAATTCATTAACTTCATCTCTCATGAACTTCATTTTCATTTTAAAATTTATATTTGACTGAATAAATTAATTTATTCAAATGTAATTTTCATTTTGATTGATTTTAATGTTATCTCAGTTCAACTCAGTGCATCGTGATGCATCCACCACATCTATAGTCTATTAGCTCATGTATCCTAGATTAGCTTACGCTAATATACAAAATAAGAAATCTCTAAATAACGATGATAAAAAAAAGAGACGCACGAACTTGTAATAAAAAAACACATCATAAAACAATGATTAGAAGTTTATAATTATAACAAATTCACATATTCACAATGACGATCATACATTACACAACCTCGAGACTGGGTACGTTTGAGCCGAGGATTTGACGCTATAGTACACTTGAAATGTAGTACTTAGATTATCTCCAAGTCCTTGCATAGTGAACTTTCAGTTTTAAAATTTCAATTGTTCACTTAAATTTCAATTGTTCACTCTTTTAAACTTAAATTTTTGCATAGCTCTTGAGACTTGCACTTATTGGCCAATATCTACATTTTTTATAACTCTATGTACCCTTCAATTTCCGTCTTGATTTCTAATCTACACGCTTTTTAATCCTTTAAAAATGTATTTTTCTTGTATCTCATGCCATAACAGAAAAAGAAAGAAAAGTGTAAGGCATAGTCTACAAGTTTCTCCTCATACCATCCTCTTTACTATCCATATTACGAATGATCAATCACATGTGGTCTTCTTTTCCACTCTATCAAGTTTCCATTAAGCTAAACAAAGTTAACCAATTTCACTTTTCACTTGTCTCTCCTGAATAGAAGTATGAGAGCCATTCCAGCCACTCTCTAGTACTACATGATTATAATACTAAATCAACTTTTATTACAAGTATTCTCAAAGGCCTTCTATAATTACCTTTCATTTTAAACGTAGAAAACTAGAAAACCTATTTTCAATACATAAAAAAAATCATGCTCATTCTAATTATCAAATGTATAAATCTATTTTTATGAACTTTTTTTATTTATAAACAATCAGAAATATGAACAATGGCAAGCAAGAACTCCTTTCAGGTACAATAATTATATGAGTTTCAAATTGAGATGCACTTGTTTGTCAATTATGTACTTAAAATGATGAAATTATATAGATTTTATTGTAATATATAATAGTTCAACATAGCTCGTTTACTCCCTTGTTGCAGTTCCACCTTTCCATTTCCTCCAGTATAGACAAGAATTTGATTGTATTTATTCACCTAGGAAATACCAAGACATCCACATGTACACATAAAATGTTCTTTTATTTTGTAGCTCATAAGTTTAGATAAAGGTCTACCTATCGCCGGTATTTCTGAGTTACAATTATGTCAAGACTGTTATATATTTCGTAAAATATACTGGTAGGTCTTATAAGATAACCCATTGAGATAAGTAAGACTTTGAAATTCAGTCAACATTTACAAGATTTTAATTTCTACCCATCTCATTATAATAGTCTCTTCACAAATCAAACTTCAGGGAGAAAAAGAACTCTGGCATCCGTTCTTCATCTTTTAAAGTCATATGACGTCACTTAAACATTCCTAAATATACTTAGGTTCCAGCTGTTATCCATTGAAATTTTGGGATATTTTCATTGCAATGAAATCATACTATTTGTTCACAGGTGATGAAAAGGAACTTGTTTACTATACTTCAACTTACCTCATGCACTATCAAAGCATAAGACGCATGAAATGTGTATATGCTACATCGCTGAAAGAAATTTTGCTTGACATAATCAAACCAAGTTGCCGTTTTAAATAAGCCTCATCAGAAGTAAAGATAAAAGGAGGAACAACGCATTGTGATTGCTGCACATGAGTCTTATCAAATAGCATATTTATTTTTGAATGAAGACAAAGAGAAAATGAATGTAGAAGGTGATAAAATTTGAAGTCAAGAGACGTTTAGGAAGTGAATTCAAACAAAATGGAAGGATGTTCTTGGACTTGCAAGAGGGGTGTATTCTTCTATTAAAAGTCTGATCATATAAGTGAGTTCATCGCATATTTAATTCTGCAGAAAACTCATAATTATCATAAAAGCATTCATAAATTCAACTTGATGAACTCCTATTTGCTAAAAGAACTATTTTCAAACTTAAACTATTTCAAACTTTTTCATGAGTCAAATGAAAGATAATTAAGTGAAGACATTAGGGTAGCCATCCGTTAAAAAACAATTGAGCGACACACTCTCTAGATCTATAGAGATGAGATTCTATTGCGATCAAATGGATCTATTCATTTTGTCGGTATATTAGACTTAAGGGTATCATTTTCACTTTTATATTTTGTAGAATATTTTAGATGTGTGTCTAGTGCTCCAAATTTATAAGAGAACAATCACAATAAGCAATGCTTCTTCGCTTGCTCGCCTTAAGAATATCATTTTCACTTTGTAGTATATTTTAGACAAATGTGTGTCTTTTTGCTCTAAGAGAGTATTGGCTAGTACAATTCACAAGAGAACAATCATACTATACAATGTTTCTTCAGTTGCTCCAATAGTTTGTCTACTTTACTACTTGGATAGCTAAGATATTTCAGATGTAATAGGACAGATTTCTCATATCAATACTATTGGAGCCTAGCCCCATTTTATCTCCTTTTGTCTCTCCCATGTAAGGCTTGATGGTCTTCCCATCCTTCATGTGTTCTATACGGTCTCTTTTCCCCACTATCACCAAAAGCATTGCTCCTTTTCAATGCACCCACATTTACTTGTTTCTTCCCCTTGTATCGCTCGGTTGACTTCTCCCATACCCTTAACCTGTCTTGACGTTTCGAGGCGTTGACGAAACATCGAATTTCTGCCTATATGTTCTTTCGTTTCAACTTTCGCTTGAAATGAGAACCTGAAGGTTGTTCCAGTTTATACAGTTGTGTAGTTTTTCAAACATATAGCACTTACTTTTTCATGGGACATTTTGAATCTGCTTTGTTTGTTATTGGATGGTTGCGCACATTTTAATTAAAGGCCAGTAAGTACTTGTTTGTCTTTGATTCCTTACTCCAGTGTTGTATGCCTTCTGCATCTCTTGGGGATGAAAACTCATCTCGGTATTGCCTGACTTTGTGACCACGATGCGAATCTGTAGTAGAGCAGATCGTTAGGCCCTGTTATACTGTTTATTTCGATGTCATGCTTTGTTTGTCATTGATTTGCCATGTAAACAAGAGTGTGGACAAATTTTTGATCGGCGAGGTAAAAATGCCCAGAGTCTGCATTTTTTGTCGATTGGTAATACATTTTGTTCGGAAAATAAATTCTACCTTACGCCATACAATACTTGAGAGATGATCTCGTTTGCGTCAATGTATCACTCGTGGTCGCTGCTCCACGGAAGAATTCAAACGCTATAAGTTTTGAGCGTTACATGACTAAGACAATGGAGATCGAATGAGATGTATCATATGCTCATCAATAACATCGATGGGTCAGTTGATCTCTAAATTGCTGGTAGACTGAAACAATAAAAGTAGGAGCGGCTATTGCCACCCATGTCAGGCCAAGGGTGGACAAATGGCAAAAGGCAACACAAAACCAGAGCCGCGCAGGGGGGAGGCAGGGGGGCCATGTCGTCTTGCCCTTGCCATGGGTGGCATGAGCAATTCCCTAGAAGTAGATTCAACCCCATCGTAAGGAACCGTCGGGCAAACATCAAACATGCTACTTTCAGGGTTCCTGCAACTAGGTTGCATTCTAAACGCAGTTCATGTTTTCATAGTGCTCTGTGCGTTACAGATCTTGAAAATGTTGAGAAGATGATGGTTGAAATGCTTACTGTCCGCTCAGACCTTGTGGGTAACTTTGGATCCTCCAAGATCCGATGGGCTTGACGAAACCTCTCGTAATGGAATTGCAGAAATAATGACCTTGACTAGGTCTCCGCTAAATATGGTCAACAGGAAGTAAAAAACCCAAATTTTCAGTGTTGGGATTTCGGAGGAGGTTGACAATGCACCCGAAACAAAAATAGCAACTGCGCTTTGGAAACCGTGTCTTATTCCTTATCTAAGATTTGAAACACACTACACGAAATGGCCACAGTATCTAAGGAACCATCTCTATCACACCACCATGCACGAGAATTGCCTGCCCCATTCCCATGCATCCGATTTTATTCTCGAATTTGGGTCGGTGGTTTGCACTTCACCACAGAGAAAAACATGGTTGGCGCCTGCTATGAGAACGGAGAACGTTTTGAATCCACCACGTGGATCACATGGTCCACGTCCAAGCATGCGCCAAATGTTCTCTTATTCCAAACGGCATTTTCCCGAGACCAGCTCTACCAACTAGTTCAGCTTGCGCTCAGTTTGATATTTGAGAAATGGGACAGAAGCCCTTCGAAGAACTCAGTTTGATATTTGAGAAATGGGATAGAAGCCCTTCGAAGAACGGGGGATCCAGATCCGACTAAGTATGGAACGGTGAATGTGCATATGAAGTGCTTGTGAAATGCAAGCATGAACGTGCGCAAATCGAAATCAATTGCATATAAGGAAATTGAATTGAACTCGATCTAACTTTACGAAGATTAGAAGTAAAGACGTAATTGGTACATTTTATAAGTAGCACCCACAGTGAACTAGGATATTGCATGTACTAACAACCTAGAGACAACAGATTAAGCATCTGAAATTGAAATCCGGGGACGACAGAGAAATCAATCAAACAGAGAAACATCAAGAGCAAAAGACAGAGCTTTAGTTGAGGATGGGCGTAGTGGGAGAGGAGCCGATGGTGTCTTGGCTGTGACGGAGCGAAGCGTGAGAAGACTGTGTGGTAGGAAAGAGCAGAAGCCGTTCGAGGAACGTGAGAGGACTGGATACGGGGAAATGAGAGCAGAAGCCAATAGTGCATATGGCAGCATGCGCTATGAACGTACCGAGTCCTAAAATACTTAACATTGAAGTAAGCAGACAGGCGGTCATAGTAGGTCCTCACGACTTCATCACTGCCTAACGCAGTGCTGAAGTAGCTTGGCGAATGCCAGTACCCCTCGTACCGAGATTCTGTTCAAAAGCTCATGAGTGCTAAGGCAAATGATGATATGAACGATGCAAACAGTGCTGGCCCACGCCCCTAGAGAATATCAACTACGCTCGTGCAACACTTACTGTGGAAATAGCCTTGAATTTTTGAGCAAACTGCTGAATCAATATATACATCCGTGCATGCTTAACCGGCAGCAACTAAAGACAATATAAACAGCAATTTCTGTCCTATATTGTGTACCTTGTACATGCCGAGCAACTGTACATCCAAGGGCAAGCTTCTTCGACTCACTTCATCGAGTAATCAAGGCCCAATTTCTCAACTTATAAGCTACCTTCATACTACATCTGACCTGTTTATTTATTTCGCTAGAAAAACGAAACCACGAAGTCCACAAACTTTGCGACAAGACCTTCACTCGCGGCGCTAGAAGGCATCAAGGAAAGAAGAGAATGGGATAAGAGAAGAGAATTAGAGTACGCTCGAGATGAACACAACTAACCAACCTCCGATTCTGCACTAACTGTAGGTAGGCAGCGAGATAGAAACTGTGATCTATGTTAGTGAGCCTAAACACTCCAACAGAGTGATTACAAAATGATGCAGACACATATTCCATGCTCAAGACACCGGCATATATCACTTGGGGTATGTACAACTACCAACTTCATGGCAGATAAACTGATTCGAAGGGTATGGCAGAACGGCGAGCAACAGTAGTTGCCTGTAAACTTTGAAACCGTTCTCTGTACCTCCCCTACTCAGGTTAGGTGACACAACTGGGAAGGAATCCAGATGATTCAGGTTGTTGAACTCACCAGTCATCTTCACCTGATTCCGGATAATCTGTATCAGAGTAACAAAGGTTGCCAGTTACTAAGACAATCATACAGGCCAATAAGCTCTTAGGACGATTTACTGAAAGACTTTCTTCCATGGTACATTTCAGCAGTAGCTGTTAATTACAGATATTCAAGTAGGTTGATAAATGAGACTGAATTCTTTGAGTGAAAGAAATGTGTGTAACCTCTGTTAGCGAAGCGTTGCAGGACATCACATAATCCAATGTGGAAAGTCCTTTGACAAGTGGCACGTACAGCCTAATATACCTGAGCGTAATATACCCTCAGTAGGTTGAAGTTCAGAATTCTTTATATCCTAAGAGTCACTACACTGTAGTGTGTTCTGCCCATAACTTGCGGGAAAAATCAGCATTGTCACAACGAGCTGGTTAACGGAATAAGACTAAGAAAGAACGCCCTGGGTCACGTCCTAAGTACTACCAACTCTAATGTCAAGGAGACAACACGGTGACCTGGATCCAAGGAGAATACAGTCGCGCACACGTAACAGATGACAAAACAAACTTCAACATCGAGAATCACTTTATTCAGAAAGAATCAGCTGCTAAGGAGACTTTTTGTCCAACACCTGTCTACAATCTTTCCATGTCCACGCTCAATAGCCTCAAAATATGGACTTCAGGAGCCAGTGTTTTCTTTTGGGAACGGACGCGATATTTTTAGTTGCATCTGCTGATAGTAAAGAACAAGGAGATAAAGGTATCAATATATTGCACAAAGATAGCTACAACTCTACCAGGGAAAGTACTGGCACCTAAAGAAAGTATCATCCAGAATTTTCACAAGTCAATATTGTCGGCCAAGGACAGGAGATGCGAACTCACCTCCTTCCGGATAAATAGAATTGTAATGAATTTCGGCCCAGAAGCTTAAGTACAGTACTGCATAAGCCAACACCCCAACGTAAAACAAAGACCTTGCGTTAAGACAATACCACAGCACCGCGAACATCTCTATAGAAATCTGCAATGCCACTTCCAATCCTGGACTTCAAAGAAGAGCAAAGACTGCAACCATACCTCTTTTGGACATAACTTGCGTGGGCAGAATCTCGATGAAAGCTGTGTCCTTGAAAGATGTTATCAGGCATATTCTCACTCCGTACTGCATCAAAAAGATCGATAGAATTGAAGGAAGCTTCTTAAGGATCTTAGGCACGAGCAGCATCCATTACAATATATCAACTTGACGCTAACTTTCCAGGTAAAAAGGAAGAAATAGCTCATCCACGGTCAAGTGGAGAGAGTTTGAAAGGCACATTACATGGTCTGCAGCAGCTTGTAAAGTTACATGATCACCCCATTCACCACTCCTGCCAAACAATGTCTGGTGAGATTTAAAGCATCCCAGAGAGTGGAAGTTTGGCTACTTAAGCAGATATGAGGGCGACAGATCAAACAATTTCCAGTAGCCAGTAGTAAGAGAATCAAGAGAAGTTTAAGGAGAAAAATCTTTCCTTTTACATAGTTTGTTCAGGCAGCACACTTCAGCCATAATATATAAGACATCTAGGCTAACTTCATACAGCAAAGCCGGGATTTAACGTACTTCGCCATCTTCTTCAAGTACTCACTGTAGCTCATTGGTACATATCCGGAATATATGTCTGGCTGTCCTTTCAACTGGAAAAAGGAATACACAGTACAAATTCGCAAGAATTATTACCAAGATCAAATAGTGGCCAATTGAGGTGTAGTAGAGCACTCTCAAAACCATAGGAAGTGCGCCATAATAAAGCAATCAACCTTACGGTAGATGTCAGAACTTGAGCTTGATCAGTAAGATAATTTAACTTGAATCAGTTGTTGGCGATGCTACGTCCCTATCTCATTGCTACTCCTAATATTTACTCTATATACATATATAGCTTAGCTGGAGCTTGTATGTCTAAGAAGATGTTTGTGCAACTTACCTGAGATACGATGGTTTTCCTCACATACTTGTGATGTTCTGGTGTACAATAGAGCTGATCTGAGAGGGCCCGAAACTGAACAGTGCAACGTAACTGAGCAAAATGAGGGGCTCAGACAGGACAAAGACTCGCACAGTTGAGACACGTCCTCGGGATGCTATTCAGTGCAAAGATTTCTAGAACTCCAGGAATACACGAACAGCAGGCACAATTTGTTTTCTAGAGAAACCGTTTTTGACAGTGTTCTACGGGTAAGACACTGGAAGTAAAACGATGCCCATAAAACTGGCATCAAACTCAGTTTCGGATTTAGGCCATTGATCGCGACTTGAACTGCGTGATTCGCATCGTGTCATCAATGAGGAGTCAAAACCATATAATCATTCACAAGTCTCGGTTTCCTCCTGTTTCAAGGCTCCCACTATAAGGACAGAAGTGCGAAGTACAATTTTCCAGAGAAAAGGTATACTGAAAATTAACATGAGAAAAGACTGAAGGCAGGCAAATTGGCCAGGAAACAAACCTGACAATTCCCATCCCCTTGAATTTTTCGCTCATTTAGACCATATAAAACTAACCTGTTAAACGCCACACGTCAATGTTAATTCTACACGAACATTATTAGCCAAGCAATGAACAAAAGAAGTCAAAAATTCCACGGCTATAATAATAATTCCCATAACCATCTTATCTTTCAATTCAACTGGGCCTTGACCGTGGACCAAGTGTTCCAAGTCGTTTCAAGGATGTGCCCTCATAACAATACTCTCAGCTCATTTGCAGAACCCTTACACCCTCACCACACCCATTTCAATGCGTGTAGGCAATCTGATCACTACAGCATCTTTCAAACGGAGATCCAAATTCCAGAGTATGGAACTGACGAAGGTGAAAGATTCGACGAAGTAAAAGCTCCAACTGAAGTGACTCGAAGAGAGGCGCATGATCATGGTAAGCAGAGCAAATCCGGGTCAAAAACTCCGGAGAATATGCACTATCCCCAACCCCGGCAACCTAGAAAAGTATAGCTGGTACGTAATGCTACAGATTATTGCAAATATACTGTGACTTCAATATTCGACACTGTTGCTCAACTCCATTTTCTAGAAGAGTCGCACACTGCGACTCAAAAGGAAACCACACCTAATTGAAGCACAAATGAGGATCACCTTAAGTGGCGTTAAGTCTGGACCCTTGAAGTAAGTCAGTCGATAAAGACGACTGATTCCAGATTACAGAACATAAAGTGCCAAGGAAGTTGACTTTTATAAGTAGAGTCTGAGTATATCTCAACCAAGCTGGCCTGCTCGGTGATGTCATTGAATTCTCGACAGGTAGGGAAGTAGAAAGTAAGTGTGATAATTGGAAAGATACAGAACCACGAAATAGAATGGCACCTTTCAATAAGGCGCTGGTGATCCAAGGAAGCCGCATCTATTGTCGGAAAGTCTGTATTTATTCGTGGAACGTGCTGTGATAGTGGAAAACGTATACAAGCATTAAAATCTGCACTATCCTCAAAATTAACTTCCAGACCTCGAGTCAACAATCCAAGACAAATCCATACACGAAAGACACTCCCGTGATTTTTGTACACCGAAGGAACAAAGCAGAGGAAAAACAATTGAGGATAGCAAGACTCACACGAATGGAATCTAACTTGGTGAGACGTTTGGCAACTTCTTCATCAAACCGTTGTTCATCTTGGGAGAGAGCCAGAGCCAGGTTCAGGTTGAGTTCATCATCATCCCCGTGCTGATAAAGCTCATAGTCTGGACTTTTCGATCTCTCATAACGACCAGGACTTGAACCGGAAGCATGTGTCTGGGGTCCCATTGTACTCTCTTCTTCAAAACCTAAAGACTGGATCTGGTCTGATAAACCACTGGTTTGATTCACGCTCGGCGTTCCATGCCTTCGGTCTTCTCTCTCTTTTCCTGTAGATCCTGCACTACAACCTGTGTTGTCAGAGCCCCACTTGGCTGCGTCGTCAACAGAACCTGCACCGCTCTTCCCAGCTTCCTCTGCAGCAGCCAAGTTCAACTCTTCTTGTAGAGCGTGGGCTATAGCTTCATCATTCGTAACACTTTGACGAGGTCCAGCACGATTCATAGAATACGGTTCCACACCTCCATTTGCATTATTGTGATAGTTGTTGCTGGTGCTGCTTCCATATGTATCACTATTGTTGTGGGTATTGGTGCTGCTTTGAGTTGTCTGAGGAAAAAAACTGCCGCCACCATCAAGTAAATGGAGTCCCCATCGCACCAAGTCGTGATCAACTGCAACACGAGTGCTACTGTAAATTGACCATTCATTACTCTCATATAAATAACACACAACAATTACATAAACCCCATTCAAGAATTTATCAGCATACACTCAAAGATTAAATTAAGGTTCGAAGAGCAAGGGATACTCCGATGTTGAAGGAGGCATACCCAAGCTGGAATCATTGTAGGATAGTAATATGGGGTTCATGCACATACGTTAAGTACGCAGAAGATGGACCCAGACAAATTTTCAGGTACTTCTTTCTGAAGTTAAGGCCGTAACAAAATAACATCTGGAAGGAAGAACAACAAGTCTAGATTTGATCTCACGTTCCACATTGGAAAGACATGACAAGGCATACAACGGACCTTGTCATACAAACTAAAGTTCAGTAACTTTTCTGTCAGAAAACATTCCTCCAGACCCCCGTAGACGGAAAAGATTGATCATCATATTTACCAGATCAAAGGATATCAAAAAGGTTCACGTGCTCAACCTGATATTCCTTCATGCAGATAATGCTAATGATGAAATCTTGCTAACTATGACTCACTCTAGCACTGTTTTTCTCCGTCGGACACTTGAATGATGAAATCAGTATACTACGAAAGGCTTACTCACATTACGGAGAGGCCAAGAACACTATGAAATATAACAAGACTTTTGATGCATCCTCCGTAACTTCCCGCAAAAAGCATTAAATTTGAAATTCCACATTTCTCAATCTCACCACCTAACTGTATATCCACAACAGTAAAAAGGTATCCATCTCAAACACCACACCCCATTATTAGCAGCCACTTGAAAAATCATGTCAACTCTGTATGATGAAAACCACCACCATCCGGTCCATGTAGCATAAGCCTAGAAGAAAGGGGAGGACGGTATCTGTAAAAAATAGACTCTCCAAACAGGACGTATATTCGTGAAGTGCACAGAATTGTGAAGTCTCCTTGGCTTGAACTATTCGGATCCAAAATATCCTGAGACAGAAATTTCAAGTGAAAGAAAATCTTATGTGGATCTGATTAGCGACATGCTTGTAGCAAGCCGATAGTCTGAGTGGTAGGTACGCAAAACTATCATGTCATTCTATGAATAAAAGCACTGGGGCATAAAAGCACCAGCAGTCCTCTGTCATTGCTCCTCAAATTTTCGCCCAGATTTCTATAGAAGGACAATCAAGCTCAACTGAAGGTCACATCTTGACCGTAGCAATCGAATTGCGGACAAAGATAAAGAACTCCATTTGACGAGTCGCTGATGTCTGTAGACAGTTCCCCGCCAAGCATTTCAGGACATTGATAAGAAAGAACTAACTAGCTTGGCACGAGAGTATAGTGTAATGGTGTGGTCAAACCTTTGGCACGTAAGTTGTATAGATTAAACTACAAGGACTATACTATATTGTTCTTTATATGAACTACGAGTAACAGTGAACATTTTAAGGGAGAGATGACTAGTTGCTCCTAAACAGCAATGCCGATTGCATCTAACTGAAAACGGGAGAGCTTTATTCGGAACTTAAGATTTTCGGGACTGAGACAATAAGGAGCCAAGCTACTATGAGAGATCCTACGAACGACTGATTTAACCCAGCTTTAAGCAGACACGTGAGTCCTTTACTGGAAATTTACATTTTTCTGGACAAAGAATGTAAAGAGCCTGGATACTATAAAGGGCTATGACAAATGACTAATTCAAGGCCAGCCTTCGTCCCTTGTAAAACCATCCCCAATGGACGTGATTAACGAAAGTGTACCTTATGACATACGACAAATCATATGACAAAAGAAGAATCGAGCTTCTCCATGCTGCTTGCGCCAGAACGAAGAAAATTATGGCAGTCAGGAAGAACAAAACTCCTCCCTCATGGACGAACCACACACCCCATACTCGTGCAAGACTCGGGATACATCATGCTGAAGTGAACAACGAAATTGAAGAGTTTATTTTCGCCGAGAAAGGTAAATAGTTGAACGTTATAGGCAGTCATTGAGCACACTTTCGTTCAGAGTTGTTCCTTTTGTTGCTTCCTTGACAATCTCCCGAAGAAAATTTAACAGCATTGGGAAAATGTGCTCACGCGCCAACACAGACTGAAAGCCGAAGCGCAGCACGTATACAATTTCTCACGCAAGTGATACATTATGTTGGTGTGTAAGCCTGGATATAATGGTCTATAAACTAGAATACTTACAAGGGACTGAGTTCGTTGTTTGCATCGGAAATCACAGATGGCGATATATCAAAGCAAAAATTCCAAGACTTCTAAACCTCTTGTTGATTGAGCTTCCCACTGACGCAATTCCCAGCTCTATTCTTCGTTTCTGCACCACACTCTTAACCAAACATCCACCCACATCGGAGCCCTTCCTTGCAAGCTGCGCAAATTTCTTCACGCCGATGGAATCCACAACGGCAGCAAACCGTCCCTCTCACAAAGTCTGTCCTTCTCTACAGGCGGAGGATGCTAAAGCAGCCACTGCTTCGTTGGCCCAATTTCTCCACAAGAACAGACCCAGATATTTCCCTTTCTCGGCAAACAAGCCTCGTTGATCGTTCAGAACTCCAAATGTACGCTGAAGCGAAACAGGAGAAACTGTGGAGAGGAGTAGGAAACCGTACGGTGATTAATGACTCTATACTTTGTGGGGACGTTATACAGATTGCTCCAATAACATTCTTTCTCCCAGTTCCAGAAGCGTTCAATCACTAGAATCCAATATAGGACTTACCGCCAAAGCCAATTGCATTGTCAAGCAAGTCAAGCGTTCAACTTCCTGTTGGCTTGAACATAGAGATCCGTTATGAAACAGCGATCCAAACCTTAAGAGTTGTAAAGAAATGAAAGCTTGAACTAAAACGCAAGTATACCTCGGTGCAAAATAGTGTTCTCTGCACTGCTGGCCGGGGTTCACCTCCAATTCAGTCAAGTCCCTACAGTCCGATCCAGTTATTTTCTCTTGAGTCACTTATTACATCATGTTGCAAGACCAAAAGCATGACGATTAACGTGCCGTGCTGGGAAAGCGTCCAATTTACTTCCCCTTTCCCGATAACTACACTCTTGCTTCACCACCAAACAAAAATTTAGTTCATCTGTACCATGGACGGAAATTTTCTCTCACTCAAGAATCTCCTCAGAAGAATCCTCAAAAGCCCCACAATTTAATCCAGTAAGTTGTACAATGCCACTTCTGCACGCGGGCACGCGAACAAAGAGTTACTGTTGTCAACGTGCCACGCCTAATCAGCAATCAACCACACCAATTACTCCTTTCTTCACCTCCACATTAACATGACAACTCACAAACACCCGGCAGCAAAACATTCCTTCCATTAAGAACACCCTACACCACACTATAACGTACACCTCCGGGATCCAATCCACTACCTTCTCACTGTCAGATTTACCAAATCAAGTACAACTTCTTACCAGACCCGAAGTTTATGACTCCAATGCAAATCAGCTCTCGGTCCTACTCCACCACAAAAGATATCTTCCTTCACGTCCACACTAACGTCCTTAACAACCCTACAGCCCACTCTGTAACTTGAACAAGAGCTCTAAATGGAGAAGTGACCATCCTGATTCCAAATTCTTGTCTCAGAACGTACCGTGGCGGTAACCGACTCGTCGAGCGGATTGCGTAAACGACACCTCGGAGCAAGTCGATCGCTGATCATCACCAATCTGGCAAGCCGGGCCAATTCTCCACAGCAGCAGCGGATCGATGCTTTCATTTCTTTAGCAGTCCTCGTGCCACACACGCTGCGCTTTCCTTTCAATTTTCGGCCCTTCCTCAAGCTTCCTCTCGAAACACGTGAGCAGCCGGTGGAGTTCCTATGGAAACGGATCAGTAGACTCAGACCAGCCTTGGGCAGGGGGGTATCCGGAGAATTTCACCATTAACCAAGTCTATGACCGACCACACCCGGTTGAAAACTAGCTCCTGCTCCAAGCAACACGTGTAGATTTTGACCTAGCCTGAGCCACTCCTCGTGGGTTCAGGTTTTCTTGTAAAGGTATCGAGTTCTGTTATCCTACGTGGCATCCAACTGCCGACCTGTAGCGACTAGACACGCCTTTAGAGTCCCACCTGTCGTACTTCACTTGGTTAGTTCCGGCGTTCTGGTCCACCTATTCCCCAGGCTCGATGGGGCTTTCCCATCCTTCTTGTTATCTTATGTAAGTCGCGTGTTATTCTCCAAGCTGATTACATTTGCGTTTTACCTCCTGTCGCTTACTCGAACACTCGATGTCCCCGAGAGTTACCACGGTACGGCGATTCTACCGTCTGACCCACTCTGACAGTCTGACTCAAATTCTATCTGAAGGCTTGGGAGGATCCGTGACGTGGATCAGTGGATCACCACGCGCTAGTGTTCGTTTGCACTACTTGTTTCTTTCGAAATGTGGGACCATGTAAAATACTATGCTAGTTCGAGTTCACGGACTATATTCATATTGATATTTATATTGATTCTGATCGCTTACATATCGGACAAGTGATCCACAATTTCCTAATCTAAACAAAAGCCATGATGACGAAGAAAGAACAAAAAGATTTCAACTGACAAAGAACTCATCTGGTCGGGTGAATATAATAAAACGAGAAAATTATGCTCAATTTCCAACTGAAAGATAAGATTTTGAGAATTGTATGACTAGAGCTGAATTGTATCTTTATAGGTTGCTTCTATTATACCTCTTTATGAAGAGGTCGATTTAGTTCATTGACTTGGAGCAAAATTTAGACATAGACCGTTACAAAGACGCATTAAACAGTTGATCAGCTTACATATAATACAAACAATTGGTCAACTTACACATAACCCTTGTTAGCTTAGGACGAAATTCAACGATTATAAAACATTACGTATGATTATTACTTAAAACTGCCTTTCTTTATGATAATGATCCTCGTTTGTCCAAAATTGTGGAAGACTGTGTATTGTTGTTTGTTACAGTTGTTACTTTGTAGAACCTATCTCAACAGCATCGTAACCAATTTTGGAATCCGAGAAGTTATCATTGTTGTTATATCTAAATCTGTAAACATATTTATTTCTCCTATGCCAATGATGAGGTTTCATGGTCATATTTCATCATGAGTTTTGTTTAAGGTGATGGATTTGCATGAGAAGGTATATGTTTTGTGTTTATCTTTTTGACATAATCCCTGAATAGACAAAAAAGCATGAGCCTTCAATACTTCTTTCAAGCTACAAGATATAAAACAGGTTAGTTTATTTCCTAGTATCATAGCTGATAGTAACTGATAATACAATTGAAATACCGTCCTTCCCATCCTTCTTTTTCTTCACACGCGGTTGTGTTTTATTGTCATTGAAATACCGTTAAATCTTCCTAAATAATTCGTTATAAAGAGAAAATTGTTTATGAAGTAAATTCTTACTAAATTAACTAGTAGTCACTATTAGTGAGATGGTTTTATTAAGATTTCTTTTCTGTAACAACTAGAAGAGAGAAACGGGTGCTTTTAACCTCCTCTTGAGTTACTAAATCATTATTGTTAACCATAGGTAAATAGAAAATCAATGATTGAAATTAATAAAAAAAAATCTACGTAAGGGTCGAGTTTTATGAACGGGGACCTCTGCAAAAGTTCAAATTTTTAAACACAACTATTCATTATATGCTTACCCTAAAAGGAGAAAAACAGTCAGACAAACATTGTAATCTGGCAAAAATTCCTCTTCTACTAATTCCTTCCGCTTTAGATATTTATTTGGTACATCTGCTTTATAGTACTTATTTATTTATTATTTTCTCTCACACAACCTTTCTTGTTAAAACTGCTAGTCTCTCCCCCAGCCACTTCTTTTCCTCTTTTCCAGCAATTTCTTCCTCTCCTCTCGCTAAATACTTAAAGTTGTCCTATGCATACATGACAAAGTAAAATATTTTATTATTTTAAGACAAAATTGGGGGCTTAACTCCATTTTACCTCTTACGTTTTATCATTGTAAAGCTTGATGCGGTCTTCCCATCCTTCTTGTTATCCTATGCGGTCGCCTATTCTCTCTTTACGATTTTTTATTTGCTAGTAGTGTCTCTCCTGTTTATACCTGCCTGAATTCTTTTGTCATAAGAACACATCTAATACATAACAGAATATTATCCAGATTGGCAAGAGAGTTCTACTTACAACATCCTCTGGCTAACTTTGATTTGAAGTTTGAAATGTTATTTTCATGGCACGCAATCATTTCACTAATGTAATGATTGATACTCATTTTCGTGGTTACAAGTGGAGGGTTTCAATTGCTCATACACGCATGGAAGGTGCTCAAAAATATAGCATCATTATCCTTTTCTTATACCCAACTTTAGTATAGATATGTGTGTTTATTTATTTATTTATTTTAAGTAGTACAACAACCAGACAGGTCTGATTTCTGAATCGTGTCCTCAGTCCTCTCAATTACATGCAAGAGGAGTTTTGCATTGGAAGACTATCTGGAAAAGGGCTACCGCGTAGAAAACACGAAGGATGGGACTACTATCAGATTCACTACAATTTTGTGCTTTCTTAGCTCAAGAGAGCTTCTAGTCTACTTGACAAATCTGCCTTAGTCTTTGCACTCAAAGTCAAAACATAAAATAACTAGTTAAACTTAAGTTTAGGTGTGTGTAGCTACAACGCACTGATTTTTTTTCCTTTTTTAAACTTTATGGAAAGTATAACTTCGAACTATTTGGACAAGAAACTTAATGAAATAAGATTCGGAGATTGATGGTGGCTTTGGACATCTGCGCATATAATTATATAGTTTTGAGCTAAATTTGTTTCTATATAAAATAATACCCAATAACTATCATACAATCCACTACGGCTGTCATGTAATGCCGGGGCGGTCTTTTCAGATAAAATTACATATACTAATTGCAATGATGTTTGTGCAATGGATGCTCTTTTTCGTGGTCTAGCTTTGTCCCGGGAGAAAACAACGTAAGTTTGTCTCAAAGCTCGAGCATCACTACGACAATTTGAATAATTATCTTATAAGTAGAGAATAATGAGGAAAAGGCGATCGCGTAGAACACGAAGGAGGGAAAGATCATACGACAATATGAATAATTATCTTATAAGTAGGGAATAATAAGGAAAAGGCGATCGCGTACACGAAGGAGGGGAAGATCCATAAAGCAGTACAAGGGTGAGACAAAAAAAAGGTAAAATGGAACAAACTCCAATAGTATCGACGTGAGAAATATGCCTTATCGCACCAAGATATACTAGCTATGCAAGATATCCAAGATTAATACAAAAGTAGTATGTTTGCTTCATTTTCGCGTGAGCATCTCACGTTTTCTAAGAAAAGAACTCGTGCCTTCGTGCATTCAAGTCACGAAGCTACTTCGATGATCATGCCTCTTTAATCCTCGCGTGGATGAGTTCTGAAGGTCCACAACGAACGGCCAAAACTCTAATGGCGTACTACTACTCATGGGCGGCAAGGATCTATTTCTTTTCTAGGAGAAAAGACCGAAGGCCATAAGGAGAAGACCGAGAAGTCCAAAGGACACGATACTGAAGTTGACCGGCAGCATTTTGTCGACCGGGTACTGCCGGGTGTTGAGTTCCCAACGTCGAGGAGAGGTTTTGCGCGGCCTGTGGAGGGCAAGCGGGGAAACGGGGACCGAAAACATCGGTTTCAGTTTTTAATTCCTTCGTGGATTCATCGAAGTCGGACCGAAAACAGCGGTCTTACTTTTCTAAATCGTTCGTTCATTCATTCCTCAACCCAAAAGGGTTGAGGACCCAAATTTATACTAGAGTTACAGAATGAATGGAGTAATTGAACGACATTCACTCGACTGAAAGGAATATTTGTCAACTTTCAATCTTCAAGCAGTTTTGCTACCAAGGCATAAGATCAAGGTTTTGCTGAAGTTAGCCAGCAACTTTTATGAGCAAGACGTTGGGAGTGATCATAGAAAAGGTGTCAACGTGGATAAGTAGATGTTTACAGGTAAATTGAGTTGTGTATTTGGTTCACTTCTGTCAGTAGAGAATCTGGATATCTCAAAAGGAGAAATGAGGTTTGCTTACAGATCTTGTTACATTAGCTTATGATTTGGTACTAATTTGAGAAGAAACGCAAAACAAGCAGATTCACGTTCCATCTCCGACTTCGATTACTGGAGCATGTAGCTCGGTGAGTTCCATTCACCGATACAGTAATCTCTTTGCATTATCTACAAGAACTCACATCCGAGGTAACCATGATCAATAGCTCAATCAATTATAGATCTTTATCACATCTTCCAAGGGAGTAATTTTGAGATTCTTACCTTCTGCACTGTCGCTGGAGATTTGCTGCGCAGTTATTGTCACGTATCATTGACTCTTTCTGTGCAAAGGTGCAAGAAACAATGGAGCAGTTGGGTCAATCAGAGAGTCCAAGCTCGCAAGCTTTGAATGTTTCAGTCACTCAGTGATGAAGCTTTGCATGCTTCAAAGAATCACAGGTTCCAACACTGCGCGTTTTCTTGCATTGACGCTGTTTCGGTTTCACTTGCATCCGGGAAAGTTCTCACTACGCAAATGCTGCCGTGGGTAAATGTGCATTTCATTCGTGATAAGATGAGTGGGTTGCTTTATCATACTGGCAAACTGGAAGATATGAAGTCCATGTTCCCTTGGGCCAATACAGTATTGTACTAGCTGATTCTTCTTGTCTGACTGACATAGCTCTTCTTCTTACTAGCATCTCTGAAGTCTCCGCCATTAGAACAAGGAATTCTACCATAAATGAGAGTAAAATAGAGAATGCACACATTGTCCGAGTGAAGTTTTAGTTTAAATTCTAAAACTAATTATTTTATATGATACAATGATTCTTATCATATCATATAATATATTTATTTAATCTATTCTTATTTATTCCATAGTCTATTGGGTCAAAATGATGATCCTCTACTTGATGTTAATTCAATTTATGAATTTTATAGACCTCTAAAAATATGAAAAAGCATGGTGAAAACTACCTAGAAGTCTATAAAATGTGTTAGAACAAAGAAATCTGAGCTAAAATATATCTCTTACAAAGACACAAAGAATACCCTATCATCGATATTACATTAGTGGGCTAAACCCTCATACTACTTCTTATTCAACGAAAGTCAGGAGCTATGTTCAGTTCTCTGAGTGTCTGATGAGTTCGCGAGCACGTAGAGCCAAGTCCTTAAAAAATTGTATATCACACCAAGGAAAGCAAGACACACCTGTACTACATTCAAAGTTGTGTTTCGAATCAAAGGATCGACGCATCACACTAAAAGGTCCAAGATATATTTCGATCTAGTGGGAAACTATTCTATTTACATGAATTGGAATCAGACATTCAAGAAGAATGTCTGAGTTTGTCACGTCCATTTACTCGTACCGCTATATAGAAGATGAAGTTATTTTTACGTGCCAACTTGTTGGAACAACTCTTGACAATTGGGACATCAGTTGTTTGATATTGATTCTTATTCTGGAAAGGTACTCACGAAAATATCACATGTGGAGTAGTTTGAACACTTGAAACCTTTGAAGATCAACGTAATCATCTAGAAAAACCATAAGGGGAGTAAAGATAACCTTTTGGATGTTAAGCGGTGTCACAACGTAGAGATATTTGGGCAATTTCGTTCTCCATTTACGGTAGCAATAACGGACTTGACAACAACGGTGTTTGGGTCGGTTTTGTGGATTCCGCTGTGCTTATGCCCATTCATGGGATATCTTCGCAGATTTCTCCTATAAGAACTCACAAAAAGTTCCATAAGGTTCCTGTGTAGTATTCTTCATACTCTGCCGGGATTGTCAAAATTGGAATCAGAGCTAAAACCCCGTAGAACCAGGACTTTAACCCCTGCTGTCAACAAAACTTATGATACCTATTTAAGCTTACATGGTGATACTTATATACGAGATTCCATGATACAAGGAAGATAAGTACAGAGAAGAGCCAAAAAACATGACGACACACTGCGGGAAAAGAGGTCACGACAAAGAAGAACACCAGTTACGAACATGGAAGAGAATTTCTCAAGGCTCGTAGATGAACATGTCACCAAGAAGGTTGGTTTGGAGGTCAGACATAAGGTAATTATCATACGTTACAAAGGAAACACATGAAGGTCATGAGGGTCGAAAGTCGTTTCCGATTAGAACTGCGGGTGGCCACCTAGAGAAGCTGACTTCTGATAAGAAGGCTCAGGATTGGAGGAGCTTTAGGGAGGGTGGCCATGCAAAGCTATCAACGAGTAAACCAAACGTACCAAGTTAGAGAGGGATTCCCTGCATAAGTCAGAGGTAAGTCAACTTGCTATCTTTCTTCGGTAAAAGACCCTAAGTGCAGAATGAATGTGCATGCAGGTCCTGTAAAGCAGAAAAGATCTACAAGAATTCATGACGGCTGTAACTGTTAGGTCAGCTTTACAGCCAGCAATACCAACCAAATGTGAATCCTTTTCCACTTAAAACGACAATCACGTGAACACCACTCATCCATCAAGGTCAATGAGGTTCACAGGGTGTGTAGCGGGAGTCCGATACCAGCATCCCTTACTTGAGCAGATCGTTAACAGTTCTCGGTACGATGATCAGACTGCCAACCGCCTATCAAGCCAAACCGATGATTAGTCTGCCTACTCATGGCCTATTGACTCTCATGTCGAACCAGTGCTTATCGTAGCCTGCCTACTCTCGCGCTCACGTCAAACGCGCGGCTGCTTAGCTTCGGCAAAACTGCACCTTGTTAAGAGATGAGAAGTTGTGTACAACAGATGTCTATGAATGGTGACAGCGCCAGCGACACATATTATTGATTCCTACTATGCGTGCAACTGACACTTTCTCCTCATTCCAGTGATAAGTCGGGTTAGAACTTCTCCTCCGATATCAAATGTCTTTTAGTACCGAGTAGCACCTCTTCGTCAAAGTCTCGTGTTAGCTTGTTGCCTTTGCAAAATGCAATACTAAATCCGCCCAATCCGATTTGGAAGGCAAAGTGCGAGGGTGAGTGCAATAAGATACCTTTTATGTCCAGATTGAGTCCTCATCGTCGAAACACACAAGTAAAAGACCCGACAAGCATTGTCTAATTAATTGTTGGTGGGCGTATACACGACACCAAGAACCAACTTTAGCCCTGAGATCAAAATGGAATTGATTATAGTCCCAGAAGTCTGGGCAAGCAAGGACATGATTGACATGTCTATTTGAGCGACCTGTTGGCACTAATGGTAATATGACAATCAGCAGACATGCCATGGGTCCAGTCCACGCAGGAGAGTGAAAAAGAGCAGAGCCAGAAAACAGAGGCTATTCAAAGAGGAAAATCAATATCCAGTCATATAGAAAAACAGGCTCATGTGGTTCACAAAAGTACGAGATCAATACTCCACACATGGAGTTGCTTAACAAATCAGGGGGGAAAGACATTGCTGACGATCAGGTGCTTATGGTTGTGCTGAATCTTGCAACCCATAGCGACCACAAAAGTAATGTCTCGGGAGAATGCAACTTCTCATCTCACACTATGTCATACACTTAGCAGTATATGCTTTCACTGCATGAGTCACATCACCGGCACAGAAGAGCTGGATGGAAACAATGATGTGATAATTAAAAATAGAATATAATACAAGTCTCCTGTGACATCCCATCTACAACATCCGCAATCAGCCAGTTTTAACTCATTTTATCCTAAGTTGCAGTCCCGGCTCACCTATAGCCCCATGAAAAGAATCACCTTCCAACTGATACCTACGTCTAAATGCTCTGAAAACACATATAAGCCCCCATTGGGCAGGGTATAATCACCTGAGTAATCACTGCAGGCCTCATCAAGGCCAGGTTTCCCACATGTAGCCATCTTGTGACAAAAGAGTCACACATTGACGCACGCAATTCAGTCCAGGCCGTTTGAACATCGTGTCAGCTTTGGACTGAAAAGTTCACTACATAATGCAGGCAAGTCCGAGTGCCAGGCCAGGATGTCGACAGCCCTTCTGGTTTCCTAGTCTGTGGACTGCTTTTGCAACTGAACTTCATGTCAGTGACACTATGCGCTGCATGGTACAAGTCCTCCAGATAGTGCACAGTAAATCAATATTAGTGGAACCACCACAGTACATACAGAGTAGTTTCTGAACTTTTCAACAATGAACACAAAATCACAGGTATCCTGGGTTTCCAAACGGATTGTTTGTGAATTGAGGGGCAGGCGCTCCATAAGGAACCATCTGATTTGGGGGAGTGCCTGGAGGAAGACCTCCAGGGTACTGCTGTGGAACTGGGGCACCCCCGTATGGAGCACCGAAAGGATTGGGAGGCTGACCCCCCATCATATGTGGTTGCTGCATCATCATTTGCTGTTGCATCATGTTGGCCATCTGCACATTAGCCGGAGGCGCAACCCCCCTTGAAGCCATAAATGGATCTTGGGGCATTTGGGGGCCGACGTCGAATGGATTTGGTGCTGCACCAGCGGGAAGAGAGTTGTAGCTGTTTGGAGCTTGTCCGTACGAATTGGGACGTCTTGTCAGGGCATCGTCGTAAAGACTATCCAGTAGAAGTTTATCCAGTCCTCCAGCCTGTAACAAGTACAGGAACTTAGAATCAACAACTTATAGCATAGCTACTTACAACTCCGTCATTCGCAAGCACTGTACGCACTTCCAATTTTCTACCTCGAGGGCAGGGTACAAATACACATAGAATTGCGATAACTCAATATTAGAGGGAGGTCTAGAAGAAGTCATGCGAAGATATACCAATTTATGGTTAGGATCACTGGCTGTGGTAGTCCCGTTGCCAGTTGTTGGGGTAGTGACCAGGGCCAGTTCCCAACCTGTTGCACCACTAGAGAGATCCACGCCGCCATTGGCATTATGGGATTCCCCATTTGCGGAGGCACCTGAACAATATTACGTAGATAACTTGTTCATCTTTTCAAGCACCAATATGCTGCACTTTGCTCAGGTCCAAGCAATGCAAAAGGTTAATTAGAAACGGAGCCTTGGATCTAAGAGGTTCGTACCTTGCGGAACAATCGCTAGAGCCAAAGCATTTTGATCTTCAAGCTGACTCGCATCTGGAAGCATATCACCGAGACCCTGAGTTCCGAGTAACAACCCAGATTTTTGGTTAGTGTACATCTTCCTGATCATTCTTGGGCTTAGATCATTTCACTCTGACGCTTTTCCTCTCCCGTTTGAGTCTCTTCCTAGTCTTATTTTGTTCCATCTCTTCTCCCTTTTTATTGTTCTCCTCCGGCAGGCATCGCAGTTTGAGATCCAAGAGATCATCCTGAGACTTTTGAAGTACTTCCAATTCAGGCGAAAATATTTGATAGCACCTTTAGTAAAAAAAGGGAGATGATCCAGAGTCTATACAACCATGAGGGATATTACGTGGAAATACCAGAAGGTCAGTTTCCATTTGTGGTGGTGCAGGAGGAGGAGCAGGAGCTTCCTCTGGAGGTGGTGGGGCAGGTGCAGCTTTAGGTGATGCATCCTGATAATCAGGCTCATCCTTGTATTCAGGAGGAGAAGAAGGAGAAGCAGCGATGCGCAGACGACCTGGACCACCGCGGTCATCGTAATATTCCTGTGGAGCCAGACTCTTTAAGTTAGAAACCATTCATACCTCCAGTCACACGGTACCACAGTGTAACTGACACGTCTGAACTAGGGCTAATAACCTGGAACGACGAAATCTGCATAACGGTGAACCAAAGCACCATAACACGCCTCTGCAAAAGAATGATTGGAAGTACCCGTCAGAGTCCAACACTACCAGTCTTTCAGTCTTTGGTAATGCTTTTCAGTCTTTTTCAGTCAATCTTTCAGTCTTTTCAGG
Organism: Lunularia cruciata; assembly: GCA_948567375.1. Taxonomy (NCBI): domain Eukaryota; kingdom Viridiplantae; phylum Streptophyta; class Marchantiopsida; order Lunulariales; family Lunulariaceae; genus Lunularia; species Lunularia cruciata. Next base: position 71,507,867 of record OX419757.1, on the reverse strand, counting down.
CAGTGCTTTCAGTCTCCACCTTCATCCTACAAGCACTTCTCATCAAATGACAAGGAACAAAGAGTTCACCGTACAATTTCTTTGGGAACATTCGACACACGAGGTGCGTCCTTGACATACTGCTCCATGGTAGAAAGAAAAGACTGGGGAGGCTGCAGACAGTAGAACACATGTCAGAAGAGTGTTCTTGATTGACGGGAAAGTTTCTTCAAAGGGTAATTCCAAAGAACTCACTTACGCCAGCATGACAAAGTTCTACCTCGAATAATTTACAATGTTCGTACCCATGTTACAGAAATAATTTTACACATCACAAGATGAACTGAGTTTTGAGACGAGTCTATGTGGGGAGGAAGAGTCTACACGGACCTGTTCAAGCGCTGGAAATTGAAAGTTCCGAGCGAAGTCAAGACTTTTGCAAACCTCATAAAACTCAGAAAGTCTCTCAGCCTGCAGACATACACCGAGTACAGTGGAACTGTTTTAGTACTGGAGCAACGACGTTGCGATGATGCTCTTGTTAACCTTGTGGTAAAGGAGGTACACATATGAATGTTATATAAGGTAACTCATCAAGTTGCACGGATTGCAGTGAGGGCAAGAAAAGCTAAAAAACCATGTACTCCGCAAGCTATGCATTTCAAAGAACCGTATGAAGGTTTTGATGTTGAAAGGTGCAAATGCTAGTTGTACTGTGGTAGTTTATTCTATAGCAGGAATCTTGAGTATTGCTCTTCTTACCTGCTGTCCAGCTTTTTTGTATATGTCCAGAGCTTTCACCGCATCATGTCGCTGCATCTCGAAGAACTGCAGCCCAAAGGGTACACATCAGATATGTCCTCCATCATTCACCGTGTCCAGGAGCATATCCAGATTAGCAACGCATAATGCACAACACAAATACAACGCAAGGTTACGTCAAAAGCATTACCTTATCCACCAAGTTGATGATTCCATCATTTATTGCGCGGTACAACTTGAAGCTCTCCTTCAAGACCTGGAAAAAATTGTCTATACAGGTCATGCTCTAATTGCAGAAAGTAGTTAAAGTGAAACAAGAGGGATGTGACCTCCAACTTCAACTTTCAGCATATCATGACATTCTAAACTGATAGTGATTAAATCATGACACAATAAATCGCTTTATGTAACAAGCTCTGAAACCCTTCGAACTTGTCATCAATTTGAATTGAAAGGGGTCCTTACGCCGCACTTACCAGGCCTAAAGCAGCCTGGATGCAGTAGTTGCTAACAGCTGCTCCTTCCGGCTGTAACAATAGTACAGAATCGACTGAAAGATTACTTCCTGGATTCCATTGAGGACATCGCAACAAACGTACAACTATCCAGAGCTAAAACAGCCCTAAAGAAAAAACTCTTAAGAAATGTAACGCAAAAACAGCACCGTACCTGGCATCCCATGAGGCGATGCAAAAGTTGCTGTAAGGCGGGTAGCCGCTCCAAAAGCTCTGGAGTGTCCAACTCCCTCGTCTTGCTGTGACCCTGCCATGATCAAGAAGAAAGTTTAGCAAATCACCCAGCGTCCCCGGAATATTACGGCGCGCCAATTTCCAGATCCTTGGAAACAAACGAGACACCATCTCCGCAATTTAAGTTGTTGACTTACCTCTGGGCGTTCATTTTCCACATCGTACGTCAGGACACGGAAACTTTCAAGCCGCTCCTCCAGAAAAAGTGCGTAAGTCCGCACCCAGGCTGAATAATCCCAAGCTGAACAAGTTACAGTGACAAGGAGTCAGCATCCAGGTTCATAACTAAGGGGTAGCCCCAGCCGAATGCAAAAGGGGCTCACAAGACTTCAGGGCGGTGGAAATTTCGTTACCATTTGGACTCGAGTCGTCCTTGAAGTTAGATAAATTCAGAATGTGACCCCTATTTCGAGAGTATTGAATAAGTTCCTCGCGAAAAGTTGGATCTCCGTCCCTTAGCGTTCGATGAATTACCATCATAGCCTTCAATGCTACCTGCCAGATCCAGTTCGTCCATTACATGGATAGTGTTAGAGAGGGGAGGAGGCAACATACATGACAAAAATCCTCCATTGAATTACTCTAGCATCTCCTTTCCCAATGAAACTCACAAGAACGCAAGTTTCTCTAAATCTTGAAAAGATGCCCGCAGGCCATATATGTAAAGTGATGAGGTGCAATAGTATGCTGGCCATTCATACTGGAGATCCGCTTTAAAAGTTTTATCTCCACCGAATCCAGTGCACTAACTACTGCAAGATTAGTAGAACTGAAGCGGAAGTGGTTTCAAGTACGCTTCGAGTGGAATTTCGGGGCTTTGCTGAATCACGCCAGTCAGATGCTAGTATTTAATTCTCGATTCAGCAAGGACCAGAAACTTTGATCATCGTAGTCATGGAGTTCATGTACTTCGGAGAGAAAGCTAACTTACAGTCCAATTATGGGTTTTTGCTATTCGCCTGGCGAGAGCGTGTATGCAATATGCGACATCGGCTCGAGGCCTTGAAACGGATGTCGCCGCAAATATAGCTGTAAAATAACCATAGAGAATTCCACAGCCAGATTAGAGATTGATTCGCGGACAAAGGACTGCATTCAAATCTCGGCACTTAGGGTCTGCTTGTGAGGCAAGACACATGTAACTGCCATGAACCTTTGTATGTGGTAGCCAGCAGAACCTTGATTCATAATTCAGAAGAGAATAGCACTTGACACTATTTCTGCATCACCTCTCAGGGACGAAGCTATAAGAATAATTGACTATTGGGTCCTACGATACCTTTACGGCCAATGCATGCGGTAAGTAAAGAAATCAGAAAACCTCTGGGAAACATAACCGAGATGCATTCACATGTTGGTTAGATCATGAAGACAATACTCACTTCGGACATGCTTCTCTTTCGGAGGACATTCCACATGATTTGTTGCCTTGACGACGGCAATGTCCAAATCCTGCCAAATTCGCAAATTGTATTTGATCAAATTCCCTCACACCTAATAGATTATCGACTCTAACCCACTTTCCACCAGAGATCCCGTCCCTTCAATATTTCCCTTCTCTGGATTACCAGCACAGCTCACTTTACCTAGATCGACCAACATTTTAACTCTCGAGGGCATCTCTATGACAATCTCAGATCCGGGCATCTAGAAACCCCCTTGCCTCAAGAAAACGAACCGACTGATTTGCAAGTCGAGAACCAAACACCGAGCCATCTATTAGCTGCAAGTCACCAAAAACCCTAAGGTGTGACACAATACCGCACCTTGTAGTCGCTGTTAACTTTCGCCAATCCGACCTTGGTCGAATCCTTTATCGCGCCGAGCGCTTTCCTGATGCTCTGCTGCGTTGATCCCCCTGCCATCCCTACCTACTGATGACGCACTCAAAATTACTCAACCACTACCCCCTCAAAACTTTTTTCCCGAGTTTTCTGCTCCGCCCGGTCCGAGATCCGTCCGGGATCAGCACCCCTGTCCTCGCATCTCTACGGCTCCACCCCCATCGTCATGGAAACCCTAAAACTATAGTCCCGCTTCCTGATCTCGTCGATCCACTCTCCACACACTCTTCCCCTGCAATGTGTGTCCGTCCTCTTCCCTCAAAACCACCGCCACCTCGTATCGATCGATCTGCAAGTGGTAACCACAACAACAACGTACTACGAAGAAAAAAAGAGCACTCTCCTCTCTCCCTCCCTCGCTCGCTCGCTCGCTCTCTTCCAGAGCACCAGAGGATCTCTTCACAGATGCCACCACAAGACACCAGACAGAGAAGTGCTCAGAGCACAGCCCCAGACTGGTACGTTCCTCCTTCGAGGAGAGGAGAGAGTCCAACGAGAAGCGAGCAAGACGAGCACTACTACTACAAAATCGGGCTTCCTTCTTTCCTTCCTCCCTTCCTTCATTCCTGGTCAGGCCAGGGCAGCGCAGGTCTAGTACCTCGATCACCGGGTCCTTCCTTTCCGTCCCTTGCCTTTCGTCCCTTGGTCCACACAAAGAGGGAAAGGAGCGCTAGAGAGAAGGGGGTTGGGGGAGTTGTGGGGGTGGCGGCCGGGTCCGGGCCGGACCTCCCAGCGTCCCTTTGCTCGGTCATCTCCAGCACATTGAACTCCCACGTGGCAGACTTCTCTTGGACGGCTTGAACTCTACCCAATTGCACGCAAGCCGATTCATATCCGCTCAGCCTCGGAATAGCCGAACCGGAGAGGGTTAGAAATGGAGTACGCGCGTGTGATTGTGTGGGGAGGTGTATGCCAAACCGTGCATGGAAGCGAGCGTGCAGGCGGGCGTACCTCATTCCACCAGGTCAACTATACCCACTCCCCTCCCAGGTTTGGTAACCTTCTCAATTATATACCTCCCAACTCTTCCCCTCTCCACCGGCCCAGGGTTTCCTCCACCCAGTCACCCGGTCCACCTCCACCCTCTAGCCGTCATGCTGGGAACTCTCTGGACCTTCTTCATGTTAGCGAAGAATGTCTCCTCCCGTGTGTGAAAAACCGAAAAGTCAATGCCTGGTGAAAGATATCTCCTCTATGTACCGGTGGAGACTTCTTTCAATAACCGGTCTTCACCGGTACGGGGAATTCTTCAGGGGAGAAATTGTACCACGAGTAGCACTGCAATGTTGGATCATACAATCCTCAATAATGCACCACATCTCCTGACCAGTCGGGTTGTCCTTCGGTCCTCCAGCTAATGCCGAGGATATGCTCGTTGCTACATCTAGCCCTTGTTTTGGGGCCAACTAACTTAATGGGAAAGGGCCAGAATTTTGTCGTTTTCCTATCAGGTTAATCTAGTGGAAAGCCTTCCTACTGTAGGGCCTACAAGATTTGTTGCAGATACCGCGCAGGGGTATTCTGCGCACTCGGTATCGCAATTATATTGAGCTTAACGAAGCCTAATTTCCAACAATGTGGACACTTGCACAATTGAGTAAAAATGTGGACACTTGCACAATACGGTGAGCACTTATTTCACACAGCAAAATAAGTGCAAACTAGAAGTCATTATTCCCAAAGTTTCTTTCTAGTTCAGAGTATTATGATAACTTATTATTCATCTATATTGGAAAGCAAAACTTTGTATTATGGACAAACCCTTTTCAAGTGTGTTTGCCATGTTAGAAATTTAATGATATGTTTACCTGTTTTGTGCGAATACCACTATGTATCCTAGTATAGCGGCTACAATCCTTTCTTAGGTTTCTCCTCAATAGCCTGAACAAGATAATAGTACATTCTTTTATATAAAGATGGTGTTGGGTCCTTTTATTTTTGCTTCGTGGTGACATGAACGAAGTTGGACAAAGCTCTCTAACTCATATTATACCAACGCATCTGGAAGCTTCTCTCACGTTTCATTCGCCCCTTCCCCTGCGATAATATATAAAATACTCACAAACATTCCTCAATTTCAAAAACTCTACATTAATGAACTAACACAAAATTTTACTGTACCCACATGACTGATGTATAAAGACACTCGAAATCTTCATTATCCCCACAAAAGTTTTTTCTATCAAACCCAACCGTTGAATTCTCGAGAAAGTTCTCCAGTGACAAAAGAAAATTTGACTATGGTAGACCAGCCTTCTGGGTACCCAATCTGCGCATCGAAATGCTATAATATCTTATCTCCTGCATGCAATAATGAGCTGGGCTCGATCTGAAGGAATTCAAGGAACTTCCCGCGACGGTCACGGGCAGTGATCGCGACATCTTCGTCTGTATACCCGGAAACGAGAAAACGAGGTTTACTACCCCCGAGCCTAAACCAGACCTCCATATACGTACAGTGACGCATGGGAGGCGGTATATTCCAAGAATCCCGAATAGTACATCTGATACCAAGTTTGTGGTGCACGCGACGGTCTTCTCTGTCATGCCAGTAGGAAAATGTTGCACCCTGTCTTATTGCGACGACCTTCACAGCAATCTTGTGAGCCCGACACGCGAAAAGGTCCCGAAAATAGAGCGAAAAAGCCGCCCTCTAGCTGATCCCGGGAGCTCCCTTAGAGGGTTACTGTACTCTGGTTTATTACCGGGAGTAAACTTTCTACTTGACATATTTAATCTTTGCGGTTTAGGTTATTCATCTGTTGAGGGTCCTCATGTAAATTTCAATAAACCTTATAAAATTTACATTTAAAAAGTTCTCCTTTATGCTAATCTTATGAGTACATCCAGTTTAAGTACTTCAGTTCTCCTTCTAAGTCTAAGTTTTAACCTATCTTGGGTTACTTAATCCAGCAGGAGCACGATCTACCCAGCTTTTGGTCTCAGTGTAGAGTAAAGAACCTACATCTACCTTTGTCATCTAAGTCCTTGACATCCTCACTATGGGAACACAAGGTTACTTGTGGAAACGAAGGACAGACAAGGCAAATAGCCACGAAAGAAGACACTCCCCTTTACTAGCCTACTGCCAAGGCAAATGCACAGCATGCCCTTGAGAGCACAAGGGGACAATTGTGTCGAATGAAATCTCTCGTCCTTCAGATCCATCAATCTAAAAAACCTGTTGTGAGAATCATGAACGACACTGTCTTTTAGTTCCAAGTGATTTGTTTATTGAACACTACAGCTAGCTAATAGGCTGGAATAAAATGGAGACAGATAACGGAAAAGAAAGGCAGCATCTTGAGTGTGCTCTCCAGCTGGAAGTTGTTCCCTTTAAGCCACTTTTCCTATGTATGAGACTTCGAGTTCCTTTGAACTTGCTCTCTCAGCAAAGTGTTTATCCATTGACTATTGAGTTCCACGAGTTAAAGTTCACTCAGTATCGTTTTATATCACATGGTCTGGTCTGACCTGATCAGTGAATGTGTCATGCAGTGTGGTGTACTGGATGTCGAGGTTGTACATATTACTTATGGATCTCAACACCTGCAAACTTTCATAACTAGGTACAGTTTATGCCTACTCTAAGAGGAATTGTTTGGCGAGATTCCTCATTTTACCATATATAGTGTTTGATCTCAATCTGCTGTTGTCTTCACGCTATGATCGAAATCTAGTTGGTGCAGTATTATTCTAATTCTTGTATCAATTGATATGTATCCACGCAAGTTAGTAATGCCCATGTTGATGACAACCAGGAATCTAAGCTCTCCTATCTGGTTCTTGAGGTTGCAAGTGGAGGTAAAGTTTGGATCGTGTTCAATACTATTGTAACGACTACGAGATGATGTCAGGCGACGACGTCCATACTGTTGGAGATCTTTAGTTCATGGTCTTTAGCCTTGGGCCTTCTGCATCCATTCAATGCTCCTCATGAGCATCCTTAAGTAAGGCTGGACAGCATTGCATTTGTTGTACATATTATTTTAATTCTTTTCTGAAAAAACCTCTTAAAGTTCATTTAGAGGTAATATTTCTTGCCAAACTTTCCCAACTCTCCCAAACTTGTTGAAGTCTTGATTGCAAAGGACTGAATGCCTCTATTCTGCTAATCCTGTTTACAGAATATTGGAAAACCATTACGGTGTTTGTCTGCTTTGATACAGTTAACAAACCTGTTGTCTTGCGGGATCCCACTATCAGGCATACGGGGAGGGTGGTTCAGTATACCCTTGATTCCGGTTTAATCACAAAATTCGTGCGTAGGTAATTGATTCAAGGATTAAGATCCAGATTTGATACAAACATACACCATTATGAAATTAGGATTTTATTAAAAGAGCTTTTACAGGAAGGAGATGGAAGAGAGGAAGCAAGAGATGCAGTGAATGGATTTGGAAAGTCATCAAATTGTAGTCCATGGGAGCTTACTTTCAAAGTCATAGAGTAAATCGTAACTAACTTTGAAGGATCAGATACTTAGAGTCAATTGGGCGAGACCAATTTGATGGGGAGGCAGAAGTTGGTTCTGTTGGTTGGAGGAGACATCGGGAGTGCGTCCAGCCAATGGAAGACGAGAGGAAGAAGTTCCTAAGAATCACCGAGAGAGCAAGAGCGGTGTCCAACAAATTTTCATCGACTCATTCGCTTACGACAATGCTTGACTCGGCTGAGTATCTCATCAACTTTTCTTGGTCAAGCTTCCCGCTCCCCAAGGCCACAACAAGATGCCGAAAGGTCGGAAGACTCAGATGGTTTTAAGCTCTGGCTTTAAAGATTTGGGTGCTTCCGGTTGGGTGTTTATGCACCTGAACGCCTCCAGTATACTTCACGGTAAGCTGTGGTCGTCCCTGGGCTTGCTGGCCTTTTCTTTCGGTCACGTTGGAACTCATACAGTTACGGGTCTTCATGACCTTTTGGACGTTCCTCCATCAGCCTTGCTTTGCAGCATCGTTGTCTCTGTATTTTACACAAGTGCTTAACATCAGCTTATCCAAGGGCATTAAGTAGGATAGTCCGCTTCAATGGAGTCGGATTGTCTTTACTTCCCTTCCGGGATGTCGACAGTGGAGTCATCGAGCCCCATTATATTGCTCCATCTGGCTGACGGACATGGCAAATCGGTTGTTTTGTGTTCCATGTAGCAGCAGCCATGCCTCATGGAGGTCCGACTGTGACCCTGCACTTCCAGGGAATGGAGACTGTACCGCATGTTAGATACTGACCCTGCATTCCCTGGACAAAGCCCGGAGTGACAACTGGTAGCATACAACAGTAATTTGCCCGGTACGTTCGTTTGTCACTCGCCTAGTGTTTACACTCACCACATCGTGATGATGTCCGGCATTCTTTACTGGGTGGTCAGGACAAGTAATCATTTTGGAAAGCTTAGCATGTAGCACGGTTTGATCGCTCTATGTGCCATGGTAACCCCTGAAAGGCACTCGTTGATTACTTTGAGCAAAAGTGGGTGGTCCACGGTAGGCCAGGAATAGAGACTGGCGTGTATGACTTGTTTTCGGAGCCATGATACAACATGTGTAGTTCACCTGAACTACTAGTTAACCTAAAACACGTTGGATATCGGAAGTCGGTAGTGGCCGGACGCTGACTTCCGGATTCCTTAAATCAGCGCTATCCAATTTGGTCACTTTACTGCAGTTCATGAGACAGAATGCGCTGCTACACCTGCCTGCCGTGCGAAGAGGAGGGCGTCCTTTTCCATCAGTCATGTCTTTCATGTTCGACAACATCATATGAACCACACAAATAGAGCTTGTAGGACGTTCGTATTGTCTACTTCCCCTTAATACTGAAATCGCTTTAAACACCTAGTCACCTGACTTTTAATTGTGTCCAATGTCCCTCCAGTGGAGATCTAAAAGAATTACGCGACTGAAATCCAGTGTCTCTGAGGACGGCTGAACTTCAAGCATCTCGAATTGCTGGTACTACGAGGAAATCGGTGAAATTATGGGCGTCCAGGCTTTGTCGAAATATTGCACAAGTAGGGTGTGTAAATGGACAAGGGCTATATCCCGGCCATATTTTCGTGTGGGGGTGAAATCGCCGACTGAGAAACGCGACTGCAATCACCTTTACTAATTGAAGTGCGAAAAGCATACAACTGACGCCAAAATTTTACTTCGACAAACTTTGCATTATGTGCGATATGATCCATTATGGCCTTCCCTTGCTTTACTTTTATAATGTACAGAGGATGATTGATCCCCATCTACATACTCGGATGGTGCAAAGAATGATTCTGCTCTATGTCAGCCAATAACATACACTAAACGGTGGCCTGAATATATGCAAATCCACCAAACAAGCGTCACTTATAAATAAGCACACGCATTACCTTCTAACCTTCACTAGAGCGATTTTTGGTATACACTACGTTTCTTCTCGCTACAGGATCTATACGTCCAATCTCTCTTGGCGACTCGTGGAAGAGTCCCCGACATTGATTGGTACAATATACAATGCGATAATGTTACTTACATTAGTTACAAAGCGACTGTTAGAGGCAGTCACCGCCCTGATCTTGCTTTGAACTTCAAAGGGCGAAAAAGACTCTACCTGCTGATTATACACGGTCATTAACTGACACGCGAGGCGTGGCGAGGGCCGAAATTTTGCTCTCTGCATCCAATAGAACCCAGGATACCAAACCCAGGTATACGATATCTTCCTAAATCCGTCCGCAATGTTTGATTGATGCTGAAGGTAACATGAATAGAACATGAACCTGGATATTTCTGGGAGGGCACACTGAACAAACGCTGTGCGCGAGTACTCTCCACTTGAGCTTTCTCCCGCCTTGGACATCATTTACGTCATGGAGAGGTAAGCCAAGCACAAAGTCCAGAAACTTGCGGACCCTCACACAGTCTCTATATTTTCTTCGATTTGTAGACCCTGACCAGCCAAGATCTTCAAAGCTGTAACACGACAGCAGAGAAAATTCATTAGAGAACTTGCTTTTTCTCATTGCTGGAGGAACGAAACAGAACGTTTCATTCCATGTGCTGACCACGTCTTCATGGGTTTCCTGTGTGATCAGTTCCGTTTGAGGCCATCATGAGGATATCCGGCTTAAACTTGCTTCATGTATGGACGGGGGCTACAACTAAGAACTTGCGAATTGGCAACGCATGTCATACCAAGTAGAAGATCCGGCAAGATAACAGCTTCTACATACCTGGATCGTAAACTTCAGGTTGAAATGGTCGAAGTACTCCTCGGGATTTAACTTGATCAAAAAGGAGAAGCTGCAAAAAAGGATTGCGTCACATACAAGCGATAGGGTACCTATAAGCGCTAAGATAAGACCTTACAATTTTGCATCTCTCCACCAACATTTGTAGAGTTTTGGCTCTACACTATAGTGAGACTTTGCGCACGCACTCGTTCTGCAGTAATATTACCTGTGCACCTATGGCTGCTGTTAGTCCGACAGTTCGTGCCATGGCCGTCTGTGGTTCTCCCGACGAATGGCAGTTGTTTGCTGTTTCACCAACAGCCAAGAGAGTTGCTGCGTGCCGCTCGGTTGGACGGCCGTCTTCATAAGCTACTTCAAGCTCGTGATGAAGCAGCACTAAATCCTGAAATCAGAAGAAGGAACTATACCTGGTTAGACATAAAATAAGTTCGGCGTGTCTTTGAATTCGATAAGCAAGCCTATCTATCTCTTCCGTTCTTCTCTATGCAAGCAGATGAAGGTCTGAATCTTGGGTATATCAGAGGTATGTAAACCCTTCTCATACGAATTCCACTCTTCACCTGCTCATTTGGAGTATAAGTAAGTTTTGCCTCCATACGGGAGCATAATACGTCAAAGGCACTCTTGCAGAATTCAGGAATCTCCAGGTTTGAGTTTAGTCCGAGCCATCTGTTTTCGTCCACATCATAGATCGAATCAGCGACCTCTAGTTTAGACAGTCAAAATATAATATTTGCTTGTGCTGTCAGAAATACGTGACAGTTTGATACAGCGGGTAGTCCAAACTGAACCCACTCAATCGCGACGAAACCCATACTCTTGCAATACGTATCAGTTAGTTCTGCAGAAAGTTCCACATTGCTCAACGAGGAAAATGAGCAGACTAACTAACAGAATACGTACCTTAGGCAATGCCAGAGCCGTTTAGCAGAATCAGTGTTGATACAGCAGCCTAAACTAACCAGTTTGTGGGATATCGTTTCATTTGCTTCTGACTTTACTTCCTTCACAAGTTCGTCCATCAGATGAGCCAAGAATGTCTCATACGTGGTGCGCTGCTCCGAGACTCCAAGAAGGTGGTGGCCATCATATTGGAAGAATCCAAGTTTCGCGATGCCGGCCATTAATTCACTAAAGCCTGCAGTTTGTAATGGAGAAACTTGTTGAATTTCACGTAGTGTTTCTGGTACAAATCTGAATTCTATACAGCCTTTTCTTCGAATTATCATTAAAGTAAGTCTTCAATAAGGAACTGCTCAAAGAGGTGGTTTGCTACCCAAACCGTACATGCAGCAAATATCATTATAGAAAATCCTCATTTGCTGATCCGAAGTCGAAGCGTTCCCCCCTGCATCCCTTGTTCCTAATGTACCTTCATAACGCAGAGTTGCTCTGAAAACGGTTGATGCTTCATTTGCAATATTGTAAAGTTGTCCGTACTTCAAGGAGTCTCGATTCGGAAGTCTCTCTAGAGCAAATGCCGGAAGGTTGGGAAGCCTCAGACGAACAGCGGATGCGAATAAATCATCACCTGCATATTGAGCAGTTGCAACGAATTTCAGGTGCACCGAATCCTACAATATCCATGATTGGTTATGTATTTTCCGCCAATTCTGAATTTCGAGGGTTACTTCGTCTCCACTGAATTACGTTAAGTGCGAACTCAACCAACAAATCGTGCTCACAAGGCAACGGGGGTAAGAGGTGGCATATCAACCACAACCCCTTGCAGCGTCGACGACAATGCAATTCAATCCATAAAGACTTTTACACCCATTGCATTGTACAGACAGACAAGTTCTAAGGGAGATATATTCTCTTGATGGCCTTCAACTTGGCCGTACTTACATCACTCTGGAGTTCAAGTTTTAAGACCTGCTGACACTCACCAGGAACTTTTATTATGTTGCCCTTGTACTTATAGACAGCGGGATTGCGTCCAGCCTTGATAGCTCCAGCAGGGTTCCAGCTGATTTAGCGATCAGTTTCACACAGTTAGAATACAGTCCATAGAGGAAGGACAGTCACTCTGGTGCCTCTGACAAATTTTTCCAAGCTGAAGTGAATTGAGATTTCCTCGATTCCTCAGATTTCGTTCGTCTCTTCATGACGTTTCGTGAGGCAATCAGCATCACATCGAGTCTACGCACCAGAAGGCAGCTGACAAGATGGATAACAAACAGTCCAACAGACACATTCACGAATCACAATTTGCACAATTTTCGCAGTATCGTGCTCGCATTTTAGAAAATGAACTTCCAGAGACAGCTCTTTATCGTTATGTCGTGGGTCGAAGAGCACCTAAATTTGTATCCAAGAGGATTATTGGCTGCCGTTGGAGAGGGCAGGCCACCACAATAGGACACGAATGATTGTACATGACCCCCTTTAGAGTGGGCCGTGTCAATCATCTGCATGGCCATCATATGATCTGCACACAGGGGCACAAAGAGACAATTCTGCAATTAGTACCACAGATTCTGGAGTACCTGTGTCCGCGATTCCTCAAGTCCTTCTCTTGCCCCACTCTATGGGTTCTGCCCATCTCATCTTCAATCAGAAGAACAGAATTTGATAAACCTTGATGAGTAAGGATGTCCATTCTAGGTAGAATATAGATTGAACCACAAAAGTTGCCAACAATGAAAGCTTTAATTTCCAATCCCAATACTTTTTAAATTACTCACCAATGCCAGGATCAAGACCCATCTCACAAAGTATAACGACTCCAGCCTGTTTAGCCTCCTCATGTAAAGCGTCCATCTCTGAACTTACATAGCTTGCTGTGACAAGATTCTTTCGAAGCTGTTCCAAAGCAAACGCCACCAAAGAAACAATTCAACAACTAGGATTTTCTGCAAAGAGTAATGCTGATTTTGTGCCTTGCTCATTGTTGAGCTTTTAGGACCTTTAACGGTAAAACAATAATTCTAATATTTTCAACCTGAGCGTACTGACTACAAAGTCAAGTTACATGTAGCTTAAAATTCCGCTTACTGCAGAATCGTGAACAGCATCAGCATTAAACTTATTACATTAAATTATAGCAGCGTTAAACATGAACTTAAAGGAGCATTTGAAAAGAATGCACCTCAATGCAGGTTTTTGCGATGGGTATATGGCAATCTGGAGGAAGCAGACTGATTACTACGGCTGCCTGCGTACAAACACCGATAATGTTTAAGTGCCCTTGCCGTTGCCCTTGTCATCATAAATATATTAGCTCAGACATACAGCCCGAAGTTATCACTTATAGCACTAGTACCCTTCAATCTACAGTACGAGAGAACATAACCGTTTACCTTGGAAACACATCTCCGTAGCTGAGCACCGTCGGATATGTCAAGCTGTATAGGAAACGCATTAGGAACTCCTGCAGTAACCTACCAGACAAAACCAAATTGGATGAGATTGTCATGCACGCAGTAGCAAGGAGCTACGGTCGTGATTGCCAGTTAAAACACGGATCGTTTTCAGAAGAAATACAGTTCATCAATCAATTTAGAATGAAGCTCAGAAAGAGTTAAGGCAAACGTTGTAAAAGCTGATCAAGGTGACAATATGTCATAACTCTAGTTCGGACGAATTCACAGTCCCTTTCAGAGATTGTTCTCTACGATCTCTAATATAGTAACGATCCAAGAGGTTCGCAAAATGCATGTAAGAATAATCGGAGCAACGTCCAACGTCGTAAACATCCAAAACAGACATGCACTACCTTCTCGGCATCTTGTAGGAACAAAGATGCCACAATAATCTGCATGATCACGCCATCTTGATCACTGCTTCCGCCTGGAGGACAACTACTTCCTTTGGAAGCCAGATACTTCACTGCTGGTTCGCACATTCGCCCTGCCCCTAATATCAGCACTTTCATGGCATCTTGATCACTCTCGTCCATGGTCCGCAAGCTTCTGGAGGACAAGTCGCTACGTGAATCTGAACTTCGTCCTGCACTCAAAATCCCAACGCAATTTTTCTCTTTGTGCGATGCAATTGCGGCTAGCGAATCAAGAATTTCATCGAGTTTCTGTTCACTGTCTGCTTCAACCTGCAACAAGTGGGATTTGGCTAAGTAAGGATTATACGCCTCGGACGCCCAAGAATCATCTGTCTCAACTACAAAGCCACTTTGAACTCCGAACTCTGTTCCTTCTCCAGCTGATGTTCCAATTTGACGTGGAAATTTATGTCGCTATTGGGTAGTACGACCAGATGTAAGTGGTAGTAACAGTTACAAACCGCTCTTCCTATCAATTAAATCGCAGTGGCGCCAGAATGTCACGGTTGCAGTAAATAGCTAGGAAGTAACAGATCGCACTGTGAGAAGCACTAGCGGTGGCATATCGGATCAGATGCCCGTGCATTGTTGCGTGAAGCGTAGACGCCCCAGGACAGAACTGGCTCGAAAATTAGCGGTGGTCTTTGGACGTAGGCTTTAAATAGATGAATTAACTGGACTGCTATTCCCAGAGTTGTAGACCTAGGGTGGATAGCATCTTTTTAAATGCGATTTTCACGTCGCCGCTCTGCCGTACCAACATTCCCACTTATCTGTAGCTCGCGTGTCCACTTTCTTAATCCAATTACACAAGCAATGATGCTACTCGGAATCAACCCTTTACACATCAGCAGTGAATTCAGTTCAAGCTTACCTGAAGTTCGGCGTGTGATATTTCATCGTCATTGTGGCCAACTTTACATGTAGCCGAACGAAATCGCCCGCCTCCCTTACATATTATATCTAGAGCTTCGTTAATCAGAAACTTATCAAACAGGTGCCCACTGAGAGAAACCTGGAAACACAGAGTATCAAGTATTGATTAGTCAGTCACACCCGTAAGGATAACATTTCGTGACTGACATGTTTCTCGCAGTATTCACATATCCTGGTTCACCTCTTGTTACGAAATTGGAACGTTGACTTTTAGCAAACGGTTTTTGCGAAACAAGAAGCCGATGAATTTAACATACGTGGATAGCCTGACCTTCAGCTTAAATTGCGTTTCTACTTCTACAACGGATGTGAGCATCCGTTGTATATTAAAACAGAAATGTGCATATGATAAGAGCGGCAACGAATAATGTAAGAGCAGCATATGGATTTCCCGTCAATTTTACATAGCAAATCAAGGGAAATATTCAAAAGACTCGGAATTTGCTCAGACACAGCACTCTTACCAATCTGGTAGTTGATCCATTCTGTTGGTGGCTCGACATAGTCGGTGACATAGAGTTCCTGTAAAGCCGAGATTTGTTAAACTTGTAAAATTAAACTAGTGGAAAGCGAGTCATACGAGAAAAGGATTCTTCAGAAAAGCCACTACCAGCGGAAAAAGGATGTAAATAACACGCCAGTACTAGCAGAAGTTCCCTGACAACTTGACGACCAGTATTCCACAAGCAAGCCAACTCGTCATTTAACAAGAACGATGGCCCCAGCTTCTTGCGATACTCTTAGACGACGTCGAGATTGTAGATTCCTCTAGAAATACCTTGTCTCTGCTTCTCTCAAGACTCGGATGTATTCATATAGTTGGGTGAGCTTGCCATTATGAGCAATACATGCTCTTTTGATGGGCTGCATCATGTCCTCTGGAGTTTGGGCATGGGCCATACTACAAATAAACGGCAATAGAACATCTCCAAAATGCTCGGTTGCCTGCCACACGTAACGAACTCGAATACGTTAATAAGTATCCATGGAAGACGAGTAGAGAATTGGCAATGGTTCAGCATTGCTGCAAACTGTAACAACTCCTAAAAGCTGATTAGCTACAAAACATCTTTGCAGATTTAGCTCACTAAGTTTTACGTCAGTATGCTGGGCACAGGATGGAATAATTCCCACCTCTTTTGCTAGTTCTGTTGGGAGACAATCAACCGCCAGGACAAATATTCCGTCTCCATCCATATCAGTGTGGTAAGTGCCAGATGAGGTATCATATCTGCGCAAAGAAGTATCCAATGGTAAATGTTATAAAAAATAGCTTCCGTTCGAAGTTAGAAAGCCCTTTCGCTTCATATGTAGTATGGGATTCTTATTGTAAACGTCCTGAAATCGAGCAAGGTTCAGAAAGGCACTATCAGCATTCTGTCGTTTGACTAACTTTAGATAGAATTTGGATTGGACGCTCGTGGACCTCACCCGCGTTTGTTATATGAAAGACTCTTTCATCTTACAGCTAAGGAACTAAGGTAGCAACTTGCAGATAAAACAGCCCACAGCAAGCACTATCGCTTTGAACTGTGATGTTTATACTACCTTCCATCAGCTGCTGGATAGAAGAAGTCGAATCAGGAACTCCAATCTTATAATACACAATCACATCGAAGTACCTGAAAAAAGGTTTTTCAATGCAAGTTGCCTCATGGAGACACTCGATGGAGCCTTGCACATCACAAGTTATATCCGCAACTCCCAAGAATCTGCCCCTATGTCTATTTGTGCTATGAGTGGTACTAGTCAGCTCCTTCAGTTGATTGTTGTCGAGCAATCGCGGAAATCTTCGTTCCCAGTACATGCAGTTTACTACAATCATGAAAATCCGTGAGTCGGTTACCACTCTGTTGATCAACTCAGAAGCTCGAAATGCCTTCTGAAGATCCATCAAGAGCCTTTGTGAGTCTAGTTGCTTGTATCACTAGCAGAAAAGCGAAAATAAAACTTGAATTGAGTCAAGCTAATGTTTTGGACACTTTCGATCTATCAAAGAAGAGGTCTACCACGGCTGTTAAATGTATTTCTCTACATGAGGTCGCATCATCCTACTTCAAACAAACCATAGACACGTACGACGTAGACTATGACGGTTAAAAAACAAGGAATTCGGAAAGATGATACAGAACAAGGGACACAGACAAGCAGAATCCAGCATCGATTACTAACCCAGAGAATTTAGCGAGCAGTTAAATTTTCTAGACAGCGTAGATAGTCCAGATGCGCTTTGCGCAAGAAACAACAGAACATTGATATGGACGATGCTTCATAACTTGGAATTCCAATCCATGCTTCTCGATCCCCAGTTGATCACTTCTACCCGCAATTGCCCAGTAGACGGAAATTGCACGTACCAATGACTGAGGCGTATGGCGCAATTTTCTCATGAAAAATAGAGCGATAATGCTCAGGATGAGCGTAGTAATCAGCCTGGATGGAAGCATAGAATAAGTCACTAAATGGCTTGAACAAAAACTCTTACTGTGTCTACCACTTTTGAGGTGATCAAGCGTACAATATCTATTTCTCTCCTTCCCTCGTGATGAACGTTAAAGAATTGGTGATCCATGAGCAGATGTATAGCATAGGCCGCTTAGTTAAAGGTACGATTGCAAAGTTGAGTGAGGATTTACTGCAATGGCAAAGACATTTTGAGTTGTGTCGTAGAACAGACTCACCTTATCAAATTGCTTCGAAGAGTCGGTAGGAATGACCATATCACGAGATTCAACAATGCAGCCGAAAACTTGAAAATTGGCTTTCCCTCTTTTCAATAAGAGGTCATCTGCAGAAGAATTGCTCATGTCTTCATAGAGCCGAGGAAGATCAGACGGCGCCACGAATTTATGGGGCAATAGACGAAATATTTCTTGTGCACCACGTGAGACTACAATAACATACGAACAGTCAAGCCATTTGAGAACCTATGTCGCTCGCTGGGTAGTCTGACTTGCAGATTGACAGGTAGTACTCATACGTCTAACGTATGTTCTATGGTGGTAGCGATTATGCTCGGAGTCAGTCATACTCAGAAAGACGAGGCAGGGAATTGAATCGCAAGTCAACTCGTTCAGAGATGGCGACCGTAAGTGCTACTACCCTCGTAGAGCATCTCTGGGATTGCCAAAGTAACACCGGCTCTGACGTGGACCTACACGTGACCTCTGATGATAAAAGAACTAAAAGTCTAGGCTAAAAAATTTAAGATCTCGGTGCAGTTATAACACCGAGATGATACGCATATGATCGGACAACAAAAGGTCGCTCTGATACACGTTTAATTGGTCTAAGCTTAAGCGATGGAATATGAGCGCAAAGCAAGACCTCACCGTTTCCTGAACCAGTAAACACAAAAACAATTGGGCAGATTCCAATCGCTAGTCCATTGTTTGCAATCTCATCCCCAGCTGCCATTACGGCAGCTTTTGCTGTACTTAGTGACGAATACATGTATGACGATCCTACCGACAAGAAAGGAGTGGAGAAGCCAAGACTCAAGAACCCTGCAAAGATAACCACCCACGGTACTGGTCATTCTTTTAATATACGGTCACAGCGAGCTAACAAACCTCTGTTATGGTTTACTTTGTTTTTGTTTACTTTCTACTTAGTGCTCCATAATTGTAAGAATTCATTGATATAGAGATGATAGTCTTAAAAGGACAGAACACTAGTCCAGAAATGTATTCGAAGTTTGCTTACTTTCACCCAGTCCTCGTAAGAAGTCAATCATCCCAGCCCTGCCTGCATACTCTCCAAAAGCAACAAGCCTTTCACCATTCTCTCCCGCAATGAGTTCGTAGTCGTACAATGAGACCCGCTTGTCCAGTACCTGAAAATGAAAATTAAGGCATATATCAGTAATTGTGCCACAAAATATTAACGCCTGTCGTTCCCTTGGTGCTGACTTTTTATTCCCTTGAGACTCCATGAAGTGAAAATTTCGAGCTCTCTCACCAGCTGCCCAAATAGCAAGACGAGAACTTCAGGTCTCATTGTATTTGCAGAAAAACATCTCATCTCATTTGGTTTGAACCTGCATTTCAGGCTCTCGTCTCGGTTACACTACTTGGTTAATCAGCTAGGTACGCATGCTGAGCTTGTTAAACAGAAGCCCTGTACCTCGTCGAGCAACGCCATGTTCTCCGGTTGTGCTTTATGCGTGTGAGAGAAAAAAGAGTACGCTCTCTTTGGCAGAAGTGAACCTAACTGCACAAAGAAATATGGCATAGTAAGCCACATTTCAGCACAATAGAAATTTGTAAATTATTAGTGTTGTGCCGGGTTTAAGTTTACAAGATATCCTTGAAGCTATCCACTTAATTTCAGCATGAATGAAACTTTTATTACAGTGTAGATTCAGCCACATACTCCATCTAGGAATTGAAGCAAACGTCAAAGAAAAACAGAATCGTTCACACCTGCGGCCGCTTCACTCCTAAGATCAGGCCACAATCAGACAAATCGTCTGAAATTTCGCAACCAACTTCATGGTATTTCATGTCTGAATATATGCGCTTGGTACAGGGCTGAATGATGACACGACGAGCTCCACCCCTGCCTCCATTTCGTCCAGCATTTAGAAGCCTAGCACAATGGGAAGGAGTTAGAGGTGCCCTTCTTTCCCACTTATTGTGCTCCTCCCTCCTTATTCCCACCACTCCATTTCCACGCGTGAAGTTGTCATATGTCGCTTTAATATGTCCATTCTCTCTTATACCGTTCCCAGGCGTCATAATCCCCTGCAGTTTGGTGAAGCAATACCGTATGAGTGAACCCTGATAATGCATTAGGGCTAATTCGCTTCTAGCAAGAAGAGAGTCATTCAAGCATATGTGATTAAGCAGGACATTTCCTCTTTGTTCTAGATTGACTCTGACGAACACAGGAGGCCTTAGACTGATAGAACCAAGTCAACCCACCCAGGCGAGACAAACTAGTATTGAATTCGGTGTAATTGATATAGGTGATGCATACTTATGGAACCCTTGGTGTTTAACCCATGGTTCCGACTTGACACGACATGACATAGTTCTATCGTGGAACTATAAAACACAAACACAATAGTTTGCCTAAGAACGAGAAAAATAGCAGATCCTCAATACAACCTCGAAGTCTAGAACAAAAATTTCCATTCACACTCGATTGTAGGATGTCCAACACGGCCGTAAGGAGCCAGTCTTGAAAGTGAGCAATGCCGCATGTATTCTGGTTTCAAGACGCCAACATATTTAGAAATTCACAATATTATACCGCCATCCCCGACGCAGCGACTTTCACAATTACCTCAATACACCTTTCACCAGTGACGTTCACTAATCGATCTGACGTCCTAGTTCACCAGAAGGTAAAGCTTCCAGAACTTTAAACGATTTTCACCAGAAAGAAGCACGTTTTGAGGTGATCTCTACCGGCTGACCCCCTGTTTCTCTACTTCCTCCATTCGCTCAGCTGAGACGCGGAAATTTGTGGAAATTCTCACTTGCTTCGCATAATTGTAATAAATTTGAACCTTTCTAATGTCTGACGAGTATGCTAGATCCTCCTTTACCATTTTCCGCGAAAGAGCCAAGCGACATAATCTACCGTATCTTGCAATCGTTTGAAAGCTGTGATATGAGTTTCCCCAGGCAGATAGACGTGAATTCCTTCATGTGTACAATCACGAGAAAATGGAAATGTGGTTACCGATTCACTCTGAATGAGAACGATGCCCCAAGGGTGAGAGCATTAGTAACAATAGTAGAAGCTTCCGCGAAACTAAAGTAGTACTTGATTCAAGAGCATAATCGGCTGCGGACGAGGGAATTTGATTCAAAAAGCCTGCATACACAACGCAACGATATGTCAAATGAACAGCAGTCACTTGAAGTTGGAACAGAGGGATTAACCAACTCCAACGATCGGCAGTCGAGATCTAGATAATGGAAAAGGATTTTTGCGAAGGATTAAGTACACAACTCTTTGACAGAAGCAGTTGTACACCACAAGACACGGAAGAAAATTGCAAGACATTTTGAATTGAGGAATCGAGGTCGGAGTATGACGGGACACTCCGGAGATATCCATAAACATTAGGAATTAGAGAAATTCGCCGCGTGTATCATTTATCACTTGCACATTTTACGACCTCAAGGTACGCCAAGAACAGGAGACAGAGGAACCATAGAACGCGAAAACACCAGCACAGCATCAATTCTCATCAGATTGAGACCATCGTCTTCGAATTAAGCGCAGAGAAACAAACGCACAGGAAAATTGACCTCTAGTATCTCCAGCACACTTCACAATTACAGAGGAGCCAAATTGTGCAGATCATTGAACTAAATCACAATCCTCGGAGATACCTCAAAAACGAAGAGAAGTACGACAAATCTCGATGGAGCTCCGGAAGCTCTTGTTGCAGCAACAGTACAGCAATGGGGTTCAAATAACAAAGCGCAAAAACAATTTCTTTGGTTTCACTCCTCAGATTGACTCCTCGAACTTCAATTTCCAACAGCAACTTCCAAAACAGAAAGCACTTACACGACAGAATTTTATCCGAATAGTCCACAATTCGTAATCGAACTTAACCGGGAGAGGCGGAGGCGGAAAGAATCGATGGTGAACGCCCAAAGAGCAGCAGCAGCAGTGGCAGCGGCAGCAGAACAGCGTTGGTACGACGTGAGCACAATACCGTAATCCCCTCTACATCTGTCTGCGAGAAGGTTCCAAACGAGTCGGGTTACCGCCTATTTGAACCAACTGGGTTACGCAGCCCTAATCTACTGTGTAGATGGCTACCGCTTAGCTTTAGAATAAACAACGACTTAGCATAAAAGCATAATGAGCCTTTTGTGCCGCTTTGATGAATGTTTTGTCCAACTTATGTTCTATCTTAAAAGGAATTTTTCAAGCATATGGTTTACAAAATTATTCGATATTAATCGTCGCCAATTTCACATGGGAGCTCGAGGAGCCCGGAGTGGTGAACAAAGCAAAGCAAATAGTACGCAGTTTGAGTTAATCTTTTTACTTGAATCATGGGAGATGATAGTTGGGTTCTGAATAGTGGTTGCCTCTACTAAATTCTAAGATATATAGCCATGATAATAGGGGCGAATTAAGTCCTTGCGTATATCCCAACATTACTAGTCTCATCGCTACTTTAAAGTTTTTCTCAACTTCTCATCAGGAGAAAGGGCACATAAGTCCATCCCACATGTTCAAAAGCATTGTGTCGGGAGAAAAGACATC
The DNA here is from genome assembly GCA_948567375.1 of Lunularia cruciata. Lineage (NCBI taxonomy): Eukaryota > Viridiplantae > Streptophyta > Marchantiopsida > Lunulariales > Lunulariaceae > Lunularia > Lunularia cruciata. Next base: position 71,485,346 of record OX419757.1, on the reverse strand, counting down.
TTAAAACCTATGCAAATCATGCATGAAAGAGAAAATACGTAACGTGATTATGAAAATCATCACCCAAAAGAACATCACGTTTAGGACCTGAATATTTCTAGATTCCACATGCAAAAGTACCGGATTCTCGAGCGCGATATTTGAACGAGCAGAACAATTTTCATCGAAACTTTGTTCTCAGTACTACGTAACGCCACTGGACAGCGCACGATACAGCAAAGTACCGTGGCGTTCAGTAGTACTGTAGTGGATCTCGTGGACTGAAAGAATCTACCGCAGTCAATGTGGTCACTAGACTTCCACAGTAAAGTCGATCATAGTACATCAAAGTAGAACACATAGTTGAAGAAGTCCACGTTAGAGTGTTGGGAGTGGACACCGCCTTCCGGTGAGCTGAGTCGGCGACACCCTCGTCTAAAAGCAGACAGAGAAGTCCACGTCTAAATAAGTAATGCAGCTCCCATGCTTTCTCGAGCCGCAGAGTTGATCGAAATTGTTGTAAATTGCTTTGCGGGCGTCAGGACCTTACCCACTACAGATCTGTCTCGTACTTCTCGGATGGCAATCTATAGTAGGTGAACAGTTTCTCAATTTCTCAATTACGTTGCCACTTATGTGGGAGGTCCTAGCCTCAAAGTCCCGGCTCCTTTATCGCCGCGAAGATTAGTCAGATTTCACCACAATATGTGTCAAGATTCATAACGTGCTTTCTTAATACTCGAGGTTTCAGTGGACAAAATGAAGATTTATAACCTGCTTTCTTCACACTCGAGGGTTTAGTGGACAAAGTGAAGATATTGTGCTCCTGTTGGACAAGAAGTATGAGTTGCAGTTTGTGAAGAATTACATATAAAAGGGCACAAGTTTCCTCGAGTTCAATTTAACTTTGAGAGGAAGATCTTGAATACAATATTTGAGTATCTGATTCCTTCTTCTCGAACTCTCGATACTCATAAAGCATGCCAGGATCCTGATAGAAATGATAGGACCTCGCTGTATCATAGCATACTATAGTACGAACTCGAACTTTATAGAGTTCAGGACAGTTTGGATCTCGTGATAGGGTAAACTCTCATGAGAAGTATGAATGCTCAAGACTTTGTTTGCTGCAGTTGTTGTTTCGTACGATTGATCATTTCGTCAGATTTCGTGCTCGACGGAAGTCTCATAATGATTGAGTACGCCTGGTCAAAGGAAATTGACAAACCAAGTAAGTGGTTAATTTCTCACTCTCTGAAATCAAATTTTAATCGTTCACCAACCTCAAGATATGTGAGAAATAGCCGCAGCCAGTGCATACTGGAGAGAAGGAGACGTAAACTATATAGCCCAATGGAAGGAAAACAAATATCAAAAAAGACAAAATCAAGACCATATTTGAGGTCACCAGTACCCAGTTCAATTCATCTCTGACACTAAAGACACAAGTGAAAATTCAAGTATTTAATTACTTCAACTAATAGATATGCCAAGGATATATTAAAATATTCTCTATAAACAGGAGAATAAGTGCTTCCCAAAAACCCATAAAATAATTGGTTCAAATCTTCAAAGACTTATATCGCGATTATTGCAAGGAACCGAAGATACCATAATGTCTATTCCAAAGGCCAGGTTACTGCTTGATGATTCCTTCCATGCCTTAAAAATATAAAGATTAACCAAACGCTGTAGCATTTGTTTCTGATATTTCGTCAACATGTGGATATTAGAAACGAGATATCAGAAACGTCACAAAATATCGTGATTCGTTCGAGCCAACACTATTCTGCTTTATAAACACGTGGAAATTGCGTTAATATGAAGAATGCTACGATATTCATATTGTCACTATCATGTGCTCTACTCCCGTCCAACTTCTCCAGGGAATCTTTTCGTTATTGGGCTTTCTAGTCTGCCTTTTCACTCATCCAGTTCAAGCCCTCTAGAAGTTTAGTTTGTCCTCTCCAGTCTGCAGAATCACCTGGATGAATGACTGGGCAGTTGTCAAGACTTTCACTCGACGACGTATCTTCCATGCGTCACAGTAACGAGTGGGAACGCGCCATCTGGCAAGTAAGCTGTTTGTGGACCTGCTAAAGCTGGCCGGTGGACTAATTTCGGATGTACACGTCACTATACAGCCTAGTTGCAGCTTTGGAGGTAGGTCCGTACCTACCTCAAAAGTATCAAGTACACCTCACTTCCACACTGGACTCGCAGCGCCGTCACGCGCATCTCGCGGGCTTTTAACTATGCTCGCCGGGTGGAACCATTTAGCCGCCCCACTTACGCTCTAAGTTGAGTTAGCTGATGTCATTAAGTTTAACAAACTGTGGTTGCTTCCATGGTTGCTGACCGTCTGACTGCATCCATATTCCTTTCTGGCTGCATCCATTTTCGTTTTATCCTTGTATTTTTGTTTTATCCTTTGCTTGATGGGATCTTCCCATCCTTCTTGTTATACTACGCGGTCGCCTGTGTCCCCAGTTCAGTTACCTTATCTCATTAAGTTTAACAAACTGTGGTTGCTTCCGTCCGTCTGGCTGCATCCATATTCCTTCTTCTTTTGCTTCTCGAATTGTATTTTCCTTGCATAGTTCGGAAGTTCTAAGAGCAGTATATTGGTGATAACAAAATAACTTGTTATTATTGATGACATTATATGATAAATCATTGTGGATTAACCTCATTTTATCTTTAAGATTTTATTCTTGCGCGGTTGATGGGGTCTTTTCATCTTTTGTTTTCTTGTTTGCCTCGCGTTTACTTTCTTTACATTCATTCATACGGTATATTGGTAGATTGGTATGCCTCTAAAACATCCAATAGCATGTTGTTTTATGACCTTCCTCTACAAGGAAAAGCCAACTCAATGCTACTATTTCACATCTAGAGTTGATCAAAAGCTCAAAGGCGTCTGGTTGCTGAGACCTAGCAGTAAAATGCTCCTCATCTATAGCTGCGTTCCGTTCGATGTTATCAAGAAATAGCGAATAATAAGAGGTTCTTTCACCTCTAATGATTATATTGACTCTTGTTCGACAGTCTTAATGATTAAGCAACTTAACACCCGCTCTAAAACATAGGATGGAAGGTGTTCATGTTATATTGTAGGGGTGATTGCAGGTGAATTGAGGGGAAAAAATACAAGGATTTGATACAGTATCTGTTAGTACGCTCTCATTCGAATCTGGTAAAAGGCAAAAGGCAAAGCTCGAACTCCATTTCCAAATTTAAAGAGAAAGTCTCCTGGTCCAAATTAGCTTGTCACGGTAAAACCATAACCGACACTGGAAACTGTCAAAAAACATATATATATATATATATATATATATATATATATATATATATATATATATATAAGGTCATAATGCCAAATGTACTTTGTCAAGGGTGAGAAGGTTACAAGATTGTACTACTAAGGTTTTAAGTGTTATAGGTCTTCTGAATCATAGCATTCCAAACTCGAAACTGTAAGGTGGTAGAAGAATTTCTACCGCGGACTTCCACATGCAAATAGACAACGTAGTACATGCTTCTATTTTGTGTGCTGGGAATAAGGATATAGCATGTTGCTCGGTAGATTGACATTAGTGGGATTCGGAAATTTCATTCTTCTATACCCCGTGAACTTGACATGTGATCCTGCCAATCATGTCAAAGCGTTGGTTAATGAGTTCACGGAGTATAGAAGTATTCGAGCTAAATCAAACACATTTTGCGACGGAGAACTGAAAAATTGACGTCACAAGGTCCTTAACGGTAAGACGGGTTTTCGGTTCTGATATATGGAACTATGATTCATCAAGTCCTGGAAGCTCCTTGAGATACCTTATGGCAATGTCATTGGAATTACGATGCAGTTGCAAGAGGTATGTATCCATAAATAACCAAACGTAGAAAACGCTGATTTAAACCGCCCATTATATAATTATTCTTCTATTAGCAGAACCGTGGACTAACCAGTTTGTAAAACTCGCCATAATACGAGACACCTCACTCATACAAGTTGTACTTCACTAGCTGCCCACAGAAAATTTCGTTTAGTACTAGAAGTTTCTAGGGACCTTTCAACGACCACTGCGCATGCAGCGGTAATTGGGTCTGGATACTCTTCTGGTCTTAGAATTCCTTGCCGTGGGGTTCTTGCAACTGCTTCCCAGTCGGCGTTAAATCTAATTTCATCGTTCCCATCCGCCACCTCAGACTCGAAAGCAGGGTCAAAACTATGATCATTCAAATCTTCATAAAATCAGCTTCTCCATGCCTCCGTAATCATCTAGACCTCTTTGCCCTAAGAAGGTACCATTTTCATTCATTGTTTTATAATATATTTTAGATAATATGTGTCCATAGTTATATAAGAGACAATGGCGAGTGTAATCCATAGGAAAATAATCACATTAGATGATATTTATTTGATACTCGGGTTCTATGTAGATAATACAAAACTTGCATAGCTTAGATATATTAGGTACGATAAGACAGATTTCTCATCTAGACTCTATTGGAGTTTAGCCCATGTTACTTTTTTGTCTCTCCTTTGTAAGGTAAGACAGATTTCTCATCTAGACTCTATTGGAGTTTAGCCTCATGTTACCTTTTTTTGTCTCTCCTTTGTAAGGCTTGATGGGGTCTTCCCATCCTTCATTTTCCTACGCGGTTGCCTTCTTTGTTTATAGATTTGGATCGCCCTTAGCCCTCTTGATCGCGATACCCTCATCACCGGGATGCGCTTTCAGAACAATTGATCTATCTCCCCGTCAGAATATCATCTTCACGGTAGCAGAAATAAGCCTAAGCAATTGCTTGCCTCGGCCGCGTACGAAACTCTCGTACAAACGCTTCATTGGGCTGTCGTCTAGACGATTGTAATAAACCTGCAAAAGGTTCTGAACAATGGAAGACTCTGTCGCTGGAATTCCGAGCCGATCGTCGTACGGCAAATTTGAGGAAGTGAAGGTTATCAACCGCTTCATGAAATCGATATCCACTACATTTTGGGTCGCATAACTAACCGCTACCTATAAAACTCAAACATGACTAGATTCAACAGTGGCAGGGACCTTCACACCTTCTAAACGTCTGTCTTTCTGCAAACTCTATCCTATTGCAATGCAAACTTCAGGATATTCCTCTAGCGAACTTCGGGAAGGACAAAAGTTATATATATCTTTCCTCGACAACTCCTCTCCCAGAGGTTGTCAATCGATTGATGATTTCAGTACCAGAATCTCACCTACCTCACCTGTTCTTTTTTTGGTTCTTTGTCAAGGCACTTGTGTTAGAAAATACAATCCCAAGGACCCCTCGCAATAGCACATCATAAGGCCCATTAAACATAATTCAGAGGACTAACAGGAAATAACGTGCTTCATTCCCTGTCCCGGAAACTCCATCCACGGGCTGAAACAGGCTCACACTAGCCTTCGAACCTTTATTTCCATTGCACATATGTATATATATACACAGGGATAGTCCCTCTGTCATCCGTCTAAACTCTTGAAAATAGACCTGCTGGACTTCATGAGTATTGACCACTCAAGATATCTATTCACTTTAATACTCAACCTTAGAAGTGACTGAATATATATTTAAGCAAGTGATTGCACATCATCGCATGATACAATAAGGAGTTTCCCTCAGTCAAGTTTTGCTCTTGCTCTTGATCAGGCAAGTCACTTATAGCAAGCCAAACATAACAAACTCCACCTTTTGCTTGTATCCACCTTATCATCCCAAAGAGCAACATTGAACGTTGAGCAAGTTCATGTATAACTTGAACTTCTCAACAGGAACAGGTTTAGTCAACATATCAGCTGCATTTACCTCTGTGCCAATCTTTTGCAAATTGATTTCACCATTTGTCACATCTTCCCTGATAAAATGATGTCTTACATCAATATGCTTTGTCCTTGAATGATATACTTGATTCTTCACCAAGTGAGTAGCACTTTGGCTATCACAAAAAAGTGTGGACTTCATATTAGGGAGTCCTACATCCTTGGCTAATCGTTGTTGCCATATTGCCTCTTTGGCAGCCTCAATTGTTGCCATATATTCTGCCTCTGTAGTAGAAAGAGCAACAATAAATTGGAGAATAGACTTCCAACTTACTGCACCACCAACAAGTGTAAAAACAAGTCCTGTTGTAGACCTTCTCTTCAAGTCTCCGGTCAAATCAGAATCTACATACCCTGTAATTCCTCCTTCTTGGTCCTTCTCCACATCAAAGGTAATGCCAATATTTATAGTCCCTTTCAAGTAACTAAGTATCCACTTCACAACTTCCCAATGTTGTTTTCTTGGATTTGCCATGTATCTACTCACCATACTCACAGCATATGAGATGTCAGGTCTAGTGCAGACCATAACATACATTAAACTCCCAGCAGCACTAGCATAAGGAATATTTGACATTCCTTTCTCTCCTCCTCATTTGATGGACATTGCTACAATGATATCCTGAAATGACTTACCATTGGAGTGTTCACTGGTTTTTCTTTCTCCATGCCAAACCAAGCAAGTATTTTTTCCAAATATCTCCTTTGAGATATCCATAACTTTCCCTTGCTCCTGTCTCGGTGGATTTCAATCCCAAGTACCGTCTTTGAAGAACCCAAGTCCTTCATATCAAACTCCTTACCAAGTTGTGCTTTCAATTTCTCCACCGCAACCATATCCTTTGCAGCAATCAGCATATCATCCACATATAGTACCAAGATGATTAAATCAAATACTCTAGGTCCATGTAGCTTCTTGAGGTACACATAACAATCTGATTCACTTCTGTTATATCCTTGCTTCAACATGAAAGCATCAAATCCATGTACCAAAGGTTTGGACTTTGCTTTAGTCCATATAAAGACTTTTGTAACCTGCAAACCAGGTTCTGGTTCCTTGGTACCACAAAACCTTTAGGTTGGTGCATGTAAATCTCCTCCTCCAATTCTCCATGTAAAAAAACAGTTGTAACATCTAGTTGCTCCAACTCCAAGTTATGCAATGCAACTATTGCCAATAGTGTACAAATTGAAGAGATTTTTACCACTGGTGAAAAAATCTCATTGAAGTCAATACCTTCTTTTTGGCTTTAACCCTTTGCTACAAGCCTTGCTTTGTATCTATCTCCACCTGATTTTGGAAGTCCTTCCCTTTTTCGGAATATCCATCTGCAACCAATTGCCTTCTTTCACATAGGCAAATTTTCAAGTCTCCAAGTTTGGTTTTTGGCCAAAGACTTCATCTCCTCTTCCATTGCACAATGCCACTTTTGACACTTTTGATCTTTCATTACCTCTTCATATGAAGAAGGCTCACCATTCTCCATAAGAAGAACATAAGCTACAAATGAATCATCAAATCTCTTTGGAGTCTTCTATCCCTATTTGGATACCTATGTTCATGAATCACTTTTGGGCTTTGCTCTTCTAATGGTTCACTTGGTAGATCTACAAGAGGTGAAATGTCTTCATTTCCAAGATCAATATCTATCTTAACAAAATCTGAGTGAAAATTTTTTCTCTTTTCTTTTGCTATAATAATAGTCTTCATTGTACTAGTCTCATCAAAAACTACATCCCTACTCACAAAAAGACAACACCTTTCTGGATCCCATAATCTATATCCCTTTGTATCCTTCTCATATTCCAAGAATATACATTTTCTAGATTTGGGATCTAACTTTGTCCTTTGTTCTTGTTGAATATGAACATAAGCTATGCATCCAAATACTCTAAGTGAAGAGTAATCAACATGCCTACCTGTCCATTTTTCTATAGGTGTCTTACACTCAATAGCAGTAGAGAGAGAAATGTTTACCAAATGACAAGCCGTATTTATAGCTTCTACCCAAAAACTCTTCTCCAATCCGGCGTTGCTTAACATACTTCTTTCTTTCTCCAAGAGTGTACGATTTATCCGCTCTGCCACACCATTTTTTTGAGGAGTACCTGATATGGTAAAGTGATGAATTATCCCTTCACTCTTACAATATGTATCAAACTCTCCAGATTTGTGTTCTCTACCATTGTTAGATCTCAAACACTTCACTTTCCTTCCAGTTTGTTTCTCCATCATCACCTTCCATTTTTTAAAGAGAAAGAAGACCTCTGATTTTTGCTTCATAGTGTAGACCCATACTCTCCTAGAATAATCATCAACCAAAGATACAAAATATAATGTTCCAGATTTTGAAGCTATAGGTGCAGGACCCCAAACATTAGAATGCACATAGTCTAAAATTCCCTTTGTGCAATGAACTCCTGTGGAAAAGCTTACACTCCATTGCTTCCCTATTACACAATGCTTATATAATTTTAACTTACAACTTTTAAGGCACTTCAGAAGTTGTTGCTTGGACAATTCACTTAGACCCCTTTTACTCATATGACCCAAACGTAGGTGCCATAATTGAGTAAGATCTATGGGATCTTCATTTTCAGAAATAGTACTTGCCACTCCTCCAGTGATGGTCTCTCCAACAAGCTCATAAAGATTTCCTATCTTCTTGCCCTTCATTACAACCAATGCTCCTTTTGATACCTTGAGTGTTCCATTTTCTGCCCCCCACCTCCAACCATTTGAGTCCAAAGTGCCTTGTGATATCAAATTCTTCCTTAACTCAAGAACATGCCTCACATCAGCAAGAGTCCTCACAATACCATCAAATATCTTAATGTATATTGTACCAATGCCAATAGCTTTACAAGCCATGTTGTTCCCCATTATTACAGATCCTCCATTGAATGATTTTTACTCATGAAACCACTCCTTATTTGGACACATATGTAAGAGCAACCTGAGTCCAATATCCATGACTCCTCAAATTGATCTTTGTCTTGGGTAACACATAGAACATCATCCACAACTCCAAATGACTCAGCAATGCTTGCTTGATCTAAAAGTTGACCTTTATCCTTGTTGGACTCAAGCCTCTTGTTGTTACAATCCTTCTTGAAATGTCCAACCTTCCCACAAATCCAGCACTTGCCTTTAAAACCTCCAGTTCTAAACTTGAATCTTGATTTACTCCTGATCTGGTCTCTCTCTCTTGTCCTTCCTCTGATAAATAGAGCCTCTGAATTTGTCTTTTCTTGGTTGAGTCTTTTTTGCATCTCATTGGAAAATAATGCTTAAGTGACCTCCTCACAGTTTATATCATCTTTCCCATATAGAAGAGTTGTGACCAGATGTTCATATGATGGGGAAAGTGAAGTCAATAACAACAATGCCTTATCCTCCCCTTCTAACTTAACCTCTATGCTCATCAACTCACAAATGATTTGGTTAGCATTGAGGTGCTCCATAATACTCTGGTCTTCCTTCATCCACAACATATACAACTTTTGTTTAAGAAACAGTCTATTTGTCAAAGACTTGGTCATATAAAGATTCTCAATTTTGGCCCATAGTTTTTGTGCAGATTCTTCATTCATAACATTGTATAGCACTTCATCAACAAGGTTCAACCTAATAGTGCTAATAGCTCTGAGATCTGCATCTTCATCTTCCCCATCTTCATCTTCCCCATCCTCATCACTTTTGTCCTCCTTTTCCTTGTTTAGTGCTCTATGCAATCCTTGCTGGACAAGAAGGTCCTTCATTTTCAGTTGCCAACTTCCAAAATTGTTTTTCCCATCAAGCTTCTCCACTGTAAATTTAGCATTTGATATGGATATCATCCTTGCCATTGCTTTACTGTGGACTTGCTTTTGGACCCACTTCCCTGCACCCTGAGATCTCAAGGCCCTCTTCAGGACCAACTAAGCTCTTGATACCAATTGTTAGAAAATACAGTCCCAAGGATCAGAGGACTAATAGGAAATAATGTGGTTCACTCCCTGTCCCCTGGAAGCTACCTCCACAGCTGAAACATGCTCACACCAACCTTCGAACCTTTATTTCCATTGCACATATGTACATATAGGTATTCGAGAATAGAAGCCTTTATGGGGAAGCTATCTCCACGGCTGAAACAGGCTCACACCAGTCTTCGAACCTTTATTTTCATTGCACATATGTACATATAGGTATACAAGAACAGAAGCCATTATGGGAACGGGTTATCCAGACCTCATGAAGTGCAAATGATCGGTGAGCAAGATGTACATAATTCACAATACTAGAAGAGTGAGAAATCCTTAAGGTAGAATGCATCGAATGTAACTTGAAGCAAAGGCATGATTGAAACAAATTGAAAATAACATATGGCTATTAAACTAGTAAACCACCATGAAATCAAAAACTCTATGCAAACAACTGCGAGAAAAAAGTGACGCTATGTAAAAGACGGCCAATAAGCAGTGCGTGAACGATAAAAATAAAAAATGTGGGATGGAGTTGGGTGGGATGGAGTTGGGTAGGAACTCTGTATACACCAGAGGTCCCATGAATCAGGCAGAGAGCGAAGGAAAAATAATAGGGAGGGAATTAGCCGGGAATAGAGGATGGAACAATGCAAGAGCTATAGGATGGTGTTGCTGCACATATGTATATATATATACACACACAGAGATAGTCCCTCTACACCCGTCTAAACTCCTGAATATAGACCTACGGGACAGCGAGTATTGAACACTCAAGATATCTAGTCACTTTAATACTCAACCTTAGAAGTGACTGAATATATATCTAAACAAGTGATTGCCCATCATCGCATGATACAATAAGGAGTTCCCCATCAGTCAAGTTTTACTCTTGCTCTTGAGCAGGCAAGTCACTTATAGCAATCCAAACATAACAACTTGTACATCAATTCAAACAAGGCAAGTCACTTATAGCAATCCAAACATAACAACTTGTACATCAATTCAAACAAGGGTGCCAACCAACCCCCAAATCTGAAAACAAGACCACTCAATCTCCAAGGCGTTCCCTAAGGCTCTTAGAGCGGTTTCCGCTTTTCCGCGAACACTGCCAGCAGGCATGTTGAAAAAATTGAGTCACCATTCTCGTCTGCCAAGCCGCCTCTTGACTTGATTTCTCCTTTGTTCACAGTCTCCGGAAAGAAGTTTCGACGCCTGTCAAGAATAAATCTTCTGCGCACTCCGCCAGGACGTACGAGGTATTGGAATTTCACAGTCGTCTTTAAACAACGAGATCGATATTTGCTCTGTGTACGTGATAAAAGTGATTTACTCTCTAGGAGACGGATGCAAAGAGAAAACATCTGCATTCCGTAGCTAGTCTGTAAGGTGAATTTAGCAAGCAGGTACACCGTGTACATTTCGACTTACCGACCGCAAGCTGAGATTAGATATAACAGCTTCTCTGCCAAGGTGGACTTCTCTCTTAATCGGTATACAGCAACAGTCACCGCTTCGCCGACTCCTCTTGGATATGGTGTTCCATACATTCCAGCTCGGAAATAGTCGGCTTTCAAAAGCACGTAGTAAGTCTCTTCGATGTCCTTCCACTCAGCGACTGAAGTTCTCCGATCAGGATTTATTGCCGCAACCAACGTCGATATAGCTAAAGGGTTCCCATCCGTAAGCCTGAGAATGTTATAAGTAACTCCCTGCACACAGGCATTCGCGATTTTGATCAAAATTGAGAGCTCCGAAGATTGTCCTTCTTTCATTTTGTACCGACGGGTGGGTGCTTCAAGCACCAAGTCTACCTTGAACGAGTGAAAGGAAACACCACACAGAACACATCAAACGGCATACCGAAAAGAAAAGAAAAGAATCTGATCTTCGAGGGTAATTGACCATACCTTTAGCTGGCCCGGTATCACTTCACCTTCAAATCCGCATGTTTGACCAGAACTAACTCGGCTTCACGCTCCTTCAGTCCATCCATTTTTACACAGACGCAATTCCCAAAACTATTTGAACTCTCCGAAGCGACTAGGAACTGCACTCCGTCAAAACGTTGCACCATTTCTTCCAGAAGACCCAACCTTTGGTTCTCCATCCAGTAGGATCAGTGCCTTTTTCATGCTGAACAGATGATACTGGTCCCGTACCAGACTGTGGTGCACACTTGGTCTTGAATCGTTATTCTGGTTCCAGTCTTCCTGATCATCACCTGTTTGAAATCCTTTTAAGAGCTGGCATACTCCACGTTGGGCATTTCTCCCTATTTATTTGAGGATGTTATCCTGGACGTGGTTGGCAGATGTTGCAGGTCCACACACAACAGAAAATTCCACCTGTAGGCGAAGTGAACACTCGTCTCCATGTGATTTCGGATCTCGCAACTCATGTTGATACTGGAGTGAGAGATACTCCAACCAGCACGTTTTGCCAGAACCAAGCTGTCCATAGAGCAGCACGACTTGCGAGCCTCTCTGGAGGGCGGAACGAAGGTTTTGCAAAGTTCTGCTTAACGGCACATACCGCGAATCCTGCTTGAAGGGAAGACTTAAAGTTGTGACAGTAGAACCATGACGGATCGATTCTATGAAACGAACAAGAAACTGAAATGTGGATGACGATTCAGATTGTAGCTTGCAAATGCTCTCCGAATCTGCTCCAGCCATATAAAAGTTGTCCGTGTCATATCTGCATGACTCTTCTTGCAAATCACGAAGTCCCTGCGACACATGAAGTTCGTTGGTACAAGTACCACAGGCAAGAATCACGACTGTGAAGAAATAAGAATCCTAGGAGACGTGCTTGATGGTTTTCAGCAGGCAAAATCACCTACTAGAAGAAACCCAAATGTTTGGCAAGGAGATCGATGGTTTACAGGTCCAAATCCTCTAATTTTATGGTTCTCAAAGCAGCCTCAGCCTGCAGGAAAGGGTGAGGTTGGGGGTGTTTAATTAGTCGAAATAAACACCTCCGATATTCAAGTATCTTTCTTCTGCGGCAAATAAGCGCGATAAGAGTAAGAACATACCTCTGGGTTCCTGTGTGCAGGTCCTACTCCAGAGGCTCTCCACCCGTGCCGTACCATAAGCTTACGGGAAGTATCGTTAATTCTTGATAAGTCCTTCTGCAAAGGCTTCAAATATCGTACCAGCTCTCCGTCATGCTTTACGTTCTTCCAAGAACCTGCCCAGGAGCTCCAGAGTTCCAGACCTTGATGAGGAGTAGCGAAATGAAGACTCCTCCCATGCTCTTGGAGAATTTTGCATATTTCTCGCGGCAACTCTTGTCACACCCACTGCTCAATACTCCTTCCACATAAACACATAGACATTTGATTATGATGCCCCCCCTAGATTGTACCCAATCAGTACAACTCGACAATTGTTCTGGCCCACATTGGCAAGTTCAATGAGATTTGTGGCGATGTTCTCTGTGACATTGTGAAGATCAAAACAACCCTGCACTGCGGTCTTTGTCACACATGAGTCATACGAGACTGAGAGTATCCTGGCTCTAGGAAATGATTTGGGCAACCATAACGACGGCTGACACTCTTGAGTACTTGACGATGTCCATGCCTCTTTGTACAGATGCTCGTAGTGATCAGGAGCTAACCCATGGAAAAAAAAAACCTCCATATCTGGTGACGCTTGGTTATCGGGCTCGTACAAAACATAAACTGCATCATTAAGTTTCTGTGAAAGTAAAACGTAAACCACTGGCAAATTCGAAACATGAGATAGAAAACCAAGGTAATATAATGTCATGAAGAATAGATGGATTTATATTAGTTGTATGTTCTGGCAACAATTTGCACCTTCTCTAGAGCTCTGTTAGGTTGGAGTCCCAAGTCTTCAGTCAGGATGAACAATCGCTGTGGAGTTTCAAGCCGATACCGAATGCCATCGATTAGCCCCAAATTCCACACCCGTTGCGTCCCGTTCTTCTGGATGCGTCTAGATACTCGGTGTATGACTGAATGTTCAACCCTGTCCGATTCTTTAGCCTTCTTCATGTTTCCGCGATTTGGTCAAGGTTTCTGCATCCAGCAAACGAAATTCATATGAGGAAATAAGATAAAACCTACGCGGTTCGCATGCTTTCCCTCTGACCATAAAAATCAGGCTGATTCAAGTACAGGACAGAATACATGTTCAAAAGTCAACAGTATCAAAAACTCAAAATGGCAAACCTGAACATTTACCAGGAGTTGTGAGTGTTTGAATAAGATGGTCCATTTCGAGCACTTTCAGTAAGGAGTGCTCTTTCCGCAGAGCTCAGAATAGGGACATTCTGAACGCTATCCCAGTTTCTTCGATAACTGAAATCATAAAGGAGGAGCTCGAGGAGAATAGCTCAAATGTGATTGCTACGATCTAAGAGGGAAGATGCTCCACTAGAGAATTCAAGCAACATCCACTTGCCTCAGGATTACTTGTATGGATAACGTGTTACATCCTCAACTCGTTTATATCAGCTTAGTATGTGGAGTGAACTCAAGCTAAGATGAACTAGCATTGACAACGAAGAACAGTCTATAACCTGTGGACAGGTGCGAAGATAACTATCTGGTGAGTGAGAAACTTTCCGATTGACAGGAGGTAAACGCAATGCATAGGAATCAACATCGGTATTCTAGACAAGACAGAGGTCAGTACAACGATAGATTTCGAAAGCAGTATGTTGCAATGCTTGATTCTCCTTGATACTTATGCAATGTCCGACCAGAGTATGCTGCAAGACAACTATTTGATGCATACGTTACGAATAATCTATGATGCTTTCTCACACAAGCAAGCTAGCGCACGACGACAACCTACAAGACTTGGTAAAGCAGTGGGTAGACCCTCAGGTTTGGGTTATGCCAATTTGATCAATTGTATAAGCTTTCATTGCCATACACAAAGTAAATTTCATTGGGTCTGACACAAACACATAATTCTTCCTTTTTTTCACCATGTGGTTTCAATTCGGTTTCAACTATACACTTCTTTAAAACTCGAGAAAAACAAAATATATGGATACCACACCAAATACTAGATTATTTGGAGTATCCCACGCATTTTGCATATATTCATGGTGAGAATTACAAAAAGCACATTCACAAATCCATTGCTTTTAGTTTCATGGTAACATTTTTGATTCATGAGGGATAAGGATTTCTTACTTCTATGACAAATGATAAGCTTTGCAAGAAATGGTTGAGATACATGAAATTGTACAAAAAAACTTGGGAGCTAAAAAAAAAGTCTACTAGAGAATGTCTCATAGAATATGGCAAAGAATGGAGAACTATAAAAGATAAATTGACTGGAATGTACACACATTTTGCTAGAATGGAAGCCATGTATGGGAATAAAGAAAACATTAGTCCACTTGCTATAGTAAGTTTGGGATATTTAAATTCCAATTTGAGCAAGGTTGGTGTCTGAGGAGGTCCATGAAGGTGCAGAAGAGGGCTCTCAATTCCCATCTTTCCCAAAGGTGGTGCTCCCGGACTCGTTTGTCCCAAACACCCAAGGGATGAAAAGTATACCTAGTGTGAACATGGATAATGGAATCCGATCACTCAAGGGAAAGTCACAATTTGTCACACCAATAGAGGACTCACCTTTTGTTACACCACCTCCACTATAAGGGATAGGTCAAAGGGCACTTTCCTTGCACAAGAAGTAAAATGTTACCCAAAGAGGAGAAAAGGTGGAATATTAGCAAGTAAGGTATCCCAAATATCACCTAATATGTCATTGTCTCAAGATTTAGCAAAAATCACCATGTTGAAAGTAAGTACTATAGAATCCAAGGAGAGGTTATGACTAGCTGAACCAGAAGCTACAAACATAAGGAAAAGAGAGAAAACGTTGATGAAAATGGAAGCTAAGCATGTTAGATTAGAGATAAAGAAGAGAATAAGGTGATCGTGTAGAGAACACGAAGGATGGGAAGACCACACCAAGCCATACAAGGAAGAGACTAAAAATGTAAAATGGGGCTAGGCCCCAATAGAGTCTTTATGAGAAATCTGCCCTATTGCACCTAAGATATAGAGAAGAAATTAGAAGATTAGAGATAGAGAAGATGAAAGTTGAAATTGAGAAGAAATTGAGTGTTGATAAAAGGAAACTAGGGAAGACAAACACAAGTTCAAGGAGATGAGTTTATAGTCAAATCATGCACTCATGAAATCAAAATGATTCTCTTATGGGTAAGAAAATCTCTTAAGGAAATAAGCCACTATTTCAAAGTGCTAACTCAAGTTCAGCTTGAAATCAATCCTTCTACTACAAGTTACTGTCTGGAGCAAAAAAGTACTACTCCAAATTCATCATACTCTAATGATAGCAAATAGTATACAACCACAATGCAACCCAAGTATATTTATAATAAAGACAAGTTAAATTGAATTGATTAAGACTCTTTATTATGACTAAGAAGTGCATTGCCGCTCATCGGTGCCCAATGGTGCTGACTCATGCCAATGCCGCCTAGTGTTGCTAGGTGCCACACCTTGAACTTTGTGCCAAAGGCAAGTAGCGCCAGTTGGGTTTAGAGCAATGTGCAATGGTGCCCGTTGTTGCTGCATGATGCACATAGGCACTAGGTAACACGGATTAAGAAGTGCACATAGGCACCCAATGCTGCAAGATGCCACCCAATGCCACTAGGTGCCACATGTCAAAGTGTGTGTCAAAGCCAAGTATGGCCGGTTGGCTCTAGGGCAATGCAGGATAGCACCCATTGTTTGTGGGTGGCTCACATAGGCACCATGTGACACCAAAAATAAAGTTCACTTGTGGTGCAAAGTGTCAAGGCACAAGTGATAAATATCACATGAAAAGAGATATGAGAGTTTTACGAGGAGAAATTGAGAATGGAAATAAAAGTATGAGAAAGAATATGGTTTATAAGATGTGTATAAATGTGGATCCGCTAAAGCTAGTCATTATGCTAGAGGAGAAGGAGGTGAAGAAGAAGAGGGAGATGCAACATGGTGTCTAAGTGTTGCTACCGCATCCTCAAGTCTACATCCATATACAAGATGTTGAATCCAAAATGGACTCAATGACCACCAAAGGTGCCACTTGCTCTTATCTAAGTGTCGGTGCTTGATACCACTAGCAAGAAGTGAATATGGGTCACTACTATAAGAACTCAATCTACAAAATGTCCATTCCTCTTCTGCCCAACTAACAAGAGGCTGATCATCATGGAAAGATCTATTTAAAGCACTCATCAAGGGATCCAATGACCAAGTATATGATATTCTCTTTGCCTTGTAAGGATGGAAGTGGGTAGGATGGATATCACCATGTGGATGGTTCCTACAATAAGAGAGTGCATAATTGTCCAAGATCAAAAGATCATGAAGAGGTAAACCTAATGAAGTGAGATGCTCACATGACCTAAATCTAAGTCCTTTGTACTAATCATCTTGTTGGACATCTACAAAACACAAATAGGCCATGAGGCAAGACCCGGTGTGAACTCCTCCAAGAGTTTTAACCATTACCACATGCTCTTTAGCAACCACTCCACTCCATCTGGAGTAAGATCTATCCACGAGATAACCTCTAAGTGTAACAAACAAAACTGGATGAAATGGCTAACACCATGATGGCCTTAATTGTGTATGAGGGTACCAGCCATGCCTAGTTGTCTAGCTCTCCCATGCACAGAAATCGATACTATCACAAAGCAATAATAATGCCAACAAGTAGCATCCCCAACAATAATCTTCTTTTGTAGGAAGCCTAAGAAGAGAATATATGGAATATACTTTCCTAATAGACAAAGCTTCTCTCTAAACTCAATTTTGATTCCCCTTAGTCACCACACTACAAGGTAAGGAATGGGAGGCAAAATTTTGGGTATCTCAAGTCACAATACTATGGGGTAACACATGGGTGGCATTGGTTTGGATCTACATCTCATTGTGGGTCTAGGTTTTGCAAGCAATAGTACATAATCTCAGTCCAAGATAAGCCACACAAGCTCTCACTTGAGCTAGACTACTCTCACTCTCCTCTATCTGAATAGATGGAATCTCACACCTCTCCATGGCAAATGCTAACTCTTGTGTATGATTTTGTAATTGGACCCTATAATCCTCAACCATGGCAACGACACCTAAGATGTCTGAGTCCAAGTCAACTAATCTTTGCTCCCTCTCCATCTCATAAGTAATAAAGGTCAGATACCTCTCCTCTTTTGCAAGAGTATCCTCTTGCTCACAAAGGAGTCTCTCTCTCTCTACTAACAATCTACCTTGCTCCTCCAAGCTCTCCAATCTATTCTCACGCTCAAGCATTAATCTCTCTTGCTACCCTACACTCTCCAATCTACTTTCATACTCAAGCAATCTCTCTTGCTCCCCTACACTCTCCAATATACTCTCCTGCTCAAGCACTAATCTCTCTTACTCCTCTGCACTCTCCAATCTACTCTCCCGCTCAACCAAAAGTCACTCTCCCTCCTCAACCACTCAAACACAATAATCTAAAACATACAAGATGTCAATAGAAAAAGAAGGAGAAGGTACTCTGAAGTGTGAGGGATGAGGTGCCCTCTCCACGGATGGAGAAGGGGAAGAATAGAGAGAAGGAGCTATCTCAAGGATGAAGATGGAGAAGAGACTCTCTCTCTAAAATTATCACTCAATAACCTCATTATTGGTAAGGCATGTATCTCAACATGAATCTATTGAACACCTATTCACAAGTGGTATATATAGTCATCCATCAAGTAAATACACACATTCATTAATTAAGGCATGTTAAATTGATTCGTTTATTAAATACAGTAATGGTATATACAAGGAACTTTGTATGTTTTTAAACAATGAAAACATACAAAAATATGCCAAAACTCAAATTTGATCAATCATTCATAGTCCTCATCCTCCCCATCATCAACACTCTTGTTCTTGTCCTCACTTTGCATCCTCATGATCATCATCATCCTCTTCATCGTGTACAATCTCTTCCTCTCTCCATCACTCAAGAACATCACTTCCTCCATCGGAATGAAACGTCTTTCCACAAAGAGGTGAATGAGTATCTGCCCAAGGAAGGTGACTCTAAACTTGTGCCCCTTAGGTCTGCTCAATTGGGTTTGCAAACTCCCCACCTCTATAGTGATAGCTTGAAATGCTAACTCCCCTAATTGTAATTCTCCACATCAAATCTCCTCAACTTTGTCTTGGTGTTGAGAAAAAAATGCCCATGTTCAATCTTGGGTCAAATAGTTGGTGCAACAAGTGCACCCATCAATTGGAAGAAATCCCTAAAAGCAAGATACACACATTGCCTTGTCAAATACTTCTTTGCAACCCTATCTCTTTATAGAAACCAATCTGAAACAGCTATGTAAGGCTATGTAAGGAACAATCCTCCTTCTTGGTATCCTCCATCTTGGGATTGTAAGTGCATCTCTAACTATATCTACTTATAATTGAAATTGCCTCCCTTTAACAAAACAGGTGCAAGAATTCTTGTCCTAAGAACTCACAAACTCAATACATGCAAGAACCTACAAAAACCACCAACCAAAAAGCCTTAAGCCTTATTACTCATACAAGACGATGTTGATCATTGCATGGAGGCCTTTCCCAAGCAGGCAAAAAGTGATGGGATGCAGCAAGATGCCGCTTGTGGCCACTCCAAGACAAGAAATTCTTGAGAGATTGCCGTGGGGTGCCACAATATGACAAAGGCAAGCCCCAAAAGTAAAGTGTCATTACATGCGGTGATGTAAAGAGATGCCTACTGTTCTTGCCAACCAGGCAAAGCATTGTTGGACACCATTGCTAGATAGGAAACACTCAAAAAACACAAAGTGGCATTGAATGACACTTGTCGGCACGACAAGATAGGATCAAGGTTTAGGGTTTTAAGTGTGGATGATGCAAGATAACAAAGGGTGATATGAGCAAATGCAGGGAGGTGCTATAGAACAGACCCAATCGGTGCAGGGTGATGCCCATAAGCGCTAATAATTGAGACCCAATTACATTCAAGAAAAATTGAAATGGAGACTGAACTTTTGAAAATGGGGAAAACAATTGAGTAAAGAAAAAAGAATACCTCTAGATGTAGATAATGCAGGCCAAAGTTTATTTATAGGCCAATTGCATCAAGATTGACCTCCTTGATTCCAACAACAGTCGTTCAAGTTTGATTTTTGTCCATCCAACACCATTGTATGAAGTTTGATGGATGTTGAATGGTGTGGAATCCAATTAACCAATCTCCTTCTAGAGTATTTCTCATGTCCTCACTGTCTACAATCTTCTCATAACCCCAAATTTTTGCCATGGAGATTATAGGGAAATTTAGGAACTCAAAGGAAATTGGATTTTGGAAATTCTTGGGCTCTTTGCTCTCCTCTTAGTTGCTCTTGCTCCTTGCTCACTGCTCACCTCTCACTTCTTCTCATAAGCCGCACTTCTCCTCTTCTCCTTTTGCTCAGTTTTGAATCCTGGTCCCAAAAGGAAAATTGTCTCTCAAAATGCCAATCTCTCTTGAACTCCACCACTCAAACTCCTTCTTCTTCCTAGAAACTCAAACAGCACTTGAACTTGAACAGTACACCTTTGAAAACTCCAAAATGCTCAACTCCTTTGAAAAACACTCTCCTCCTTCAAAAACCATGAAGCTGAAGTGCAAATAATTCTTTCTCCAAAAACTCCCCAAAATGGTTCAATTTAAGAATTGTAAAACATCTTTGGAAGAGGAGGGTTTATATAGCCTCCCACATGACAAAATAAATCTATATCCCGCACTTAGAAAATTCATATTTCACTAAGAAGAACCCAAATTTGGGGAGAAAATTTAAGAATCATCAGCAACAAACGATGACAACAAGCAACACATCATGTCACCAACCGGTGCACCTCTGAGCACCGACCGCACCATTGCATGGAAACAAGATAGGTGCCATTGAGCACCAATAGGCAAAAGCCTAATTTAAATACTACACCAGGTGGCAACCAAGGCCAACCAATGTCTACGTGCAAGCATTGGCTGGCTCATCCTTACCAACCAATATACATATGGTGTCACCCAATGGCATTCAACATCCTCTAATGCACATTGAGTGTCACCGAATGCCATCCAATGACTTCCAATGCACATTGGGTATCACCTAGCATCTAGAAGTGTACATTTGGTGTCACCCAGTGCCTTCTTGCCTTCTTACATTAGATCCTTCAAGTAACAACATAATTTTTTGTAAACTTGGTGTTTGTCAAGGCATCAACATATGAATAATTTTTTTCTAAACTTGGTGTTTATGAATAGCTATGGAAAATTTACTCAAAACATTACTAGATTTCTATAAGATGAAGAATTTAAGAATGGTATTTTTATTATAGAGAAACATGTTCTCATCCTAGTATACGAGATGATGAGCAAGGCATTGTTGCATCACCTTTGACCTACTTTCTTCTCTGCAAAGCTCTATTCCATTAAAAGACATTTTTGAATCTATTTGAGGTTCCTCTATAAATCCACAATTGTGTATTGACCAAACATCTAATCTATTGATTAAAAAATAATGTAAAATAATACAAACTGAAACCCACTTTAAAAAATATGCACTTTTACCATTGTCATTAATTTACACTCTCAACTCACCAAGAGAATACCATACAGCTTTCAATACTCATAGACAATGCTCATTTATCACACTTGCCTTTGCCAAATATTTGTTGAACTCTTGCTTGGGCCTCCGTTTGGGCCTACTTGAAAGTGGAGTAATAACCATAATCACCTAAAAGGTAGTCTTTGGCCTCAAAATTGTGATATCCCCCTCTTTGGTTCAAATCATTCTACATTGATGATTTTTTTAAAGAAGTCATGTTGTGACATGACCTAAGCATTCTTGCAAATAACAAATCCAATCTAACCTTTAATAAAATCATTCCAAGAAGGCGCACCAATGCTAATGAATTGAACAAAAGAACAAAACAAAATGTAGATATAGAACACTTAACTCCTATAAAATGTATATACTCCTTTTATCATAACAAATCACTTGGCAGTTTATGGAATATGAGCACTTTCTACTGAAATAGATTTCTCCATCCACGGTGGGTCGAGCTGTGAGAGGAAATAGTGTTCCATCTACCAAACCAATACAACCATGGAAATCTTTGTGTGCAAAACCTACAAATATTCTACTCTTCTCCATACAGGTGTTTGCTCTCATTGGTAGTTCTTTCCATAAACACTGTGCATTCTTATCAAATCTACTAATGTTGGAAAGGAATCCACATCCATTCTAGTAGCTAGTAAAAGGCTTTCACATCTAGATTTCTAAAATATTTTATTACAAATTTCTGACTATGAGGGTACTAACTAGGGTTTCTAAGTATCTATGTGTATGTGCATACTCCCACCTACTAATCAATAATTCTAGCATATCTAAATCTCCTTCTTCATCTTCATCTTCTAGTCCTTGCTATGATATCTCCAAATCTAATTTTATGATCCATTGTATAAATTTCCTAATGTTTCTTGTTAGTTCTCCACAAGTGATACTTCTTGGCATGTTCTCCTTGATTCTTGAATCAACAAAAATAACACATGTGAAGTGCTACCTCTTGGCATGCTCTACTCTTTACACTTTACGTTCTTTGCACAATTAACAAGAGAGCAAGATAAAAATATTCATTTTGTAACTTGTACTTGTTGAACAAAGAATTTTCAAATAATGAAGTTGAGTAATTTAGATTGCACTTCAACCAAATTCACTTCCTTCTTCTAACCTTCACACAACCCGCACACATTTCTTCCCACTCCGCAATCAATTTTCTCAATCATGTCCTCCTCGTTCATCTCACCATCTTGTGATGTTCATCTATTCTCATACATCACCCCATATTCATCATGCCCTTTGGTGGCTACCACATTCATCCTAAACCAGATACTTTATTAACCCTATAATTAATGCTTTATAGTGTGCCAATGGAAAACTCCATATCCCTTATTTCATACAAACCACCTCTTATGGAGTTTGCTAATAGTAAGGAACTTGGATGAACTCCATAGTGGGATCCTTTCTTCCTCCAGCCCGCATCCCATACCAATTTAGTCAACACTTTATAATAATCTATATGAAAATATACAGAGCTTCTTAAAACTATTTTTGAAACCTCCTAATGGAAGCAAAGAGGAGAAGAAGAAGAAGCCTGATCACAAAGATTGGCCAACTTGTTGGTCTTGGTAACAATTGTCACAATTGTTGAAGTTGACACCTCCTCCTCTCTTTGAACTTCATCCTTTTCCTTTGAAATAAAAATGACACCTTTTTTATAATATTGTCAAGTGTTGAGTGAATTACTTGATAAGTACCAACAACATCTTATGCTAGAGATTATCATCTAAAGTTCATTTTTGCCCTAAGTTCATGGAGTAGGTGATGGAGCACATGTATCTTATTATCCTTCTTGCATTTATTTATGAACAAATTTTGGATTTAACCATTAACATCCATTTGTAGAAGAAGAGTGACCAGAAATCTCACTCAAGGCTTTGGAAGTCCATGTACCAAAAGGAAGAGTTGCTAAGAATCCAAGTTGCAAAACTTTGGATCCACCAAGTTGAATGTAGGGTTTTGGATATTCAAGAGAGTTTGGGATTGCATTTGGGGGAGAGAGAATTTGTGGAAAGGGGAGCAGACAAGTTACAAGTTGTAAGGTGGAGACACAAAATGTGAGATCTGAGCAGTTGAAGCCAGATCTAATCAACAACCAAGCAAATACTTTGGAGGATTCCAAGAGCTCTACAAAATTTTATGATAATTTGACAATGGAACTATAGAGTAGAAAAAATCTGATTGTGTTGTATTGAAGAAACTCTACTTTTGAGTGATCAACAATCTGACATGACAGATTGAAGTTGGAGTAATTTAAATCAATGTATTTGGGTGGAGATTATGATCACATTTGGATTTTGACCACATCTCAAGTTTTGGTTCAAAGTAACCTTTGAAATTTGGAAGCACTATTTATGGTTCTATTGTATACCTCATAGTCTCACACTCTACTTTCAAAGTATCATCATCTACATCTTTCCTAGATGTTAGGTGAGGTAATTGAGTATAGATATGCAGTCCAAGCACTATTACCCTTCTCCATTGTTACGATGTCTATAACATAGACTCTACACTCACCAACCACTTATGGTCTTTCTTCTTTTCTTCATGACTATCATCCAAATAAGGAGCTAGAGCTTGTAGAGTCTTGTTTGCACATGCTTTACTCCATTTCCAATATTTCTCAATGGATAGGCCTTTGAGATTTGTTTTTGAGCATCTACATAATTGTCTCTCTCAACATGCCCAATTCTAGCCTCTCCTTTTTCTTTGCATTCCATCAATGTGTTGCTTCAAATCTAGTGCCATATAGAGTTGCTGAAAGTTTTTGGTGCATTTGTTCTCCTTGGTCTTTGAAAGGAGAGATATGGTGTTCCCCAATTTTTAATTGAGTATGTTTACCTACTTTGAGTCCTACATACTATTTTTTTTTCAACTTTGACACTCAATTTCATCCTTTTTATTTTCATATTAGTTTGGAATAGATACTCTAGGTAGTTAGAAGATAGTTATTGTTGGCATTCAAGCTTCCTTGGACATCCAACCCACTAGGTGGTTGTCCAATTTGATGTCACAAGTGATTTTATTACCATTTCTCATCTAGCAATGTTTTATGCTCTTCATTGAACAAGAGATAGATTCCACTCTTTGATACTTTTTGTACACAATTTCTATGGCATCAAGACACCTTTACTGTATATTTACCGTACATTTACCGTACTATGATAAAGGAGTTCACACAACTAGCATCTCCAAAAGTCACACATCAAGGAGATCACCTAGGGGATCTCTATTCGCCATAGCTCACTGCACCATTTTGTGAGAGGTTATAACTGTTTTCCAAAGCGCCTCTCTCCATCAATTTTAGATGGCACCCATGTCTTGGGCCCTTTGGAGGATGTACTTCAAGTCTTGTTTGCTTTTACACTCTACATAATGACCTTGTTTTATAAGTCAAGATTCATAAATGCAAGATTTGGAATCCATATGTGGACCTCATGTACATATCCTATCATGCAGTTTACTATGGCACTCCTTGTACATATCATGTACATCTCCTGTCATGCACTTTCTTTGTTTGATTCCCGCTGATGAAAACCTGATTGTGCATTTGGTAGGGCAGATTTCTCATACAGACTCTATTGGGGTTTAGCCCCATGTTACCTTTTTTGTCTCTCCCTTGTACGGCTTGATGGGGTCTTCCCATCCTTCATTTTTCCTACGCGGTCGCCTTTTTCTCATTGTGCATTTGCCAGTACATCTCCAGCCACGGCTAAGGGACGTCACACGAGCATGGGTGATGTCAAAAGAAGCTTTTGCCTTCCGTTAGAATCGTCCTGACAGCCGAATGGGCTGTGTCGAAAGAAGCTTCTGGTTACGGCTGGAGTAATCGGATACACACGAAGACTTTGAACGAAGACTTTGGTGGCATTTGACACACGGGAGTAAGTTGTTTTATCGCGACGAATCGCAAGGCAAAAGGGGTCTATCTAAACTAGTATTTACGACAGTTGATTTAAATATGTTAAAGCATTCAGCTACTTGTAAGGTGAGAGAGAAATGAGCCAGAAGACCAAAAATGTACAAGGCACTAAGAAGTGCAAAAGCGGAAAATGAGCTCGAGATAAAGGTACTGCAAAAAAGAGAGTGTTGCGAAAGGGATCAGAGGAAGTTTACGAACAAAATCAGTTAGTTTTTAAATCATTTCTTTGTAACGTCTGAAGTATCGTGTGAGCACTCAACCTTTGCCTACTATGTATTTTACTCTCCTAACATTAGTTCATACACTACTTAATATGTGAGAAATTCAAGTATGAGGAATTACTCAACTTCTGCAGAGGAGTTCACAACACTTGAGTTCATAGAACTACATCCTTGATTTTGACTAAACATGATTAAAATTAAGAATATTAAGAACTTGAACAATGAATGTGGTGACGGCGGAAATTCCATCTTGACCTTTTATGAATGAAATTAAGAATATTAAAAACTTCAAAAATGAATTAATGTTTTTGATGCAAGTCCGAATTTGCATTCTTATCGGCAAAAAAACGCATTTCATGAAGAAACAAACTTCTTTTTAAAATGCTTTAGTTCAATTTTCTTCAAGTGCGTCACCATCATATGAAAATACAAAATGCTCGCTAACAATGGTGTCTGACGTCTGGGGAGATCGAGGAATTTGGAGATTGCATGGCACCTCCAAAAGTTGAGATCTTTGCTTGGGGTCGCCTCGTCAACAGCTTTCATCCTCGGTGATTCAGATGCTCTCCTGGAGCTCAGATCACGACTGGATTACCTCGCAATCTGGTCTCCAAGCAAACAACTACTCAGAACAATATATCAGATTCTATGGCGAAATAATCTGAGTCCTTCGAAGACTTTTGGGGCATTTGTGGAGCTGTCTCTTGTGTGCGAACGTGCCGAGAAATCGTTAAAGTGCTACAATCTTGGAGCTTAGAATGTATGTCCTTATGGCACTTAAGGATTCACACATAGAACTGACTAATTCGTCATTCGATTTTTGTTCCAACCGATTAACCAAGTCTGCACAAAAGTCCGAGGATTCTCTCGGTTGACAAGTATGTAGTGTTTCTTGCAGTATCAAGAGTAGAAACGACCCTTCAAGAATCCTAATGAATCGGCCTGCCCGCCTACGAATGAACTGTACGGTACTCCGTGATAGGATATACAAGCATAGTTAGATTTAGTTTTGTAATAGTATTAAGAATATAAATTTTCTTTAATATGTGTTTCTTACGTAAGTGACATCCTTGATTGGATTTAAGCACAGACGCGTTAGACCATCCAATGTCCTTGTATATGCAAAATCTTTCGTTGGGATACGAGTACCATTGTATGCGAGCGTTAAAAGGACATTCCACTGGACATCTAAAGTCACTGAATGAAATTAAAATACATACTATTAGCTCGCACAGATGGTTCATTCATCACCTTATTTAGGTCTTGCTCTTACTCTAATCTATGTAAAACCAGATCGAAATCGTACTTGCTTTGCTCAAACGATCGATTTCCCTAAAACATGCTCTCAAGCACGACGCATAAAGGATTTGACATCAAATAAGTATATGACAGGATATTTCCCTCGTCGATATGGCTCGTTATATAAATTGGTAAAAAAATTTATTTTAATTAAAAATTAATTTTTAAATCTGTATTAACCTGGTTAACAGTTTTACTTCCAGTACTTAAACAATTAACCCACTAAAAAGTGCTCTAAAATTTCTGAGTAACAGATTTGAGATCAAAGAATGGTTTGACTAGATTTTGCACTCCCTGACATAGTTAGTTAAATATAAAGCTACATATATACATATAATTTTTGGGAATAGAAATTATAAATTTTATTCTGTATTGACTTGTTTAAGAGTTTTTTTTCCTATCGTTAGACCTTTGCATTATAAATATCTAGCAATATTTTATCTTAAATATAATGTATTGATTGAATGTATAAATTGTTAAAGATGATATTTTGATGTGCCTGTTTCAGATATTTGACTAAATGATATCACCACTTTTCCTAAATTTTATTCAGTGATATACCAATGATAAAGTTCGTTTTAATAAAATGCTATTTTTTGGTTACTTATTGAATTACGTAGAAAATATCAGAAATACTATGTTGGTTTTTGCACCCCTTTAAACCCCTTACTCTCATATAGGAGCTAGACCATGAGTCTCAATTTCCCTTCAGTTATATGAACTCAGTCATATAACTTAGTTGTGAAAGTTAGTAGCATATTTTGGAGGTACCCAAAGTTGACATTTTTTATTCATTTAGGGGAAAAAGAGTAGAGATCATTTCGCTCCCGACTTCAGCATTCGTAGACCTAGTTTTCACTTATCTATTTCTCTAAGATATTTAATGAAATTAGTTTATAGTTTCTAAATTTAATTCTTTTGCTCGGATATAATTCACAACTTATAAATTGGATTTGATCTAATTGGATTGAAAATGTGTGCACCACACTTACAATCAGTAGTTAGCTGCTTGGGAGACACAAAAATTGTATTATGTGGGAGAAATTTTTTTTGAATAGTATTAAACATATTTATTTTATCAAAGGAGGAAGTTTTCGTGAAGGAAGACTTAGAGATGGATTCTACCCTCTTGTCAATGATAGCTAAGAGATTTCTTGACACTTTGATAGTTATGAGAACTCTAACATGAAACTTCTATCTTTATGAGAGTTCTATACGAGAAGTAAGCGTGTTTCAATGTCAATCTACTGCAAAATTATTTTATCTGAAGGATAAGGATAGGATTTTGATGCACCAACTTAGCATTCATCACATAAAGAGATTACTAGGACTAAGCTTAGAGGCTTTGATATTTCATCACAAGATCTATTGAGCAACTAGAGGAGCCCCAAAACTGGAAAATGCAATTAGAGAAGAATTTAACATAGATTAAATAACTCATAAAAACCCTAAAGTGCAATGTGTTAGGCTGGAGCATTTGATAAAGAAAGACCAAAGAAATCAAGATAGCAAGGATTTTTTACTTAATTTGCCAAGTATAAGCAATAAAGTGCAAAAAAATTTACCTACCTTGTGAAAAAAATGGTGGCAATGGAAAAATCAATGGAGCTCTTTAAAATGCATAAAATTTTCTGTTTTGATTATTCTATGTTCTAAATAATAAATTTTTGGATAAAGAAAAAAATTGAGTACATACATGAAAGTTAGAATATAACCTTGGAGTAACCTTGTATTTGGAAGAATGCAACTTTGGAATTTGTAATAATAGCAAGTCTAGTTAGTAGTATAACGCTTTATTTTTGGCAAGAAGTTACAATCAAATTTTAAATTTAATTTGGGTTGGGAAGAAAATCAAATGTTTGTATAGTTCCACTAAGTTTAATTTTCAGATATTTTAAAAAAATTCTATCATTTGGAGTTTTTCTTCAATTTATTAGTATATATCTTTTAAAATACATACTAATTGTTAGATTTTATTACTATAGCCCATTGTGATACGGTAGCAAGTGGAAAGTGTTGATTTGCTTCATATTTCAAGAAAGTTAAACTTTGTGTTTGATCTAGATGTGTTCACTCTAGATTACAAATTGTAAAGTGGAATCTTATCACAATTGGCTATAGAATAAAATCTAATAGCAATTCAATCAATGAAACTATATATAAAAGAAATATTTTGAGTCACATTTTTTGGGAAGAAAAATCCAAATTTATTTACATGGAGAGGAAATGTGGATTATCATTTGAAACCTAAGTTTGATCAAGATATATATACAAAGAATTCTTGATTGTAAAAATCCCAATTCTTGTTTACTATGAGTGAGAATTAGGATTTAGGAATCAAGTGCTTATTTACACATTCATGGGTTATTTTTGATTTACTAACAAATTTATGCTTATCTCTCTAGCTTAACATTCTATACAGAGGATCTAACCAAGTTGATAGATTTGGATTTTGAATCTAATATGCAGATTTTCAAAATATTATGTCATTATGGACTATGTGATTATTAATTTTGATGATATTGTGCCATCTAATAAAATAGCAAAATCCTTAAAGGATACACGTCTTGATATTGCAATGGTATAACATTTACCCTAAGTTCATATTAAAGTTAATTTTCTTCCAAAACAAAACTTTACTATCTTTTAACTACATTATATCCAAGCATGGCCACAAAAATAGATAGATCTAGCATGGAAAGCTCTAGAGCATGCAATAGATAAAATTGTAGTGTCTTGAGCAGGTGTGGTCTTGAGCACTTGAGTAAAGGAGTTCAAAATACAAGAATTTATTCATTCAAGTTTGTATTAGGAATTGATCCAAAGTGTTCTAAGAAGATGTTACTTGGATATATTCACTATTGAACTCAAATTCATTGAGATAATGGTGAAAATGAATATACCAAATTAGGATGAGATATTTAAAATTAAAATTGACAATAAACATAATACTCAATTTGCCCCCTCTCATATCTCCCTACGCTTCCTATAAAAGCTGCAGATGTTCAACTTGTGATAGGATTCCAATTTGAAATTATGAGTAGAGCATCCTTGGTGATTATTTGTACAAGAACCATAGAGATATGTTTATTAAAGAAAAAAACTCATCCTTAATGTTTGAGTGCATGTAATACCAACAGCTAGACATATGGTCTAGAGGTGAAATTTGGATTGGTAACCTTTGGAAGGATGCTACACATGATGGAATAAATAGATCAGATAGAAGTATCACCAAAAGAGTACTTGTAATAATAGGGCAAAAATCAAAACAAACTTGAAAACTTTAGAACCATAGCTCGACATATGATCTAGAGGTAAAATTTGGTTTGATAATGTCTGGAAGGATGTTACACATGATGGACTACATATATCAAAAAGAGGTATCACCAAAAGGGTACTTTCACTAATAAAGCAGAAATCCCTTTTGAAGTACCCTCAAAATTGCCTCAAAATCCCTAGAAATTGCCTCTAAAGATTTCAGGTATATTTTACATGCATCTAATATGAGGGTGGAGATCAATGACATGTCATAAATCCATGTATTTGATTCAAGGGTTATGCTTCCATTGAGTGTCTCTACTTTGCTATATAATAAAGCCAAGGTGCTCCTTTGGGGCATTAGAGTTTGAGTGTGAAACTTGTGTTTTCTATTCTATGTTTCTCTACTATCCTCGGGACATTACAATGCAACATAATAAGAGGTTAAAATAAAAGATAGAAAAACTTGAAGCAAGAAACTACTCCACTTGCATCAAGGCAACAGAGATTTAAAAGAGTAAAGAAGGTACTAGAATGTACAATTTCAAGTCAAAGTTGAAGGGGAACAGAAGAAGTAGCTTAAGATTATTTAACCCAGCTTTTAATTCTTCTTCCCTCCCTTTCCAACAAGAACATGTACTTATTAAGTTAAACCTTCTTTGTCTTCAAAAGAAACTTCATTGGATCCAAATCCAAAGTTAAAGTGAGATTCTCATATTATATGGTCTAGTTGTGTGCAATTTCACCTCTAAACCCAAAGCAATAATGCTCTTCACCAGCTAGAGACCATGACCACTTTGGTCCAATGACATCATATCCAATCTGCGGTTTTGAACATAATATGAAGCAAGTATTATTATATACTTGCTCAATATATTATTATGCTCAAGTGAAACAAAGATGGAGATGAGGATGGGATGAAAAGATAAACTGCAAAAGAAATACAAAAGCTTTGTAGATTTGGCTGCTAAGAGTCAAGTATTATACTTGCCTAAAGCAAAGATCTGGTAGAGTGTAAGACATGTCTTTATGAGGCTTTACAATATAAAATGGAGAAGAAATTTGCTCTCATAGCACTTTAGATGATAGAGAAAAAGTGTAAGGAGCTCTAGCATGACCCTAACAACAATATTGTGAAATTAAGAGAAGAATTTATAGGAACATCAAGGATTAAATTGGATATGGAGAAGCTAGTTGCAGAAATAAAGATTATTAAGAGCACATAACCCAAATTATTTTGAACTTTTAAGTCAAAATAGTGGTAAGTTTAGTGAAAATAAAGCAACTTGAGCAAAGGTAAGTAAGTAGATCTACACCACAACCAAAGATAAGAAGCTAGGCAAACCTAAGAGGGGTGAGAAATCCAGGTTGGACACAAATTATGGACCAATTTACCTACAACATTTAGATCCCTTATGTATTTTAGTAAGCTCAACTCCAAGTTACTCAAAATGGAGAGCAATTTTGCTTAAAGCCATAATTCATAGAAGAGAATTCTAAAAGTAAGAAAGCTGGAGTAGTTGTGACTATAAGGCAATTGGTTAGATGATTATAACAAAAAAATTTGATTTTTTGTGTAATTATGTAGCACACACAATTTAGTTCACATTAATGATAGGAGTTGAGTAAGGTGCCTTTAGCATTCACAACATGTTTTCTAAAACTTTGCTTGAGTCAATTGTGCTACTCAAACTCTCTCTCCCTCCAATCAATGTCAATTTTTTGTTGTTTTTATGATGGAACATAAGTTTTGTACTATACAGTATTAGATGAGCTTTAAAGTCAAATGCCTAATTCACCATGAAAACTACCATACTTCTCATCTTGGAAAAAAATCTCACCATTTATTATTTGGACTCATGTTACACTATATGTTATTTAAATAAGCCAAGTTTATATCTTTGTGAAATTTGGCTCTAGTCTATGGTAAGATCAGTAGATATTACCAAATCTAATGAGGAAAGAGTAGAAAATGTGTCAATTTATTATGCATAAAGCAAAATTCATATGGTCAATGTTGTATTTTAATTTTGCACAGTAACTCTTATTACCATATACTTTGTCTTGGATTTTTTAATAGGATGAGTATATCTTACATAAACCAATATTTATTGATAAAAATTTCAATATTATCAAAGATAGTGCTCTAGCTCCTAGTTAGGTGTACAAAAATTAAATGGAAAGCATATTTTGACTTTATATAACATCTATAGGAATATATATATTTGGGATTAATTGGGATTTTAGTTTAATGTGGTTTTTGGATATCTTGCTTTGGGAAAGAGTTGAGAATTTTATTTCTATAATCCATCTTGATGCAGATTTTTCTATAGTACAAAGATAGCAAATTAACTCAATGGTTGGGTCAAGATAAGATCAAATCCTCAAAGGAGTTATTCTTATGAGTTTAGATATACCCTTAGATTTAAAAAAATAAATTTTTGTAATAATTGTTGTTACTCTAGTAACAAGTAAATTTTACATGTTCAAATATATATAAAGGGGTCAAATGTCATTTTGAAACTATCTTCTCATTCTCAATTTTATAATTTGTGTCCAATTGCTTCCAATTTCTTTCTTTCTTTCTTTATTTTAGCCTTTTCATTATCTTTCTCTCATTGAGCTTTCTAATGAACAATTTCTCAGGTCTTAGAGATACCTTGAAGGATTATCATAGAGTTTGATTATTTGTCTTCTTTTTAGTCCATGGTTTTTAGTGTTAATATCAATTAGATCCTGAATGAGAGAGATGCACATTTAAAATACTATATTTTGTACATAACATATGTGGATGATGCTTCAAATCTCATTCCTCAATTCAAACACTTTATTCTTATAGGTAGTATAGAATTCCTTTGTTCCACATAATCTTCTAAAATAGTGAACTGACTTGATTGTTTACATGTAGCTATAAATTTAAATCTTGTTTATCAATGTGAACCACTTTTATTGTAAAATATGACATAAATGACCAATGTTGATTGGGAATGACATTAAACTAAGATATCTGTATGCATGCAGGTAAAGTGAGTTCCTTTGTTGCAAAACCAGTACATCATGCCGGGAAAGTGGATTTCGAGCATAATCGTTTCTGCTGCTTTAGTTCCAATGAGTGTATTGAGTAGTAGATCTCCCCATCTAGGAAACGTGTAAAAGTGCCTAGTGTGCAACAGCTGATATCTGTAAAGAGATTCGAAGCCATTGAATAGTTGAACTACCACTTTTCTTGAGCTTCGAATATGTATCTCGCATCCATTGTTTATTCGAGTTTATCTCTCTGCAAGTCCTGGCATTGCACAGAAGGATATTTAACCCTACTACAGCAAGAGGTGAAGTTAACGTTTCAAAATCGAAGAGGATACAAACATTGGAAACTAACCTTCGAGTGTGTACAAATCAACATCCTGGGCCTTGAGTACAGGCAGAAGGATGACAGAAGCACCGTCAAAGTTATGGATTGACGGGGTAGTGGGAAACTACGCTGCATTTCTAACTGCCGCTGCTGTTGCTCTGGTGTTTCTGGTTTTCTACAGAAACTACCGAAACAGACCTCGACTGCCTCCAGGTCCTCCAGGATGGCCAGTTATTGGGCACCTTCTCCTCCTCGACAACAAAGTACCACCCCATCAGATGTTTCAGAAACTCGCTGAAAAATATGGACCACTCATGGATTTCAGGTTGGGTTCAGTTGGAATGGTCGTCGTTTCCTCTTCAGAAATGGCGAAAGAAGTTCTCAAGACCCAGGACCATATCTTCGCCTCTCGTCCAAAAACTCTATACGGAGATGTCATGCATTATGGTTCTCAGGACCTGCTATTCTCACCCTTGGGTGATCGCTTCCGCATGCTCCGGAAAATCTCCGCTACGGAGCTCCTCAGTCCGAAACGGGTACAGCAATTCAAGGTATTAACATATTCTCACTTTCATAATTCATGGGAACTAAATGCCCCCTCCAGTGATGTCTTTTCATGCGAATATAGTAGCAATGATGGACCAGAGAATAAGAAGCGGTAGGATAGGAATCTGCCGTTTCACTTGGACTCTGGATACATCCAACTTCCATTTTGGTACATTGAAGTCATCCGAATCGGTAAATGTCTGCCGATTGTGTTGAAAGACTAAGTACTCGATCACAAGTGCATGGCATTACACTTGCGCTGGTAACTGTGGGCAGGAAGTTAGGAGGAACGAAGTAAACATTGGTGTGGAGGATTTACTGAGAGAGGGCCATGACGGCAAAGCGGTCAATTTGAGGCACAAATTAGCAGCAATTTCATTCAACAACATAACCCGACTGATGTTCAGCAGAAAATTGTACGAACGAAAGTTGTTGCAGAAAGAAGAAACGAGTGAGATGGTTCCCTTCCCCGTGGTTATAGCAGAGCTCATCACCATCGGCTTCTATGGAATTGCAGAATTTCTACATTGGCTCCGCAGACTCGATTTAGATGGCTTTGAGGGAAAACTCCGGAGGGCAGCTTTCAACATTGATAGGTTTTTTGAGAATATGCTTCAAGAGTATCGTCAAAGATATTCGTCGGGAACCGTCCGAGAGGACGAACAGATGGATTTTGCTAATGTGCTACTTCAACTTCAACGGGACAGAAGTATTACTGGTGAAACACCTTGCCTCTCTGACGACATGATCAAAGGACTTCTATTCGTAAGTATTCCTAAATTTGAATCACCGCTCTGGTAATTATCTCAAGTAATCAGATTACACTCCAATATAAATTACGAACTGCAAGAAGACTGCCCGCTGGTGACTAAATTTTGACAATTTCTGTTTGGGGCGATTATTGATTCGACGAAGAGAACTGCCGGCTCTTTACCTCTGCTACTCGTTTGTTTGACAGTACCAAGGTTTGGAAGTCAGGCAATTCATTTAGATTTTCGTCAACTTAAGCTGCTTGGCACTTTACGAAGAAGGATTTCAGTGCACAAATTTGAACCAAATTCTATGTACTCTACAACGTAATTTATGTTTCTGTCACTAAAATCCTGTCAACGGAATGTCGCAGGATATGATTACAGGAAGTACTGAGACCTCATCAAATTCATCTCTCTGGACGATGGCTGAGCTGATGCGGCATCCTGATGTCATGGCGAGGCTCAAAGACGAACTTGATCTCGTCGTAGGGAAGGATAGACTCGTAGACGAATCAGATCTCGAGAATCTGCCTTATCTTCGTGCAGTTCTAAACGAAAGCTTTAGACTCCATCCTCCTTTAGGAATTCTACCACCTCATGAGAATATCGAGGCGACCAAAATAGATGGTTACGACATACCCAACAAAACTAGAGTGCTCGTGAATATATACGCAATTATGAGGGATCCAAAATCATGGCCGAATCCTTTAGAATTCAATCCGAGCAGGTTCTTAAAGAGCTCCATTGATTTTCGGGGATCCAGTTTTGAGTTTCTACCGTTCGGTTCAGGTCGAAGAGTGTGTCCGGGCATGAATATGGGGAGGCTCTTCCTTGAGTTCAGCGTGGCGCAGCTTCTCCAAACGTGCAATTTCTCCCTTCCAGAAGGAATGAAACCCGAGGATATCAAATTAGACGAGGCTCCTACTGGGGCAACCATAGGGATGCTAAATGACTTTGAGGTTATTATCACCCCACGCGAAGAAAAGTCAGTTTACGAGGATTCAGGAATCAGTTTCTAAACTTCGTGTCTGTGATTGTATAGATGCTGTGGCCATACACAGGTTTTTACAGGTTTAGGTTGACAATAATCGGTTATTGTGCATTCAAGTAGGTTAATTGGTACTATATGTTATTTTCTCCCAATTTGATGCACTCAATATGGATTTAGTGTTGTTCAAATTTTGTTACGTTTAATTCCACCAAGAACAAGAAAGAAAGTTGATGACTCCGGTGTCCTTATAAGGTTCTGAGCTAAATATCTTTCTGATCAGCAAAAATGGACGTACTCTACGCTGTTGGGTATCCACGTTCACAAATTCAGATGTTTGGGTTGATGAATTTGGATATTTGATAGAAAGATAGTTATCTTGGAAGTGTAACATTCAATTCCAAAATACTGAATATTGAGGAGTAATATTGTGCATTTGAGTTCCCGGGTACAATATTCGTTTCAACGAATGGATTTTGGAAGATTAAAATATTGAACACCTAAAATGGATTTTGGAAGATAAAAATATTTAACACCTAAACATCGGACTCTAAGAACGTGCATCAAACGGTTCTCGATCTCTTCTATCCCAAGGTACTGCCCATCAAAGATTTGGAAATGAAAATTTCTCTTAGTACTAGAAGTTTCTAGTGACCTTTCCACGACCACTGCGCATGCAGCGGGAAGTCGGTCTGGAAACTTTTCATCGCTCCAATCCGTCCACCTGAACTCGAAATCAGGGTCAAAACTATGATCATCCAAATCTTCATATATCAGTTTCTCCGGGCCTCCGTAATCATCCAGATCTCCCTTAGCCCTCTTGATCCGAATACCCTCATCACCGGGATCCACCTTCAGAACAATTGATCTATCTCCTCGGCGCAATATCATCTTCACGGTAGCGGAAATAGCCTCAATCAATTGTTTGCCTTGGCCGCGTACAAAACACTCGTACAAACGCACCATTGGGTTGCGCTGCGGATACTGTAGATCGATGCCACAAACGTCCTTGATGTACTGAACAATGGAAGACTCTGCGGCTGGAATTCCGCGCCAATCGTCGGAAGGAAAATTTTATGAATAGATGGTTATCAACTGCTTAATGGAATCGATATCCACTACATTCTGGGTCGCATAACAAACGGCTACCTGTAAATTCAGACATGACGAGATTCAACAGTGGCAGGGACCTTCACACCTTCTTAACGTCTGTCTTTATGCAAAGTCTATCCTATTGCTATGCAAACTTCAGAATATCTGTCTAGAAAACTTCGGGAATGACAAAAGTTATATATTTCTCTCCTGGACAACTCCTTTCCCAGGGCTGTCATTTGATTCATAGTTTCGGTACCTGAATCTTACCTTCCTCACCAATGAAAACCAAGGTTGCTCTTTGTATGGTTCTTCTGCAAGGTACTTGTACATCCATTGGAACAAGGGTCTCAACCAGCCCCCAAATCCAAGCAAAGGGTTAAACTCGAAGGCGCTCCCTAAGGCTCTTAGAGCGGTTTCCGCGATTTGCTTTTCCCCGAAAACTGCCAGCAGACATGTCGAAAATATTGCGTCATCATTCTCATCTGCCGAGCCGCCTCTTGACTTGATATCTCCTTTCTTCACAATCTCCGTAAGGAAGTTTCGCCCCCTGTCAAGAATAAATTTTGTGCGCACACCGCCAGGAGATTCGAGATACTGTTGTTTCGCACCCTTGAAGAAGAGTGGATATTTGTTGTAGTCTTCACGTGATATAAGTAATTTACTCTCTAGGAGGCGGATGCATGAAGAAACCGTCTCCCACTCGTATGTAGCCGGTAATGTGAATTTAGCAAGCAGGTACAGCCCGTAAGTGTCGACTCTTCGACCGCATGCTGAGATTAGATATAACAGCTTCTCCGCCATGGCGGACTGCTGTCTTAATCGGTCTACAGCAACCGTCATCGCTTCGTCGACTCGTCTTCGGTATCTTGTCCCAAACATTTCAGCTCGGAAAAAGTCGGCTTGCAAAAGCTTGTAATAAGTCCTTTCGATGTCCTTCCACTCCGCGACTGAAGTTCTCCGATCAGGATGTATTGCCGCAGCCAACGTGGATATGGCCAAAGGGTTCCGATCAGTAAGTACGAGAATGTTATGAGTAACATCCTGCACAGAGGCATTCACGAGTCACGAGGCTCACAAAAATTAAGAGCTTCCAACATTGTCCTCCTTTCGTTCCGTACTGGGGGTGCTTCAACCACCAAGTCTACCATGAAAGAGTCAAAGGAAACACCACACAGAACGCATCAAACAGCATACCGTAAAGGAAAAAAAATCTGAACTTCGAAGGTAATTGACCATACCTTTAACTGGTCCGGTATCACTTCACCTTCAAAACTCGCATGTTTGACCAGCACTAGCTCGGCTTCAGCCTCCTTCAATTGATCCAGTTTTACACAGACGCAATCCCCAAAACCATTTGAACTTTCCGAAGCGACAAGGAACTTCACTCCCTCAGAACATTGCACCATTTCTTGCAGAAGACCAACATTTGGTTCTCCATCCAGTATAATCAGTGCCTTTTTCATGCAGAACAGATGATACCGGTCCCGAAGCAGATTGTGTCGCACACTCAGTCTTGAACCGTTATTCTGGTTCCAGTCATCCTGATCATCACCTGTTTGAAATCCTTTCCCGAGCTGACAAAATCCACGTTGCGCATTTCTCCCTATTTGTTTGAGGATGTCATCCTTCACTACTTCGGCAGATGTTTCCGGTCCACATACAACGTAGAAAATTCCACCCCTGGGCAAGAAACAAGAACATTCGTCTACATGTGATTTGGAATCTCTCAGCTCTTGTTGGTACTGTAGTGCGAGATACTGCAGGCAGCATGTTTTGCCAGAACCAGGCGGTCCATAGAGCAGCACGACTTGCGAGTCACGCTGGAGGGCGGAACGAAGGTTTTGCAAAGTTCCGCTTAACGGCACATACCGAGAATCCTGCTTGAAGGGAAGACTTAAAGTTGTAACAGTAGAGCCATGGCGGCTGGATTCTATGAAACGAACAAGAAATTGAAATGTCGATGATGATTCAGATTGTAGCTTGCAAATGCTCTCCGAATCCTCTTCAGCCATAAAAAAACTGTCCGTATCATATCTGCATGACGCTTCTTCCAAATCATGAAGTCCCTGCGACACATGAAAACTTCGTTGGTACAAGTGCCGCAGGCGTGAATCCTAACTATGAAGAAATAAGAATTCTGGGAGACGTGCTTGAAGAATTTTGGAATACAAAATCACCTACTAGAAAGAACCCGAATGTTTGGAAAAGAGATGGTTATTTCACAGGTCCAATTCCTCTAATTTTATGGTTCTCAAACTACCCTCAGCTTGTAGGAAAAGCGGAGGTTAGGGGTTTAAGTAGTCTAAATAAACACCTCCGATATCTTGTTTCCGCGGGAGATAAACGCCATCAGCGTAAGGACATACCTCTGTATTCTTGTGTGCAGGTCCTACTCCAAAGGCTCTCCATCCGTGCTGTAGTCTTAGCTGACGGAAAGTATCGTTAATCCTTGACAAGTCTTTCTGCAAAGGCTCCAAATATTGTACCAGCTCTCCGTCATGCTTTACCTTCTTCCAGGATCCTGCCCGGGAGCTTCGGAGTTCCAGACCTTGATGAGGAGTAGCGAAATAGAAGACTCCTCCCATGCTCTTTGAAAAGTTTGCATATTCCTCGGAGTAACCCCTGTCACCCGCACTGCGCAATACTCCTTCCACATAAACGCATAGACTTTTGATTATGATGCCCCCTAGATTATGACCAATCAGTACAACTGGACAATTCTTCTGGCCCACATTGGCTAGTTGAATGAGATTTGTGGTGATGTTCTCTGTGACGTTGTGTAGATCAAAAACCCCCTGCACTGCGGTCTTGGTCACACACGAGTCATACGAGACTGACAGTATCCTTGCTCCAGGAAATAATTTGGGCAACCATACTGATGGCCAACACTCTTGAGTACTTGACGATGTCCATGCCTCTTTGTACAGATGCTCGTAGTGATGAAGAGCTAACCCATGAAAAAAAACAACTTCCATATCTGGGGATGCTCGGTTGTCGGGCTCGTACAAAACATAAACTCCGTCATTAAGTTTCTGCGAAAGTAAAACATCAACCCAAGATCAATTCGAAACATGAGATAGAAAACCAAAGTAATAGAATATGTGGAAGAATAGATGGATCTATATCAGTTCTATGTTCTGATCACAATTTGCACCTTCTCTCGAGCCCCGTTAGGTTGGGGTCCCAAGTCCTCAGTCGGGATGAACAATCGCTGTGGAGTTCCAAACAGATTCCGGATGTAATCGATTAGCCCCAAGTTCCACACCCGATGCGTCCTGTTCTTCTGGATGTGTCTTGATACTCGCTGTATGACTGGATGTTCAACCCTGGTCGATTCTTTAGTCCTCGTCATGTTTTTCCGATTGGCTCAAGGTTTCTGAGTCCAGCAAACGATATTCATATGAGGAAACAAGATAGAATCCACGCGGTCCGCATGCCTTACCGCTAGTCATAAACTCAGGCTGATTCAAGTACAGGAGAGTTTACATATTCAACAGTCAACAAGTATCAAAATCTCAAATGACAAACCTGGACATTTGTCAGGAATTGTGAGTGCTTGAATAAGATGGTTCATTTGATCGGCACTTCAGTAATTATTAGTTCCGCAGAACTCAGAATAGCGACATTCTAAACGCTATCACAGTTTCTTCGATCACTGAGATCCTCTGCGACAACAGAGGGGGAGCTCGAGGAGGATAGCTAAACGTAATTGCTACGAACTAAAGAGGAAAGATG
The DNA here is from genome assembly GCA_948567375.1 of Lunularia cruciata. Taxonomy (NCBI): domain Eukaryota; kingdom Viridiplantae; phylum Streptophyta; class Marchantiopsida; order Lunulariales; family Lunulariaceae; genus Lunularia; species Lunularia cruciata. Next base: position 71,444,723 of record OX419757.1, on the reverse strand, counting down.
GTTCACAGCCACGGCTATGAACCATCAAGGCAACGTGTCCATGACCAATTTGTAAGGTTCGAAACCATGCAGATTGTGAGATTCTACCTCCATTGACCAGGTCTAAGCACTTCTGGGGGGTTCCCGTAAGGCCAAATTATCCTCTAAACATCAAATCTACGGGAAGCAAACGTCTAAGAACTTTGATCCAATAACAAAACCGAAATGAGATGTACCATGGTGAAGTAAAACGCGTCAAAGTTTACATATTCACGTATGTAAGTTAGTACAAACAGGACAAACAAGTTCCTTGTACGTTTTACAAAGAAATGTGACTGTGTGGTCCGCACTGATTGATTATTAAACACAATTCCTGGAACAGTGAACATGCAAGCCGCGAACGTCCACCAGGGCTACAAATGGAGTGTTCAAAATATCTGTATCTCGAAGGATGGAAGTCATACACAAAACTTGTAGTCACTTGCGCGTAGTGTATGCCCTGATTTACAGATGGGCTGTTTATGCAGTAAGATATCGTGAATCGTGATGCGATAACTTGAGAAATCTGATATGGAAGTAGTTGATAGGGTAGTTAGAGTGAATCGCTGCTTCAGACAAAACAGACACAGATGCCCGAGGTTTTGTAGACCGTACCTCCACTAGAGAATTCACGCACCACCTACTTGCCACAGGATTGGTTGTATGGCAAACGTATCCCATCCTCAACTACTTTTACTCACCTCGGTAGGTGGAGTGAACTCAAGCTAAAGACGAGTGAGCATTGACAAAGAAGAACGGTCTAGAACCTGTGACAGGTTATAGACTGTTCGGATCATTTTTATTGAGTTTTTGGATTCTTCCTTTTATTTGCACTTTTTGGTGTGCCTTTTCTCCTTTTTCTTTGGGTATATTATTGCGCCTGTTAGCTATATTTCTCTGGACAATTGAGAAGATAACTTTCTGGTGAGTAAGAAACGTTCTGATTGACAGGAGGTAAACGCAGAGCATAGGCGTCAACATCGGTATTATAGACGGAACAGAAGTCAGTATAGTGATAGTTTCTTGACCAATGTGTTCAATACTGATTCTTATTAATGTGTTACAATACTTGATTCTTATTGATGCTTTATACCAATCCTTGATGCTTTCACAACATGCAGCAATGGAATTTCGAATATAGATACGACCAGAGAGTATGGTGCTAGAGAACTTATTTGATAGATACCTTCTAGATATTCCATGATGCTTTCTCACATAAGGAAGCTAGCTCATAGAGACAATCTACAAAACTTGGCAAAGCTGTTGGTAGACCCTCTGGTTTGGATTACACCAATTTGATTGTATACGTTTACACTGTCACTAGCATCGATGTGGCGCAAATTCTCACGCCTGTTTACAATTTCCACTTAAGTGCAGATACTATACAAGCACCCAGAAGATTGTGCTATGCGGTAAACATTTACTAAGAAACTCTGAAGTATTTTTAGATCAGGTGGCTCAATTGATAGTCCAGAAGTAAATGACCGAGTATTCCAGCACTAAACGCTCACCCCTAAGCCTGAAGTGCAATGGAAGCAAAGAGAAGAAGAAGCCTTACCACAAAGATTGGCCAACTCGTAGGTCTTGGTAGCAATTGTCACAATTGTTGAAGTTGACACCTCTTCTCTTTGAACTTTTTCCTTTTCCTTTGAAATAAAAACGGCAAGTTTTTTAGGATAAATTCAAGTGTTTTTTCTGATAACTTCAGAGCTAATTGCTTGATGAGTACCAACAACATCTAATACTAGAGTGCAATTGGATGGTAGTTCATTTTTGTCCCAAGTTCATGGAGTAGGTGATGGAGAACCCGTATCTTATTATCCTCCTTGTGTTTATTTATGAACAGATTTGGGTTTAACCATTAACATCATTTTGTAGAAGGAGAGTGACAAGAAAACTCACTCAAGGCTTTGGAGCTCCATGTACCAAAAGGAAGAGTTGCTAAGAATCCAAGTTGCAAAAATTTGGATCCACCAAGTTGAGTGTAGGGTTTTGGATGTTCAAGAGAGTTTGAGAAAGCATTTGTGGACAGAGGAACAGACAAGTTACAAGTTACAAGGTGGAGATACAAAATGTGGGATCTGAGCAACTAGTGACCAAGATCTGATCAGTTGAAGCCGGATCTAATCTATAACCAAGCAAACACTTTGGAGGATTCCAAGAGCTCTACAAAAGCTTATGATAATTTGAAATTGGAACGATAGAGTAGACAAACTCAGGTTGTGTTGTATTGAAGAAATTCTACTTTTGAGTTGATCACAAATCTGATATGACAGATTGAAGTTGGAGTCCTTGAAATCAATGTATTTGGGTGGAGATTATGATCACATTTGGATTTTGACCACATCTCAAGTTTTGGTTTGAAGTAACCTTTGAAATTTGGAAGCAATATTTATGGTTCTTTCTTATACCTCATAGTCCCACACTCTACTTTCAAAGCATCATCAGCTTCATCTTTCCTAGATGTTAGGTGAGGTGATTGAGTATAGATGTGCAGTCCAAGCACTATTACCCTCTAGACAAACACACTTCTCCATTGTTACTTTATCTGCACTTTAGACTCTACACCCACCAACCACTTATGGCCTTCGTTCGTTCATGACTGTCATCCAAATAAGGAGCTAAAGATTATGGAGTCTTTCTTTGCCCATGCTTTACTCCATTTCCAACATTTCTCAATGTCTAGGTTTTTGAGATTGGTTTTGAGCATTTACATGATTATCTCTCTCAACATGTACAATTCTTGCTTCTCCTTTCTCTTTGCATTTTGTCAATGCATTGCTTTAAGTCTAGTGCCACATAGAGTTGCTCAATCTTTTGGTGCATTCGGTCTCCTTGGTCTTTGAAAGGAGACATATGGTGTTCCCTCTTTTTTTTATTGAGTATGTTTACCTACTTTTAGTCCCATGTACTACTTTCTTACAACTTGACACTCAATTTCACCTTTTTATTTCCACATTAGTTTGGAATAGATACTCTAGGTAGTTACAAGATAGTTATTGTTGGCATTCAAGCTTTCTTGAACATCCAACCCAATAGATGGTTGTCCAATTTGATGTCACAAATGATTTCAATACCATTTCTCATCTAGTAATGTTTCATGCTCTTCATTGAATAAGAAATAGAATCCACTCTTTGATCGCTTTTGTGCACAATTCTATTGCATCAAGACACCTTTGTTATATAGTTTCCATTCTACCATAAGGGAGTTCACACAACTAGCATCTCCAAAAGTCACACACCAAGAAGATCACTTAGGGGGCCTCTATTTGCCATGGCTCACTACACCATTTTGCGGGATGTTGTAAATGCTTTCCCATCTATTCTCTTTCCATCAATTTCAGATGACACCCATACAGGGCGCCCTTTGGAGCATGTACTTCAAGCCTTGTTTGCTTTTACACTCTACCTAATGACCTTGGGTTTACAAATTCAGACTCTTAAATACAAGATTTGGAATCCATGTCGACCTCATGTATATATCCTACCATGTACTTTACTATGGCACTCTTTGTACATATCCTATGATGAAAACCTGATTGTGCATGTGCCAGCACATGTCCACCCACTGCTAAGGGACGTCATACTAGCATGGGCGATGTAAAAAGAAGCTTTTGGTTTCTGTTAGGATCGTCCTGATAGCCGAATGGGCTGTGTCGAAAGAAGCTTCTGGTTACGGCTGGAGTAGTAGTGGGATAAACATGAAGACTTTGAACGGAAACTTTGGTGGCATTTGACACACGAGAGTAAGTTCTTTATTGGGACGAATCGCAAGGCAAAAGGGTCTATCTAAACTACTATTTCCGGCTGTTGATTGAAATATGTTAAAACATTCAGCTACTTGTAAGGTGAAAGGGAAATGGGCCAGAAGGCCAAGTAGTATACCTCGAAGGAAGAAGACAGAAAATGCACAAGGTACTAAGAAGGGCAAAAGGGGAAAACGAGCACGAGACAAAGGTACTGTAGAAAAGAGAGTGTTGCGAAAGGGATCAGAGGAAGTTTAAGCAGAAAGTTATTTAGTTTTTAAATCATTTCATTTTTAAGGTCTGAAGTATCGTGTGAGAACTCAACCTTTGCCTACTATGTATTTTACTCTCCTGACATTAGTTCATACACTACTTAATATGTCAGAAATTCAAATATGACGAATTAGTCAACTTCTGCAGAGGAGTTCACATCACTTGAGTTCATGGAACTACATCCTTGATTTTGACAATACATGATTAAAGTTAAGAATATTACGAACTTGAACAATGAATGTGTTGACGCCGGAAATTCCATCTTGACCTTTTATGAATAAAAATAAGAAACTTCAACAATGAATCAATGTTGTTGATGCAAATCCGAGTTTACATTCTTATAGGCAAAAAAACGCATTTCATTAAGAAACAAATTTTTTTAAATGCTTTAGTTCAATCTTCTTCAAGTGCGTCACCATCATATGAAATTACAAAATGCTTGCTAACAACGGTGTCTGACTTCTGGGGAGATCGGGGAGTTTGGAGATTGCATAGCACCTCCAAAAGTTGAGATCTTTGCTTGTGGTCGCCTCGTCAGTAGCTTTGATCCTGGGTGACTCATATGCTCTCCTCGAGCTCAGATCACGGCTGGATTACCTCGCAATCTGGTCTCTAATCACACAACTACTCAGAACAATAAAACAGATTCTATGTCGAAATAATCTGAGTTTCTGCTCTACATTGACTTTCACCTAATTGGTCACCTAGACAAAGCCAAGGATCAGAAGGACATATATTCTAAGGTCCACTATTGAAGCACTTCAATGAAAGGTTTGGATAGTGTATTCCATGAATTCAAGGTTTGGAGTCCATATGTGGACCTCACTCCCCATACTTCCCAATATGAAGTTTGAGGGTTTTAGGCTCTCCGTTAGTAGAGAATGGTTTTTGTAACTCATTTATCTTAAACACATCAATTCAAGCTATAACCCATGCTCATTTACTTCCTCATTTGGAGGACACACAATTGATCTCCTCCTTTTTGAAAGATACTACGTCCCTAGAGCCTCCTATTGGGCACTTAATTACCCATCCATAGATTACTCCTACCCCATCTATGTATGTTTGATTATACCATATGCCACACTTTCTCCCTTCTAACAGGGCTATTTGAGCTCAAGTAGCTATTAGATAACTTGTGCAAACTATAGATTTGCTCTTCCCACTATGAAGGCTCATATTGCAAAATGCTATTCCACAAGCAACTGCAGGAGCATGGGCTTTAGTTGCCCCCTATCAACATATAAATTCTTGCATCATGGTTGTCCTCTCTTGCTATCATAATAAAGGATTTGGGTACATATAATCTCTAGTCATATTTTTGTTTTGGCTTGTGACCTATTACTAGGCCTTGCATGTATAGCTGTTCTCATCTTTATTTTTTGCACCTTTACCTTATAAAAGCTAGGATTCTCTCTTGCAGAGAGAAAGGCTCCATGCCTCCCCTTGATTCAAGACTTTTCTTCAAGTTTGAGGAGTTTAATATGCACTACTGCTGTATTTGGGTTTACCATACCTAGCACTTCCAAGACTACCAAACCAATGTGTTTGTGAATCTAAATATGACACACATAACATACATATTTTACTACGTGTCATAGTTGGAGAGCCAACTAGAGTTTATAATGTCATCCAAGATACAATAGTGCAGATTTTATAATCTACTCAATGCTAAGTACAGATTGAGAAGTAGTTAGATATGCTTGGACCACCTCCTTGGCAAGTTAGGGCAAATGTCTTCAAATTTAGAGACATATGACATACCCTACTTTATATGTGAACCTCCTACAAGTAGAGACATTGGTTTGAGCTGACATTCAGGTGGGAGTTGCAATAATCATCACTGTCAAGAGGAAGGAGCATCATTATATAGCACAGTAATCCTCTAATCTCTTTAAACCTTTGGTTGTAGACATGTTCAAGTATCTTCAACACCACTTTGATTGCCTCCTTCAAAAGAGGTAGCACATGGTTCCCAATAGGAGAGAGGAGCTATGGTTGTCTCTCTAGCTATGCTCACCTCTTATTTTTTTACGAAGAGTCTCCATCAGTTTATAGTGCTCTTAGGCATTATGCCTTTGTACATGAATATCAGTAGTAGGAGCTCCCATCATATCTAGGGTACTCTCTCTCTCTCTTCATTAGATATACCTTTGGAGGACCTATATCAAACAATTTAGCTGGAGATTACTTTGTTTCTTCTCCTTGTTTGGAAGGGACTGTAGTTCTTCCTCTGATTTTAGTCCTATTTTTTCAGACCTTGTGCTTGTTATCTCCTTTTGCACTTCTTGGTACTCTTGTATTCTTTCTTCTTATTTCTTTTGGGGTATATTATTTTCCCTTTTGGCCTTTCTTTTATCTAGAGCAGGTCAAGAGCTCAAATGCGTATGGTTGTTGAGAGATAGTAATGAGATACTCCTCTTCTATGAGTTGTCTGTGTGAGATGTTATCAAGAAATAGCAAATAAAAAGATTTTCCTTAACTTTGATTATTATATTGTTCATTAGTTAAATTATTTTGCAACTTAACACTAACAAAAACATGGATTGGCTTGTGTTCATACTATATTTTATGAGTGCATGTGAATTGAATGGAGCAAAAACTACAAGGATTTGATAACAATATCTCTCCACATGCTTGTATTATAATTTTGCACAAAAGGCAAAGCTCATCCATTTCCAAATTAAAGAGGAAGTCTACTATGCCAAAATAGCTTGTCATGCTAAAATCATAAATTGCAGTTGAATTTGTATAAAAATCATAAAGAGAGAAAGAGAAATTTGTTTGTCAAAGGTGGAGATAAAGTTACAAAATTGTACTTACTAAGTTAAGTGTTATACATCTTCTCAATTATTTTATTTCAAACTTATAATCCTAAGGAGGTAGAAAAATTTCTACCAAGGGCATCACATGAAAATAAAACACATCTTACATCCTTCCAAATTTATATGCTAGGATAAAAATATAAAATGTTGCTTGGTAGACTCTCACTAATGTGCTTTTGAAATTTAATACTTCTTTACCAGTAAATGTGACATGCGATCCCACCAATGATGGTCAATAAGTTCACTATAATGCATTGATTATAATGGATGAGAAATAAAAAATTCATTGTCACCAAGTCCTTAATTAAAAAGATAGGGTTTTGGTTTTGATTTACAGAATTTCATCAACTCCTACAAGCTCCAAGAAATATCTTATAGTAATGTTATTGGAATTATGATGTAGTCACAAGAGGTATGTATCCATAAATAAACATAAATAAATGTAGAAAATAGATGTTTTAAACTGCTCAGATACATAACTAATTTTTTACTAGAAAACTTTGGGCTAACCCAATTTGTAAAACTCACCATACAATCAAGCACCTCATTCATAGGACCCATAGAAAATACCTACTACAAAATCTCTTGTAAAGCTTATGAATCATATGTCATTTGATACCCATAGAATTTTTCTCATAGTACTAAAAGTTGAGTGTTGAGTTGTATTGAGTTACTTGTTTAGCCTACTTTGTCGAGTGTATATATATTGCTATACAACATACATCACTATCAACATCAAAAACTATAGAAGCACAACTCATACATAAGTCATACATGGACTCTAAAGTGCCACAATAATAAGTTTGCTTGTGCAACTCAAATCACACTCGATCAAATCAACACTTGATTTGACACTCTATAATCTGTCAGCAATTGGCATTGATTACAATCAAGCCACACCCACTCCAGCGCAGAGAATCCAGGTGGCTCAATAATGGTGATACTCAAGATATGATACTCAATAATGGTGATACTCAAGGCGCACTCTTCTTCTATCCCTTTGTTGATCGTTCCAAGGATACCGATCAAGTTGTGGGAGTGGTTAGCATATTAGGCAGGTTGTATCTTGGAGTTATCCGAGACTAGTTTTGATGTCAGAATGTTTGGAAAAGATATTGATGTTTCTGATGAGAACCTGTAGGTTCTCAAACCAACCTCAGCCTGTAGGAAACGCTCCGGTTGGGAGTGTTCCTTTAGTCGAAATAAACACCTCCGATATTCAAGTATCTTGTTTCTGCGGCAGATAAGCGCGATCATAGTAAGGACATACCTCTGGGTACCTGCGTGCGCAGTTCCTACTCCAGAGGCTCTCCACCCGTACTCTGCCCTTAGCTTACGGAAAGTATTGTTAATTCTTGGCAAGTCCTTCTGCAGAGGTTCCATATATTGTACCACTCTCCGTCATGCTTTACGTTCTTCCAGGATCCTGCCCGGAAGCTCAGGAGTTCCAGACCTTGATGAGGAGTACCGAAATAGAAGACTCCTCCCATGCTCTTTGAGAATTTTGCATATTCCTTGGAGCAACTCCAGTCACCCCACTGCTCAATACTCCTTCCACATAAGCGCATAGACTTTTGATTATGATGCCCCCTAGAATGTGACCAATCAGTAGAACTGGATAATTGTTCTGGCGATATTGGCAAGTTCAATGAGATTTCTGGCGATGTTATGTGACATTATGTAGATCGAAAACACCCTGCATTGCCGTCTTGGTCACACATGAGTCATATGAGACTGACAGTATCCTTGCTCTGGGAAATGCTTTGGGAAACCATAACGTCGGCCAACACTCTTGAGCAGTTGATGATGTCCATGTCTCTTTGTACAGATGCTCGTAGTGATCCGGAGCTAACCCATGGAAAAAGACAACCTCCCTATCTGGTGATGCCTGGTTATCGGGCTCGTACAAAACATAAACTCTATCATTAAGTTTCTCCGGAAGCAAAACGTAAACCCAAGATCAATTCGAAACATGAAATAGGAAACCAGGTAACATAATGTCATGAAGAATAGATGGATTCATATTAGTTATATGTTCTGACAACAATTTGCACCTTCTAGCGAGCCCGGTTAGGTTGGAGTCCCAAGTCTTGAGTCCGGATGAACAATCGCTGTAGAGTTCCACGCAGATGCCGGATGCAATCGATCAGCAGCAAATTTCATTCCCGTTGCCTCCCGTTCTTCTGGATGTGTCTGGATGCTCGCTGTATTACTGAACGTTCTAACCCTGGTCGATTCTTTAGTCTTCTTCATGTTTTCTCAATTTGCTCAAGGTTCCTGGATCCAGCAAACGATATTCATATGCAGAAATAAAATGAAACCTAAGTGGTTCGCTTGCCTTCCCCCTAACCATAAAATCAGGCTGATTCAAGTACAAGACAGTGTACCTGTTCAATAGTCAACAAGTATGAATATCTCGAAATGACAAACCTGAACATTTGCCAGGAATTGTGAGTGCTTGAATAAGATGGTTCATTTGATCGGCACTTTCAGTAAGGAGTACTAGTTCGGCATAACTCAGAATAGAAACATTCTGAACGCTTTCACAGTTTCTTCCATCACTGAAATCCTCGGCGACCACACAGGAGGAGCTCGAGGAAATAGCTAAAACGTGATTGTTACGACCTAAAGCGGGATGATGCTCCCACAGACTGACCTTTAGCAAGTGCGTTAGACTAGGTCATGTCGACGTCAGGGTACAACTCGAGTATGGCGATCTTCGCTTTCATTTCTTCTCCTAGTTTAAAAAAGTTGGATGCATGCTACTCATTATCAGATTCATTTTGGGTGGGGGAATATTGGTTTCCATGATGACTGTTGAAGGAGACTTTCTACTCACCTCCGAACTCTGTCACTGGCGATTAATACCGGATTAACCGTTATCCCAAAATAAGCATTCGTGCCTCACAGATCCTAGTATGCGAATTCTCCACGGCCCAAAGTGAATATTGTGTATATTGTAAATACTGTAAACTTTACAACAGATTCAACCAGTACGTATTTCCTTACGGCAGAGCCCTGGTGATTGTAACAGAGAGCACTAGCTAGTAAACCCCTGTGACGCGCGGTATCAGACCAGGGCAGATATTAACGAGTTTAGGCATTCACACTTTTCCAAAGTGAACTTCTATTGGAGAATTCAGCTTATAGTACTAGTATACATATTGCTTTGTACCAGGCTATGATGCATGCACCATGATGAGTTCCACAATTCTTATGAACAAGCATGAAAAGAGAATGTTTCCTTGTGTGATGACAGCGATCGGAACTTTAAGGAGAGAGTCTTGTGCGCAATCTCGGTGATTGGAAGAGGTGGTAAATAGGAGGTAGAATTGTTTCTGGAAACCTTACCTATATGTTTCGCGAATAATTCATTCCACTTCAAAACTTGGGAAACTGCTAGGAATATCCAGTCGCCCATCACGGTGGCCTGGTTGTTTCGGCAAACCCCACGGATTTTTGGATTCAGAAAATCAAAGCTGAAGAAGGCGCAAGTTCTTTCTTCGCACCAATCATTGAGGGATTCATGCCACGAACTGCTTTCTAGCTGCCTGACGAAAGGTCACAACCCGCGTGTTTTATCGGAATTAAACTGCGTTAAGATGATAAGAATTCTACCTCACAAGATTTCAACAATCCCAGGTCTCCTGTGTTTCCTTGAATCAAGTTTGTGAGAGCAACGTGTACATGAGCAATTTGCGAGTCTTGAGATTGTGCAGATTGTGAGGTTCTACCTCAATTGACCAGGTCTAAACACTTCTGTCAGCAAGGCCAAATTATCCTCTAAGTACCAACCCTCCGGAAACAAACATCCAACTAGTTTGATCCAACAACAAAACTGATATGTGATGTATCATGATCAAATAGAACGTGGCAAAATTTAAATACCCACATAGGTAAATTAGTACAAACAGGACAACCAAGTAGCTAGTACTTTGTTCAAAAAAATGTTACTATGTGGTCCGCACTGAGTGATTATCAAACATTTCCTGCAACCGTGAACATGCACGACGCAAACGTGCACCACGGCTACAAATGAACTGTCCAAAATATCTGTATTTCGAAAGATAGGACGAATACACAAAATTTGTAGTCTCTCGCTCGTAGTGTACTACCCTGATTTGCAGATGAGCTGTTTATGCAGTAAGATATCGTGAATCCTGAAGCGATAACTTGAGGAACCTGACATGAAGTAGTTGAAAAGGTAGTTAGACTGAAGCGCTGCTTGAGATAAAACAGACACAGATGCGCGAGGTCTTGGAGACCTTACCTCCACTAGAGAATTCAAGCAACATCCACTTGCCACAGGATTGATTGTATTGAGGAACGTATCACACCCTCAACTACATTCTTTTTATCAGCTCAGTATTTGGAGTGAAGTCCAGCTAACACGAGCTAGCATTGACAAAGAAGAACAGTCCAGAACCTGTGAACAAGCGCAAAGATTACTGTTTGGTGAGTCAGAAACTTTCTGATTGACAGGAGGTAAACGCAGTGCATAGGAATCATCATCGGTATTAGGGACACGACCGAGGTCAGTATAGTGACGATTTCTAGACCAGTATGTTACAACGCTTGATTCTTCTTGATGCTTTATACTAATACTTGACGCTTTCGCAACATCTAGCAATGGAAATCCGAATATATATACGACCAGCGAGTAGTGTGCTAGAGAACTATTTAATAGATACGTTATTTAATCCATATGCGTTCTCACACAAGCAAGCTAGCTCACAGAGAACCTACAAAACTTGGCAAAGCAGTGAGTAGACCCTCTGGTTTGAATTATGCCAATTTGATGAATTGTATAAGCTTAAATTGCCACTAGCATCGATGTGAGGCTATTCTCACACCTGTTTACAATTTGCACAGAAGTGTAGATACTATACAAGCACCCAGAAGATTGTGCTACGCGGTATAAATTTACTAAGAAACTAAGTAGTGTTTTCGGAGTCCCCAACAAACCAGGTGGCTCAAGTGATAGTCCAGAAGTAGCAAGTATCCAGCACTAACCGCTTACCCCCAGGCCTGAACTGCAATGCATGAAGGTTGGCTCCCAGTGACCATGACCTTAAGAAATCGTGATATAGCAGCCCCAAAGGAAACAAAGAGAAGACGACGCAGTGATCACAAAGATTGCGCAAGTCGAGCAGGTCCAGTTAGAGTGTGCAAACAAAGCGCTAGACACATTGTCATTACGACCATGACTTTTGATGCAGTAGCGATGGCCAAATCTCCGGTCTTCGTAACAATCTTCACAACTGTCGAAGTTGACGCCTGCTCCTCTTTCTGAACCTCTTTCTTTTTACTTCGAAATGGAAACGGGACCTTTTCCGCGACAACTTCAAATGCTGACCGAACTGCTTCATGAGTCATGGTACCAGCAACATCCAACACGAGAGCGCGATTGCTTGGTACAGCTAGGGTTCGTGAGAGCCCATCAACCCAAGTTTGTGAACCTCCTGCAGACTTGTCTGCATTTACTATTGCCTTTCCATTCCCATGGTTCTGACGACTAGTGGAGGCCACCAACTCTACCTCATCCCCCTTGTGGGAGGCTACTCTCAATAGGTTCTCAACCTTAGGAGTTTGGTCAAATGAAATAGTTCTTTGTACTTCACTGTTATCTGGAGTGCAAGGACCAGGAGTTACGGTCACGAAATTATCGACAGATCCGTCGCCCTTTCCAAGATCCTCATCTTCGTTTTGTGGATGCCCGGTATCTAGGAAGTAGCTGGTCTTTTCCGAGATAAACCTCGATTTCTCACTATCAGCATGGGAACTACCTAGATCAACTACAGCGCACTCGGGGTTACTCTGGGAGGGTCCCGAGGAACCCACTGACATCACTTCATGAGATGTTCGAATCAGAGTCTCCACTGCACCATTGCAGACTGACGTAAGAAGCTCCTTCACTGGCTTCTGATGAGTGGGGTTAACTACACTAGCAATCATATCCTCGTAGAAATTGACATCTCGTGTGTTTGCCAAATATACGGACACTGCCGTCCCTACGAAAGACTCAATGCAGTCCGCAATGAGGGCCTTTCCTTTGCCACTAGAAGCAAACTCAATCAGATTATCCTGAAGACTGGTACCGGGAGTCGAGGAACTGCGAGTCTGCTTCTTTGGTGAATTCTCGCTAAATCCATCATTAAGGGCCCCTCGTTCAGGCAACTCCTTGTCCTTCCACACGTCCGGTGACCAATCACCAGAACTCCATGACTGTAGTCTCCTGTCCTGCTTCTTACTTCCTTGCATAGCCTCGAGCACAGAGAGAACAATACTCCTAGCCGCGCTTGCAACTACTGCAGAAGCAAACCCCTTGCCCGCTTCAGTGAAAAGCTTACCCACCAAACGCTCAGGAAGCCCTTCGCTCCTCCCTTCACCTCTGGCCCGTCTTTCACCCAGCGACCTGCTCTTCGCTTTCCCACTCTCCCCGGCAGTCTCCACAGAAGGTGCCCTGTAGTAATTTCTTGAAGTCATCCACGCCGTGTATCTTCCTCCCTCACCCTCATCTTCTTCACCATCAATCCTTGAAGCACTGTCACTTCTTTCTAATCTATCCCTCTTGACAGCCCCTTCAAATTTATCGTCCTCATCTGCATACGTCTCCTTGTATTGCGAGCCATCAGTTTCACCCGACAATCTTAATCTCCTCTCCTTCCAAGAATGACGCCCGTCCCTGCTGTCTCTATACCCTAAATCCCCCCCTGTCTTTCCTGTCTTGCGCAATCCCTCTTTCCTAGACGAAAGTTCTTCATATAAAGCAGAGCCATACTCGCTCCCATCAGAGAGAGAAGGGCCATCCCCGGCCAGCGAACTTACGACCCCTTGAGTAACAGATCGACACAAAATTGCAACAGAACACTGGAATTCTCGAGTCTGGCCAACTTTTAACAATTGCTTCAGACTCTGAGGAACCTCGTTCTTATCAGTAAGAAGAAACGTATGCAAATCTTTCCAAAGCAAACCAGCGCAATCTCCTCCGTGTGAAGCTGCTTCCAACAACGACGACAGGGACCCGAAAAACCTACTTATTTGCCTTCGTCTTCGTGCAACAGAAGGAGATGTGTATATCTTGTACGAAATATAACCTCCGGCACCTACAGCAGCACATGCAATTAAGACATTCCTTTGACGACGGGATACCGGAAGCTTCATCGCTCCCTATGGAGGATCGGAATGTTACAACATTGGCTCTCGGTTACTACCTTCCGCTTCCAATTCAATCGTAGCAAATATTTCGTTGATTGAAATCCACCAATTTTCGAAGGCTCAAAGATTCCCTCCACTGCTTTCTTTCTAATTATCGGAATTCCGACCTAACTCTGTCTCCGTCTTCTCCTCTTGGCAAATACCCCGCAAACTATCCAGATTTCCTTTCCAACCACTGAATCGCAATCCCCTCACAAATCCAAGACAATCCCGGCAAAACCTGGCTGAATATCACACTCCAAAAGCTCCTCCTCCTGCACCCGCTGACCCAAGTCTAAGAACCTAATACTCAGCCCCAACAATGCTAAAGAGATCTTCGTACTAATGGCAACTTCAAGTAGTGCACTCGTTCCGATCTCTTCACCACAACTTTTCCACTCCATACGTCTCTAGGGAACTAGCCTTCCTCCTCATCGAAATCCTCAAACACTTCTTTCTCTCCGACCAAGTCCAGAAGAGAGATCACAATCTCGCCATATTCCTGGTACTGTGCACAAATTCCGCCGATCAGCAACCTTCATTCGTCGAGAAGCTCGCAAACGCGGAGGAGAACCCAATGTGTTAGGAAAGTAGCTTTCATCGACCGTACCCACTGTGCAAGGAAAAGTCTCCTCCCGTCCGCACTTAGCTTTATTTGCACGATGAACAAGGAAAGGGAGACACTTCCTCCACTTTTTCGTCGCCTATCATCGTTCACACTCTCAGTTTCTTCTGACCGGCCATTACTGGATGTACCCCGGTAGCAAGTGGTGCCGGCGAATCAGCACGGGGTTTCCCAGTAGGTACGCGGTGAGATTCACTTGTACTTCGTCCGTCCCTTAAATAAGGGTTTGCTTTCATAAACAATAACTAGGGAATTATAATCCTTTACATTTGGCTGTGTCTCAATTTGGATAGTTCATGTCCTTTGCTAGTAGAAAAAAAAGGTTTCATATTGAGAACTGCTTCAAACTAAATAAAAACTTCTGGAAGGATACGCCAGGTCGAAATTAAAGGACAGAAGGAATACTTGTTAATAATGTGGATGTCCATGTCCCTTGTAGTAAGATCCGATAACATCACCAACTCGTCCGCATGAAAACCTTTACTCATATAAAATGAGCTAATAGGGATTTAATTCGATAAGTTACGGTACCTATATTGATGATTAGCCATATTCGATTAAAGCGATATGGATATAAGATTATTTTGACGATGGCTTCTTTATCACTTATGTGATATTAATCTCATTTCTTCAGACTTCTTTGTTCAAATTACTCTCGTTCATAACACTCGTTTTGTTGTGCGGGTGCTTACTAATCAAAATTTTGAGGTCGATTTTCCTCCTCCCTTTCTACCTCGAGTGTCATGAATTATATCCATGACACTCGACCTCAAACTTTTGATTAGTAAACACCATCACAACAAAACGAGTGTTATGAACGAGAGGAATTTGAACAAAGAAGTCTGAAGAAATGAGATTAACATCACATAAGTGATAAAGAAGCCATCGTCAAAATAATCTTCTATCCATATCGCTTTAATCGAATATGGCTAACACTTCACAACACTCGTTTTGTTATGATAGTGCTTGCTAATCAAAAAATTTAGGTCGATTTTCCTCCTCTCTTTCTACCTCGAGTGTCATGGACTATATCCAACTATTTCCCCTGATTGTGATTTGCAAAAGTCCTGGTGAACTTCTGCACTGATTGGATGTACATGTATTATCACAACAGATTCGGCCTCATCAATCATCAATCAAAGCACCAGAATCACTTCTCAGCAGATGCATCTTCGTGTTTTAGAGACAACAAAAATTGACCGGTCACTTCACACTCTTCTGCTCTCACCAGGTGGAGCTCTGATGAACTGTCACAACCACGTTGAGCGAAGAATGCTATCCGTTAAAAGGATCGTGCATCGTTTTGGCCTACGCTATCCGAAACCCCGAAATGTGTGGCGCCTGGAGCATTTATGGACCTTGAGTGTAACGAACGATTCGCTATCAGCGCCTTTGTGTACTGTGTTGGGCCTCGAATCGCATAATACGACAAGAATTAAGTTAGTGAATCTTGGAAGGAAGAACTGCTTCATGCCACTTCCGTATAGTCATAGCCTACAACTGCTCTAACTTTAGACTGGAGAAAACGCTGTTGTCATCACATGGATAAGGCCACCACGCAGTTTCAATGGTGTGACACGGAGTTGGGGACGGTAAATGGTTAACTGTCCCCATTTTGTTTGATAGATCTTTAACCCCTTACACCTGTCTTGGGCTTTTTCGATTCAGTAAGTGTAACTGTGTTGAAAATGTGTCGTACTTAGGAGATGGAAACCACTTTATGCAAGTTTCCAAAGCAGTCTTTTGCAATGTGGATATGAGAGTAGATCTTGCTCGCTTTTTAAGAGGTTTATTTAAATCGATTATAAGTAGACTAGAACGAGTGAAGTTGAAAAGTCCTTACGTTGACGAAACAACCGTTGCATCAACGGTTTTCAGTGTGCAAGTTGGACATTCTAAAACACGAAAGAGAGTTTCCACAATATGTTTTGTTGATTTTTATATATAAAGGCGAGAAAAGGTAAACCTTTGAGGAGAATTAAAACGGAATCTTCAATATGGTACTTGACATATCAATATAGCATGATTGTTTCTTTCTTCCTTCCTTCCTTCACTTATTTATTTGTGCTAACACTGAAGATCATTTAAAAAGGACCGCGTCTACTTGCATAGTCAAAAAGTAAAGAAATTGGAGAGTGCACCTCTTCGAAATGAGACGAATAAAGTAAATCATTTCCCAGCAGTTACTGTACCAAACTCCCGGTTAATCAATGTTCCGGTACAGTAACTCTAGCAAGATGCTCTGTAACTGTGGGAATGTCCGAGGTGTCCATGCCGGTTCTAGAGCTCCTGAGATCGTGGATCTTGTGTATTGCATGTGCGTTAAGGGTCTGGAGGTGGCTCCCTGCACATTCATTCACTCTCAGTCTGCCTTCTACACTCTTCCCCTTTTATCTAGCCAATTGGCGATATCTGGACGAGCCATGGCACGTAGATCCTTTTCCACAACACGTGTGGTGTGTGGTTTGTAGCATTTTAGGGCACAGGCTGTGAAATAATTGTAGGAATCTCAAGTGATTTTCTAAATATATTACCATTAGATTCTTCTGATAATTGAAGTTAAAGAGTCCTCGAACAATAGAAGATCTACATCAAATTCTATCTTTATGTTAAGATTCTGGTAAACTTATGACATGTTGGATAGAAATATCTATCCAACTCTAACTTCAATGAATATATTGCTACTCACTTCAAGCATTAGTAAACTATCACTAATAATCAAAACTTCAATAATGAATTGAAATAAAATATCTACTTAACTAACGATTAGAACATTATGTCATATCTATGTTTACCAAGTGTTTTGATAAAGAGTCATTATCAAGTTCCTTATATTCTAACAAACTTTAAAACATTTGAAAATGGAGCATAAAAGCAATACCATTAAGAATTTAAAACAATAAAAATTAATTAGGAATGAGGTGATTACCTGTGTAGTGAAATAAAGAATAGTAAACATATCAAAGTCTTCTTATTTCTAAAGACATATTAAGTCTTTGATTGCAATTTTGATAAGAGAAAATATATTTATCGTATTTATGATATGAGAATCTGAATGATTAACTTTGTTCTGAAATAAAGGAAAGATAAGCCATCCAAGGTCTTCTTACTTCCCATGAAAATGTGGAATCTTAGATGAATTCCGACAAATTAATGTTTTCAAACTTACACAAATAAACAAATGCATAATACTAACACATGACAAATAGTAACCAACATATGAGTTCTATTTAATAATTAGTACCATTATTATATGATTAATAACCTATTTTCAATCGTTAGAAAAAAAGTTCAACTAACCAACCATCATATATAACTCAAGACACATACAAATAAACTCTTACTAATACTTCCAAACCCCTACAAAGCTACACTACATTATAAAAATTAAACCATTTCTATTACTAGCTTGGAGTCTACATTTTTCCAAGTCAGTTATATGATATAAAAAGCTACTCTAAATTTCAATTCTGAAATTTAGAGTAGCTTTTGATTCATTTTGAAAAATTAACCCTTTTTTTAGTTGAATTTTAGCTTTATGATCAATAAAAATCAATTTAAAATAAAAAAATTTTGTTGGATGATACTTTTATCAAACCGGTTTAGCATTATTGTTCACACTTCTTTATGTTTTTGTCCAGATTCTAATAAGAGACTCACTTTCAATATAGACGACCTTTCTAACATTTTTCGTATTACTTTCTCGTAATGATGCAAATCTAACCTACTAAGAAAAATAATTAATAAGATAAGAAACAGAATAGTTTTCATCACAATTTAAAATTTGGTATTATATTAGAAATCTGAATCTGATTTGTACCAACCTATTTCAGTATATCAGTCTGTTTAATTAACAGTATATATCTACTTTACTAGAATCCAACTATCTATATTTTCTAACTGTAATGTAATGTAGCCTATATATTTCTAACGGTAATGTAATATTACCGAGTAATTCTTTTTAGCAAATTATCATTTTGGATTATTTTGTGGAATAGATTTTTATAATAGAGGTAAATAGATGTATAATTAGAAAATGTAAATGGAGCTCAATTATTACCATCTTTAATGCTTCCTTCTTCTTTTTAAAAAAAGGATGCATGATCACCAATTTATACTCTGATTTTCTCAATCCTAGGTTTTAACCGAATGGTTTGTATAATAAAGAGAACAGATTTCTATCAGAAATTCGTAGGACGGATTTTATTAGTACGTTCCAACCAAGTTGCTCCAATCAAGTTACTGACTAAACCTAATATTTCTGCACAAATATGAATTACCTAAAACATTTGATAATTAGTTATATCAAATTACCTTAACAATGTGATTTATTGAAAGGATGAGTAGAGATATTCAAGTGCGAGAACTGTACCACATCATCAAATTGATGGCGTGGTTCATTCTGCCGTCTCTGGACAAAAATTCTTCTCGTTCCTCCTCTGTTTACACAAGTATCAAGAAGTCCTCATAAATTATCTTTAGAATTGCCACAGTGATTGTCATGGATCTCTCATATATTTCTGATCCTGTTCTCTTCTCAAGCAGGTAATTGACACTTTCGATGGCATACGCGTCTCCATTCCCCGCGGAACACCTTGTTGTTTACAGAGATAGAGCTATTACGTAAGAGCGCCTTGGTTACAAAGCTCTTGGATTTGACTCTCGCTTAGATTTGAGGCCTGCATGAGTGCAGTGTCCCTTATCCTTGCAAGTGAAATGCTCCACATTTTGTTGAGTCGTTGAGACCGTGTACAAAAAACTTATGCGGTTGATCTTTTTCTATCAACTCTCTCTCAACTAGAGAAAGAGTGATAGTCTTACGTGACCCCTAAGAAGATGAGTGAAGCAGTAGGGAATGAGCAGGACATTCTCTCTGTTGCGAGGACTTTAGATTTATGTTTGGCCGAACACGGTCATCCAGACGGAATGAATGGCGATCATGCTTTAAATTTGGTCACTGGTGAAGCTGGAAACTCGACGACGGCGGCTCACCATAACAACGGAGAAGAAGAAGAAGACGACGAAAGGAAGCGTCAAAAGCTGGAAGAAGGCAGCGAAGACAGAGATGAAGAGAAGCATGTAGTTAGTCATGTGGCCGAGAAGGCGGAGCATCTGAACTTAACGCTTCGAGTCTAAGAGAAGATGAGTTTAAGAAACTTCTGCTTCTGGCCGAGGAGTTTAAAGCCGATGAAAAGACTGGGGAAGATGGCGAAGAAGCAGGTGGATCTTTATTATAGTTTAGGTGACTGATTACTATTTATGGTTTAAATCTTGAAGTAGAAATTTGATTATTTTATTAACAGTCTGTAAATTATATTGATTTATGCAATAAAAATTTCTATAGATTTTATTTATCTTATTCAATAGACTACATCTTACTATAAAAGCAACATTAATAATAAGTAAGGATTTCATGCTAAGGTTTTGAAAAACTTTTAGCTTTGAACTTTGAAATTTTTTTTAAAGAAATTTATTTATAAAATAAAGCAGATAATTATTTTTTGTTCTTCATCTAGGCAGTGTAATCAAAATCTATTTTCGAATTGTATATAGTTATACTAAATATCAAAATCACACTAAATAGTTGAATCTACTATTATATAATGCAATAGATGCAACTTACATTTTTACTAGTAATCCTTGTGCTTGCTTTAATGATACAGAAGTCACAATAAATTCATGTGAAAAAAGTACTTACTATTTTATTTTCTATATTCAAGATTAAAAGTCTCTTAATTATATTTTCTGATAATAAAATATTTATTTAGAAATCCATTCATAATGGAGTGTAGATTTTTTGGATGAATATTTCTTATAAGTTACAGAAAACCTATATTTTTAAGTAAAATTTCACAGAGTGAATGGAATCTTTAATATATAAATAAATAAATAGATTATGATTTTGAGTTAAAG
Organism: Lunularia cruciata; assembly: GCA_948567375.1. Taxonomy (NCBI): domain Eukaryota; kingdom Viridiplantae; phylum Streptophyta; class Marchantiopsida; order Lunulariales; family Lunulariaceae; genus Lunularia; species Lunularia cruciata. Next base: position 71,424,126 of record OX419757.1, on the reverse strand, counting down.
TCATACAAACTGAGTTTGAGCTATTGCACTTCTTGCAATCAGAGGGAAATTTTGCAAAATCCTCGTTAGTATGAAATTATTTCATCTTATGATTAAATTTTTTTGTCTTATATCAACATTAAATTAAGAACTGGTCTAAGGATCTCTTTTAATCCACCATTAACTTAATTTGAATTTTTCATTTCAAATTTAAATAGACATATTATTTGGAATAGATTTGAATACTTTAAATGACCTTCCTGATGTGAAATCAAGATTAAATCTTTCTTATTTTTCTGACCATAATTTAATATATATCAAATATATGTATATATATATATATATACATAAATTTATAGTTAATCTTTGATTAACTAGTAATAAGAGGATATAAATTAGAAAAAAAATAAAAAGGTAATTATTAAACATATTTATTTATTATTTGATTAAAATATTTTATGTTTATTTTATATTATTATATTATTTTAAATGATATTAGATTAGAATTAGAATTAGAATTTAGAATTAGAATTAGATTAGAAATTAGAATTAGAATCTCAGTAGATATACTGAGACTGGAAAAGTGTTCAAAATTTTTTTATATTTATTAAGAATATGATTATTTGTTAATGTGTTGTATATAATTCTTAAATAAAATAATAAAATAATTTGATACATATTTATTTTAAATATTTCAAATTTAACAATACATTAACAAGAACCAAAAACGCTTCCATCCATCCTCCCTTCTCTCCTATGTACTTACTCCTTGAGTACGCAACAATCACCTCTTAAACTCTTAAAAGGTAAGTAAGATGACCGCTTCTAGGTTAGGGGTAAGCTGTTGAGAAAAGATGTTCTTTTTTTAAGTAAATCACTTATTTTCTTATTTAAAAGGTGCAATTTTATAATTTTAACTTGTCGTTGTAATATATAAAATTATTTTTATTTTTATTTAAGTTTTTAATTAGTCTTTATCGGAAAGAAACTAATTTATATTTTTAGTACTATGTTAAGTCAATGATAATAATCTCCAAAATAGGAATATAGGCCATATGATGATAAATATTTCCTTATGAATTTATTCCATATTGGTATCATCGACAGTTGATTATATTAAAAAATATGGAGTATAATTTACTTTATGTTCAAATGTTTTTGACAATCATTATCATTTTACAATAATCTAAAGAGAATAGAGAAATAGGGAAAGAGAATAGTATAAAATTTTCATGTAAAAGCTTTTGAAATTATTTATATGTTGAATAAATTTATTTTTTTGTATTTTATATTAAAATTTAAATTTTATATTATGCATTCCTCCTCCCCATAAAACCAGCTAGTCTATATATAGCAATAAAAGTAAAAAGATTTTCTTCCGAGTGATCTTTTAACTAGGTTGTTTACTCTACTTAAAACATTCATAAAATATACAATTTCTTGCTTAAGCTTGTATCTTGATAAGAAAAGCCCACTTCTATAACGGTAATGTCAAAAAATGTATTGTTTGTTTGTTTCAATTGCAATTTTTTAAAATAATATGAACATGTTTGAAAGAGAGTAATCTATCACTAGTTATAACTAGTTTTGCATGTTGTAGTTGGAGTGATTGCGGAGACTGAGATATGTGAGAGGATAGATACATATTTTCTAAGAGCTCTCTAGCAAATTGCACTTGAATGAATAGTTCAAGTGCAATCTGTTAGTTTTTCAATTTTGGTTCCCTTGGTACCTAGATTGAAGACTCCGGAGAATTGAGTAGACAATTATGGGGATTTCTAGGTTTTTTAGGGATTGAGAGTGATGGGTCTGGACTTTTCATTTCTACTCTCTTGGTTTTCATGATTGAGTTCCATGGGAATTTATTTTAAAAATTTTTGAGATGGAAATTGAAAGTTATGAGAGTTTGTAGTCTTTAGGGTTTGGAGAGATTGTATTTTCTTATGTGGGTTGGGATATGAAGGGTTGTGGTTTTGCAGGTATGGGGAGCAACATCATGTGTTACTATAGTTATTCTTGTGCTAGCCATGGCTACACCTCCCCATGTGGAGCCGCTTAGAGCGACTCGGGATACAACATGCCCGGTGTGTCATCGACACATTATCTTGTAAGGGGTAAAGACCCATTAGGAATGAAGCAAAAGGACTATGATTGGACCACTTGGGATGCTCATGTGAGGCAAGCAACCACATAGATAGCAGTGACACTTGAGATTATGCATGCTTCTTCTATCCCTTCATTGACCGTTCAAGGGATATCGATCGAGTCATAGGATTGGTTAGCTTCTCAAGCGGGTTTCAATTTGGGATTATTTGAGATTAGTTTTCCATGTACATGTCTATTCCATACCCCATACACTCATGATGAAGCTAGATAGGCTTTTTTCCTACCACTTGATTGTTTGGCATGTGATCACTTGGATGAGTTAGCATGGTTCATATTCCTCTTACTCCCTCGATGGTGTCTTTGCTATGCTAGAGAGGGACGTGCGGGGCATAGAGAAGTGGCTGCTAGATTTTGGCAATTCAAAGTGGGGGATTGTGCAACCCTTTAGGAGGAGTCTGTTAGGCCTACATGTTTTAGGAGACAAGTTTTGCCACAAGATACCACAAAGTCCACTTGATTACAACATTGGGTCAAGCGGGAGAGCTTAGTAGTGTAGCACAAGTGTTACACCCTATGTTTATGGCTAGTCCCACTAATGAGACTTTATTTTACCTATGCTCATTATATTCTATAGCAAGAGACAGATTACCACTAGAGGTCTTAGATTATCAACTTGAACAGCCTTTATGTCTTGATAGGTCACTTTTTTGCACAAACATTGTGTACTACCTCTTGCTTTCCTTAGGGGCTTGTCAGGGATGGTATATGAGCACCTTAGAGATTGCTTTCAGGCATATGGTCCTTCTAGTGGTTTTACCAAGTTATTTCAAGTGGCTGTAGTAGTGATGAGATGAGACATTCCTATGTTTGTTAGTCGGGTGTTAGGTGCTAGTTTTCTTCTCTTGATGGAGAAGGACACGAGGTGCATTAGACTGACTGCTATTAGAGAGATCTTTGTGTGTTTGTTCAGCCTCACCATTGTCCTTCAACATTTTTCTCACTTCCTACAACACCTTAGTCCACATCAATTTGGAGTAGCTACACTTGGAAGATGTGAGGCTATATCTCTAGGCATTAGGGCACTCCTAGATATCCATCCAGAGTGGGTCGTCCTATAAGGGGATGTTGAGAATAATTTTAATAGCATCTCATGTGCATCCATCTTTTGAGAGCTTAGGGAGGTTAGTGGATCCTTGGTGAGTCTTATTCCTTTTGTGAGGTCTTTTTATGGCTCTCTTGCTTCCCTTTACTACCAGCATGGTTATTCACAAGAGGGAGTCACCATCTTGGAGTCAATTATTGGTACATATCAAGGAGATCCTTTAGGGGGGTACTTATTTGCCATGGCTCACTTTAGAGCTCTCTTATCCACTACTTTTGCCATTCTAGGTTGTGTATTTCCCTCCTTAGTAGATGATACACACATTGTGGGCCATGTAGATCAGATTAGGCAGCCCTTTGACCACTTGATTACCGAGCTGCATATAGTAGGCTTGAGAGTCAACATGTCAAAGTGCAAGGCATGGTCCCCTTTAGGTATCCCTCTCCACCTTGAGCTTCTAGAGGGACGTATCACATCTATAGATGGACTACATGTTCTTGGAATGCCAATAGGATCCTCAGATCCTATTGGCATCACATTGTTTGTCATACGCTTCTTAGATGTTGCCCTTGTAGTGGATGTTCTCCATGTGGATGACCTTCCATTACTAGGAGATCCGCATGTGGCATTTGGTATACTCTCCTTTAGTATTGCTTGTTGATTGACTTACGGTCCTCTGCATAGTTCCTCCCTCCTTGTCCTTCCTATCACATCTTAGAGCCTTTGATAGGAGAATTATGGGAGTCTTTGGGGATATTATTGGACCAGGGACATTTGAATGTGTGACAAGAGATTTGGCACGTAGATAGATGACTCGGCTGATCTCGTGTGGAGGGGTTGGCTTACTATCAAATGCTATAGGTGCCCTATAGCGTTTGTGGGTTATTGGGCTCCCCTACTTTCCTCTCATTTTGTGTTTGTTGATAGGCTGGTTTTGAACACTTATGTGACAGAGGTGGATGAGTGTCCTTTTCTCTCTAGATGTTATTGCAGTAGATGAGAGATAGTCTATCCCCAAAGGCACGCAAGGACTTTCCATCTTTTGCTTCACTATTGTCAGATTGGACTAGAGGTTTACAATCTTCCTTGATGGAGCGATGGTATGAGTCTACACTACATTCTCTCTTAATTGACTCGTCCATTCCTCAGGCTACTAGAGCACATCTTTGCTCTTGCTCCAACAAGGGTGCAAGCTCTTGGATCCTAGCTCGATTGTGCATTAGGGCATTTCGACTCGCACTAGCTACTTTCTCTACAAAGATGAGGTTTTGCCTAGGTTTGGTCTACCTATTTGCATCTTCATTACTCACTTGGAAGTAAGGTTCTACACTAGATGCAACAGTGGTCCATATGACATGATGTCCTTTTGCAGGACAAAGAATAGCTACCCATGATACTATTAGGGACATAGTGTTTGCTATGGCACGAGACAGTGGATACTTGGCTTGGATGGAGCGTTTGTATGCTTTGCAAATAACACGTGCCAGGGCAGACTTGTACTTGGTCCGAGATGATCAGGTGACAGTAGCGGATGTCGTGGTTATAGACCCTACACATGATACAATTTTGGAGGGAGTGATTACCTATCCCCCTAGATGGATGGCAAATGCAACAGCAGCATGCAAGGTCTCTAAGTATAGGGGCATGTAGCAAGGTCACCTCTTTGTTCCTCTAGCCTTGGAGTTATATGGAGCGATGGACATAACATTTGACACATTTTTCAGGTAGTGCATGAGAGCTTATCGTGCTGGGCGCCATCAAGAAACACTCTCAATCTCATACTTTGTACCATATTTTAGACAACGTGTGTACATTGCTCTATAAAAGGCAATGGCTAGTGCAATCCATAGGAGAGCAATCACACTAGATGATGCTTCTTCAGATGCTCTAGTTGTTTGTAGACCGTACTGCATGCATAGCTCAAATATCTTAGGTGCTGTAGGGCAGATTTCTCATATTGACTCTATTGGGGCTTAGCCCCATTTTACCTATTTTGTGTCTCCCTTGTAAGGCTTGATGGGGTCTTCCCATCCTTCATGGTTTCTATGCGGTTTCTATGGTTTCTATGGTCACCCTTTTCTTAGTTATAATCTTACTAAGTTATTCTACAGTTTCATGTCATATATTTTCTTTGCTAAATTAAAACAAAGATACATAAAATGTTCTAGTGATATTATATAGAATCTTATGATAACTCTGGTTTCCAGGGAAAGAAATGCTATTAAAATGCTTATATATTTATCGAGAAGCTTCTTCTATATATATTGAATTTTTCTTTTTGTTTATACCATCATCATACTGTTTATGCAATATGCTTTAGCCTTTCTGCTCCCCCCAACACAAACATAGCATTTTGTTTCTTCTTCAAAGAAATTTCTGCATACCCATCACTACTCCCTCGAAACTGCAAATTGATTTTATCGAGTTTCCTTAAGACTGCATAGGATTTCAATTCTCTACAAAAAAACAAAGCTTTCGTCAGCAATATCAGGAATTTGTAGACATTGTCGACTTTTGAGCGTCGCGTGAAATTGGGGTCTTTCCTTGAATTGTTGCATATGAAGAAAGTGGTTCCATCGACGAAGAACTAGAGCTCCTGAGTTTGTGTTTAACAATCTGTCTGTCATGTGGAGCTCCTCACACTCTATGACGATCAATGTGAATGTCGAAGTCCTGATAATTTGTAATGGAATTTGAATTCTCAATCTTCCTGGTGAGTTTCTAGGTGACTCGAGAACGAGAACTCGATAACTTTCACTCTCCCAAGTGCACACCCTTGGTAGGATCCGGTGATCGCCCGAACAAAGTGGGCAGACATGGCGAAGGAAGAAAAACTGGACAAGGGTGAAAGTTCAACCGTACGGCGAGTTTCAAAAACCTTTCAGAATAACAGGATACGAAATATCTTGCATTCACGGACAGTCTATTGCAGAAGTTTTGGAACTCGACCGGCTTTATTTGCCTCAGCTGAAAACTCTGAAATTGGTCTCCCGAGGGGGCTTGGAAAGGTAAGATTCAGGCAACTTAAGAGTTGTTAAGTCTTGTATAATTCAGAGCAGTATATAGGAAAGTTGAGTACTCAGGTGAAGCCTACAAGGGGTAGGCACAATGCATTGATTGTGGTAGAATGTATAACTCTGTCCGTAGTGCAATGTCTCTGAGCAGTTACAGAAGTCTGCTGTCCTCGAGCAACAGGGAAGTAAGATACATAATGTTACCGTGTGAGCAGTAGTAGAAGGCTTAGAGGGGTGAAACTTATCCCTGTGGGGAAACCATGTTCCTACACAGCAACCCTCGGTTTGCTATATCACGTCTTCAACTGATCTTAACACATTCCCTGGTTCCAGAACCTCAATAATGCTGTTATATTTTCCACAAACCCAACTCTCAGGGATCACCAGTATGGAGTTCGTTTTCTTCCATGGTGTAGCTCGCCATGAGTACAAAGCACTTGCACGGAGAACCATGGGCCTCATCCACTACTCAAGAGTGTTGGCCTTCCGTATGGTTACCGGAATTATTCCCCAGAGCAAGAATACTGTCAGTTTTTCTATGATTCCTGAATGATCAAGACCGGAAAGCAGGGTGTATTCGACTTGAACAATGCACAGAGAATACCTCCATAAACCTCATTCAACTTACCAAAGTGGGACAACACAAATGTCCAGTTCTACTTGTTGGGCATGGTATTGCAGCCTTATAATCAAAAGTCTGTGTCTTCATGTGGAAACATAATTGAGCAGTGGAGATAACTGGAGTTAGTCAGAGGCATACGCAAAGTTCACCGAGAGCTTGGGTGGCATTTTCTGTTTCGCTGCTCCTCATGAAGGTTTTAAACTTCGAGGCCATTGGCCATGAGCTGTTAAAGTAGAAAAGTGTGATGGAGAACTGATGCTGCAGAAGGACTCCTCGAGTATTAACGGTTCTTTCCGCCAGCTGAGGTTAGTGCCTTTGGAGTATATGTTCTTGATGTCATGATTGTGTACAGATGCCACAGTTGAAGGGTCTCGCTTCCGTATCCTATTAGATACTTTCTTCAGAAAATCGAGGCTGTTCTGGAACCTGTGAGTTTGAAGTGATAAGTGTCAATGTCTCTTTCATAATTTCCTTGGTTTAAATTTGAAAGCTGTTGAATGATTTTAACCTGCTTTCAGTGTAGCATAAGTAATTCAACACTTCTTTCAAGAGTTTGTATACCATCGTAATCATTGCCATGGTGAATGCGTGAAACATTGACAGCGCAAAGTCGTCTTCTGTAATCTAGTGACTCCTGGATCTGAAAGAAGCGTCATGTAGGTACGACACAGACACACTTTTTATGGTTGGAGAGGATGTCGAGAGCATTTGCAAGCCACAATGTGAAATGTCATCAACCTTTCAGTTTTTTGTTGGGTTTGTACATTTGATTGGGGAGGGTTCTGTTGTCACTAGTTTGAATCTTCCCTTCAAGGAAGATTGTCGGTACGTCCCATATAGAAAAACTTTGCAGAACCTTTCGCGATTGCCTGGAGAGTGCCTCGCAGGTAGTTGTGCTCCACGGGCCACCTGGATCTGGCAAAACATGCTGTTTGCAGTATCTTGCACTACAATATCAACAGGCTTTGCGAGATTCGGGATTGCGAAGAGACGAAACTTTTCATTTCTTGCCTAGGGTGGAGCTTTTTACATTACTTGTGGACGTGAAACAACCTTGAACAAGCAAGGAGAAATTCGCAACATGAGCTTCCAATCGGCTTAAATCATGGCCAAGGAGACTGGAACCAGCGGGAGCTGTATCAGTTCAGGAACACTAAAAAAGGCTCTGAATGTTCTGGGATGGAGAACCAAAGTTTGAAGTGTTGCAAGAATTGGTGCAAACTTTTAAAGGAGTGAAGTTCTTAGTCGCTTCGGAAACCTAAAATGATTCAGGTATAGTGTTTTGGGTTTGTGGTATCGTGAAGATTGGAACACTTGGGTTTCCTGAGGCCGAGCTGGTGCTCGCAAAACATGCGAGATTTGAAGGTGAAGTCATCACGGACCAGCTAAAGGTACTGTCAAGTGCCCCTGATGCCTACATCCTTCTGTGCCCTTTCATTCGGGAGTATCATCCGGTAACATATCGTTCGAAGAAACTCCGAGTAGAAGGCGCGAGGAGTCGTAATGGATTGGTTTAAGTTCCTATTTATTGATAGTGGGACAAAACATATTTCCCTGATTGCAGACAATCACTGGAAAATTTCTCGACATTACCGGTTGTAACCCTTTGGCCTTTTCAACATTGGCTGCTGCGATGAATCCTGATCAAAGGACATCACTTAAGGAGGGAGAAGACATCGGAACGAATTATTACGCGTTTCTTCAGAGCAGCTTTTCCTCGAACTGGATTGTCCGGAATAGCATATTTCAGAGGAGTTGGCGCGCTCCATAGCTCGAGTACGAGGAATGTACGCAATGGCGGAGAAGCTTCTGTATCTATACTCAGCGTGCGGGGGACATGCAAGTCTTCAACTCGTGTACTTTTTAGCGATAATCACACTGCAGACTTCAGACGATTTTTCGAGCTTCTCACCATGTGTACGCCTGTTAGAGAGTCGAGGATTGTTACGTAGAGTACCAATTACATGTCGGTGCGGAGCAATCCGTAAACTGGATTTTCTCCTGAGTACTGAAGGTGTGCGGGGACATTTTATTCCTGATAGTGGGAGCAAACTTTTACGGCAAGTATTTGAAGGAACGAGAAATGTTGTCAAGAAACTGCCCAATGTTCAGGGATTTGGATGGGAATTTTGTATCTTCGCTGGAATGGGTCTCGACGGAGTCCATTGGATTAACTTCCACTGACCGGAACCATCTTTTAGCTTATGTTCATAGTATCATATTGTATATGCCTTCCCCTGACAGTACTCGTGGTACCGTTGTGACTACCCAATGAGAGATTGATAGCACCTAAAATACTGCAGCCCATGGATTTTACATGGATCCCGACGTCGGTGGTCGAGAGTTCATGTTCGAAAAGGAGAGGCTAAACCAAACCACAGCACATTCACATGCACCTCCTACCATGAGGACATTATGCCACTTGCAGCTGAAGCTTAGATGATTGTTACACATCTCCATGAACGATAAAATTTAAGGATTAATCTCGGACTCTAGACACTGCGATGCGGAGTGGAAAGAGATAATATGTTATGGTACGAATAGTAATGTCTCTGCAATGGTCATGTAACTCATGTTTCTACGGATTGCTGTTCCCGATGGCGAGGAACCTCAGATGCTTCTTAGAGTTCTTGTTAATTCCATTTTGAAACTTTGGCCATTGGCCATGATCATATTTCCCCTTCATTTCCGCAGAGAAAACACCAGATCCTTTCCATGCTGAGAAATTTTCCTTCAGATTTTACACAAGGCAAAGTTGTAAAAGTTATGTCGCAAACTTTAAGCAAAGTGACGACAAAACAAGCGGTAATCAATCGTGATAGATTCCCCTCAGAGTGACTGGTAGTAATAAGACTAATTCTATTACAGTCTATTAGTACAGTACTACCACTTGTGTATCCTGTGTTGAACTGTAACAAAGTGCATGGGTGTTCTTTTTGCTCAGGGTTTCGTGTTATACGCTTGTCAATTCTTGTGCTTTATCTCCGGTTGTCCTTACATCCATGTTTCTCGAATGTAAGTGACAGAGCAATACACTAGACCTTCACTAAGGAAGTTGACGAAGCGAAGTATGGTAACTTAGTGATCAAGATATAAACATCACCCTGTCGGCTGTAGAGTTACACCTCGGACTTCATCAGATCTGAACTGTTTACAGCAACTCTCAATGCCATGGCGCATGTAATGCCTGTACTCCTGAGTTCAGATCTTATGGCACTGTAGGAAGGCTAGACTGCAACAGAATCGACCGACTCGTGGTACAATTAAAGTCAACCGCTCGTCTTTTATAGAGGGATTGAATCAGCAGTTACTCGCATCCTCAAAATCTGATCTTGCAATTGAAGTCTCAGCAGATACACGCCCACGACAACCGTTTTGCACGACATCTATTCCGGTTGTCAGGTGTTTTAGAAATTCGCTGTAACATCCCAAATGCATGAGAAGTGCTGACAGTTCAACAAGCATGGTGACGGTAAGGGCGCTATCGCACAGGTACTGGCCTTAGTGTCCGTCGCTAACCCACCGAAGGTATTGAAAAGGGGTGACACTCATTGTCACTACGTCCCGGAATTCCATATTACTTTGCTGAATAAGAACAACATAACCGCAGGCGCAAGAAGGACACGGGCATGAAATGTCTCTGCCCACATACAAATGATGGATAGACTCGATATCTCCATTATGTTGGTTCTACCCGAGGTGCTGCTCTCAAATGAGATTATCCAGTTATTGAGAGTCGCAATTGGCTCGACGATTGAACGTATATAGTTCCAACCTGGGGGCAGTATATGGTCCAACCTGAACGCAGTATCCCAAGAGGTTTCAGTTCTTTGCTCCCTTATCGTACCAGATGTGGAGGGGTCTGTGGCTGAAGCCATCTACGCTCGACAATCAGAAAGCCGCAGGAGTTTCTCTGCCAGCAAGTAGCTCTGTTGAAGTCTTCAGGAGTCCATTGTTTGAGCCACTCTGCGCTGTTCTGAACGAACGTAAATGCCACTGTTCTCATCCTCCCAAGCAGGTCTCCCTGTCCGGAGGCGGAAGAACGTAAGTAGTATCACTCTAAATTCTTGATTCCAAGTACTATTTGTAGGATCAACATTACATCCGAGTTACAGCAATTTAATCCATTCAAGCCTTTCGTTCTCCTAAAATGTATGCTGAAATGCTTAAGCATAATACATGCACATCTAGGCTATCACTTGGTGACCAATGCCTCATCGACGTAAATAGGATTATGTATATACTTTCAGTTCTTGTTAAGTCAGTTCAGAGAAAAATTGTACTAGGTACCTAGTCCAAATATATCAATTGTCGTCCTGCCAACAACTGAAAAGTTGGAAAGAAGTACAAGAAACTCGAAGCTGCGTTACAGCTTTTTCCTAGAATGTATGCGAAAATGCAGTTAATCAGTACACATGTCCAGAGACGGATGGAATTCGAGGGGTTTGTCTAGTAGATAGTACTGACTAGTCGAGAATAGAAAACTCTAAAATGGGATCATCAGAGCAAGTGAACCTGAGTTGTAATTTACTACAGTAGACCTGCCAGAACGAATCCGAATAATGGCTGGGAATTTTCTTTACTATTTGCATAAATCCACAAACTGAACGATTGTTGTCAATGTCTTCTCGATACAGTTACGCCTGCCAGCACTGGTGTTCCTCCATTCGCCGTGGACTTTTTTGCACTAGATACGACTCGTGCTGCAGTTAATTTGTTGTACCCAGATGTAACCACGCAGTACCCAACATAAAATTCATCCTAGCCCATTCTGGAGGATTTCTTCCGTTCGTTACTGATCGTATCATGGGATCTTTTGAAATTCTCGAAAATTATAACACGGGGTACCGTTCTCAAACGATAGTGGCAATTTTATGTAGACTCAGCCATTTCTTCAGCCCCGTGGGCTCTTCCCGGCGCTCTTTTGCTCTTTGACACATCCCACATGGCATTTGGCACAGACTTGCCTTTTCAACCAACTTCAGGCATTGATCTAGAAACTGTTCACCTTGGACGCATACCCCGGGCTGAACTAGAAGGAAAAGACTCAAATTTACTTCGGCAATGCTGCCCAATTGTTTGCGCGTGTTCTCACTTAAAATTGAAGAGACCCTAGTGCTTGCAGTGACAGGAATAATCATCAATCCTTTGCGAGAGGATAGGTGTCAGGCATGACCTAGAATTGTTTGGACCCGATGATAATAATGTTCAACATGTACAGAACAACAACGGTTGTCATGCCAGAAATCCTTGGTTGTAATTGAGTTACCCAACTCAGTTTGCTGCTAGTGGGAACGTCTTTGTGTTTCAGTTCGGAAACGCTGTTGCTATCAGCATCACTTGCAGTTGCTTTCGACCTGATATGGCCCCCTTCTCATCAGTGCTTACAAAGTATCTATAAAACCCTTACCAGACACATGGAGTGGATTGCTGAAAGTACCGAAGCACCCTTGTCTGATACTTCCGTGGTACTGGGTTTGCGAACAACTGCCGAAGCTTGAAAGTAGTTAAAAAGTTAGCTACAGCAACTGAGCTACTAAACTGAACTAAACTCTGAAATAATCAACTAAAGTAATTGGTGTATCATTAGCCTACCTTGACATCCATGATTTTCTGGTTAGTAGCAAGCAGAATGACCTGAATTCAGAACACCATTTCTATCTCAGGTTAAGCCATCTTCAGACTTCTCTCAGGAAACTTTTCCTAGCTAGATATACGTCCACATGGTCTAGACATGGACCTGATTGTTCGTCACCCTCTAGAACCAGCTCATGCATAATGGCAGAAGGATGTTCTTGACCCAATTGCAAAACCTGATGCATCTCAACTATTGGCAGATTTCAGACACATGTACGATTGAAATGATATGAATTTTGTGATACATCAAGCGTTCAGCCGATTCTGAAGTTCTGAAGTTGGTGCTCAGTGTCTTTTATTTCATAATTGTAAACTATAAAATACAATTATAGCTGATTTAGGGATAATGGTCCATTGAACCTCATGTATATTACTAAAGGGCGATCAATTCAGAAGGATCAGTGAACCATGTCAACCTAAGTTGACACCTTGAGAACTTCACTCCAGATCATCTTGAGCGGTGATCGATATCGTACAATACAAAAGCTGAACAACAGCGCTAGTATCATCTGATTCAGATGCGGATTAGAATATAGTGTCGGCCGGATGAAAGTCTTCATCTACTCCGCATTTTCAGATAGGAGCTAAAGTTGACGTGAGAACCCAGCAAAGGAGATGCGTGTTGGAATGTTGTTGTGTGTACCCTACTTTTTAGCTGTTGATAGTTCGCCTGGAGAAGAAGTGTTCATTGTAAGTCAGTGTCATTCAAACGAAACACGACGTTTAGACCCAGTCAAATGTAAAAATTCCATGTCAATTATATATGCTCTATAATACTTCCTTTCTTACCGGGCATCGAGTACAAGAATGATAGCGCAGTTCGCCATCAGCATTAGTTAGTTCAACTCTTAAAGATTTGCAATTTCCTCGCTTTACATGTGCATAAAATATTTACACTGTATAGTAACGCTGCCGGACACGAGTTTAGTTACGGGGAACAAGTTGTTTCGCCTTCCAGTATCGCAACTATCTGGTTGAGCTCCTACTGGTGATCAGGTTACCGGAAGCAGTTTCTTTTGTCTCCGGCCCAACCATGATGACAAGCATCGTTGGCCTGCTTCGAGCGTTATGTTGTGAGCATGGCGCACATTTTTCACCTCCATGAAGTTCCTATTTATTTAGGGACCAGTTTAGGTGGAGAAAAAAGTTCCTTTGTCAAGCATATCGCGTCGTTTTATCTGAAGAACAAGGCAAGAGGCTCCAAAGTGAGCCAACCTCGCTCGTGATCCACCTTAACCGGAAAATCTTTTGCAATGTGCTCGTCTGCAGGATATATCCAGCATTTCATAGCTCCAAGAATTGTTTCGTCAATTCTGAGTGATGTAGCGTTAACTCATTCGAACCACACACCACAACGCCGATAAATTATTGAGCAAGAACTCTCTAACTATAAGTAGGTGTCTGCAAATTCCGAAACATTTTCAGTCATAGTCTCTGTTTTGTCGGAGGACTAGATGTAGCCTGTGCGTATGTTATGTATCATGAGCTTGGTGAGTGATGGTGCGCCATAAGTAGTAAGCCCCTCCTCTAGTTGAGCCTCAAGCTCATTGTATCGCCAGTTCGGAGGGATTTTGAGGAGCTGGTCCACATACGAGCAAAACTCAAGTGAAACATAAGCATGAGCAAGATAGCTGAAGTTGTGAATCCCAATTTAACAAAGCACACCACTCGATTGCGTCAGATCTATCCGCAGATGTAGCACCGTGTTATCGGTTATTAGAGCTTCATGTCTTCTAGATCTGCTGACCTCTTCATCATGTTTCCAATTGATGGTTGCTTATACGCGTACGCTTCAGTTCTCAGTACTAGGTTAAATGTCAGGCGAAAAGATCCGTCAGCTAGTCAATCATCACACCGTACGAATTAAAGTTGGTAAGATTAATCTTTTCTGCTCAGACATCGAGCGCGTGTGTAAGAGGCATGATAAGACATGATAGTGGTCGATAACATAGGCCAGAGCTCCATATCATGCCCTCTGCACTCCATATTTCAGCAACGGTCTCATTTAACCATTCGCCGGCCCTTCATGTCCATGTTGATGCTTGACATCCAATCGACTAAATACCGAGGGTTAGTTAAACTTATCTGTGAAAGGACTTGATTGAAAGGACTGATTCAATCCACCAATTTGGTTTTGCGCCGTAGAATACTTCTTGCGGCAAGGAAATCTAGTCAATTGTACGAATTCAAGTTTCATTCTGGCAGTAAAGCCCATATCGAGGAGATTCGAGTCAACAAAGAGAATCCATGAATCGGATCGGTGGCATTGTACGGACGACTAGTTGAAAGAGTACCCAGAAGATCCAGAATGTCCACGTTGCTGGGACCACCGCGATTGGAGAAATGTCACTAATGACACACGAAAGCAGTCATTCTTTGTTTCACGATCTCGATCAACGGGATTATTTCCGTCCGTTCTTCGAAACATCACCCATAATCACGTTCATGTTATCTACGGAATGGGTAATCCTCCGGCCAAAGTGTGTCTGCAAAGTCCAGGGGACGGCACACTCCTCAAGAACTAACTTTCTGATCATCATCATTCGGCACTCAGCCATGAGGAACAAAAGCCACTGTGGGCTACCAACGTCTTCTCCTCTATCACATAACGATTTTATCCCGCGCATGCGCTATTACGCTCACAAAAGCTAATCTTCAGCTGCAATTCGATATTGCTGTAATTCAACGAATTCTCATCGAGAATTCGCAGGTCGGGGAGATTTCGACTGTACAGTTCCGCAAACGCTTAATCATCGTCTACAGACTATCTCAAAGAGTGTGAAATGTGGAGAAGTGAACGCCCAAGAATCTGTCAAGTTGACAGGGTAGCTTACCGCAACGCTCTGAATTTACAAAGCAGAACTGTCACTGTGAAATGTGAAAGTTGAGTTTTGCCATTTACATCACATTGTTGATTCCAAATCTGTCATACGATTCATTTCTAGATCAGCCACGGTGATTGAAACTATTACTATCACATCCACCCTTCGGATCACAAGACAATTCTGCCCTCTATAGTATATCGTCGATTCAAAACTTGCCTTACGAAGCATTTTACAAAGATGAAGAAACCTAATTTTCTCAATATGGTCAATTAGTTTTAGATTCTAGTCAATAAAATCTTTTAAAATAACATTTAATTTGTGAAAAAATACAAATGAATGAATATAGATTATCTTTTCGTCTGTCGAGTGTAATATCTTTAATCTCTTTCCCAATGAGCTGAGTTTTTCATTACTATCGTTGTTTCTATTAACTTGGGGAAATACATTGGATCGATTCTATCTCTATCTATTTGAATTCCATATTAAAATATTATTAAAATGCAATTTAAAATTTTTTTAAATAAAATGGAAATAAAGAAAGAAAACTTAAAATTGTCACATGATTCAAAAGTATTCTTTCAATCTAAAACCTTATATCCCCATCTCTAATTTTTACATGACATCGTTACTTTCTTTTCAAACACTGCCGTCTAGAATAAATACCACTTGTGATTGGAAGCTTCAGGACTTGCGTTCAGTTCTCTCGTCTCAAGAAAAAATTTGTATTTTCTCCAAGAATGTAAGTTTTTAAAATAACATATTTGAGAACTCGTATGTTTGCATAGATTTGAATAAAATATTTTGGAATATAATAAAGGTTGATATGAGATAGTTCTTTCCTTTCTTATGGGTTTCCTCATAGTCTATCGTCACTAAAAATCTTCCCTCTTTAAGACTAGAATATTTAGATTTTAGATATTTAGATTTCAATTACGTAGATTCACCTTTTCTTTTGATTTTAAGGTGAAAAGATTCAAACTAAATGACATAAATTAAATTGCGTATAGGACAGAACAAAGTGGGAACAATATGGAGAGTTTCATATGGATAATCATGTCATGCCAAATTGCTATGTAATAAAGAAATGAATAAGAATTTCAAAGCTCACGTTTATCTAAAGTAGTGTAAAGAAAATGGGAATTCCAATTATAGTTTCCTGGTAGAGTATATCAAATCCAAATCAAAGCTTTAGGGAGAAAAGCCGAACTCATAGAACACAAGAAGGATGGAAGACCCGTCAAGCCGTACAAGGGAGAGACAAAGGAGGTAGAATGGGGCTAGGCATCAATAGTATAGATATGAGAAATCTGCACTACAACACTTAATATATTTGAGCTAGCAAATCTGAAGGTCTTTAAACTACTTAGAGCATCCAAAGAAGCATCACCTAGAGTGCTTGCTCTCCTTCCTATGGATTACACCAACCAATACCCTCTGTAGAGCAATGAACACAAGCTATCTAAAGTATGCTAAAAAGTATAAGATTGAGAGTGGTACTCCTATATAAAAGTATAAGAGCTTTAGGTAGTCCATTCCATATTATGTGGACCAATGCTTGTACAAAGAGTCGGGGTTTATCTGATTTAAATTTTCACATTTAGGCGTATCTTACTTACTTTAAAAGATTATAGTAGTCTATTACATATTACAATAATCTACTCCACTAAAGTGAAGTAGATTCCTACAATGATAGTGTCGTCTCAGTCCTTGAAATCTATCGGGGAATGTACTTTACCAATGTTGAGATGAAGCCAAGTATTAAACTTAACTCTCAATACTAAGTCTTTCTGAATTCTTGAGCTTATCCAAATGCAAATCATCACCTTAAATTTGATTTTCTTATTTTCTTAACATAGATTTTAAGCTTTAGGATGAACATTTATAATTATGCACTACCACAAAAAATTTCATTAATCCGCTTGACATACAAATCTCCAATATAATTGAATCTGAAAGGTAATCAATCTAGTTTAACAATACCTCAAAACCTTAAGTGTTCCTTATGCAACTTCATATCTCACCCTTTACCGTCTATATTTTGATTGTTCTTCTTTAAGGCTTTTGAGCACTTCTTAGGTGCACCTTAGATTTTCTTATGCAACAAAAGTCCCTCTCTCATGTGCAACACCACCATGTTAACAAGTGCATCTAAAATTGATTGATAGACCTTTAAAACAATTTGGGCTAGATTTATGAAATACCTTGAGCTCATTGTAAATTGCTTTATTAGTTTGCTCCATGCATTAAACCTCATCTTGTTGGAGAAGATGAACTATGGAGAAAACCCAAGAAGATCCATAAAGTCTATTCCAAGATGACATCTATAATTTTAGCTTTCTTGAATATTCTTGCAACAATAAAAAAATTTGAAATTTGAGTTAGAGAAAGTTAGCAAATGTTGTTAATTAGTCAAACTTGAAGCTCAAAAGTTTGCTAAGATGGGGAAGTTCAAATCAAAGAGAGGAGCACAAGGATCTATGCATGTGAACAAGTAGAAGTAAGCTAGAGAAAATTAAATATCCAGTTTTGTGACTCTTAAGTTAGTAAAAGCTAAGCAATATTTTAAAGAGATTTAAAGTTTATTCTCATCTTATTACAATAGATTCTAAACCACATATAAGTGAAGTCTAGATCTTATTTTCCCATTCTTGACTACTCAAGTGCAGACAATACCAAGAACAATTGCTCTCAAAATTAGTTATATCTAAATAAAATAGAATTATATACAATCCTACTTTTCTAGCACTCTCTCATTCCTTCCATTACATATACCATCATATGCATACGCTCATGGAGACATTTGGATATGGTTGCACATGCTCCTAAGTATCTTGAATTTGCTTGAAAGCACTAGTTTTTTCTTGGTATGTACTTATTTATGGTAAGCCACATTTGGAGTCTTCTTCCCAAAGTGCATTTATTGGGTGTATGATTGATTTGGGCATTGTAAGTGTTGCTAAAAATCACATGCATTAATATCAATTTCAGTATAGGAAAAATATTTTGTAGTTTGTATTGATGTGTGGTGGTATGTGCTCACAGATTAAAGTATACATTGGTTTTGACCAATGTTTTCTTGTTTAGTTTCAAGAAATTAAGACAAGAAATAAGAGATAAGATGCAAATATAATTTGGTTCCTGTTGATATTTTCTTCTTTTTTTCTAGGAAAATAAGACAAGATACAAAAATAGATACAATTTTAAGTTAAAAACTTATATTATATATATAATATGTGAAATCCATATGACAAAATACTCTAAATATGTCAATAGAACTAAGTTGGTGCCTACTCTATAATTGCAAAATGAGAGTGTGCATACTCTATAGCTAGAACTTCTTCTGTCTTTGACCTACAACAACTCTAAACAGCAAGTATTAGATTCTCTCCCTTTTTTCTCAATAAGTTCTTGATAGCCTAGTCATGAGAATACTTAAAGACACTTATCTTCTAGTATTCTTAGTACTTCCACCTCTTTATACACCTTATGAATATTCTTCCTTACAAGGTGAAGAAACTAAAGCTCATCTACTTGTTATCAAAAAATATCAAAAACAATATAATGATAGTCATCATTATGATCTTTTGTTTATTTTTGGTGACAAAATTATACTCTCTATTTAATCCTTATTTCTTGATTAGATTGGTCTCTTTTCTTGTCAAATTTGTCTCTCTTATTGCTTATTATCTTGATCTCCTAACAAAATTTTCATTCATCTTATTTTCCATGTTTCTAAATTGAGACCTTTTGCTTTCTAGCACATCATCTTTTCCTTTAGATTTCAACTGCACCATTACATTAATGTTGAGGATCATAAAGACTATGAATTTGATCAAATCCTTACAAAGAATACTATTAATTTTGGTCTTCACCAACATGTGGAGTACATAGTTCTTTAGAATACCTGCTTCATAATGCTATATGGAAGCTCTTTCATCATCTTGAATACAAAAGATGTAACCTAATAGTTTGAAACTAGAGCACATGACACGGATATTATTATTGAATAGAAAAAGATGGATGTGTTATGGTATAAAATATACCATTTAGTAGAATTTTGTGTATAAATTACTCAAAGATTTTAGAAGGGATTCTATAAAGGAACTAAGAATTTTTATTAGGAAATATTCATAAATTTACCTTCAAACATTTGATTGGATTGAGTAGTCTAATTATGGTTCACAAGAACCTTGTTGAGTCATGTAGTATTAAATAAGGGTTAGGGATTGAACTTCTTAAGAACTGAATAATTTGACCAAGAAATTGATGTTTAACTTTGCTTTGAATTAATGTTATATCCACCTTAGGTATAATAGAAAAGCCTTGGGATATCTATAGCTTTTGGAGTTCACTTCATCCAATTTTTTGTTCATCTCTTCTCTCTTTATTCTACCTACTTCCTTTTTTAAATTTTGTCTTCTTCAACATCTAACTTGTCAATTCCAATCTTACTCCTATCTACTTTCTTCTTTAGATAAAAACATCTCTAAATAAATAAGAAGTTTCATGATCTTTGGAAAAGAATCCTAAATTATTCTTTATCTATATTGTTAAGTCTAAGTATATGTACCCCTATAACTCTTATATAATTTACAAATAGCTCTGTAAATTTCAAATAGCTCTCCTTGTAATTTTGGGAGGATGTGGTCTCAAATAATAAGAGGCTAGTACTTTCAAAGTATATATACCCCTAGAGCTCTTATATAATTTACAAATAGCTTTGTAAATTACTAATAGCTCTCGTTGTAATTTTGGATGATGTGGTCTCATATAATAAGAGGCTAGCACTTTCAAATCTTTCTAGGCAAGTGAGTGTTTATGGCGCTCTTGATAGCTTGTAGATTCTATAGAATAATTGATCTTTTCTTCTTGTAGCCATTCCAACAATAGACTCAAAGATAACTGATTTTCAATCATATCTTTGGTTGGCTAAAGATCTTTTGCTTGTTCCAAGGTATATGGCACTCCTTGTATAAATATATGTCTTATCTTTGGACTCTAGTAAGATTTAGGTAGATCTTAGTCAGCATATGTACTCTTATACTCTTAATAGCATCCTTGTTGAATTGCTTCTTGGTTTGAGTTGAATTTCTCTCTTGTAGCGTGAGGTTATTGAATTTGGCTCTATATTCTCTTTTTTAGGACTGAATTAAATCATTTGATTTACATTTATCACACTGATCTAGTATTTTTAAGTTTATTAGACTCATTTACTTGCAAACCCTCATATGACACTCAAGATATATAACTCTTGAAAATGTATTTTAAACAGAGAGCATACCAAAGTCAATGATATTATTAAAATACAATGGCCTAGATACTAATACCTATATTATTGAATAAAAATTAAATAAATAATGGCTGAGCTTGCACAACACAACCCTTGGAGAGTATACCTTACCACCTTTCACAATAGGAGAGACATTTGTTAGTCATGATTGCTAATATCTTATGATCAAAGTCTTGGTACAATCAGTCATTATAAGTAACCATGCGCTTTTTCACCAAGGGCAAAGAGGACCACTAAGACTCACTTCAAGTTTGTCTATATTCTTGGAAATTGGAGATTTTGATGCATGTTTTCATTTTGATTATATTTTTTGGGAGGTAGCAAGATAATCTTTGTAAAAGAAAAAGTCTATAGCAGTTTTTCTAGCTTCATTCACCAAGACATTTTCTTAAAATTTTATTTGGTCATCCTCCTAAGAACTAGGTTTAAAATAAAATTATTAACTCCCAATAGCAATAGCGGTAATGAGAGCTCTAATACACTTCTATCCTTCTTATCAAATAAACATTCTCCTACAATCAAACATCAGTCCTTTAATGGTAATTATGAAGTTTGTTGATCACTATTATTTTCATGGATTTGGGGGGTTTCCATTATTGCCTTAGTCTTTTTCTCTTTCTCTTTCTTCATTCTTCCACTTTTTGTTACTTTGTATTCTCTTTTTATCTTTCTCATTTGTAAACTATTTGGCATGGATTTCATATCCTTCACATTCCAGTCCAGACCTGAATAAGAAGATTTTCTCCACTCAAAATTAATAGCATGCAAACTATCATCTAGTCAAGTGCTTTATGACATGGGAGGTAGCTTGCTTGTGTATCAGAAAATATCTTTCATGATATTAATAGTTCAAAACTTTTTATGTTCCAATTTGCAATTGATATGGAATGCTAAATTATGATAAGGTATGTGTATCAATTGAATGACAAAAATTAGTGTGTTATTTTAGCTAGACCATGTCAATAAATAAATAATTAGTACCCCAAAGGAAAGGAGAAGGGATTACAAAGCACAAACAAGTGCAAAAGGAACAAAGAATGCAAGGTCAGAAAGTTCCACGCAATAATGCACACCAAAGAAGGGCCCAAAGGCACCATAGGGGAAAAAACATGTGAATAACAAGCACCAAAGAAACTAAAGAGTGTGTAGTCTACTCCTAAACTATGTGGTAGAGGTCATCCAATGATATGTTTGGTAAGTGGGGAGGGAGAATCCTTGCTATGTTGGATATGCCTATTGCAATTGCTATTTCATTGCTCGTCAATGAAGATCCAAAGCTTGAGCGTGTTGCAAAGTGACTAAAGCACATTTTGGTAATAGGATGTGAGCATATTGAGAGACAGCCAATGCTCCTTGCCTTTGCAAAGAGCCTTGTGGTGCATCCTTGGGAAGACCATCAAAATGGTAATATAGGCACCCAAAAATCTCAATTGTTGGGAGACAAAGGTACTAGAGGATAGCCAAGGTGCATAGTGGTCCTCCTTGCCCTTAGAGGTAATGGTCAATGCTAAATCCACTTGTATACATGCCCGTGCCAATGAACCCACTTGTAGAGGGTTTGTCACACCATGTCATGCAAGGTGTAATGACCATCCATGAAAATAACAATGTCCACTTGTACCTGATAGATAGGTGATCCTTGTAGATCCAACCATCTCTCAATCTGAATTAGGGCTAGAGATCCAAGTCAAGTAGAGTGGTATATCTTTGAAGTGCAACTCTAGATAGCTCACTTCTTTGATGTTGAGCCTTCAAGTTCTTGGTTATGGTGGATAGAGATTGACAAGCAACATCTTGAGTTTCTTTAGTTAGAGTGTGTATGGCTTGATTATAATCAATGCTTATTGTGGGCAAATTATTGAGTTGAGTTTTGATTTTTTGATCCAAGTTGAGTGTGATTTGAGTTGAGACTAAACTAATTACATAAAACAAGTGAGACTCAAAGGGAAATCATTTGTAGGAATTGAGTACATTTGTAGTATTTCTAAACTTGGTGGGATTGTTGGTTTCTATGATCATTGTTACTTGAGTTCTCTTTCAATTGTGCGAATCTTGTGCAAAATTCATGTTTGATTTAATATAGATTTGATGATGGGCCAGATTGTGGATGGAAGTATTACCTAAATTTCTCAAATTTGAGACAATGGGTGTTTGATTTGAGCACAAGGAAGTGAAATCATGGTGTATTTGGTGCAAATTGATGCAAGATGCAAAATTGGAAATGGATTTAAAAAACACGTCCCTATTGAATTTAGGATTTGGAGGTCCTCATCCTTTCATTTTAGTTCAATTTGAAACTTGGTGGAGGATTTTCCAATTTTCATAGAGTTCTATTATATTGGCAAAGATATCTAGATTTAGAGGTCAAGTTGGCAAAGGTTGTCTAGAGTTGGAGGTTTCCCAAGTTTACCCAAATTGCTGTAGCTAGTGCTCAAGTTGGTACAGGTTAGTCAAATTTAGAAAGGATGCAAATTGGCACAAAGATAAGCCTCATTTTGGCATATAGAAGTTTTTAAGGCATAGGTGTTAAACAAAAACGAGAGAAATAGGAGAATGGAAGATCAAAATGAAAGATTTTTACTCTTGAATGAGGGAAACTTTGAATGCCTAACATGAGCTTGGGCTTGGTATTTATAAGGAACGTACAATTTTCTTGAGAAACTTCTCAAGAAACTTTCTAAAAGTCATCTTCTTAGAGTGCAAGCTAAGCTAATTGGGAAGCTTCTCAAAAAATTTCTTCTAGAAGTCACCTACTTGGCATGCAAGCTAAGCTAGCCAATAAGCTTCCCAAGAAGCTTCCACATGGAACTCACTATTTGGCATGTATATTACCCAATACTTGGAAGGTACCAAGTAGCTTCCTAGATACTTCTAGAGAATTCTTATAATTCTTGGCTAATTTGGCCACTTTACTACTTTGTTAGTCTAACAAGTATGTAAACTCCATATTGTTACATATTCTCCCAATGCTAGTTGGTGATGTATTCATCACGATGGAAGCTTCAAACTCCTAGATGGCCATTTGTGCATTTTGGAGATGAGAAAGAGGCTCCCAAGTGGCATCATGAAAGGGATACCCATTCTAAAGGACTTTATACGTAGTATATTGTTGGCGGTCACGTTGAATGTGGCAACGTGCAAGGATACAATCAACTTCATACTCCTCATGATCATTGATAGAGATGGGAGGAAAAAGGGTGTTGGATACAAGAGGAAAAGGAAGATGGATTAGAAGCAAAGGGTTCCAACTTGGAAACGTGAAAGATAAGGTAGATTTGCATATGACAAGGCAAGGCAAGTCAATAAGCAACAAGAGAAATGATTTTGGTGGCATCAAATGGACCTATCTGATCAAGAGCAAGTTTATGAACTTAGGTATCAAGTGGGAGAAGTAGGTTACTAGAAGAAAGCATGACCTTATCACCAAGTTGAAAGATGAGATCACAACAATGTTGGTCTATGTATTATTTTTGACAATTTTGAGCAACAAGAAGATGAGATTTGGCTTGTTGTAGGGATTGAGATATTGTGGTCAAGAAGATGGAAGTATGAGGGATACAAGAGGGAAATGGAGTAAGAAGGGAATCTAAAACAAGTGGATCTTGGCTAAAATTAAGGATTAAGAGAGAAAATCTGATACTTGCCTATTTGGAATTATTGTAAGCAAACTCAATTGCTCTAAGACATTCATCTTAGTTGGTATGGTGAACATTGGCACAAAGGCACAAAGCATATCTTCCAATGTACAATTTTCATGCTTGGTTTGTCCATCAGTTTGAGGATGATAGGTTGTTGTAATACCAAGAGGTAGCCATATAATCTTGATGTGAAATTTGGTTTGGGAACATCTAGAATGATGTTATACATGATGGACAAAAAATATCAGAATAGAAATATCACCAAAAGATTACTTCTACTAATAGGGCAAAAATTGAAATAGACTTGAAAACCTTAGAATCAATAGCTAAACATAAGATTTGAGAGTGAGAATTGGTTTGGTAACATCAGGAAGGATGTTACACGTGATGCACTAAATAGATTAGAAAGAGGTATTACCAAAAGTGGACTTCTACTAATAGAGTAGAAACCAAAATATGCCTAAAATCTTTGAAGGTAATCACCTTCAAATATTTTAGGCATATTTTTGGAGGCCTAAACAAATGAATTAGGCCTCTTAAATATGTAAACCCCCCCCCCCATAAAGATGAAAGGATGGCCTTCCTTCCCCCTTGGTTTGTCTTGTTGAGAGCTTTCCAATGGTAACTCAACCACATGATTTTGAGATTTCTATAAGAAGATTCCCTAAAAGATTTGCTCTCGTCAAAGCTTGTTTGACCAACCAGATAGGATCAGGATTGGAACACCCATTTGTGCATGTGTGTGGTATTTTGATATTTAGCTTGGTATTACAAGTACTTAAGAGATATTATTTATACAGAGATAAAGAATGGTTCTATATTAGTCATGGTTAGCTAAAGTTATTCATAGTTAAGATAGAGGGGACCTTACTTTAGAGGAAGTAGAAAAGATGAGCACCACTATTTTGGATTTTAGTGTGTTGACTTGGTATTATTCCTAGGTGTTTGGCTTTGAGGAAAGAGTTGAGAACTCTTGGGCCCGCAAAGCCTTTTTGTTTTGGATTCTTCTTTAGTCCAAGGATAGCCCATGTGAAGGAATCCTTGACTTAGTGGTTGGGTCAAGATAAGACCACATGCTTAGGGGAATATGCCCATGTGAATGGATATTCCTTTCTACTTTTTGACTTTACTTGACTTTTAGTCTAGTAACTTGAGTTACTATGGTAATTAGTAACTTTGGTACGTAACTATTTCACAAGTATATAAACAAGGGGTGAGGAAGTACTCATCATCCTTTCATTTGCAACTATCTCTCCCTCATTGAGTTCTCTAGTGAGCAATGTCTTGAGTCTTGGAGTGTTAACCTTGGAGGAGTATGATGGAGTTTGGGTTCCTTGCCTTCTTAGTCCATGGTGCGCTACCATAATAGCCATCAGAGGTTCATCCTGAGTGAGAGACAGGCCGGCTCACACGACCAACATGTCACCCATCCACATAAGTAATCCAAGGGTGGAGCTTGCTGACATGTCACCTATCTATGTGCCTAATCTTATGGTGGAGCTTCCTTGGAGGAGATCCTCTTTGTTTATATAATAAAGAGAAGGTGCTCTTTTGGGGCATCGGATGATTGAGTGTGAAATTTTTGTGTTCTCTTTTCTCTTGTCCTCATAGTATTATAGCTATGGACAAAGCAATTTTGGTGTTGAGTAGAGAACCGAGTGTTTGCCAAAAAAATTTGATGAATTGAAGATCACAAAGATGAGTACACAAAGTATTCTGTGATGCTTGGAAACATTGTCCAAGTAGATCTAGGCCAATGTTAGAGCATCCACTATATCACAAGTTGGTTTCAAATGGATTTTCTTATTAAGCTTATTGACAAACACCATAGTTTGTGACATTGCTTTGTCTTGGGTAAGGATGTGATGAGATCTCAGCTCACATGTTCCTACCAAGCAAATGGTATAGGAAGTGGTTGAAGGAGTCCACTTGGTTTTTGGTTGTTGGCCTTGTTGCATTGGCAGCTCTTACAAGATTGGGCAAACTCTCAAACATCTTGTACCATGTTGGGCCACCACCATTGGCATTGTAAGGTACCCAAGGTCTTGTCCACACCAATGTGACCAGCAATTGGTAAGTCATGGGCTTCTTGAAGGCAAACAAGTAGTATATCACCCTTGGCTAGAACATAGATCTAGTTCTCATAGAATAGAAGGCCTTCCTTGAATAAGAAAGTGTTGTATTCCTTGTCATATGCTGCAAGATGATCTTGTACCATCTAAAAGAATGGATCTTATTGTAAAGCGATCCTAAACTCAATTTGGACTTTTGAGTCAAGTAACACTATCGTAATGCCATCATGATGAAAGGAAGAGACTTCAAATTAGGTTATTGTAATAGGCATCAGAGATGACATAGAATCTATTGGATTTGTACTCAAGTTTGAGGTTAAACAATTATATTTGTTCCCCCCCTCCCCCCCAATCAATGATGTCTACTCTTTGTGTGGTCCAAATGTAATGTCTGCAACATGGGTTTGTGATTGGTTTGCATGATCACTTGTTTTCCCAAGAGATAATACCTCCATACCTTGGTGGCATATATCATTGCTAGTTGTTCTTGATCTCAAGCGAATTAATTCCTTTCTATGTTGTTTTAGTTGGTGAGACACAAATACAATGGGATGTAACTCATAAAGAAATTCCTACTACAAGATAACTCCAATGGTAAAGTTAGAAGCATCAAAATCAACCACACAAGGCAGCTAAGGATCATATATATGGTTGAAGAATAGATCTTGAAGACACCATATGTTTTAGCTTTTGGAATGCTTCTTTGTGCTTGGTGGTCCATTAAAAGTTGAGATCTTCCCCAAGAGGTTGGTCAATGGTGTGACCACATGAGTATAGTAGTGGATGAATTGTTGATAAAGACTTGTCAATCCATTAAATGCTTGCACTTCTATGGCATCCTTCAAAGTAGGCCAATCAATAATGGTCTTGCTTTTTCCCTCTTCCATCTTGATCCTCTTTAATGAGATCTTATGACATAAGAAGGTAAATTTCTTTTGCCAAGAGGTACACTTTGACTTTGTGCACTAAAACTTCCATTGATGTAGTTGTCTTAAGACTTCTTGCATGTGATTTGCATGTTTTACCTCCATCTTGCTATAGATTAAAATATCATCTAAAAACACTACCATGCACCAATATGATAGTCCATCTAATCCATTAAGACTACTAGTGTATTAGTGAGCTCAAAAGGTAGAATTCTCCATTCAAAATGCACACACCTTGTGCAAAAGAAAAAAAAATTCACATCCTCTCTATCAAATGTGAATTTGCCAATAGCACTTTGGAGATCCAACTTGGAGAAGTATCATGTTCCACTCAATTGATCTAGCAAATCATCAATTCAAGGCAAGGGATATGCAATCTTCATTTTTTTTATTGAGGCCATGATAATCAACATAGAAGTAAAGTCTTCCATTCTTCTTTGGGACAAATAGTATCAATGCTCCTCAAAGAGATGTACCATGTTATATGAAATCCTTCTCCAACTACTTCATCAATGTTCTTTGAAGCTCATCCAACTCCTTTGGTGTAATACCAAGAGCTAGCCATATGATCTAGATGTGAAATTCGGTCAGGTAACATCTAGAATGATTTTATACATGATGGTCAAAATAGATCAGATAGAAGTATCACCAAAAGAGTACTTCTACTAATAGGGCAAAAACCGAAATAGACTTGAGAACCTTAGAACCAATAGCTAGACATATGATTTAAAGGTGAGAATTGGTTTGGTAACATCTGGAAGGATGTTACACATGATGGACTAAACAGATCAAAAAGAGGTATCACCAAAAGGGGACTTCTACTAATAGAGTAGGAACCAAAAAATGCCTGAAATCTTTGAAGGCAATTTCGGAGGCCTAAACGGATGAATTAGGTCTCAATAATGTGCAAATTCCCCCCCCCCCCCCCCAACTCCAACGGAGAAAAGGTTGGCCTTCCCTCCCCCTTGCTTTGTCTCATCGAGAGCTTTCCAATGGTACCTTACGTGATTCTGAGATTCCTACAAGAAGATTCCCTAAAAGATTCCCTCTGGTCAAAGCTTGTTTGACCAACCAGATAGGACCTAGACCAGACATGTCACCCATCCAAGTAAGTAATCCAAGGGTGGAGCTTGCTGACAGGTCACCTATCTGTGTCCCTAATCCTAAGGTAGAGCTTCCTTGGAGGAGATCCTCTTTGTCTATATAATAAAGAGAAGGTGCTCCCTTGGGGCATCGATTGTTTGAGTGTGCAATCTGTGTTTTCTCTCTTCTCTTGTCCTCGGAGTATTACATTTGGTTTGAATTGATAGATTGGTCTACTCATTAGAGTACTTCTTGGCAATAACTCAATCTTGAAGGGCATACCATGATTGAAGGGTAATCCATTTGGCGCATCATTCAAAAACACATCTACAATCTCTTGAACTATTTGATCAACCATTTCTTGATGAGGCTTCTAGCCCACATCAAATTCTCCATATGCTATTGGCTAGCTCCACACCATAAAAATAGGAATGTCTTCTTCCAAAGCTTGCTCTATGGTTACTTTACTAATAAACTTCTCATCTTGGGACTGACTATTCTTAGGTGTCTTACTCAAAGGTGCCAAATAACCTAATCTATAATTCTTACCTTGGTGTTGTACTTGAATTTGTTGTTGGGTCCAATCAAATTAAACCTTATGATGTTCAAGCCAAAGCAAACCTAGACGACATCATAGTGTTGATGTGTTACTACAAACCTTATATACTCCAAATCTCCTTCCAAATCTTGAATGTAATAGGATGTGAGGTAGGGAATGCAAAACCCTTTCTACTATCCGCCATCATCAATATACTTTCAATTATTGGCTTGATAGGAATACTCAATTCCCTTGCTAATTGCATGGACATGTAATTTTATGTACTTCTTGAATCAACTAAAATCCTATAACCACAATGGAATATCATACCTTATAAGTAAAGTGAACTTGTATAGGTTGAGCCTTCAATCCCATTGGAACTAATATAGTTCTCAAAAGATGACTCAAATTCTCTTATTAAGATTCTTTATTTCCTTAATCATCATGTTCTATAAACTCCATTTGGGCGACTTGTTCAGGTTATCTATTCTTGAGTGGACATTCAACAATACAATACCCAATTTTCCAACTATAAAAGCAACCACTATTTTTTCATAATCTATAGTGCCAATTGATCTCCATTGGATGGCATCAATCTCTATTGGTGTAAGTTCTTCCACTTCTTGTGTAGTGTGTGTGTAGGTTCCGTGACGGTTGAGGTCAAGACCAAGTCGTTGCAACCAAGGAATAAAAGTGCTCAACCAGCAACATGGTTTCCTCCAAGTGTTTGGACTCCCACATTGTCACTTGCAATTTGGTCCATGACTTTAAAACTCCTCACAAATAGATCTAGAGCTTCAATTTTTTTGTATATTTGGAATTTGCATTATGGTGTTCCAGAATTGAGTGATGTGGCTTCTTATAGAACCAATCTGCTTCAATTTTTCCAATCTTCAAATCTTATGTATTATTTATAGTTTGGAATCATCTAATTATTGCTCTCTTGAATTCTTCCCATATTGAGATTTGCATAACAAACTACAATTTAGCTTGCTTCACTCAAAATTGCCACCATAGTTTTGCCATTTTATCCAATTGGCTTGAAGCTATGAGAATCTATCTCTAATCATCTTGAACATTTGTAGTTTCAAAAAAACATTCACAATCAAATAAAAAATTCTCTATTATGCCCAAGAGATTCTTGCCTTCAAATACCTTGGCCTCTGGAAATAGGATTCACTCTTCTCTTTCTCAAAATGGTGCTCTCTCTACATCCTCTTGTTGTTGATGGTCTTGTTCTTCCAACAATCAAGTAAGGTGCCTCATTTATTGTTGCATAATATTTAGGCACTTTATGCAATTTTTTCCATGGCTACTACTCTATCAAACTACCTACAATTATCTAATGTAACATATAGATGTAACACATCCACTATTCTCCATAAGTTACAATTTGAAGTACCAAAGGTTCATTGAACAAGGTGATCACATTCAAAAACTTCTCTCAAAGCATGAGATGATGAATTGTGTAAAATGATGTTTAACATGGACATAAAAGTCCCAATGGTTTGGTGGAAATGGATTTGTTGGTCCATAAGTTCCATCCACTCCATTCCTACTTTGGTACCAATGTAAAAGACCACGGAGAGAAATAATAGAATAGAATATCAAGATGAAAGATCACATTGGGACTTTGAATGAGTGAAACTCCAAATGCCTAACATGAACTTGGACTTGGATATTTATAGGGAAGATATAATGCTCTTGATTCTCAAGAAGCTTCCTAAAAGTTGCTTTTTTTGAGTGCAAGCTAAGCTAATTAGGAAGCTTCCTTCTAGAAGCCGTCTACTTGACATGCAAGCTAAGCTAGTTGAGAAGCTTCTCAAGAAGCGTCCTTCTAGAAACCACCTACTTGGCATGCAAACTAAGCTAGCCAAGAAAATTCCCAAGAAGCTTCCTCTTAGAAGTCACCACTTGACTTGCACATTACCTAATATTTGAAAGGTACCAAGTAGCTTCCTAGATGCTTCTAGAATATTTTTATAGTTTTTGGTTAATTTGGCATATTTGCTACTTTGTTGTCTTAACTAACTCATTTGAAAACTCCATATTTTTATATTTTATATTGGAGTAGATTTTTGATACAATTGGGCTTTCAAAGGTCTTTAATACTTTGGATCTTTGAGCAAAATATTATCAATTGCCAAACAAGGAGGAGGACAAGTCCAAGATATCATTTTGGAATTTTGATCCTCACAGCAAAGGTGCATTTGGGTTCTTAACATTTGGGTTACAGAATACTCTTACCAAGTTCTAGAGGGTCATGGACAAGATCCTAATATGATTGGATTTTTGCTTGGTATTACATTGATTACATTTTGGTCTATAGCAATACTATGGAGGAGCATGAGAGACATTTATTGAAGTGTTTGAGAGATTGAGATCTCATGGACTCAAATTATATCTTGGAAGTACAGATTCTTCCACAACCAACTAGAGTCTTACACTATCTACCTTGACGGACTTGGTGTTTAGCAAACCAAGGTGGAGGTTATTGCATGTATTCCTTGGCCTACAAATGTGAGCAGAGTTTCAGTATTCTTTGGGTTGGTAAACTTCTCTTGTCAATATATCAAAGGATTAAGTGTCATTTTCAAGGCCATGACAAAGTTTACCAAGCTTACCCATGAATGGTGTTGGGGAGATGAGCAAAAGAGAGCTTTTATAGAGCTCAAGGAGAGGTTGACATTTACTCCTATTCTCAAGAGACCAATCAAAAGATGACCATTCCAAGTTTATATTGATTGGAGTATGTTGGGGCTTGGAAAAGTGTTCTTTTGACATGATGATGAGAGGAAGGAGTTTGTGTTGGCCTATGCTAGCCGCTTTAACAATTCAATGAATGCAAAGTATAGTTCATATGAGGGAGAGTGCTTGGCAACAATATGTGCAATAGAAGATTTTTGATCTTACCTATTTGGTAAGCCCTTCACTCTCATAATATCATCAAACATTGAAGTGGTTGATGGAGTCCAGTAAAATTTTAAGGAAGCTTGGATGATGGGCTCTGATTTTACCAGAGTATGATTTCATGGTCATTCATAAACCTAGAGTGGCAAACCGTGATAGAAATGGGTTGAGTAGAAATCTATATCCTAGCCAACAAGATCAAACTAGAGCATGTTGGCATGGTGAGATAGATGAGTAGATGGTGCCTAGTTGATGTGTATCTACCTTTCTATGTATATTTTTGGAGGCTTTGATAGTATCTCTTAGTATAGATAGGAGGAGTTATTGAGGTCAGAGATCTAGAGGGTAGAGATATTGGTGTAGGTCAACAAGACATTCATGATGATGTCTTAGTGATAAATTTTCTTTTTATTGGTGTTGTAGGTTGCACAATTTGTGCCAAGGAGAGAGATTGTATCCTTTAACAAACCATTCAGTTTAGATTGGAGGGAAAACACCTTCTTTGTATCTAGGAGGATGGTAAAGTCCAAATAATACCACTTCCATCTCAAAGATCATAGTTGGTATGTCATGCTCATGGGAGCTAGGACATTTTGGAGTAAAGTATATATATAAATTATTCTATAGTCATTATTGGTGGCAGGATATACAGACCAGTGTGCAGTAATTTGTTGCAAGATGTGTGGTTTGTGACCAAGTTAGAGCATCATGTAATGCTCTACACTATAATTACACCCAATACCTATCATGGAGTTAGATTACCATTAGAGTTTGGACTTTGCAAGACCTTAATCACCAATTGTGAGACATCATTGGTATTTTTTGGTTATAGTGGAGCACTTCTCCAAGTAGATTGAGTTGGTGGTGCTTCTTGACAAGTCTAGTGAAGGGATAGTTTACTTATTCTTGGATCGAGTTCTTAGTTTTGATTGACCAAGGTAGAGAATTCTTGGTAGAGTTTCAAGTCTTGTGTGACAAGGCCCTTGATTTATCACTATACTACCTCCCAAGATCACCTTTAAGTAGATGGCTTAGCAAAGAGAGTGGTTCAGATAATGAAGAGAAGATTGCATAAGTATAGTTTACAGAGAGACCAATTGCGAGATTGGGATCTCCAATTACCTTTCTTGGCCATAGGCTATTGGTTCAACCAGCAAGCCTCCTTAGAACCCTTCTCTCCTTTCTTTCTACTCTATATATGAGATCTAGATTTACTTGTATCCATTTTTTGTGATGCTTCTACAATTTTGGACTTAGATGATCTAGACATATGGGTGAGTGCATGTTCTCAACGGGTAGAGACCTTTCAAAGAGTGATGCCAATGGCCTTTGAGAACTTAGCAATTTCTCAACATAAGGATACCTTACCCTATACTATTATTCAAAGAGGAGGTTATAGACCCTTGATCCATTGATTTCATTTGGATGATTATGTATATCCACAACAAACTACACTTGATGTGACTACAAGCTGCACTACCTTGAGAGTGCATGAGGTTTTGCCTTTTGGAGTCCTCGTGTTAGAAGGATATGATGGTATTTTTTGGAAGGATCACTTGTGCAATTGTGTGCTACACCATCTCCTAAACATGGATGGCACTATGGACCCTAGCTTGGCTATTTTATGTGCAAGCTTGCAGTGTATGTTATATGGTTCTTTTGTTGGAACTACTACTATGTTGGTGTGTGATAGTTGTTTGAGAGGATGACATATGGCATGTTTGACTCCTCCCCTCATGATGATTCCTCAATAATAATGGCTATGTCCTCGATGTAATTGACTTATAACTAGTTCATGCTTTATGTGATATAGATTGTAGATATGCAATTAACAATAAGGCTCGATAGCACTTGGCCTCTTGATCTTTGATCACCATAGTGCACATCACATATTTAAAGTAGATGGCTATTAGGAGTTAGAAGGACCTAATTGCCAACTAGAGGGTGATTGTAGCACTTTAGAGTTCATGCATGACTTTTGTATGATTTGAGCTTCTATAGTGTATGATGTTGACATCAATGTATCAATGTATGTTATGTAGCAACATATATACACATGATAACTACCACAATATTTGCAATGCCAAAGCTAGTTTGCTTGGACACTGGAGTAATAGTCTTGGCGGTTAGAGTTATATTAGTAGCTTTTGAGAGACTATTTAATGGCGGCCAAATTTCAAGTTAGGGCAATTGATCACATTGTGGAACCCACTATCACTTGCACCATCAATGGAGCCCCCACTAGGGCTAGAAATTCAAGTTGAGTGGAGGGGTATACCTTTGAAGTCCAATTCCAAAGAGTTCACTTCTTTGATGTTGAGCCTTTGAGTTCTTGGCTATGGTGAACAAAGGCTTGCAAGAGTCACGTAGAGTCTCCTAGCTAGAGTGGATGTGGCTTGACTGTAATTAGTGCACATTATTGGATTGAAGATTGATTTTTGATCCAAGTAGAGTGTGATTTGAGTTGAGACTAAATCTATTACATAAGGAAGTGAGAGTCAAGGGGAAATTAGGTACAAGAATTGAGTGCATTAGTTGTATATCCAAGCCTGGTAGGATTGCTAGTATATTTGATTGTTGTTACTCAAGTATTGTGGCAATTAAGATTTTATGTATGAGTTGTGCTTCTATATTGTATAATTTTAATAACAATGTATGTTGTGTAGCAATGTATATATATACGACACATTAGTGAAGCCTAGAGCCAAGCTCTAGAGCCTTTCTTCCCACAAGAGAGGATCCTAGTTTTGTTAAGTAAATGTCTATCAATGAGAATGCTAGTAATTGTGTGAGTGTGCATATGCTCACTTAGATCCACTTGGAGCTTCTTAGAGTATAAAGAAATAAAGTCAATGAACTCAAGGAGTGACAAGCATATAGGGTCTGGCAGTAAGTCATGAGCCAATTGAATATATGCTTTGAAGTCATAAGTGCCTGAATCTGCTATTGTGACAAGCCTCAATATGAATGGATTGCCCTAATGTAAGAACTTATCTACTAAATGAAGTACCACTAGAGCCCAAGTGTTGATATATGTTGTTGGTGTTGTGGCCGCTTGCTTTATGAGGCCATTTTTGCCCATGACTATAGGGAGAGCTAACTACTACCTACACCACTCATTTGATAGACATGGGAGCATATATGGCCCTAATAGAGTAGACAAAGTATGGTAGATAATATTATCATAAACTTGCAAATGTGGCAATAGTGCGTCTATAGGCAGGAAAGTTTATGCTAAATATGAGGCCCAAGGGAGGTAACACGAGTAAGAAAAGAGAAGGCCACTTGGGTATTTCCCAACATGGAGAGGAGGAGAGCATGGAATGTAGCTTGCATTAAGGTGTCCAATATGAAAAAACTACAAAAGTCTTCCTAAACCCAAAGGAGAGCCCAAAACTCACAAACCACCAATGATGAACTAGAATCCTAGTGGGAACCCAAAGGGAGTGAGGATTGTGCAAGTGCGCCATACCTTGCATTTATGAGTCTAGATCATAAACCCAAGGTCTCTAAGCTGAGTATGAAAGCAGACATTCCTCTAATGACCTCCTCCAAAGAGCCCAATATATGAGTGTCATCCAAGATGGATTAGAAAAGACAAGATAGAAAAGTTGCTACAACTTGTCGTAAAGTTGTGTAATACATTATGGCAAAGTGAGGCCTCCCTAATGGATCCCCCCAATTTTGTGCCTTTGCTGATGTCAACTATGAGAAATCTCTTGTAGCAATATGGTGGTTATACATTAGGGGTGTCTTGATTTCATAGAAAGCACGTACAAATGAGATTGAGGGGATTTGATTGCTAGTTGAGCAAAGAGCACAAAACAATGTTGGACAAGAGATGGTATTGAAGGTATTGGATACATCAACTTGGACCACCACTCAATCTAGATGAATGTCCAAGGATGCTCAACTGCCCATAATAACTATCTTCTTGTATCTCCTTGGAGTAGCCATAGCAAATTGATGGGGAGACAAGAAGGAAGAAAAAGCTATCATTGTTGTAAGCAAATAGTCCAAGAAACCTAATGCAAAAACACATCTTTAATTGCAATGGGGTGCACACTTCCTTTGCAAGAGCAAGGAGACAAGAAGCTATAAGTAGATGAGTTGCTCCAAGAGGCACATGACCAAAGCAATGCACTAACAAAATGAAAAGAGAAGAGGAAGCCCCAAATTAGGATCATCTAGAGAGAGACAATTAGCACCTACTTGTAGATGCTCAAAAAATAACCTTGATTGCACATCCTTTGAGAAGCATGGAAAGTGGAGTAGAACGTGGGCAAAGCAAGACATTGTGAGTTGTAACTCCTCATCTAGCTAATAATCATGGAAGAACAAAGGAAGTTCCTCACCGGCAAATGGATGTGGAGTCTATAAGTCTAATAAGGTGTTGGCCGAGAGGATGAGAGCTGCCCACTTGTACATCCCTACCTGACCTAATATCAAGGAGCAATAAAGACAATGATGCTCCAAGGGTAACGTATGGGGATGTGGAGACTCTACAATCTGCTTGGTTGTGGCCTGAGCCTTAATGATGTACTCCTCTTGAAGGGCTGCCCAATTACCTCTCAAAAACTTATGAATCCTAGAGGTAGTCTTTTGATGTCCCAAACCACCTCCATGGGTTTGGAAGGAGTAATGTCCACTTAGGAAAAGAGCCAATAATATCTAGCTGGAAACATCTTGCTTGTGGTCATCAACCAAAGTAGCATGTAGGAGGAAGGAGATCCAACAAAAGGATGTAAAGGCATAGGGATCATGGTATACATTTGTGGTCACTGAAAACTTGGTAGGAATGCTTGGATAAGGTCCAAAGGGTGTAACCAAGAGTATGAGTTGAGAGGAGCATGTAGAGTTACGACCAAACTATGGATGGGGCCTGAGGAGGTAGGAACAAAGGTGATCTCTTCTTGCATATGCAGACAACAAGATCTCCCTCTATGTTGTGCAAGACCAATCCCTACCCAAGGACAATCAAGACAAGACTATGTGGGATGTTGATTGGGCAAGATATAAGGATGTGCTAAGTGCCCATGTGGAACAGGATGACCCTAATGAGGTGGTGGAGTGGTAGGAGTGGGAGGAAGCTCCGAATGATCTTGTAGGGATGGCAAGGCGGTAGGGTGGGGAGGAAGGTCCCAGGTGGATGGAGGGTGTAGAGTGTTCATGACATGAGGAGGAAGGACAAGTGATGGGACATCCTCCATGTGAGAGTCCTCCCTATAGGGTGTTCCGTTGGTATAAGAGTAGAACATGACTTGGGAATCAAAGAGAATCCATCTAGATACACCTCCGCAACTATAGGTGTATGCTAAAAAAGGTGATGTAAGGATCTACCTCTTGCTTGCACATATGGGGTGTGGGGTGAGAAGTGATGCCAAAGGAAGTTCCTTTATGGCACCGTGCTAAGGAAAAAATGGAAGCATTGAGAGACAAGCATTGAAAGGGTATACACAAAGAAAATGCCATGACAAAAAAGGAAGACATAGTAGCCCAATATTATGTGTCCCAACCCAAATGAGAAAGATAAGAAAGTACAAAAATGAGAAGAGCACAACAGAAAAAAGGAAAAGATAGATAGGATGTGGGACAGATGCATATTTGTGACTCAAAGTGGACTCCTCGCCTCCCCCAATATCAACACCGTGTTGAGAAGTTGCTACTCCCAAACCCCAATCACTACGAGTTCCCAAAATCAGCAAAGATCTCTAGCAACTCTTTGGTGAAGGCTGGAAGGGGCACACTGGATGCATGCATGCTGGAACCTCAACTTTGTCCCGTTTAAGTCCGCCCTTGTAAATGCTTGGTAATGGATCTTGCAAATGTGGGTCCCCTAATATGCTTTTAAATCTGCTCCAAAACACCCTCTAGTCCACCATGATTTTGTAAGAGTGCCACCATTGTCTAGCTGCCTCCGTCAAATTTGATCTCAGATCTAGAGGTCCCAAAATGTGCACCACCATTTGCTGAGAGCACTAACCTAAATGCAGGATGTATTGGACAACTCTGATCACATAATCCCAGAGCCGATATTGCCAAACTGAAGGTATGCTAGTGGAGATTTTCCAATGCAGTCAATGGAATGATAGTGCAACACAACCTTGACTAAAGTCGTGGACCGGAACCTGATAAGTTCTAATCATAAGTATGTAACAATTATGCCCAAATCATGAGACTGGAACAATATCTGTCAAACTGCACGTCTAAGATTCACCCATACCATTGGTGAAGTCCAATACTACACCATCCAATACCACACCATCTGCCTCACGAATAGAAAGGCTCCGGACATTTGGCTAAAGATGATCTTCGCATGTCCGATGCAAAACCCCTTCAAAGGCTCGCTTACCAGCAAAAACCCAAGTAGAAAATGTGCACATTGTGTGCTAACCAAGCCCATGCCCTAATCCAGATTACTCGCTCAATTAACTTCTCCCGCTCCCGGAAAGATAACTAAGGCGGATTAATTGCTCACACTCGATAGAACCACTATTACAAGGTAGGAAATTAATCACTTGCCTAATTTCTCAAAGGGTTTTCCGGCGCGCAAACACGAACGTGAAATCTCCTTTCATCTCTCACGCTGATGGAAGGCTTTAATTTCTCACTGAGAGCTCACGCACTAGCAGTCCTCACGCTTCCACAGGAGTCTAATTGTCAGTGGAATCACAAGAGAGAGAGAACATAAAGAGAAGGAACCAAAAGACTTAGAGGCGTGGGGTGTGGGGTGTGGAATTTTTGCTCCAGTATTTTTATTTTCAGGCCCACCATGATTAATACAGGTCAATGCTGCTGGCATGAATTTTGTTTGATAAGCACGACGTGACTTAGAGTATTCGCACGAGAAGTGTTGCATCATTATCGTCGTTACGTTATAGAATCATGCCGGTCCTCAATTTGGACTTACGATTTCCTTTTCCCTTTTATTTTCTTCGAACAGGATTAGATGGACTACTACAGTCAAAGTTTGAATGCATCCAACATATTGTCGTTTCCTTGACCATGAATGTAGTGGGTGTAACAAACGGACTGTTGCTTGAAAAGTGGACAAAATCACTTTGGACGCTTGTGAAATGTTCCACGCCATTTGGAAATAATAGAAAGAAAATGTGTTGCTTTTGGTCCTAGTGTTCCAATCTCTTTTGTCCCTTCTTGATAATCTACTTCGCTGCTTTTCTTTTGGACCATCAACGTAGGACGCAAGTGGGATAAAGACAAAACGGATTTTTGGGCTTGGCAAAGTCTAACTAAGTGGAAAATATAACCGTACAGAACCATAGATATGATTCTGACCTTGAAGTGATGGCGAATTCACAATCATGTATCTACAAAGAACGCTTGAGTTTCAAGGTAGTTGGTGTTGATCAAAAATTTTCAAAGTCAAAAGCTCTACATGTTATTGTTATGAGTAGAGAAATTTAGTGGAGAAGGAAACCAAGGTCTCTTAATAATGGACCCATTAATTGCAGACTTTATAAGCAAGACGAGGTCAAAGTATCTCAACCTAAGGACAAAGTTACAAAAGCCACACTTGATGAGTCAAAGGTGTAAGGACCATCACCGCCTTATCGTTTGAGGAGCCAAAAGACAACCCACAAAGGCACGGTCGCAAGCAAAATGACAGAAGCAGGAACTGATCCTAGCTGACAAGATCATGTAATCCAGTGCGATTCCACGAAAGCGATCTGATTAACACTTTGTGCTATGACTCATTCTGGATAATGGGGCCTAATCTCATTTCATACTTTCTTGAATGGAGGACCAAAAGTCCAAATAGCATACGCTAATTTCCATTATATGCATCGACCACGAGTCCCTCACTTTCAGTTGGAGTGGACCACCATTTCTTCCTAAGAATTCATAGGCAGAAATGCACGTCAGTCAGACGTTATGCTTTAGGAGATGTCCCACATGCGGCTCCCATTTTGGCAAGAACAAAGCACTTGAATTTATAGGATATTACTATCTCGAAGAGACACAGTGCAAGAGAAGGCTGGTAGGATCTTGTCGAGCATGGTTAAGTTTACACACCGGTTTTCCTCCACCTAGAGGTTGAATAATTTGTCATACTTCCTCAATGCGAAATGCTCTTTCCCTAATCGCCAATATCACGTGAGCACTTTTCGTTCGCGATATGCAGATTGGCGTTATGTATAATGTGGGCATTGAAAACACCGCGTGTTAGTGTACAGATAGGTTTCTTTCTCGTTCGATATCTTGCTGTGTCTTTCACTCTATGGTATCTCCTCGTAAAATTTTGGATGCCCATCTTCTCATGTCATGCAAAACTAATCTACTTCAAAGTAGTATGTAAGTAATTTGGGTTTGGAATTTTCGGACTTGCTATGCAGCCCGCCGTGTTTTACAGAATTCACACGCACCATGAAAGCATTATCTTGTGCGCGATATGAATAGAGAGCGCTGTATGGTACAGAGAAGCTAGCCGTCGTTCAACATCGTTGGAGGAGTACTTGTAACGTGGGCGGTGGAAATGCTCTGAGGATATTCCGCACGAGTTGAACGCACTTAATAAACGTAAGACGCCATCACTTGAGTAATAACGCTTATACACCAGGACATTCCATTTCGGAAGAGTTTACGCATGGTTGAAAAGTTCCTCTGAGTATTGGAATTACTCAAGTCAACGAATTAGTAGTCCACAGGGTAAAGCACGCACGGGAAAAGCAACAGAAAGTATCTGTCGATGGCCTGAGACGTGGCTACGACGGTTGTGCTTCAAAACTGGGTAAGAATTCCAAGCATTTCACAGGTCAGGCAATCAACTGCGACCCGATCATCCGAGAAAGAAGGGTGGGGAAATCTGTTGAAATCGAGAAATGTGTTGAGTTCCTGGGATTTAAAGTTTGGAGTGATTTTGCTTACTGACAGACGCGAGAATGAAACCTAACTGGTGCAGAGAGGTCATCCATGATCCACCTGACTTCCAAGACCCGACTGGATGGGCTTGAAGGAGAAAGCCGGCAGGCTGCAGCTCGGAGTGCTCATGATAGGGGAATGATTGAAGCGGCAGTTCTGCCTGAGAAGCCAGGTGCGACGAGCTCATGCGCAACTACAGGTCAGAAGACCTGCAGATTGGAAGAAGTCCAAGAGAACTGTTTCGAAGCTATCCGTTGCGAGAGTGAGAACTACAGTAAGGGCTCTCCACGTGGTTAATTTCACCTGTTGGGAATCCTTACGCGTATCGTGCTGTGTGTCGCTTACGGTTTTCCCTCTC
This sequence comes from Lunularia cruciata, assembly GCA_948567375.1. Classification (NCBI taxonomy): domain Eukaryota; kingdom Viridiplantae; phylum Streptophyta; class Marchantiopsida; order Lunulariales; family Lunulariaceae; genus Lunularia; species Lunularia cruciata. The sequence goes on along the minus strand of OX419757.1, from coordinate 71,383,146 downwards.
CAGCAGTACGCCTACTTCTGACGACATGTCCATGTCGAAGAGTGTATAGTATTCCCCATGTATGTTCCTCCACCTGCAATTTCTTCTCTCCATTGCACGGCCTTTCTCTGGTGATGATGTCCTTAACTTAGAGCATATTGTTGTCGAATAGCGGGAAAGAAACATAAGTTACGCAGGACTGCCCTTGTTTTTGGTCGACGTTGGCTATTTTGAGCTGCAATAGAGCCTATTCGGCTCAAGCACCCATGAATTAACCAATTGACATCTCGCACATTCCTGTGTAATAGTATATGCTTCAAAACTCAAGATTCGACTTGGAAATGGTCAAAGAACTTGGATTTCTCAATAAAATCTTTTAAAAGTCCCGCGGCCAACAGAGCTTTCCGGGTCATCGGCACCATTTCACGGATGCATCCGGCATCAAGATAGTATGCATCCGGCGTTGGAGTCAGTCTCCGGGTGACAATCGTCATACGGATACTTGATTTGCAGGAAGTTCCAGCTAGTCTTTACAATCTTACAAGTAACACATCACCACTCCGGGATCTTAAAATAATACACAGACACTATGGGCGAAGCGAGATGACTTACACCTCAATCTTGATTCAGAGCAATTCTCATCGGACTCGTAGCAAATTCGGTGTTCCACATAAAATAAGACGGAAACGAAGATTCTCGTGAGGAAATTCTCGTAGAGTTCTCGTGATTACTCCATAGGAACCATTTGGGCACAAGCCAGGCAATCCACTATGAAACCGCACAGGTGTTGATTTGAGATATGAAAAGAGCATGAAAGCAGTAGTAGGGAAATTTGTGGTGTGCTGATGATTGGAGGAGATTCGATTGCAACTCAGACCGCTGACTTGAAGAGAGGGATATATGACCACATCATCAGAGGAGGCTCTGATGTATTCAGGTCCGGCCAGATGAGTATAGAGTGGAACACCAAGCTGGAAAATCGAAATCTATGTCGTACAAGCCAGGATGTGGCTCGCCAAAACTAGATATGCTATCAGCCATCCAGAGAACTGCAATGGAAAGTATTATTGATAAGAATGGAACTTATGATCCTGGTAGCTTTACACTAGGCCGTCAGAAGAGACTGTTCCGTAAATTGTATGTCGTGAAGCCTACCTATGTTGCTTGACTCCAGCCGTAAATTATCTAGAGCTGACGTACCTACCTGGACTTTTGCCTGAAGGTGTATCATGAATTGAGGAACCCGACTGGCGAGGAAAAATAGTCATCGAGTAGCTGCTACTACTGCGATTTCCTGTGGTTTCATAATGAGGATAAGGCAGATCTGGACACGCTTTCTGTGTACTTTCCGTAGCATAGCTGTGAGATCTATGGATTCCGGCCTAACCAACTGCAACGAAAAGGAGCGGTATTATGAGTTCCACGAAGCAATTGTCGCAATTCGCCAGTCGGCGTACTAATCCACAAAAGAATTTCTACACTCACGTCAGTATCCACTATTTGATCCCAACCTTCCCCCTTTGAGTGAACACTCGAATGATCACACCCAAAAAGAACCTGTACTGAGTTCGACTCCTTCAGCTTAAAGCTCCGAATGGTCAGATTTGGCGGCTTCAGAGTCGGCCCATACAGTTCTCCAGTGCGTCAAAGATTTGCTGAAGAGGGTATCGGCGTTGCTGTAATTGACCAAATCCATCTTTTCAGCATCAATACCTTGGAATCCGTCTAATTGGCTTGTGGCAATCTTGATTCCGAATGTGGGGGCGAATGGGAAGTCCGAGCCGAATGTAATCTGGTTGTTAGGAACGAATGCTACTGTGCTGGGAAGAGCTGAAGGGCTTGAGGACAAGGCTGTGTCCACGTAAAAACTCCTGAGTGCGCCCATGGTCTTCATAGCGTTCTCCTTGGTAAGGAAACTCAAGGCACCTCCCATACGGTACGCGGCAAAAGGCAAGAATCCTCCGGAATGCGAAAGAATAAACTTGATCCTGGGGAAACGCCCGGTGACATTCTTCAGCACGAGATTGGCGGCAGCACGAGTGGTATCTAGTAAAAAGTCCATCACGAATTCGGGGGCTATAGTGTCTTCAACGGTGTCGGGTACTGTCAGAAAACGAGTACAAAGTTGTCAGTTATTGTTCTTGAGCGAGAAAATCCTCTCGATGAGAAATTCTTACCAGCTTGGATTTTTCCAAGTGAGAATCCAATGTCTCTGGCGATAATTTCTACTGAAATGTCATGACGTGTGTATATTTGAGGCGACGAAACAAGACAGGACGACAATTCGACGACCCGCTGAACACGAATTCCAGAGTTCAAGAACTCCAGGCATGTGTATGATACTTGACAGTTATTTGCTCTTGGCAGAAATTTTGGAAACACATGCACCCAATAGCACCGAAACCCGTCTCTAACGAATTCCCCGATGTCAAGATTCGGATTAGGACAACTAAGGAAATACAATGAGACTTCCGAAGTGAGGATTTTTTAAGGTTTGTAAGATTCGTACCTGGTGCCAGGGGCACGCTGTTGGGATGAACAAAGACAACAGCATCACGCTCATTGAGTACAGCCATGAGAGGATCGAACTTCTTGCTACCCAAATACTCGCCCTCAGAGTTCGCAAACAGTACCAGACCTGCAGCCTTCAATGTATCCAGAGCATAAATCGCTTCAGCGACGGAGCCTTCAACGTCGGGAAGTGTAACCGTGGCGTAGAACTGGAAGCGCCCGGGGTACTCTTTAGTTACCTTGTGACCGTACTCATTAAGTTCACGAGCGAGCTTCCGGCTCGTTTCAATGTCATCTCCAACCAAACGAGCACCAGGGGTGGATATAGAAATTATAGCGGTTTCAATCTTAAGGCTATCCATCAACTCGATGTGGCTTTCGGGACTCCAATGTGGAATGGCTCTACCTCCTGAATCCAATCCCTTTTTCTTTAAAATATCGGCGTAAAATGAGGGGATGAAATGCGTGTGTGTGTCAATCCTTTTCATTCCCTCCGCAATTTTGGTCTGTGGTTCTGCTGCCCCATACGTTGCCTGTTCTGAACCAGGATTTGGAGCAGATGATACGAGGGGGAACATAACAGCAACTACAAGCATGCTGCTCACAACATAACGCCAGGTTCGCGTTCCCTTGTCCATGGCCATGGTACTACCCGTACCTGCCTTCTTGCGTTGCCAGATGAGTTGCAAAAGCTCCCAAGCCGGTAGCGTTCGCCCACTTGCAGATCAAACTGTGGCACAGACGGCTAGTGAAATAGTCTCGGGACAATCAGGAGCTGCTTCAGAAGTTCAGAAAGATGTAAGAATTTCTACCACCTTTCGATTGGCACTGAATACTTATTTTTTGAGCGACTACACTGCCTTCGAGAAACAGAGACAGTTGCTCGCTGATGTGCCGAGGACAAGAGCTCTAGATAACTACGTAGACATAAACAACGTGGTTGTCTACGAGCGAAAGAGAGCCCCAGAAAGAAAGGTTGACCCGCCTTGCTGAGGTTATCTGCGCTTTAAGTCTTACGTGTTCGTACCTTCACCTTTCTATGTGTCAGTGAGAGGAGATGTTCAGCAAAAGAGAGTGAATTCGATCGAACAAATACGCACAAGGTTTGTTTCCTGAACCTCTCGTCTTCTTCCTCAACGACACCTTCACAAACCGAGATTGATGGCTCTGTGGCAAATTGCAGGGGAAATTGCCCGAGGTTTAAATCTACCCACAAAACTCAGAACGGAGTACCACCGACGAATCTTGCTCAGAGGTGGGGGACACGGTGCGCAGAAGAAGGAACTCCAGCTGTACGTACAGTCACACACGTTCGGCTCCTGCTTCTCGTCTCAGGACTGTTGTGACGGGGCAAACGAATCGTGCTTATGCATAAACTGGAATAGATGCCTTACCATGAAATTCGGGTTCCTCTGGCTTATGTAGGTCCTGAGGGCCCGCCCTTGAATCTTCCCCTTGCTTTACTCAACAACTCCCGAGGTGAGATGGATGCGACTTGCATGGGAATCACATGGCTGAAAGTCAGCTCGGAGTCAGCTCAAAAGTCCGCACGTCCTATGCTCTGTCTCACTTCATCACACCTACGGGGTTCGACCTGGTCTTCGCAGACCCGTTCTTGACTCTTCTTCCTCTAGCTGAATAGATCCCGCCAAATCGACGACATTCCTTGCTGCTTCCACGGTGTCTTCTCAAAGCGATCTACAGAGACAGACTTAACAGACACCCATAGTGGGCACTCGGACTTAACGGACCTCCAAGTAAGCGAATAGATTTAACTGACCACCAAGTGCCTCGTTGTCCGACGTGGCACCCGTGAGTGATAGCTAGTATGGAGTGAGCTCGTGCTGGCAACTAATGTTTATGTGTCTCAAATCGTCAAGTTTATGAAATCTATTGCTACTTAGGACTGACGCGCCCCGTCAATGCTTCAAGGGGGTTGGTTAAGTCTTTTTCTTAACTTTGGGTCGGCCGAGTCGAGGTCCAAAATATGAAGGTCGGTAAAGTCTATCTCTGGGGGAATCTACCGCTGGACGAACATGCCTTCGCTTCCATTAGCACAGCGTCCGAGGGCACCAGCCGCGTGCGTGCCATTATTAGCCTCATTCTGTTTTCTCCTCAATCAATGGTTTCCATCTTTCGTCCCCTTCCGCCCTCGTTCTTCGTTCTTCTAATAGAAAGATATTATTCAATACTTCAATTTGAACCCGTTTTGTCCTTCCTAGCCGTTCATACCTCCGATTTTACTTTGTTTCGAGGGAGTCCTGCCTGGTTAGTCGATAAAAGTTGATGCTTCCTTTGTAAAGTTTGCTCGGCCTTCAACCTTTACCGTGCGATAATCAATGTTTCACCAGAAGTAAACTGCTCTTTACTCCTGCTACACGGGAGATAGTTGAAGAGCCCCTTGCTTGTCCCAAGGGAAGTAAGACTTCGCTCTCCACAGGCGTAGAAACATTGGCCAGTAGGGTCTTCCAGAAGAAATGCGTGAGATATGCTCAAGGAACCGAGTAAGTCAAGATTTCTGTTCGAATCTCTTCCCGAGCGCAGACCAAGGAGAACACAACGAACAAGATGAGTGAACCTACATCCAAATGTCGGTCACTTGATTCGGCAATCGACTCAGATATCTTAAGTGCAACAGGATAGATTTCTCATATCGATACTATTGGATTTTAGCTCCATTTTACTCCTTGTGTTTGATCCTCGTGCGGCTTAATGGGATCTTGCCATCCTTCTTGTTATCCTACGCGGTCATCCAGTCTGATTCGGCGATTGACAATGCGCTGCTTCCACTCTAAACGTCTCCGCTGTAAAAAGACCTTTCCCACGTCAATCTGAATACGCTGTTTGCCCCATTCCTGCCTTTAATCACTACAAGCACTCACATTAATGTAACATATTTTGCTTTTCCTGAAACACGACAGGTATGATGCAAAAAGCCAGAATACTTATTTCATGAAGATTATTAAACTCATCAAGTGGTGACCACCAATCTCGAGTCCCAATTGAATGATCCGGCGAACCCAACCCCAGTGGGTTCCCCCGTGCTCAATTCCATTCTGCTGTACCCAAGATTCCGAACTCTCCCCGACTGCCTAAACTACGTTCTATTGGCGCTGACTGCGTTAGCATCAACTTCGTTGGTGGGGCCTACGCCATCCAATCAGTAGATTCAAGGAGAATATAATTATTTCAGTATCCTCTGGAGGAACGCACTGTCGTCTGTAGACGCAAAGTAATGAAAGTTGAGCTTCCGGAAAGTCGGTCGTTGGGCATTAAGGAGGTCTTTCCGTTCGATAACTGGTAACCGAAGTGTCTCCACCGCCCCACCTCCCTTGATAATAACTTTGCATCTCTAGGCTCAACTATTCGCTTTCACCACCTCGTGGTGATCACTTCTGTCAAATCCTTTCCCAATAAAATTTGTTCTTTTCTTCAAATCAAATTCTACCTCTTTTGTCTCTCCCCTGTACGGCTTGATGGGGGTCTTCCCATCAAGCCGTCATCACCTCGTGGTAATCACTTCTGTCAAATCCTTTCCCAATAAAATTTGTTCCTTTCTTCAAATCAAATTCTACCTCTTTTGCCTCTCCCCTGTACGGCTTGATGGGGTCTTCCCATCCTTCTTCTGTTCTATGAGGTCTGCTTTTCTCTTAATCAAATTTGAACTATGCCTCTTGTTCACTTGGTAATCGGGCGGTCTATAACAAAGAAGAAGAGTGAGGCCGCAAATCAAACTAAACTTTGATGTGCGGAATGTGGTCCTTTTTGGACCACAACTTGGCTAGAATGCATAGCTCATCACTGGGGAGTACATATACTCGGAATTCTGCCTTACTAAAATTGCTGAAAATTCGTGCAGAAAACTCGTTTTTTCTAGTCTATTGAAATATTCCGCAATAACTGTGTAATTGGAGAATTTCTCTTTTTAGTGATGATATATTTAAATTAATTAAATTTTATTTATTTATTTATCTCTATCTAAATAAATAAAAGATTTATTTTAAACAATTTGACATCTGTTCATCTTTCGCTAAAATCTCCCGTGCTTCTTTTTTCACAAAAATGTGAGGGAGATGCAATTCGAATATTATTCAGAACTTCCTGAATTTGGTATGAAATCTATATTTTAAAGATTTAACTTTTACATTTAAACTCCACTTTTTAATGTTTTAAAATTCACAAAATTTTCTTTTTTGGTGTTTTGTATTTCGAGTATTTGTACTCCCTACTCATCACCGGTTGCGTACAGTAGCGTAGTGGGTTTGGCAAAGATACTCTACCAGAATATCCAGGCTATGAAATTTGGTAGTACTGACTTGGTACGCAGGTAAGATCGGCTTATGAAGACATGGTGTACTATAGTGAAAGGAGTTGGTAGCACAAGCGAATTGTGCGGGCTTCTGTCGAGGTTGTTGTTCCTAATCTAGTCTGTCTATCTAATGGTATGTGCTGCTGCACTCTGCAGTCTATATCCCGACCAAAATAAGTACAATCTGTACCTTCTGACTCGCTTTCTCTCACTCTTATAGTACATTCAGGTTTATCGTCCTTGTTACCTTGAACAATTAATCATTCTAGACCATCCAATTATCTGGCCCAGAGTGTACTGCCCTTCACTCCTCTATCACCTTCATGTTCCTTCATCTTCCTTACTCGTTCTTGTAGCACGGTCACTATTTGCTGCTCCTTGGATTGGCTCCTCTTTATAGTTGTTATAGGAGCATTTGCTTTCCATTTGTACCATTCAAGAGGATGCTACTGATGTCATCGTCTTGCTTTATCGACGTACTTCTCGTCCCACATTGAATTCATTAGGACGATGATTACCCTTTCCTATCTGAAACTCTTGAGTCATGTCCATACATCATTCTCTCCTGCACATCCTTGTATCCATAATTCATTTGCAGACCTGTCATAAGGTCATGCCCACGTTGGATATAGAGATTGCCCGAATAGAAACTACTGCACCTAGTACAGATTTACAGTATAGATTACAAGCTTCACCTTTTGCAATATTACGTCCAGTCTAGACGCATCTCAACGTACTTTCAAGCCTTACTTTTTGTCGATGGTTAATGTTAGATTAACACCTATCAGCATACTTTTTGTCGACGGTTAATGTTTAGGTTAACACCTATCAGCATATTTAATGAGGAAAGTGCTCGAGTAAGTTGAAACACCGGCAGGATTACCGTATCCTATTGAATTCCTGATGTCGCTTGTGGTGGGAAGATTGCCAGCTTAATTACTGTATGTGTTCACCGCGACGGGCACTTTCGGCTACTAAACGGAGTCCGAAGAGACAGACAGCTCTCTTGCGCTTGATTTTTTTGACGAAAACAAAACCTAAATTGCACCTGAATGACGAATATCGATTATGCTACTTCGGCATCTCTTAAAAGTTGAGCGCGGACGTTATATTTCGCTAGGTCCACACTTTTCATGAAATCTCGGAAACTTGCTGCTAGCAAGTCCTTGAATCAAAATAGCGACCGCGTAGGAAAAACGAAGGATGGGAAGACCCCATCAAACCGTACAAGGGAGAGAAAAAAATAATAACATGAGACTAACCCCCAATAGAGTCTATATAAAAAATTTATCCTACCGCACCTAAGATATCCGAGCTATGCAAGTCCTTGAATTGCATATAGTTGTTCCAGCCTAGCCGCATCCTCTCTCGTCCTTGTATTGGTAATATACGAGCAACCCAGAGAGATCCCAATCGTTTTCGTCCTCCAATTGTGGAGAACACTTTATGCTTCTTGCTTAGTCGTTAGCCTTACCGCCGTTGCTTTCGCCGCCTTAAGAACAGCATCCACAGTCAATCTGAGTCAAATCTTCGAAAGAGTTCGTTGGCATCCTCCTTTACTCCATTTAGTCAATATTAGTTATGCGCCTATAAAAGCAAGAAAAATCGCAGAGATTGACAAAAAGAAGTTGAAAAGTAAAGTGATATGCTACCTGTAAGCAGCTCAGACGTTCATGGCGGATCTACCTTTCTTTCTACCTTGACAAGTTGACAACGCAACTAACGTGTCCGTGACCACTGTTCAGACTTGAAGACCATAGCTTTAGCTTGAGCTTTGAAAGTAAAGTCTCGGTTTGTGAATTGGACAAAGTCATCTTTCCCAGTCAACAGATTCAAAGTCAACTTCGATCGCTTCCCTGCACTCTCTTAATGTCCATTTTACGCGGAATCAGTAGTAGATTCTTGTGTCCTCCTCCTTGATAGGTTCGCAATCAGACTTGTTGAACTATACCCCCTCAGTTTTCCTCTCCCATGTCTCTAAATTCCGTGATTCAGGAGTTGTGAAGTTGTGTTTCAGCCAACTTCTTAGCAATAAAATATCATCTGATAATGGAAGCTTATGTTCTTCTTTGTTAACCTTTATCCGTATTGATTTTCCAGATCATGGCCTTATTTACATATTAGTGGGAAAAGTGCGACAGCGTAGAGAACATGAAGGATGGGAAGACGTAGTGTAGTGATGTGTATTAGTGTAGTGATGTGTATTTGTGTAGTGATGGCTTTTGAGGATCATGTAACTTATGCTAAGCAAACTCTGTTTCCTTTGCGACTATGGTATTTTACCTGCAAGTTACCTGAATAAAAATGATTATTTTTCACTTCATGTACTTTCGCAATGAGCACACTTAATTAGAATCAATTCGGATAGGAAAATAGCTATAATATATAATTTTGTGTATACATATAGTGTCCAAGAACAAACAATTCTACATACAACTACTCAAGATTTAGTTTGATATAATATTAAATTTTAATATTAGATGTTAAAATCATCATTTTATTATTTATAAAATTGAGCTAAAAAATATAACACCTCCTCTATTTTATATATAATTTCCATGTCCTCCCTTTTCTTTAAATTTTCAATTCGCACATCAAATCTCTTCAGAGAGAAATTAAAAAAGATCTCCATAGGTATATCAGAAGTTGGAAATTAATTCTAGATTGATGTTTGAGAGACGTTTGATGGAAAATCTTTAATTTCCAAAACGATATTTCTAGCATTACAATTTTTTAATGCTAGAAATATACTAACCCCTGCCTACCATTTATGCGTACGATTCAATATCCATTATTGTGCTACCTTATATGCATAATTTCTTAGTATTAGTTTCACACACCATTTGTAGGGATAATATAGTACATATTAATATGTTGGATTATCTGGACATAATATTGTGCTACCTTAAATGCATAATCTCTTACTATTAATTTCACACACCATTTGTAGGGATAATGTAGTACATATTAATATGTTGGAATATCTGGATACAATGCTTAAAGAGCTTTAGTAGTTTTCACGTATGATTGAACAAGGTGGCTAAGATCATCCCTTGTTTTATTGTTGATTGGTGATTCATAGCACTGAATTAGATGACGAGGAGAGAAATAACATTATATTTTCCTAGAATTAAGCATAGATGGATTATATTAGGATAGTGAAGTATAGCGCCATGTAATAAGAGGAATCCTAATACAAGCAAACTCTTTGCACACTCTATGTTTTAGATTATCCTTTATTTCTGTAGTTATATGGTGGATTATGTATATATAAAATATATCAAGAGCTTCTTTTGGTTGCCCACACCAATGAAGAATACTAATCTTTACAAATATTAGTATTTAGTTTGTATCATTGTTTTTTCATACCTTGGAATATGCTAATAAGTTCAAAATTTCTAATTAAATTTTGATTTATTCAAACTATGATTTTTTGTAGTTGATCCAGTTATTTTCATTTTTTTGATACAATGGCTCAAACAAGAACTCTGTATTGAACAAAAAGTAAAACAACTGGTCATTGTTCTTATCGAGAATGGTGAATTTCTTCTTCTTGATTCATATATTCATGAATGGTTGAGGAATGATTTTCAGGTGAACCTTTATTAACAATACTTGTATCAAAGTTTGGCTTTTATTTTGGGAGTAAAAATGGGGCTATGGATCAGATTTTTGGTACTTTAACCTTATCGATGGTATTTTGCATTTTCCCCCAACCATTAGTCAAACATCAAGACCATAAAGCTTGGGTAGATAGAAATTTAGTCAGTATTACGCAATATGTCCAAAAAAACAAGAATGGGTTGTAAGAGATAAGAAGATTATTCTCCTATTAGCCTGTTGGTCCATAAACTATTATTAAGAGTTCTTCATTTCTTTTAGAAGATAATTTTTTGGTATATAATACCCAATATTCTAAATCAGATCTATATTCACCTAATTGGTGAATATAGACCTAAATGGTGTAGCGTGACATCTGAGCCTAATTTTATTGTATTAAGTAGTTTGCTTTACAAATAAATACTGAATGTAATAATTTCATAGATAGAAGATTCATTTTAATAAAAAGATAACTGAAAAATATTTATTTGTTTCCTTAAAATATGTTTTTTATACCATTTACTACATATCAAAGAATACTTAAATATAAAATTATGAGTTCATATCAAAAGATATTACAAAGTAAACTCTCTATATAACTGCACAACTCCTATAAATAAATCATTATCTTCTACTAACTAAACTACTCCATCAAAATTTGCTCTATTTAAGCAACTAAGTATCCTTTGGGCTCTTTCTTTCAATGCTTCTTCCTCTTCCTTGGTATCAACTTCATACTCTATTGGTGGAGCTACTTTATTTCCCTCCTTCGTGGAAGAACCGACATCATCCTCCCTTGTCCATTTGAGTGGATCCACTATAAGTAAATAGAGTAAATCTCTTTCTTGGGTACTTTGGCTCAAGGTTCCACTTTGGTGTTAGCAAGTTCAACTCGTGGAAGACAAAAACATGAGGGAACAAGTATGGAAGATAAGAGAACAGATGAGCCCAAGAACTAGATGAAAGTCGATTGGCAAAGTCCTATTATTTATACTTGAGGTGAGTGTGTGCTTCCTTTGAGGCTGGCTATAAAATTTCTAACCAATTTACTTCTTAAGAAGGTCACTCAATCCGTAAAAAGGTTCCTTGACACCTTTTATCTTAGCAAGGGTCTAGAATACACTACTAACTTACTCTATCTTAAATTCCCTTAGTACTTTTAAATATTCTCTTATGAAACTTTTTATGTACATTCTGGATTATATTCTTAAAACATTTATTAATCATGCAAAAACTCTACTAATTTATTTTGATTTGTTTTCATAATATTACATATTCTCTTTCCACTAGTCAATCATCCTCATCATATGCTTTGATTTCAAACTTGTGGATTGTGTATGTTAAATAGTAGATTGTTAGATGTCTTAGGTAGTCAAGTCCAATTGAAAAAAAAAAAACATTAACAGTCATTTTCATCTTCTCCAAATATTTTTTCTTACTAACAAATATTATTAAATTTTTTCTTATCTTTCTTTATTTTAAGTAATAGTTTAGATGGAAAACTCATAGCTTCGTCTATCTTGTCCATTTGAATTACAGAATGGCATAAAATTCGATGTCTTCAGTATCTAGAGTAAAAAATTGGTCAAAGGGGTGCTTATGCCTTTTTTTTCCCCTTTTAGATTTTTAATTTAAGCATCTAAAATGTTAATGAAAATGAATCTTCATAAGAAGTTCTTATTTGGATATGTTTGTAGACAATTCAATATGTTCTTTTACGTATTTTTTTCCATCAAAATATACACTCATATATCTATAGGCTGTTCATGGCCTTGACTGCTAGTTGTTATTATATCTGGATTTAAAATGTGATTCAAAAGTCTTTGATTTAGGATTCTCTCATGATCATTATATTTGGATTAGATATGAGAGGAAACATTCATTTGATCTACGATTGTCTCCTGACTGGATTGGAGTACTAATGGGCACAATCTTATAAATGGTTTTGAACTACACATAATCACGTTGGGTATTTCATGTACAACATGAAAATCAAATTAATCAAATGGGAAACTTCCCTTTGGTTGAAAGCTTAGGATCTTGAAGTTCAACCTCAAGCTATTATCGAATTCTAGATGAAAGTCTCTTTGAAAAGTTGTTGAAGAAAAGGTAGGTGAAGATATTTGATAAGAGAATCAAAAAGGATATTGATGTAAATTTGATAGATTTGGACAAGGCTTACTTAAAACAGGAAAATTTCTATTGAAAAAAAAATTATATCAGATTCTACTAGCCTGTCACTAAAGTTCATCAAATTTTATTTTCGATCATATTTGAAGAACTGAATTGGCTGTAACTCGATATTTAAATGCTCAATTTGTACATAGAGAAGTGAATTTGATATGATTCATAATACACTGTCTTCTTCATATATATGGTGAATTTGATATGATTCACCATGGATATGAAGACGAGAGTGTATTATGAATCATTACTTGAACTTTAATATAACAATAATATTATGTAATTTATGCATTCTTTTACATTAAGACTAGAAAGTTTAAGCTCCTAGTTTGTTTTTACATTTAGTTCCAGTAAATTTTAAGTTTTGACCCGTAAGGGTAGGTTTAGGGTTGCGAGGACTAGAGGGAAAGGGTGAAATTTCTATTTTATTATTTTCGTAAATTATTTCATCAAAATAATATTATCAATAATATCATATATTTCCTGGTAAAATTGAATAAGTTGCCTTCGGACCCAAAAATATCTTCTATTTTTTCAGCACGCACTGCTACAGAATGGAACCGATTTTTATTTTTTTTTGTGGCCTCTTGTGTCGGCTCGGATTCTGTCGGGCAGTATTGTCAAAAATAATCATTTCGTATTTTTGGTTTTGCCTTCTTTCAACCATATCTACCATGCCAAAATCCTTATGCATTATGTTGAATTCTTATCCGAATAATTGATCAAGCTTTGGCTGCACTTGAAAACTTGAGGGGACTTGTTTGACGTTTCCTTTATTGACTTGATTTTCATCAGTATCTTGAATCCACTATCGAGTCGGTGATGGCAATGGACGATGCAATATTGAGAGACCCAAAGAAGTAACCTCATATGGTGTTTGATAGCCAGTCATAAGTATTTCCATCATTCATTTACGAGAAGTACTAACGATAAATTCACAAGGAGGAATATAAACTTCTGAGTGTAACCAAATTATTTGTATTGACAGAAGTGTAAGTTTGATGGATCCCATTTGTATAAAACGTTGTAATCCCAATTCTGTATAAAATATCTTTATGCAGATTAGTTGTTCCTCATTTGGAGAGTTTCTTTGACAATCAAAAACTTACAATTTGTAGCGTTTTTCTTTTTGGTTTGATTTCATTTGATTCAATCAGTAATAATTGGATAATTCTTTGAAACTCTAAATTTTGATGGTTCAATGAAATTATGGACATTTATACTAATGTCTATGATAGACCGCTTCAAACTTTACACTGCCTGGTTGGTCTTTTCCACACTCGATTTAATTTTATCAAGTAAGAAACTGAAGTGTAAACACTTGAAACAATACATTATTGTAAATAAGCCCAGTAACCGCCAAACTGAAGCTTAATTTCATCATCATAACCTTTTGCAGTTGTTGGTCTAGAGCTCAAGTTGACTCTTGGTTAGCCCTCCTAATGCTAATCAAATATGAAGGAATTATTTATCACATAAGGTCTTAGTGAAAAAAAAGACATGGTTTTCCTTTTAGGTGAGTATAATATTTGCAAATCAGAAAACTGGCTTAATCATCATAAGTTCACGTAATTATTGATTTTGCAAGGGCATTCGGCATGCTAATCAAAACTCAAACAATACTTTAATATCTGTGCTAAACTGAAACATATAAAATTCTTCTCGAACTGAAATCATTCGGGGGTTCATCGCAAGTAGGTAGACACCATAAGACTTGTGTTAATATGTTAACTTGATACGTTAATTTTATATTGTCCATGATTGATAGTTGAATCGGAATTTTGGTACGATAATTTTACAGTGACTATGATTGACTGACTGTTGAACGGTAGTTCTGATTCAATGATAAATTTCTGGGCATGAGAAGGCATTGAACTTTCTGGTCGGTCAGTTGCATTTGCAGAAGGAGTAAATTAAAATAACATCTCATCAAATCTGCACGCAAGAACTTAAATAAGTTCTCACCTATTTGCTCAAAAGTCATGGACTTTGAAAAGATTCCTCGCTCATGAACACTGCGCTAACTACGATATCATTACGATATGTGGATCAGTGAAGTGCTCAAACATTCTTCTCACAAGCGAGCTTCTTTTATCGATGTGTACTTGCGGGTGAAGTACATACAATTATGGTTTCGAATTGTAGTTCTTGTAGTTTCTCGAATTACATTGATCTCTCTAGTTCTCTAGTCGTTGGACGAGCAAGATCAGAGAACTGAGCAGTCTATCTGCTTTTTTTGGGATGTTACTTGACTAATACATCCGTCTTGACAAGGATGGCTCGACCGTCTGATCACGAACGTGTTTCAGATTATCCATCCCACGGTCGACCCTATGTCTATTTAATATACTTGTTGTTAGAATTTTCGGTCCCGTTATATCCACGCACTAGCAAATAATATACCCAGCGATCCACTTACGATCGACTAAACTCCGTCCATGGCCAAGACTAGAGTAAATAATTATTTTATTTTATTTTATTTTATTATTAATTTATTGAAGTATTATGTATTTAATTTTTTTATCGATAATCACCAGTGAATTTCATCCTCCTCTTGATTACTCTCGGTGAGTGAGTGTTTATCACCTCGATTCAAGGCCTGTTCCGTCCTTGTCCCTGATCACTTTAGCTGTTAATTAGAAATCATGTCTACCATTAGTCAGCCTGCATTCATTTCTAAATTGAATGACAAAACAAACTCAACAATCTATACCTTAGCTTGTATTTTATCTGGTCGATATAATTTCCAAGAGCATTTCTCAACTCGAGTAGAACAGGTTTAGTTAAAAGGTATCAGTTGCATTATGCCTATCTTCTGTAGATTGATTTCTCCACTTTGCACAACTTCCTTCATAAAATGATGTTTTATATTGGAGTGCTTTGTGCAAGAATGATATATTTGATTTAGTGAATAGCACTTTGGCTATTACAATAAAGCTTGGACTTCATTTTTGAGAGTCTTCTATCCTTGGCTAATCTTGGTAGCCATACAATCTCTTTAGCTGCACCGGTTGTCACCATATATTCTGCAGTTGTGGATGAACAAACAACTGTAAGCTGGAGAGTAGACTTCCTACTCATGGGATTACCAACAAATGTAAACACAAATTATAGACCTTTTCTTGTCCACTCTTTCTTGGTCCTTCTGCACATTGAAAATAATCCCAATATCTATTGTACTCTTCAAGTCATGATTGAAAATAATCCCAATATCTATTGTACTCTTCAGATAATGATGTATCTACTTCACAGCTTCCCAATGTTATCTCCTAAGACTTGCTATACATTGATTCACTTTACTCAGCTCATATGAGATGTCTGGTATGGTACAGACCATCCATGCATTAAACTCCCAACAATACTAGCATAAGAAAATTTGACATTAATCTTCTCTCCTCCTCATTTGAAATGCATTACACCAATGATATCTTGAAATGACTAGAGTATTCACAAAAACATGCTAGTAACTTTTCCAAGTACCTCCTTTGAGATATCCACAATTTTCCCTTGTTCACATGGATTTCAATGCAAAGTACACTCTTTGAGAAACCTAAGTACTTCACATCAAACTCCTTACCAAGTTGTGCTTTCAATTTCTCCACTTCAACCATGTCTTCCATAGCAATCAACATATCATCCACATATAGTACCAAGATAATTAAATCAAAAATTATAGGTCCATGTAGCTTCTTGAGATACACACAACAATATAACTCACTTTGGTTGTATCCATGCTTCAACATGAAAGCATCAGATTTTATGTACCATAGTCTTTGACTTTGCTTCAATCCACATGTCCACTTTGCTTCAATCCACAACCTACAAACTAGGTTCTACTTTCTTGGTACCACAAAACCTTTGAGTCGATGCATGTAAATCTCCTCTTCCAACTCTCCATGTAAAATTGCAGTTGTAAAATCTAATTGCTCCAAATCCAAATTATGTAATGTAATTATTGCAAACAATAGATGAAATGAAGAGATTATTATTGTTGATGAAAATACCTAGTTGAAGTCAATACCTTCCTTTTGGCTATAACCCTTTGCTACGAGCCTTATTTTGTACCAATCTCCCCTTGTTTCATGAAGTCTTTCCTTCCTTTAATATATGCATTTGCAACCAATTGCATTCTTTCATACATGCAATTTTTCAAGTCTCCAATTTTGGTTTCTAACTAGAGAATTTGTCTCCTCTTCCATCGCATTGTGTCATCTTTGACACTCTTGATCTTGCATGGCCTCCCATATGAAGAAGGCTCTCCATTTTTCATAAGAAGAGCACAGGCTACAAATGAATGCTCACATCACTTTGGATGCCTTCTATCTTTACTACATCAATTTGTGTTCCTACATTCATGTATGAATTTTGGACTTTTCTCATTTGATAGATCACTTAGGAGATCTATATGAGATTAGAAGTCTTCCCTTTCAAGATCACTCTCTATCTTAACAACATCTGACTTAGTTTGTTATTTTTCTTTGACATAGTAAGTCTTTTCATCCTATTAGTCTCAACAGATATTGCATACATACTCACAACAAGGCAATGTCTAATTGGATCCCATGATCTATATCTCTTTATATCCTTCTCATATCCTAAGAATATACATTTTCTAGATTTTGGATCTAATTTTCCCTTTGCTCTTGTTTAATATGTACATAAGCTATGCATCCACACACTCTAAGTGAAGAGTAATCTACAAACCAAACCATCTATTTTTCCATGGGGTCGTAACACTCAAGAGTATTTTATTAAATAATCAACAGCTACTAAAATATCTTGTGGTAATAAAATAATTTCATTTTTAGGTACATTAAGAGAGAAATGTTTACCAAATGATAAGCCATGTTTATTTCTTATACCCAGAACATCTTCTCCAATCAAGTATTGCTTAACATACTCCAATTTTCTCCAAGAGTGTACAATTTATCCGCTATGCCTACCATTTTGTTGAGAGGTGGCCTGTATCGTGTAGTGGTGGATTATCCTTTCTCTCTTATAATATCTATTAAACTCTCTAGATTTCTATTCTCCACCATTATCAGATATTAAAAACTTCACTCTCCTTTTGGTTTGTTTCTCCATCATCACCTTCCATTTTTTCAAAGATAGAGAAGACCTACAACTTTTGCTTCATTGTGTAGACCCATACTCTCTTAGAGTAGTGATCTACCAAGTATACAAAATATAATGTTCTAGATTTTGAAGCTATGAGTGCATTGCACCATACATCAGAATGCACATAGTTAATATATCCTTTTTGAAATTAATTGCTATGGAAAAGCTCACCCTCCATTTCTTTCCTATTGCACAATGCTCCTTACAAACTTACAACCTTTCACTCCCTTCAATAATTGTTGCTTTGCTCATTCACTCATATAACCTAAATATAAGTGCCATAAATGCAAGAGATCTTTGGGATCTTATTCTTGCCACTTCATTTTTAATGGTGTCTCCAAAAATCTTGTTTAAATTTCCTACCTTCTGGCTCTTCATTACCACCAATGCTCCTTTTGATATCTTCAACTTTCTATTCCTTCTCTCTACTCCCAACTATTTGATTCCAAAGTACCCAATAATATCAAGTTATTTTGCAACTCAAGAACATGCTGCACATCAACAATAGTCCTTATAACACCATCAAACAATCAAATATCTTAATGTGCATTGTACCAATCCATATTGCTTTACAAGCTATAGTGTTTCATATTAACACAGATTTTTTGTGAAATGGTTTGTACTCAAGGAACTAATCCTTCTTTGGATGCATGTGATAAGAGCAACTTGAGTCAAGTATCCACGACTCTTCAAATTGATCTTTGTCTTGGGTGACACATGGAACATAGTACAGACATCTAAATGATTTTACTACACTTTCCTATCAAAAAATCTACTCTTTTTTGTATTGGGTTCAAGTTTCAAACTCATACTATATTTATTAGACTGCACAACTCATAATATTTGTCTTAGATTGTGCAACTTTCCCATAAATCCAACATTTTCCTTTAGTGCCTCTAGATCTAGACTTTGGTCTACATTTAACCTTGAACTGACCTTTATCTATTGTACTACCTCTAATAAACAAAGCTTCAGGATTCTTATCTTCTTGGTTGTGTCTTTTACGCATCTCATTTGTAAGTAAGGTTGAAGTAACCTTCAAAATCAACATTATCCTTCCCGTAGAGGAGTGTAGTGACTAGGTGCTCATACAATGAAGGTAATGAAGTCAATAAAAGTAATCCTTATTCTCCTCCTCTAAAGTAAACTCTAAATTCATCAAATCACTAATGATTTGTTGAATGCATTGAGGTACTCCATTGAGGTACTCCATGATTATGGCACTCCTTTGTTTGCATTATGTAGTGCTTTTGTTTCAGATACAATACATTTGTCAAAGACTTTGTCATATATAAGTTTGACCATAGCTTTGGTGTAAAGTCTTCATTCATTACATTATACAATAGTTCATCCGCAAGAAGTAATCAAATTGTGCTAATAACCCTCAGATTTATGTACTTCCACTCCTAGTAAGTCTTGTCCTCATGTTTCTTGCCTAGAATCAAGTGTGGCCCTTGTTATGCGAGCAAGTCACTTACTTTCAAATGCTATAATCCAAAGTTTTTCTTCTCATCAAATTTCTCTATTGCAAATTTTTCATTTGAGATTGGTATTATTATACCATTGTAAATCTTTATAGCAAATTCTCCATTATACCAATTGTTAGAATTTCCACACATATATTTTCCACACAATTGTTAGATATCCACACACTAGCAAATAATACACCCATTGATCCATATGAGTTACATGGTTCACTTCCTATGACGGAAGCTACCTCCAAGGCCAAACACTCAATTCAAGTATTTATTGAAGCATCATATATATATATATAGTAGTCACTAGTCAATTTCATATATGGTAGTCACTAGTCAATTTCATCCTCCTGATTACTCTCGACCGAGTGGATGTTTATCACCTCGACTCAAGCCTGTCCCGTCCTAGTCCCTGGTCGCCTTAGCCGTCAATTAGAAATCACTTCTACCATCAGTCAGCCCGTGTTCTTTCTAAATCGAATAGCAAGACAAACTCAACACTGGTGAAGTAGCTTGAAATTGAAGTGGACTTCTGGATTAACCAATGTACAGACCTCATGGGGACAAAGGTACTAGAAGCTCAAGAAATTGCAAGTTGGGGAAACCTTCCATAAGATGCGATTAAATCCATGCCCGATACGTTTAGTCCAAATACATCTTAAAGTTGAAGAACGGTTTCAGCTTCGAGCTCAGAAAGGCAAAGAAGTATGATGAGCCCACCTGTCAAGTTAGTCAAGTTAGTTATACGGCCCAACTTAGTGTCCAGCCTAATGTTTCAAGGTCTTCAGACTTTTGCTTTGTTACCCGTTTTGGATTGCACTTTACAAAATTGTGAAGAACATTCGGTTATGTCGAGTGAAAGTACAGTAGAACGGAGTCGGTTCAGTCACATGGTTTGTCCATCACTGGCGGCCCTTAGAAATGGCTGCTGATCGCAGACTGCAATCCGGGGTCTCTAGAAATCTGTGTTCAAAACATTCCAGCCCTTGTCTCAGTTCTCTTCTCCAGTTCATCTCTCCTCCAGTTCATCAAAATCAGGCTCTGTTCTCCATGAGAAAGGTACTTCTGTGAACATCAAGTGCAATTGTGTGTTGTTGCAGTGTAGTTAACTTTTTGGCCTCGAGTTTACTTCAGTCGATGTGTCCATGTCGATTTGGTGTGTCAATGATTAGCAAGGAGCGAATCCTTCATGCCCTTAATACCTTTCCTATATTCCATTGGAATGTTTCCAGTTGACGTTTGTATCGGTACCGTTGCTTGCAGGGAGATTAATGTTTCTGCCACGATCTGCAGATTGATGATCCAAGAGAGAATCATCCATTGGGCAATTCCTGCGAAACCTTTCAGAATATCGCTCAGCTTAGGATCTTACGAGATGAGAGCAGAAGCGTTCTAGGAAAGGGGGATCAGCAGAGGGATATAGGTAGATGAGAGCAGAAGCCGTTCTGGGAACGTGTGAACAGCAGAGAGATATGTCCAAAGGAGCGTACGTCCTGGTTCTACCACGGTTTTTTTCTTTTGCACGTGGCCGTCGACCTGTATATTTTGCATACAATTCATAAGACACTTGCTTTTCAGCACTTGATCTTCATAACCAAATTTTTTTGTGAATTCATGAACTCAATATGAGATTTAGAGGGAACGCCACTTCCCGAAGTAAGGAGAACAGTCATTTTCTCATCAACAGAATATTTGCACATCGTTTCAGCATTACTAAAGACCCTTAATATCAAGAATTGTTTCTAATTAGATCTTCCCAAAAATTACAAACCAACAGAATGAAATAGTGAAATGTGTAACAGCAGAGGTCAAGAAATATGGTAAGCAATCATTCATCCATGATGAAACTAGAATGTAGATTGCACCCATCCACGTGAAGCTGGAGGTCAGTAATTCTTCAGACCAATGAAGAATGAATGTCTCCGCAGAAGAAGAAATCAGAAGCATCGTAAAACATGTGATCCTATAAGGCTCCGGATAAACCTACACCCTGACATCATCCTCAAAATCACCAACGATCTATCCTCAGAGGAACAAACAAGCGTTAATCTTCCACAGCTTAGGCAAACAAAGTAGAAACGCAAGTCTCCATAAACCAAAGATTGTGGTAACGAGAAAAAACCGAAAGCAACACAAATCGAAATGCATAGATGCTTGTCTTGTACAAGAAAAAGCCTCACAGGAATTCAATCGAACTCCGAAAGATCGTAAATCTGGTGACTATCATCCAACACCTGATCATATCTCTGGGATAATCAAATTAGCAAAGTCAGCCAAAATTTAGGGAGAAGAATCAAGTTTGAGATTTATTTTAGTCACTAAGAATTTGCGAGCCCATAGCTATTGCTCATTAAGAGATTGCACCGTGGTGTTTGGACCATGGACTCCGTGCGGTCTTCATCACCCTTTCACATATCTATCGCTCTTGGCTGTTCAACTTGGCTGTTCCCAGTGAAATGTTAGCTGCCAAAATATCCTGGTCTGCAAAAATACCCTTCATCAACATCCACGCTGGATTCAGCTCTCCAAAGTCGCATGTCAAGGACAGTCTGAAAGGTCCTGGATGGTATGATATCCCGCTAAGGAGGGAAAAAATTCATGAAAGCGCGAGTTGTTCAGTTGGGTAGCTATATTGTATGTCAAATATCTACTATAACAGTAAAATACAGATTGCGGACCATACCTTTACCTTACGTCTGAGTATGGTATCTAAACCTCGCTTTTCTCCCGGAGTAACTCCTTGATCACCTGAGCACCAGACCTGAACTCCAATCTCAAGCTGGTGACGTGTGAACCCCACCAACTCCTAGAAGTAGATTCGTTCTGCACCAGTCAAATTATTTAAGCCCCGCTATTTCTCCAAGTGGAGTCCTCTGGCCCATGGTAACCAACACACGACACAAACAGGTATGGCTTGACTCGCCTGCTTAGCTCAAATGATGTCCAGTCCTTTGACTCGTGAATTGATTTCAATTAAGTAGAATTTAAATGGAAATTGCCAAGTTAGACAGCTAGGAGCTACCAAGACACAGCTGATTACTCTCGACAGACACAAACGTGCAAATTTCTTGACTCGTGGAAGACAACAGGCCAAGGACTCAGGAGAATTATACATCGAAGAGACTGGCAAGTTCAACTGCAACAAGCCAGCGTGATATGGTTTCACCATTCTGCTGAATCTAACAAGGATGTGCAGTTTCTCGACAAGCGAAGGACAACAGACGAAGGGAATAACATCAGGTGGACACGGACTGGCAAAGTTCAACATCAAACAACCATGGGGTAATACATCTTCCTTCAGAGGAAAATTTTGATTTCAGCTGAGATAGGGTAGGTCAATCTCTTGAACTTTTCAGCATGAAAAAATATCCTGCAGAGCAAATTCCACACCCACGGAGTTGTCCTCGGGACAGAAATGAGCGGTTACTTCAAATTCATAAAGTCAGGCACATTATCGGCAATACCACACAGATATAGATTACATCAACTAGCTTAAAGCTAAATTATTGTCCTCAAGCTTTCTCCTTCCAACTATTGATAGTACATCTGTACTTGACAAGTAAACCCCCTATGCTCTCCTTGGCAAATGGGTTGCACTTAAGACACATACTACGTTACAAAATGTCGTCTTCTACAAAATCGAATCAGGCAGCTGCACACCCGAATACTCAGCAACTCGCCCGTGTTGTCGGACCTTCTCAACCAGCTGCTCGGCTTCAAGCTTCTGCATTTGAAAAACTGAAACCACTTCGCGACGCCATCTGACGGTCCAGGAATTTTTATTATGACGTAAATGCATCTTGACCCAACAAGTCCTTTCGAGGAAGCCAGCCTCGCCTGTGGGTCAGTCTCTTCAAGTTCCCGATCCAGCCATGAACTCCTCAACTTTGGCAACGTTAAGTTACCTGCTGTTCCTTCCCCGTCGTTGTCATTTTCCACTGCATGTCTCCTGGAAAGAAGCTCAAGGTATTTCGACTGAGGATCCCAAATTCGTTTGACTTCTGTTCAGTATTTCTCGTGATCCTCTAAATCGTTATCCATTTGTAGTGCTATATCTCCCTTTTACCACGCTTCTGAAGCTTTCAGTTTCACTTCATGAAACAGAAACCTTAACTCTACAGGTAGACAAAGAAGCCTATTGAGGGCATGGAGCTCTTCTCTTGCGGCTTGCTGGCTCAACACCTCTGTAAGGATGCTCTGACGACTGAGCCTTTTTCTTGGTGAAATCGACCTTTCCGGGACGTGAGAATGATCAGTAACCTCACTCAAATAGTTTCTAGAGAGCTCACCAAATTTGCTTTGGACTAACCTGCTGTCAGAAATCCAACTGCAAGCAGACAAACCTAAGGTGTGTAAGGCCAATCGGAATCGTTACTACCAAACGGATTTGCTAGTATCAGTCAATTTTGACTGACAAATGACAGCTCTGTAAGCTGTCTAGCATGAGTAGAGGCTCTGAACACATGCTCTCTTGCTGACCTCTTCTAGGGTACTAGAAGTGATCAAAATAGTTTCACTAGAGAGAGCATGAGACACTATCAAATACAAGACCAGGCCGGTCATTACCAAGTTAGTGCCCCCAAGATTCTTCAAAATTATGTGAAGCACTAAGAAAGTGCAAACCCCTGCAGCCAGCAAGAAGGCTACAAGTTCCGAAACATGATTGTTCATGAAAAGCCACGGTATACCACCTGCTCCAACTACACAAATGGCACCGGACAGGAATAAAAGTTAGTCGAGTGAGCATATTGCGGCCGTATTGAGAGTAGTACGTGACTTCAAGCACAGAGATGATCCTTCAACGACAGAACATCGACCCACGATTCGTGGCCAGCTTCTTGCAGAACATGAGCACAGCAAGGCGGACACCATTAACTGCTTCGGTACTTAACACGTGAAAGCCGTAAAGTAGGGAGAAGGGTCCAAACCTTGCCGGAATTTCCGATTTCCTAAAAGTCACTCGAAACAGGTACATACTCACTTACAAGGTACTAAAACTCCGTCCCCTTGATTGACAGAGCTTCAGATGATGAAATGTCTATGCTGAAGTAAGATTAACAAACCTGCAGTGAGGAAAAATGATGACGTTGGATACTTTTGTATGTCGCTTATGGTACCGCCAACGTACCCAGCGACCAACATACCGAGGAGAGCATACCGAGGCCAGGAAAAATTGAAGAAAATATACACAGTGGCACTTACTCCCCCTGTAATAATGGTTTGTCAGCAGCAGCCTGTCTCTATATAGAAGTGAACTTTGCGTAAGCCATCTAAACTGATTATAGGTCATGGACACTTCGTTAATTCTGTCTTCCCTACCTGCTCTTGGAAATATATTGCATGTGATCTCACCACTTTCTACATATCCAACCAGGAAAGTGATTTAATCCGAGATAAATGACATAACTGCGAAGCTGAATTACCTGCACTCAGCGTAGCAGCAGTGCCCTTCATCTTTAAGTTATTAACAGCAGAGAATAAAGTAAAGGCCCCAAGAATAATGTACAGTGTCCAGACGTTGTTGATGTAGTCCCATGCGACGTCCCAGGCATTTGATATTATGGAAATGGAATAATTGAAAAATATCCATGTCGACATACTCCCGATTCCTGCGCCAATCCCCGTCAGGTGATTTAGATAGATAAATCCAAATGCTCATCAAACTTATGCCTAGTGAACAACTTCGTTTAAAAAATAGAAGAGTGTGATTTAAAGGAAGAAGATCACCCTAGACGGCAACTGAATTCTAATCAAAGCATGCGTGTATGACTGAAGGATTGCCTTCGAATGAAATAAATCCGCAGTGCATGATGACCTCGGATCATACCTGTGAAGAGCCAAAAAGTGTACAAAGGGAAGTCGTTCTCATCGAAGCTTGCCATTAAGGCTGACGCACCGGCTATAACCAACCCAACAGCGAAAAACCATGTATCGTTCACTAGTAGCCAAAGGGTTGCGGCACCTCCACCTCCAGCGATGAACCAGAAAGCTATCTCCGGAGTAGGCGTCATAGAACGGATTGCAACGGCTAGAAAGTAGCCAAGGAAAAAGTACCAGCTCAAGGAATGATGCACAAGTAGCCAAGAAGTCCCTGCCACTGCCCCTGCCGAGTACAAAACGTGCTTTGATCAAAACAACGAGCGCTAAGCTAAGAGATCACCGGATGGCTCTCGTTTCCAAATGACACAAGCTTAGCCCCCGAAGAATCAACTAACAACCCCCGAATCGCAGTTTCTATCGACGACCTAACGTAAATGTGTAAATTCTCTGTTGAATCTCTGATTGTAAAATCTGGACTAGCAAGAGAAACAGCATCGTAATCTGATTGATTTCACCTGCTTGACTCACAGAATTCTTGGAAGTATAGGAAGCGTTGGGATACTATGGGACCCTGAACTATATCTGCATAACAGGCGTTCACCTAGATCCAAAATGACTTGAGGTACACGAGAAAAGAACTCCCACCTGCGATCAAAAATTTTCTTTTGAGGTCTGTAGACCTGTGATTGGCCCAGCTGGCGACTGAGGCGAACATTAGCCCAAAAAGGACATAGCGACTGATTGCATAGTTAATTAGTAGCCAGAGAGCTCCAGCACCGACCCCTGCAAAAGATTCAGCCCAATTTAATCAAAATGGAACTATAGATTTTTACAAGGTGATTACTGGTTGATGTATTACCAGGTTATTTGGGAAATGAGAGCAGAAGCCAGGTTGTTGTGTATCTAAGACTAAATGATGAAAATAAACTTAATCTCATGGGTGATGCTGCTGTTGCTGTCTAACTTTCCCTGAAGACTCTGTACACCAACTCCACTGGCTTCTGTCAAGTTGCAAAGTTCAGGGAACAGTCGGTGCGTCAACTGGTTGATGCTGTTCCTTCTCACAGTTGGCAATAAGCTATTGCTGTATACGATAAAGTCAACACGATTTCCCACCAGCCTTGACTTCTATTCGGCTGTTTCGTATTCATTTGACCGACTAAGAGGAATGTAAGCTGCCAACTATGTGTGGATGAAACTTGGTGTAAGTCTTATTGGTACCCACGATATAGCAAGTCAGAGTATATATCAATTGGGCAAGCAAGTCATGGAGAAAGGCAGAAGTAGCCACTGAAGAGCAATTCTTCGATGGATGACACCTTACCTCCTGCCATCGCCCTCGAAGGATAGTCCACCATCTCATCATGAACCCTTACGATGAGAGCTGCGACTCCGAGTCCAAACACCAAATAGCGGCTCCAAACGTAGTTAAAAAGAATCCACTGTGTGTATCCATGTGATCCGACCCCCACAGAGAGGAACAGAGATGGAAACTCTGCGCGGTAAGTCATTGTAAAATCCCACCAGTTGGTAGCAGCCGCAGAGACAGCACCAGTGACAATATACCAGGGGTGATTACTAACAAGCCATGTGGAAACACTGCCACCAACGATGACTAACAGATACTTTAGACTGTTGCAGTGCTCTCGAACTGATCGTGGCCCATTGCACTTGTAGTCCAGAAGTATTAGACCCAATGCAAATCCAACTCCACCCAGTACATACCAGACATGATGAAAGATGCACCAAACCACAATTACTCCACTTGTCGTTGTGAGAATCTGACCAGCCAGGGGAGGGATCCCCTTCCCTGCTGCTTCCCTCGAATAACTCATGTCCAATTTCTCAACTTCGGTTGCACTCCGAGAGTAGGCAAATTCGATAAGATACGAGGTGTCCATGGGACACATTCATGAAGGACAACCATAGATGTGCAGTTGCGAGGACCAGGTATCTGTCTCTTCAAGAGACTCGCATACGTTCAGCTCCAGACATACTTTCATGGAGAAGAACAACGACACCAGCACAGATACCCTGAGAGGACAGAGATCGAGAGATCGATGTGGTCCCCATATTACACCCATAAGTCTGTGCAGACAACCATGCCAGTTCCTCTTTCGTCCAGAGGCTCGAAACCTATCCCTTTAGTTTCAAGTCTTAGAGAAGGTAATATCCAACAACATCCTGCATTTCAGTTGTACAGTTTGGTGGCTTTTGCACTCATGCTCAAGTCAGGTCCCGAGGCGTGACATCAGAGACCCGACGTTGACAGCCAACGAATCCCAAAACGTTTGCTAACAGGGATCAAGAGGAAAATTATCACTTTACGGCTCCCCTAGTAAACAATCTCGTCAAGAAGGTGCACACCTCCAAGATGGCCCTATGCTGCACTTCATCTCACTGGGAAGTTTCGTAATTCTCTTCACGGTACCCCGCCTAAGCTCATGCACTTGTTCTTCTTCCTCGCAACTAACACGGAGAGTCCCATAGTCACAAATGGCCCGTGGCAGACGTCAGGGACTAATCTCTTCGGCTCTTTTCCTATATTCGGCTCGCCGATGCATCACACTAGAAACGCTGCTTTTTCCGCCAATGTCACTACTAATACGGGCAATACTCAAGCGTAAGCCATCTGCTTGCAGAAGCACTACGGAAGAAAAGAACCAAGCGTGATTACCAACTTTTACTTGTTTTCATCACCAGAAGCTCAAATTACTCCAACTTTTGTCTCCAGGACTGGTACGATGAAATGCGCACTAAGCAACAAACCCGCCACTCCCTCAAAGCAGCAACCGATGCCAACCTTGCCACTACTCCATAACTCCTCCTCCACTCCTGCCCCAATTTGGCAACAACCACCACAACTTCCTCGTTGTCCAGGCCCTCCAACAGTCAAAAAGCTATCTATGATAAATACGGACAGAAGGAAGGAAGTAAGACCAGACACAAGAGGAAGCAGTTTCACCAAATCACCAGCGCCTCAAACAGTTTTCCACAACATTGACTGAAATCTAAATGCTAAAGCCGGTCAGAGTGAAACCATTACGGTGTCTGGACGCAAGGGAGGACTTACTGCTCTCGGAAAGGTCTGTAAGTCAGACCACCACGGACCCACCCACCACAAATCTCCTCTCTGGGAATGAGGTCCCTGTGGGGCCACATATCCCAGCTTCAAATCTCAAGGACTACAGTAAAATCGACTCACTCGCTCACTCACTCAACGAGGAGTTTTTCAAATTACAAGACACCACCCACTTACAATTTACAGTCCACCCTCCGCTGGGTAGTACAGTAAACGGGAAAGCAACGAGTTTAGCAAACCCACATGAGACTCTACTCCTCCTGTCTTCTGTTGTTCTACACAAACAATGCCACGATAGTTGGCCGAAGCTTTTGTCCTGCTCGGTGAAAGCCGGATGACATCAAAATGGACCACAATAAAGAATACTGTACTCTCTGCTACCGTAAAACCTGAGTCAGACTCTCATGGCTTTCATGTAAAGCTGCACTCCCGTTCAAATTACTGAACACACAATCCACAACACTCCAGCGGCGAGCACAGAAACGAATTCTTTGAGCTCCTTGAAGCATCTCAAACGTCAATGTACTCTCTTGCGGGCCAGATCATGCACCAAGTGGAGGTTTAAACTCTCGATAAATCCTTCGCCCCGGGTCGTTGTTGATTCACGTGGAGGGAAAGTGACCGAAACAAGGGCCGAAATTAACGGGAACAGTTCGTACGCCCGCAAGCACTGGCGAAACGTGATATCTCTTTGTGTGAGCTTTCAGGTGAAGCCGCAGATATTCTGTACAGTATTCTTGATTCGAATATTCAGGAAAGATGTCTGCGGTTCATTTCCCGAAACTATACGAGAAAGACGGCGACCGCGTAGAAAACAAGAAAGATAGGTAAAATGGGGTTAACCCCGATAGTATCGATTTGGGGCATTTACCTTACTGTACGTAAGATTTTCGAGCTATGTAAATTGTAAAGTCTATGATAGAACTTCTTTCTAAAATTATAAAATAAATTATAAAATATAAGAACACCCTTGATGTCTTATATGATAAGTTCTCACCCTCATCAACAAGCGAATCCAATTTTGTTTATAACATTCCATGGAACTCCAAGAGGAATAAAGAAATGACCTTGTTGCATTCCTTTATACTCGGAGATCTTTGGTATTGTTGCTCCACTCCTCCTCCAAAAATTACATCAAGCATAAGCATAGGGTAAGTGAATAATGAAGAGGTAGATGGGTGGACCAAACCTACGCGGAACCTCATCGGTATAGAGAAAGTAGTTGGAGTGAGTCTAAATGCACTAATGCTCACTAGAGTTAGAATTCAAGACTTGCACCCTTGCCGAAGCAAGAGGGAAGATGTGCTCTAATGATTTGAGGAATGGATGTGCCAACTAAGAAAGAATGTAATGTATGTTAATATTGTCACTCCGTCAAGAAAGACTGCCTACCTCTTGTACTATTTGATGATAGTTGAAGCACAAGAGTAATTATTTCCATGTTTACCTCAAAATGCATATGTCCTTAATTCAAATGCAATAATTATATCATGTAGGGTTGCATATCCTCCGTCATATATGATTCTGGACAGCGGATAGGTAATATACTTGATAATATAATATGTTACTTTTGTGATTCCAAAAGCATGCTTAATTCAAATATCCCCAACGTCTCGATCTACTTTGCGTTATTGCGATTCGTGTTTTCTCGCCTTAATAGTGAAAAGAGTAATGCAAATATAGTCCTTGGGATGGGATGGGTACTGTTCTTGGTGAAGGTCGAATTCATTTCTTTTGTTATTTATGAAGTGTTGCTAACTCCTACACCAATATTGAGAAGATGACTTATAGCAATGAGTTTTCTTTGGCTTCTATTGTATTGAATTTCTCAAAGTTTTAGGGGAATAATAATGCGAATGAAAAAAGATCCATAGGCTATTGTCTTCAAAGACACATTTTTTAATGTTGCAAATTATTAGTCATAGAAACATGTTGTCGAAACATGACATGGTTGTGTTTTGCAAGGGTCAATATAAGTTTAATGGAATAAGATTGATTACTTTGTATAATGTGATTCGTAAATCAATTTGGAGAAAAAATCTTCGGATGAAAACGGTTTTCTATATAAAAATATTTTAAGACCTCTGTATTTTGACTCATAAATATGACTGAAAATCTTCAAACATATTCGAGAAAAAAAATTCGCTTTTTAAGGAGTCATTCTAGTTGTGATGCATTGAACCAAACGTGAAAAACATACTCATTATATCACATCAATTGCTTAACATTTTCCTCCTATTGTTTACGTAAAACAATACACTTCCATAAGCAGGACTCCATGTGCAGGCAAATGAGGGTGAAAAA
Organism: Lunularia cruciata; assembly: GCA_948567375.1. Lineage (NCBI taxonomy): Eukaryota > Viridiplantae > Streptophyta > Marchantiopsida > Lunulariales > Lunulariaceae > Lunularia > Lunularia cruciata. Next base: position 71,352,764 of record OX419757.1, on the reverse strand, counting down.
TGAGTGGCCAGATCTTTGTAATTACGTCACAGATAATTTTTAAATGAAATTAAAAGCTATTACCACATGTATGTCCATATGTTACAATAACTTCTCATGAAGGAAATGAACCATTTATACTTCGAGACAATAAATCCTACCCAGAAATCCTATTTGATAGCAACAGCTTTCCACCATTGTGGAAAGAGGGGCTTTGCCCCTACTTTCGGCCCTTATGCTCGTTCTTTTATTTACCTTTTAGTGCCTTGTATTCTCCTTTATTTTTCCTTCAGCGTATACTATTTGGCTCGTGTTTTGTTAGTCCATCGAGCACGACATATATTCTTAATTACGTGAGAATAAAAAATTGTTATCATAATTGCAAATCGATCTGGTGACTAGATTAGCATGTTCTCCTGCAGTTGCTTGAATCTCCTACTCACTTCTCGTACGCCAAGACAAGATTTGCTTTGTCCAATATGTGTGTGTATAATGCGTGTTATGTCATTGGGGCTCGATCCACGAAAGCAATGGTTGTCTGATTCGAGAAGTTGCAGCTCCCCTCATATAGACCGGACCCCTTTCAGATTTCGCCCTATACGAAGGGGGAGCTTTTGAGGACTCTCTTTGAGTACACTTCACGCACGATAGAGTGCGATGGCTCGAAGTTACATTTACCGATGGTTTCTCTTTTATATTTCAAATATTAATTCAGAGATGATCGGAAATAGAGCTTAAATCTCCAGAATGGAAGAATCTTTCAAAGACTTTTTAGGGATGGGGTCGAGGGATATAGTTTTCATTGCAATTGTCGAGAAGAAAAGGTGTCGAGGTTGCACTTTTAAGAGCCTTTAATCACGACTTTAATAATAGGTTACGAAGAGTGATTACCATCCGTTATTGTCATGTGCACGTCTTGAGCTAACAGACTTCGTGTAAATCTCTCATTTCTTTCTACTTTGTTTTGTGGGTCATGATGTTTTCCAAACCATCACCAACGGTCCTTGGCTTTTGGTACTGCTTCTGGGTCCATGCAAATTACCAAACTGTGAAACTGAATTATATTATCTAACTATTCTCCTCCTACTACAACCACTTCTCTTCACCGGTTTTCAATCGGTGATTCTCATGGGTTTATTATATCTCTCTACTGGAATGAACGGCACAAACTACAGTGCTATTCTCATGGGTTTATTATTTACTATATCTCTCTACTAGAATGAACGGCACAAACTACACTGGCTGAAGAGTACCAACACTGTTTTATTGTTCTATCTTTCTTCTAGAGATAATATAAATGTTGGGCAATATGCATGAGTTATGGATCCAGTGTTACTAGGATTCAAGCCTATAATAGTCTCTCTTACATAGTGAAAAAAGATGTATAGACATATCACGATCCGTATGATTGTTTTTGTTGACCAATATATTGGCCTTTGGTTTTCACGCAAAGAGGATTCACAATTGAAGTTGGATATTCTTGAAATCTCTGTTTCCTAAACTCGCTCGTGATGATCGGTTTTTGAAGGGATTTTGCTCACTATGGGTTCCAAACAATGAGGTGAGTATCTTGTGAAGTCCTTCACTTTCTCTGGTCATGTGAGTACGAGATACCATTCCAACGAAATATCTTCAAGACAATGTCATGTGAGCTTGGAAATACAGTTAACGTGTTCCTTGATGACGTAGGTACATATTGATCCACATCGTATTCCAACTTTGGCTTCGGGCTATTTACTATTTGTACAAGAAAGACCAAAAGAGCTTCTACCTTTTGACGTGAACCCTACAGTGCAAATAACTACTCGAGTAACTGATTGTTTTGTTTGCTATCTTGATGTACAAACTATGTAGATAACTATATCAAAAAGGGCATGTCGTATACTCACTATGTCGTCGTTAACTTTATTGTTATCCTATGCATGTCGCTTTCCGTATATAGATCACTTTTACATACATAGCTCTTGCACAAAAGCTTACATGATTAGTCCTCTTTATAGAGTATATTGGAGGTTAATTGTATCATAGCAACTTTGACCTGTGTTATGACAACTCTCTTATAAACAACTTCATTAACTGATATCCATCCAATCTCCACCTTCATAACTCCCAATGTACATTGTATTTCATACCTGATAGATGTATGGGTCATAGGTTATTTTATATTATTCGGGAAAAAAAATTTGAACTCTCTCTCAAATTATTGATTTCATTTCAAAGTGGAAGTCAATAGTATACTCAATAATTCACAAAGTAAATTCACATTATATAAATTTAATAAGATATCTTAAGTCATTATTTATTTTTACTTGTATGTGTGTATGAACTTTATATATAGAGGACAGATTTTCATCGTCATCACCTCTGGCGGTAGGCCTGCACTATTTTGGGAGATAACAACAGATATACAAATAAAATGATACCACCTATAAGAATCTCAGCCTCTTTAAATACTGCAATCGTTCTTTTTCCTCCCCAGAATTTTACTACTGCTTTTTTATTTTAAATCACCCATTTGTGGTCCAGGTATATTAACACAAAGTTGCAATATAGAACAAACAAACATGTGTTAAAAAGTAAAACCGCTTCCCTCCTTTAACACAACAAGTACTAATTCTTTGGTGTTATAGACTACAAAGTTAACCTTTGCTCTAGTGACATTTAGTGGGATTGCATCTAGGTGTCATTATTGCAAGGGTGTCACTATATCAAAACATGTTTAGAAAAGATTTATATGGCATGATATTGCTTGGTTGCAGAAGTGGAACTACACAACTGTCTTGAAACCTATTGGAGGTTTTAGATGAGCTTGGATTTGGTAATTGAGTGGTAGAAGCCATGTTTTTTGCAGTTCAAAGTAAGTAGCATTCAATTTGAATCGTGAAGCATTGGTTAATTTGCTAGGCAGCCTTGATATTCTTCAACAGGGACTCGTGTGAGTACAAGTCATCCAAAATTTCCATTAGGATGTTAATCTATAACTAGTTGTAGTCATCAATGCTTATGTGCTATTGCTCTAGGGTTCTAATCCATTGTGGATCAAATTGTGACAGTGTACAATAGCTGTAACTCACCTTTATGAATGCTTCCATGAGAGGAAATCCTAATCTAAGACAGGTTGGCTAGAAGTTATCATATTGCTCATACACGTTTAATCTATAACTAGTTGTAGTCATCAACACTCATGTGACTATTGCTCTAGGGTTCTAATCCATTGTGTGTCAAATTGTGAGAGTGTACAATAGTTTCAACTCACCTTTATGAATGGTTCCATGAGAAGAAATCCTAATCTAAGACAGGTTGGCTGGAAGTTATCATATGAACTTAAAGCTTACTTTTAAGGTGTGCATTGTAAGACTTTGAATTTCCAAGGGAATGTGGTATTGTTTTGAAGCTGGCATAAGTGAAAGAATTCAAGTTTTTAAGGATATCACCTCTAAGAATCAACCTTGACTTAATGCTCAAGATAATAGTTTTGAATAGTTCTTGAAATCTTCATTGTTTCTTTGATATGCATCGTCATTACAAGCAATGACAAATCATGCCAAGCAAACATGGCTAACCCTCAATCAGAAATTGGGCATTGTTAATTATGTCAAAGCTGGCAGAACCCAAAGTGAGGCTCCTTTCACTTTGAAGTATCCCACCTAAATGGTGAACAAAATCATGAAAGATTTGGATCTAATCATACCAAGCATTGATCAATCAATCACTTAAGTAGTATATGGTCTGCTTTAAGGTGTTGAATGGTTTTCTCCAAAATTATTTGACCCAAAAAGGAACCAATAGTAGGTACAATTAGAGTGAGCATAGCTCGATAGATCCTACAACAATCAAGAAGTGGCTAGTTGATATTCACAAACATGTGGAAAATGTACCATTGGAAAATGTGTGGATGTTGATGAAATTTCATTGCAGCATTGTACCACTTCTTCAAGATCTTATGTGACCATTAACAATAATGGTCAAGGAATCAAACTGTCTAAAGATCATATTGCAATCACACAAATTGTGAATGCAATAGGTGAAAAACTCACAATCTTGATGATTGATAAATCAAAGCAATTGAAAGCCTTGAAAGGCATCAAAACAACACTTACAATGGCATGTATGACTACCAAGCCAAGGCATGGCAATATGGGCCTTCAATATTATGTTTGCTTCATTGGTTCAAGACGGAGGCAAGGCAACATTGCAAACACTTTTTCTAATTCTTCTTCACAATTGTAGTTTGCATGTATTTCTTGCAAAGGTTTTGGATCCAAACTGTTCTATTGAAATGTCATTCATGTTTGAAGACACAATTACAATCATGTTCTTTCAACCAAAAGTGATTGCAAACCGCTTGATCAAAGCATAATTTGGTCCTTTAAATTTGGCTATTGCAAGGCACAAGTATGAGTGCTTCTCTTAGAGTACAAAGTGTCGTAAAGTTCCCAAGATTTGGCATCTAAGGATTGATTTCCTTTACATCATCACACTCACATGCAAAATGTACTTCAATTTGTATATGAATCTTATGATAGACTATTTGGAAACACAATCATCCATCATTTTGTGAAAGCAAACTTCCTTCTCTTGGTCAATGTTGCCAAAACTAATACAGATTGTAACAATATTTTGCATCTATATATTGGATACAATGAGGAAGATGAAAGCATCACAAAGTTGATTGGTATTATGGCCTCAATCCAAGTTTGCAATGTCTTTGCAGACTCACTTGGCATTTTTGGTGACATATTGGAGCAATCTTTTGAGTTGATCAACTTTGATAAGGATGAGCACACAAGGAACTCAATGAAAGACTCTATCTATTGAAAGTGTATTGAGCAAGTTTGGTGACCTTAAAATTGAGGTAAACTTTGACACATTGCCAAGTTGGTCTCAATTGAGAATGTTATTATTGTGATTGGAGCTATGCAAACACATCTATCATTTTGTACTCCCACATCATCATGCGCTTCAAAGTTTTTTGTGTTAATAACTTGCACAAAGTTTTGTAGAGAAAATTGGTGAAGGATTATAACAACAAGAAATTGGAGAAGCTTACGCATTCATCAATAAAATGATTATGTGCTAACTTGTAGATTGTATAATAGATTGAATGTAAAGTAATATAGTTTGTAGAATAGATCAAATGCAAAGTAATGTATCAATTCATTTTGTAATAAATATGGTATATTTTGTTGGAAGATATCAACAATTGGAAAATGTAGTCAAATTGGAAGTATATTTTTTTCTATCAAAATTCTTGAGTATAAATAGACATGCCATATGTGCACACTTTTATCCCTTCGGATATTTGTCCTATGTTGTCCTTAGTGCTCAAATAGAAACATGCATATTTGGACCTTGATCTAGCAAACTTATGCTTAATAGTCAACATTGGGATTCTGCACATTCTTGTGTTCAAACTCATTATTCTTACTATTGTTGCCGATAAGACAAATCAAGTAAGAAGAATGCATATGGTCAACCAAACTATAGGAGTTGCCTTTATGCAATATGGAACATAAAATCTTGGTTGCTTTGAGCTTGCCTCAATTCACTTTGCAAATCACTTTTGAGAAATTACAATTTGAGTTGTAGATATCAACCTTGAAGCTCAAAAATACATGTTCCTTTCTCAACATCAGCCTCAACTACCAAGATTTTATAAGCATCAATCTACCTATTCATGGCCATTTTGAACATTTGAAGTGTTTTTACTGTTGTGATCTTGGGTGATAAAGAAAAGCTCTTTCCTTCTTGTTATGCATGATACAAATTGGAGCTTGTTCTTTAACTTGACCACATAACCCTTGAGTGAGGATGAAATGGCAAATTGTACCAATTCTTACAATAGAGCGTAGCCTATAGAAGTTATGAGATGATAAGCATGTCAAAACTAAGAACATTAACTCTTCAAGAAATGCATTCCATAATCTATTCTAGAATCATCGATCAAATCATTCTTTGTTAACTTGTAGTTTGTAGAATAGATGGAATCAATCAAATCATTCTTTGTTAATTTTTAGTTTGTAGAATAGACGGAATTCAAAGTAATGTATCAATCCATTTTGTAATGCAATGTTATATTTTATTGGAAGAAATTGGAGGAAAGAATTTTCAACTAAGATTTTGTTTTATATAAAATAATTTGTACATATGCTTTTTGATGATCTAATTTCAGCTTTCTATAGCAATTCCCTTTGTAACAACTAGCACATGTCATTATTGGTGAATAAGTACACCTTCTTACTATTTGTCACCATTTTTTATACAAATACAATCATCTTGATCAAATTCTCACTATCTCAATGATATAACTAAAACAAGGTGTCATTATAGCAAGTGATAACTCTGTATACTATAATGGTACACTTCCTCGAACATACCACATCATCATAACCATTTTGACCAATTATTAGAGCTCATGAATTAGTACTTTATATCATAGCTAACAATTTTCTTTATTTCAAAGGAGAAAATAAGCTAGAAAGCATGAAACATCTTAAATGCTTCAAAGGAAATATTGTGCTCTCATCTCTAGAGTTTGAGAGTGGGAGTATTAGTATTAAGATAAAAATTAATTAATTTTTGTTAATCCATTTAATCCATTGTATACATGTCACTTGTAGTACCAAAGTTAGTTTGCTTGGACATTTGAGTGTTGGAATTGGCAATCATAACTATGTTAGTAGTTGCTCATAGATTACTCAGCAAGTGTAGATTCATGTTAGGTTGATCAAACCATTACAGCTACTATTTGCACAATCATATGGTGCATCAAAAGCTTCATTGGGATTGAAAATTCAAATTCATTTCAAGGCAAATACTTTTGAAGTGCAACTTTAGAGAATTCACTTGTTTGATGTTGAGGCTTTGAGCTCTTGGTTATGGTGGACAAAGGCTTGTGTGCATCACTTGGAATCTTTTAGCTAAAGGAGTATGCAACGGGTAACCTTGAAGTGCAAATCTAGAGAGTTCACTTCTTTGACATAGAGGCTATGAGCTCTTGGTTATGGTGGATAGAGGCTAATGAGCATCACTTGGAATCTTTTAGCTAAAGGAGGTGTGGCTTTACAATGTAATCAAAGCCCGTTATTGGTAGTATATTGAGTTCAATTGTGAATTTTTTTATACAAACTGAGTTTGTAACTAATTGATTATTGATATATTTTAGAGTTCATTTGTGACTTCTAGATGATTTATACTTCTATAGTGTATGATGTTTACAATAGTATATGTTGGATAGCAATCTGTATATGCACAATATATCCAGAATATAAATAGAAGTTCTCTCTATAATTCTACCTAAGATTGATAGCTTTCATGAGCAAAACATGTGCATTATCTACAAGTTCATAGACTCTTTTATTTAAGATTTGTATTTAAAGTTAACTACGTGAGAAAGAGATAAATAATAAGATGATAAGGAATCTATTTTTCAATTCTATATTTCTTCATAGCTTATTTTGAATATCATGTGGTCATTGCTTTACATAAAGCACTAAGAGGTATATCCATAGAAATGCAAACATGTGAGGTGGTATCTTTTTTAGCTCCAATATATCTTGATTTATATAATCTTTACATCCTAGATACAATATAATATATTACATGTTAGTGAGGCTTAACCTATTTTACCTCCTTAACTTTTATCGTTGCATGATTTGATGAAGGTCTTTCGAATCTTTTAGTTATCTAGTGTCCTTCTTATTTAAAATAGTTTGGTTAATTCGGTTTTGGACGGTAATGATTTTAATTTTTTTTATTATATGATTAAGCCTTCGAAATACTGGATTACATAGTATTCTCATTGTGTAATCATACGTCCATCTCAAGGGTAGATTTTGAGTTTTTACAACACGTTATGAAAAAAGAATAATTAGCTAAGAAATGCCCTTCCATATGGTCAGTTGATTATAACGAAGTCTATTGATTAACATACTTTTAAAGGTGTGAAAATAATATGAACATATTGTGGATTTTAGAAAAAAAAATCTAGAATAACCACATTTTTTTCTCAATCTAACATATAGAGGTTCCTTTCTTCTCGCCTCAATTATACCTGCAATACCTTGAAAAGGATATTCAACGGTGCTAGGTAACAAATATAGTATCATATGAGTTTGGAGTTGAAAAGGAAAGGTTACTAAATTTCGGTTTGAAAAGGGAGAGATAAAAGATATAGTAAATCTTGTTTAATTTTACAAAGTTCTTTCTGTATGTGGTTTAGATAACCTTTTATTTTCCTACTAATTATACCACTGAAATGATAACTCCTCAAGTTATATTTGAATTTCAAACAACCAAAAGGTTCCATCTACTACTCTTGTTTCGTTTAATATAAAAGGGAACGGGGTTTTAACAATATATCTGCAGGTATTAAGTGTTTATTTTGTCTATTTCTTCACATAATATTGACGGAAAGTAAACTGCAGGATATTCTGACCATTGTGATTGCAAATATTTCTAAAAAATATTAATGTTGTCTACCTTATCAATCTTCTTGTTCTGTAAATATTGGTAAAATTAATTGTGATAGATTTTCTAGATAGATAGGTTTTCTAGATAAATATGAATTTCTAAGAAAATTCTATTTACTCATTTCACCAAAATATAATTCTGTAATCACCATGTTAAAATTTGAACTTTTATATTGTTTAAAATATATTTATGAAATCGATCTTAAAAGACCTCAAGAACGCTTTCATGTTTTCGTCTAGTTTGTCGGCATAAGCATGTATTTAACCTAGTTTCCCACTCTAACCCATATATCATCTACTCAGTCTGTAGCATGTGACACGCAATCAACAGCCATAGATGCATGAATATTTGATGGAAAAAGTATTTGATTAAAACCATAGATATATACGCGCCTCACGTTGATATTTTAACATATTTCATATGTTAGAGGATGAAAATTGGATAGTATGTGATGGCATTTCTCACATCCTTAATAGATTTATTCATTCATAAATCGTCCAACATTACCAAGACAAGGAACGAGAAAGGTTCTTGCGAGAAATGAGAAAAGAAACGAGAAAGGTTCGGTTTCTCTCTATGTTTAATTAAGACTTATTCATTCATTACTAGTCCAACATTACGATGTGTTTACCTTGCCGCGACCTCATATATAGATTCATCTGTTTGTCATTTAAAAAAATAAATATCTTTATAATATCCGAAATTGTCTTTTAAAACTGTTAAAATTAATATATTCAATATTTACGGTCTGTAAGGACAACGATAGTTCATATATTGATAATATCAGTTACAAATATCAATAAAATTGTTACCATGCTAGTTCTACGCCGATCACATAGATTTTATTTGATTGAGTATAGAAACATTCCTCATATTCTCACCCGATTTATCTACTCAATATCCATAAGGAAAAGAACAAAGAACGCATACTTGACGGCAGTTCCTCTTTGAGTACTTTGACACGTCAATGGATATGTGACCGGTCAAAGAAGAACCGTGCTGCATCGACACCTCGTTTCAGACTGTACACGTAATTATGACGTGCCCGTCAAACTTGGCGACAGGTCCAACCAAGATCGACCGGATCAGAGAAATGTTTTTGTCTCGGTGATAGAGATTGGGGGATTGCAAGATTTCTATTCCTATCGAGTTCAAATGGATTTGAAGTTTGATACGTCTTAATGATACAGGCCGAGAGACTGCAAGACTTTCGTATACTGAGTGATCACCGTTGTGTGAGTATATGGGTTTTATGTTTAGCTTCAGCATAATAACTCCTTCCGAGTCCCTTTGAACCTCACTGTAGTGTGCACTGATCTTTATTAATACGTCTTAATGATACAGGCCGAGAGATTGCAAGACTTTCGTATACTGAGTAATCACCGTTGTGTGAGTATATGGGTATTATGTTAAGCTTCAGCATAATAACTCCTTCCGATTTCCTTTCAACCTCACTTTAGTATGCACTGATCTTCTCGCTCCAGTGTCTGCTATTTATTCACACACTTTAATCACAACCTATGGCACACGGAAGCGTTAGTATGTTATTGCTTACTATGTACTGCAATTATTTCGGTGTCGATCAACTTCGGGTGTACAGTCGTCTTCAGTTTGCCTTGTGTGCAATCTTTTCGCTGTTTCGAAAGTAGTCGATGTCAAATGGTGACTTTTGGTCAATGATGTTTCCAATGCAAAGTGCCTTACGATTTACTTTGGCTAGTGCTGCGTGTAAACACACCTCCCATATTTATTATTTAGATGGCTTGATTCTAGCAACTAGAAGCATGGTTTTAGCGTTAACAGTTTAATTGGGCAGACTGATTAGAACTCACTTTGGAGGAATAATTACATCCCGCTCTTTCAACCACCTCTCAAGTGTTCTGATCAATTCATATGCTCATTTCGTCATGAAAAAACCATTTAAGCAATTGCAAGTGTCCGTAAATTATGCAGTAGAGCAATGTGATAGGAGACCTGTGTCAAATGTGTGGTCATCTCCACACCATCATTCACGTTGTTTGCTCTGTCCAGGACCGGGGTGGATCGGAGCTGTAACTACATTTGTTGACTTGTCATACGATCCGACGTTTTCAGGTCTATGGGCTGCCATCATGCATGAATTCAAAACAGAACAATTCTCGTCAGTGCAAGACTAAGAATACCGAGGCCTTTGATGCACTTGAGCTTTCCTGCTGTTATAAACACCTTGATTTTGAGTTTCACTACGTGAAGGATACAGGTCTTGTGACAACTAAGACTACTTTGCAAGGTTTTGACCTCCACAATCTCTACAGACAAATATCGGAATTTGAAGAGGAACACAAAATCTATCGTCTGATGTGTATTGATTTAGATCCTCATGTAAACTACAACACCATTCCATTTGCATTTTTCTCCACAAGGCTATGGCATGCCTTAATGCTCACGAATAAACGATGAAACTCAGGCTTGATAACTCTTAATGATGTCCATGCTTGTTACAATCTCCTATTACGGAAAGCACTAAGGTAATCAAATGATATTGGCAGCACGGATACCCATTGCGATTCACACCGCATCAACAAAAACCTGCGCATAAACAAGATGGAACAAATTAGCATCACAATCGAAACCCCGTCTTCCAAAAAGCCGTGAGAAATAGCCTCACAGCCGAGGAGGAACATGTACTCGAGCAACAATCAATAACTCATCCGGCTTACAGGCCTTGAGCACAGAAACGATATCTCGAGGTTGGTATTATCCGCCACAAGGTAAGAGTGTCAGTACTACAGAACAGATGTCCCGTATTCCACTCTCAAGAAGATATGTAACGGAAGTCTACCACACAGTATACTCGTCTAAACGGCCATCAGTTGGTAGTGCATGTTGATTCCTCAATGAAATTCAGAACAGGTCTATGTGTTGATCATCATTTGGCTACGTTCAGACGTGTCTACATTTGTAAATCAAGAGTCAGTCACAAAGTAAAATCAATCGGATCATTGACCGTCTCAGATGCCGTCAGCTGGTAGTGCATGTTCTTTCAACATAGAGTTCAGAACAGGTCTATGTAGTGATCATCCTTCGGCTCTGACGATACATAGCATCTCAGACATAGTATTGTCAGCTGTGAAAACAAGGTTTCTATCACTGTGCAAAAACATAGAGATACTACCGGATGCCGTCAGCTGGTAGTGCATGTTCTTTCAACATTTAAGTTCAGAACAGGTCTATGTAGTGTTCATCGTTCGGCATCTTCGAAAATGTGCTCCGCAATTAGCTAAATTCGAAAAGATTCATAAACCCGCATAAATAAATAAATAAAAATATATATATATATATCGAGTGCGGCCGAGAGCTGTCAGCTGGTAGTGCATGTTTGATTCTACACATGATTTCAGGAGATTCTATTCGAAAGCATCATCACTCAGCTCTCATTTTGATGCGATTATGTAGCTGGGAAAAACAAGGTCTAACCTAATCCCCGTCTCTACCGAGTTATTTCAAAGTCGGGTACTTACGTCAATAACTGAGTGGTGTCTGCTCAACTGTCTGAGTTTTCGCTCCGGAACATGGCCAGCTCACCACCATCCTTGGCCAGATGCAGCGGGACTTGATGGCCTCCGCGCAAGAAGTAGGAATCTACTTCTCGGAAGAGTTGGGGCCCCGCTTCTTTCCGAAGCCAACAACTGAACAAACCAAGAGAATGGAGAGTAAGCTTCAACCATAGTGCCAACCAGTGCATCTCAGAAAACAGAGCCTAAGGCTTTTCTGGCTTCGTTTCAAAAATCGAAGGTTTATGCAAACTGCAATTGAAAAGGCGACCGCGAACAACAACGAGAAGGATGGAAATACGCCACCGTGCAGTACTAGGATAAAACACAAGTGGTAAAATGGAATCTGGATATTTATGCGAAAAGAAAGTTAAAGACGGCAATCACTCACCTGCAGTGACGAATCTGCGGTTGTACTGAATGCGCTTGTGGGCGCGTCCCTTAGGTTGCTTCTTCTTGTCCTGCTTCTGGACCTTGGGTGTTTGCCCTCTTACCTTCCCGGCACGGGCTAGCGATCCGTGAACCTTACCTGAACGACCAAGAAAATAACACGCTTAATGATGTGACAACGAGAACTCGATACGGCGCAAAACACCAAACACACTCCAGCCACAATTGTCTCAAAGTCTTATGATCATTGCAAGCGAAGCTGACACCGATTCCTAACGTGAAATTGTTCACTTACTCATGGTGGCTTGTGGGCGACTGTGGGGATGCAAGAGGGAGTTGAAGTGCAACGAGACTTGCAAATCGCGAGAGAGAGACTGAGTGACAAGGAAGCACGATATTTAGGTCTCGTTCTCAGGAGTTAGGGTTTGATAGTAGAGCCGTACTAGGCCCCTTCACAGGGGACACAACCAACTCCTCGTCCGAGTAGAATTGAGGGTTCAGGCAATCGTGCCGGGTTATGTTCGCGGTCGCTTCCCCAGTCCACCCAATGTTTCAACAACTCGTCTGACTATAGTACTATAGAAACAAGCTCCATGTAGAGATCAGTACTCTTTAACATTAATTTAACTCGCGAGGACAAAATCATGTGTTTCACTTCACGTCCAAATATTGCTTAAGGGATGTGTATATCCTGGAATTTGATTTGTTTTGGATTTATATTCAAATTGCAACACCATATCACTGTTGTCTTATGTCTATGGGATTGCATCTATTTTGAGATCTAGTTTAACATTATTCCACTAGTTAATAACATTTGATACAGCCTGTTAATATATTTAGCCTCTCCGCATAGAGAGGCTGCATGTTAAACTTGCAGTGTTCCCTTAAGGAAAGAAGCAAAGATATTTTACTATTTAGTTCACTTGTCCATTTCTCAAGTTAATAGAACATGTCTTAGTTCTTGCTCATGGCAAGGATGCAAGCTCTTGCATCCTAGCTTGACCGTGCATTAGGGCATTTCGACTCACACTAACTACTTTCTTTATCGTGATTGGATTTTGCCTAGGTTTGGTCCACACATCTTCATCTTCATTACTCACTTGTGAGTGTGGTTCTACACTAGATATAGCAACGGTCCATATGACATGGTGCCTTTTTGGAAGACAAAGGATAGCTATCGATGATGTTGTTAGAGACATAGTGTTTGTTATGGCACAAGGGAGTGGATATTTGGCTTGGAATGAGCATTTGTATGCTTTGCAGATGACACTTGTCAGGGCATACTTATACTCGGTCCGAGATGATTAGGTGACAATAGCGGATATCGTGGTTATAGACCCTACACAAAATACAATTTTGGAGGGAGTGATTACCCATCCTCTTGGATGGGTGGCAAATGCAACAATATGTAGCAAGGTCTCCAAGTATAGAGGCATGCAGCGAGGTCACCTCTTTGTTCCTCTAACCTTAGAATTATATGGAAAGATGGACACGATGTTCCACACATTCGGAATGTGCAAGAGCTTATCATGTTAGGCGCTAGAGGTACTATTCTCACTTTCATACTTTGTAGTATATTTTAGATAACATGTCCATTGTTCTACATAGTACAGTGGCCAATGCGTGTAATCCATATGAGAACAAATCACACTAGGTGATGCTTCTTCGGATGCTCCAACTGCGTTGTGTGTACTACGCAATGGGGCAGATTTTTCATATAGACTCTTTTGAAGCCTAGCACCATTTTACCTTTTTCATCTCACCGTTAGATGGATCTTCCCGTCCTTTTTTTCTACGCGGTCCTACTTCTCTCTATTTCACTACCGACTACTTACAAAAAGAACATTGAACCGCCAAAGATGAAAGTGTAACGACCGCTGACGGGTGGCTTACTGGCCGGTGATACAATCGGCGGCATCATCAGTGCCGCCGACCGTCGATACTCTTGCCTGCATCAACAATTGTTCAACTCTCTCGACGTTGAGTTCTCTACTGCAGTCTCGCTCAACTACATCACATGATTATGACTTGGTTAGCCTTCTTTCTTTCTCCTTTCCGCGATCATCTTGACCAGCAATGCAGTTCCGTGGCTGCTGCGTCCCCACTCACTCACTACCTGTGCATTCTTCTTTGGGCTCAAAACATCAATTAAGATTTTATCCTCGCAATCTTCATTTGGCGAAAATAAAAGTTGTGAGAAGGTATATCATTTATGTATTATAAATATCCTCTCTATCTTTAAAGATTTACTTATTTATCTATTTATGCATCCTTTAGAAATATATATGGTGCTAGCATTTGCTACTTCCCATGAAAATGAATAAACTGCATTGATCTAAGGACAGGTTACCTAAGAATTTGCCCTATTAATAATACTCTATTGTGTACAATAAACTGTTGTTTTTATTTATGTTTCCTTTTCATTTTCAGATGTGATACTGTATGTATGGGCAGATCTCTTCCAGATGGATAATGTCAGATGAAAACAAAAGGAAGGCAAGCAATCTAACCGAGTAAGGTTTCAATACAACTGATTGCTCAATGTTATATAGCTTTTTGACACAATCAAGAATTCAAAAATTATTAGTTACATATAAGCCAGCTTTTCTCAACTACAGTAGGGTGCAACAAAGACAAACGATTTTTCATGTATAAACATATTTCCAAAGATGCAAATATCAATAAAACTGATTGCTCAATGTTATATAGCTTTCTGACACAATTAATAATTCAAAATTATTATTTTACATAAGCAAGCCTTTTAACTACAGCAGGGAGCACAACAAACACAAACGATTTTGAGGTATAAAACATATTTTCCGGAGATGCAAAGTATCCCGATCGTAATTTGTGAGACTGGTGTGATGCCATTGGTCTTCCAAGCATAATATCTATTCCAATGTGGATTGATCTTTGCAAAATTTGAATTTTTCATGACTATTTAGACGATTCCAGAGAAAATAAGAAACTACCCTTACACGTAGATTTTGCTAAATACATATAGATATATATATCACTCGATAGCATCTCACCTGTCTGTATAAGTGAAAGCGAGTTCTTTTTTCTATTCTGCAATAACTGTGTGAATGCTAGATAGTATTTATCTGATTGTTTTAATATATGTGATCATTTTTGTTAATTATTTAAGCTTGAATCATTCTTTTCGGTAGTGAGAAATAAATTCAGATTTGAAACCTACTTCACTATAAATCAGTTGTTATTCTCGGAAAGATAGCTCTTTCATTACAGTACAATTATTTTCCTTGAAAATGAATTTATTTTAAATAAATGTTTATTGAAAAGGATTCAACAAAAGAGAGTCTATAGATACATGTTACGTTTATTATATAACTCAACATTTATTTTTGTCAAAACGTGCTCATGAGTCTCATATAACCTAGATAATTATCAATAAAATTTGGTTTCTGAAGTGGATGTAAGATCTTTTTCCACATATGTAAAAATCATTCCAAATAAGATCTAATGATGCTAGAAGATCCATTATTGGTAACCAAGTAATAGTTAGTGCATTTAAAAATAATATAGGTATCTTTCATGGTACAACCGAAGTATAATTGTATCTTGTATCTCTTGTTCTTAAATTTTATTTATAGTTTTATAAAACTTCTTAAATTATGGGAAACACTTCTATTTTTACATACTCATATATTAGAATTATCCATAGTTAGCCCACATT
Source organism: Lunularia cruciata (assembly GCA_948567375.1). Classification (NCBI taxonomy): domain Eukaryota; kingdom Viridiplantae; phylum Streptophyta; class Marchantiopsida; order Lunulariales; family Lunulariaceae; genus Lunularia; species Lunularia cruciata. Next base: position 71,336,693 of record OX419757.1, on the reverse strand, counting down.
GGAGAACCAAAATAATAATGATAATAATTTGATTATAAATCCATTACTACCAAATTCTGAATATTTCTTTATGATGCATGGGTTTGCACTTTCTTAACTATGTCTCTATATATTGGTTTCACTTTTATTACATATTAGTTGTATATTAGTTATGAAAATGAAAATGCTTGGTATGATATGATATGATTTTTTTAGTTAATAATATGAAAGATGCAAAAAATTACTCAAGCAAAATACAAACTCAAAAGGGGATCACCATGAGTTATTACTTTTTATATCAGATAAGGTAATTTTATCATAACTAATAAATGTTGTTAATTTAAATTATAGTCTATATGAACAATAATGGATATAAGTAATGTATATATAAGTTCTTTTCTTATTAGTCCAGTTAGCGTAGTAGATTTCTATTTAACTAGAACTTGTGAGGTTCCAAAAAGTAAATATATTTGATTTAAAAATATGAAACAAAGTTCGATGATCTTACAACAAAAGTGAACTTCATTGACAGACAATATTTTACTACATTGGTTAAAGTATTTTAAGATCATTTAGAAGAATTTTGCTCTCAATTTTTTTATAATATATATAATTATTATTAGTTAATAATAAATAAAATATTTATTATACATATTAAAACTGTCAATTTGGTTCTTGGACATATTTTCTGCTTTTTCAGATTTTACTTGCTAGCCTTGTTCCAATTCCAGGTTTATTGGATGTTTTTAAATTGTTGGTTGCATTTTCCAAGTGATTTAGCTAATTAATTGTATTGGATACGTTTTATGTAACCAAAAAGATTTACTTTATTTATGAAAATTTGGTTTAGTTTAGTTTTGGTATAGTTTAATGTCTTTTTTTAATATTAATTAAATTTATAGTTATTATATAATAATTTAAGTATGTTGATGATTCATGTATACCGAACAAAATTGTTCAATGATGTATCATGCAGTTGGTTATATTTGACTAATCATTTAGATGGCTAATCATAAATGAAGTTTTTGATTAGTATGGTTTTTTATTTTTATTTTTATTAGTATGGTTCTATGATGGATTGTCAAGGTTGATATATACAACATTGTCAAAAATCATCACTTGTATAACTATTGATACATGAGCATCGATATTTATATTTCTGATATTTTATGATCTTAAAAGTCTTCTTAGCCTTTATATAAATCTTTAGAGACATGTACTATACATAAAATATAGACTGAATAGATGAGTCAAAATACAAAATTAATTATAATTTTATGATGATACATTTATAACAAGAAATAATTTAATAAATTGAATGGAATTATTCATAAAACATATTTATGAGTGAGCCTCAAAAACTAAAAGGATCTGAAGATTTTGTTAAGATTCTGAATATTTTTATAATTTTACAAGTTTTTTTTACAACTTTATACTTTACACTTTTTTATCGATCCATAGTAGAGAATAATAAAAAAGTGTAGATATAATTATTATTACTTGAAAACATGTTTTCAATTAATAACTTAGATAATATGTAAACAAGATTTTATGTATGAATTCTTTGAAAAGCTTGTTTTCATTAAAATGTATATAGTTCATCTTTTATATATATATATATATATATATATATAATTTAAACAAATGTACATAAAGAGTGAAGATCACAAGATATTGCTTGTGATCCGTTTGCAATAAGAAATAGTTTATTAAATTGATTAGAACTTACTCACATAGCATATTTACACGTAAGTATTCAGAATTAAAAAGTTCTTACGGTTTTGTTAGGGGTTCAGATATTTTTACAATACCAATTGTTATTATTGAAAGAGGTAATCATTAAGTATTTGATTATTTTATATGACCCATTTAACATGTATGAAATTGATATTATATTTATAAATTGAATTAGTTCGATCCTTGGATTATATCTAAAATATGATGCAATTATCTCTTAAATACAAGGCAAAAGTACATCTTTATTCAAAAAACATATCATTTGAGTAACATTTCTACATTTAATTATGCAAAACAATAATATCATACATAGTTTTTTTAGGATAATAATTGCAATCAAGAAAAAAATTCTATATTTTCTTTCAACATGGTAATTGTACTTAAACTGAAAATATATTGTTGATTGAAAAATGTAAATATGAAGGAAGTATAATTACAAAGAACTAACCAAAATGGATAAATATTCAAGATACAACAAGATATACGTTTTTAATGGAGTTGTTTTATTTTTAATGTAGAGACTATGAATATAAATTTTGTGTACAAATTATAACATTATCAATACAATATATACTTGGATAAGTTTAAATAAAATTGATAAATTTTAAGAAGTTTCAAATTTTATTTTATCTAGAAGTCGACATTGTCCCTAAAAATTGGGATGTTTTCCATATTAATAGATGAAATTGAATGAGAATAATGACTAGTACATTCTCAAGTAAGAGATAAGTGATTAGAGTTCCAATATAGTTAAACTTAGAGGAACAATTTCTGATGAATTTGATAATTTTATTGCTTAAAGTTTTAATTATAGTAGTAGTTTTCTCTACTTTGCAATGATATGAGCATTTTGATTCAATTGTATGAATTTCTTCTTATTTTTCATAAATATAGAATTATATGTTATCAACTAAATACACAAGTAAATGAAAAATGCACAATGACATCATACGTTTTTGATAGCCTATTATTGATATACTAATAGTAAAAATGGTAAGAATAGCTCATTACCTAAATGATCCATATAAGAAATGATTAAGAGTGGAAGAAAATGTCAATAAGTATTGTTTATTTATTGTTTCATATTTTACCATATTGTTTCATATTTCATAAAAAGACCAAATTTTTATCAAAGGTAAGGAGAGATATATGAATCAAATTTTATTTGCATTATTTATTACTACTCAAAAAAATTGATCTTATCTATTTATTTAGTGTGCATGAACTACCCTTAAAGGATGTCACCACATAAAAGGAAAACTAAAAATCACATTCACTACAAATAGATTCCAAGTTACTCTTGAAGGCGATTGCTCACTTCACTATGAGTGCTTGTCAATCCCAAAGACTTTTGCCTCCTAGATGCATTCTACCATTACTAGAAAGCACAACTACAACGTCTTCTCATGTAAATTGAACGCCTTAGCGTTTCAATTTTGTGGTACTTCCCTTGCACCAAATCCAAATCTACAACTTTGTACATATTTTCACTCATTTGAGTTCCTTTGGAAACACACCTCTTAATCAAGGGCAAGTAGACCACTCTATACTCAAGCACAATTTACCTTAATGTGGAATTCCTCACATCTACTTGACACAAAATTCAATGACACAAAATGGGAAGATGTACCTTGTAAAGAACTCAAAGTCCTCTTTATTCAGTTCAAAATCATGGAAATTGACATGAGTGCCTTCTAATCTAAGCCTTGTACATTTTAAGCTTTGCTCAAAAGGAACCAAGAACCTAAGTAGATTACTTGGAATTGCAATGCAGTAGCTAGACATATTATCTGGAGGTGAAAATTGGCTTGGTAACATCTAGAAGGATGTTGTGTACAATGGGTTAGGAAGATCATACAAAGGTGTCACCAGAAGAGTATGTCTACTAATAGGAAGCCAAAAATAATCAAAAAAACTTTAGAGCTGATTTTGGAGACCTAAATGGATGAATTAGTTATAGAGCATGAAATATTCTTGGCCCCCTCAAGGGAAAAGGCTTTGAGAAGGATTGACATGTCATCCTTCCATGCAACTAATCTAAGGGCGTAGCTTGTTGACATGTCACCAATCCATGAATCTGATCCAAGGGTGGAGCTTCCTTTGGGGGATCCTCTTTGTTATACAATAAAGATAAGGTTCTCCTTTGAGACATTGGAGTTGAGTGTGGAAGCTTTGTGTTTCTTCATTTTCTTAGGAACTATAGACTAGAAAATTTTCAATAGCTCTTTGTGCATCACCATCCAATTGATCTCTCTTCCTTTTGCCAACACTAATTGTTTCTAAGCATTGTACCATGTGAGGACTTTATCGATCAAGTATCCACATATAAACATGTCTACAAAGTGCTTGGTGATCTTTGTTATGAATAATCAAAAGTATCAATTCATTCTTAAGATCCAGTTTTCCACTAATCTTATAGAAAGTAGTTCCTTGTAAGGCTCAATATTGCATGTCTTTTTCATTCATGAGAACAATGTGGCTTCATTGTTGATTGGGGTTGGTTTTATTGGCATGAGTGACTCTTTAGGTACTTTGGCCACTATTATTGAGTTTTGGGATAATTCCATTTCTTAGATTAAATGATTGTTCTTGAAGGTACATACTTGAATTTGTAATGCTTTGATTGTCATCTTGATCTTTTGAAACTTGTTCAACATCTATTGCATTCCTTGCATCAGATCATACAATTATGGCTCCATGATTTGTACACACTATAGACATTCAATCAATACTTCCTACTTCAATAGAGGGCTAATATGATCACTTGAGAAGGTGTATCATTGAGAATGGACAATTGAGCCTACCATTGGGACCTCAAAAGCTATCACTTGTTGATAATATTCTTCACCAAAATTGTGGACTATAAAATTTCTAAATATCACTTTTGGTCTATTCATATAATGGATTTCTACTTGAGTGTTGAAGAGAGAAGATTTGGTATATTTATATCATAACAAAGGCTTTTCTTCTCCTCCCTATGATTTGTCTTATTGAGTGCTTCCAATGGTACCTCATCCATGCAATTTTTAGCTCTATATAGGAAGATTCCCTAAAGATTCCCTTTGGTCAAACCCATTTGATCAACTTGATATGACAAGGATTGGCATGTCACCCATCCAAAAAACCAATCCAAGGATGGAGCTTGTTGACAGGTCACCAATCTATATATCTGATCCAAGGGTGGAGTTTACTTTGGAGTGATCCTCTTTGCTATAAAACAAAGAGAAGGTGCTCCTTTGGGAGCATTGGAGTATTGAGTGTTAAACTTGTGTTTTCTCTCTTGTATCACTCTTGAAGAGTTCTCTTGTTCTCAAAGTATTACAAAATCATGTACTACTACCTGCATCACACACTTATCTTAATCAATTGAAGGTAGATTAGGAACCTTATGCGTGTCAAGGAAGGTGTTAGTTCTTTCTTTAAGTTAATTTGAATTCATACCCTTTGGACCTACAACTCCAAAATGGTACTCTTCCTAAAATTATGTACAATTACAAATGCCTACTTAATAGCAAAGTTTTGTACAAGTTCAAAGGCACTCCTCTAGAAATATTTACATCTTCAAATGCCTATAACTAAGAGTAGCATCTATATCCAAGAAGAACTTTAGGTTATTCCTTACTCCTAGGTTGTTTGAATACAAGAGCTCCTTCTTATGTGAGGTGAACTTTCCTTGGCACAAGGCTGGATTGTGAAGAACTACCTTTGTCTTTGAAATCCTTAAAGAAGTGGTCTATTTACACTTTATACCCTACTATCTCTAATAGGTAGGTCTCTTAGACTTTTGTAAACATGTGATCCTAGTGCTATTTTAACCAAATTGACAATTGGGTCATCTTTTCCTCCTTGTAGATCTTGCACTCCAATCTCTATACTTGCAACTTAAGTTCATGTAATTTTTGCCTTGAATGCTTGTAATTATCCTTCTTCTTGTAGCCTGTCTACAAAGAAATTCTTGACTTCCTCCAACTATTAAATTGTTTTATGCTTTTCCTCCTCTGATTGTTAGGTCTGAGTTTTCCTTCCCCTTGTAATGCCTTTTGCATTTGAGTATTTTTTGCTTACTTTGTGGACTCTTTCTCCAACTCCCTTGTCATGGGCTCCAATTGAAGTGCCACTTCTTTTTTTGTATTCACACATCTAGAAATATAGTGCCAAGATCTTGATATTAGCTCTCTTACTCCTCATCTTTGCTTTGCAATTGGTCCTCATAGCCGAATTGCCTTTGCTTATACTCTAGTTGAATGTTTGTAGGTCTCCTTGCAATTTTTGATTTTCTTCCTCATTGTGATATTGGCTTGCTTCCATGGTGACACTCCACCTCTTAATTTTGTTACTCTCTTATACCAAGGCAATTACTTTCTTGGCCTCTTCTTTGTATAGGTCTCTAGCCTTGGTTTCTTCTTCCTTGATGCGGTCTTCTTTGGCATTCATAGTATAGACTTGCTTATGCATGTTGCACATGAGTGTTGTGCAATCCATAATGCCAAGGCTATTGGACTAATAATGTGCTAGAAAAATCTCCATCAATTGTAGTGTCAAACCTATTGAGTGAATGATATAGTAGGTGCACTCCTTCAAAAGCACTAGTGCTAAAGGAATCAACCCTTCCACAAACTTCGTCTTTATTGCTAATGTGGGATCTATGGCATCAACATCTATATCCACCTCTTCTTCTTTGGCATGGTCTATGATTTTGTCCTCTTTTGTTCGCAAAACTTTTGTGTCATATTGCACTTCAAGCCAAAGTTCTTTGTCCTACATGTACTCAACATGGCCTTGCTCTTCTTCATGATCTCTTCTTCTTGAATTGGATTGAAGGGTGTGCCCTCTTGTGATGCAATCTGCTCCTACATATCTATCTAGGGTCATTTTATGTACTCTTTTACTTCTTGATCTTTTGGGTTTGGAGTAAGTAACACATGTCCCAATACTCTTCTTCTCTCTTTGCCTCCAATGTGGATGCTTGCAAGGTGAAGGATTCATGGTCTTCCTCTTTTTCTTTTAGTGTTCTTTACTTCTCCTTATAATGAGGACACTTCTACTTGCATGTTGGGCCACAATTTCTTCACAAATTTTGGTTGCTTCTTGGATGTACTTTTCTTTTAGGTAATTTTTGGGACAATGATCTCTTCATATACTAGTACAAATCTTCCATATGCTACAATGTGGTGTTTATTTCTTGATAATTCTTGATTATAGTGCCTCCTTTGGGCTAGTTGTCAAAGTATATTATAAGTTAGAAAGAGGTTGGGAATTTTGTCCTTTCCTCCTTTGTTAGCAAATTCATCCTCATGTAGAAATAGATAGAAAATAAGGCTAGATATGTAGCACCTACATCCTTGTCAAGATCTTAGCGCAATGTCATTGCTTGCTAGTAAAACATTTATGTCTAGTTCACTACTTGTAAAAGTCCAAGACCGAGGAGAGAAATATGAGAATGGAAGATCGTATTGTGACACTTGAATATGGGTAACTTGAGCTTTGGCTCTTTATAAGGATCATAGAAGGCTCATCATGAGAAGCTTCTCAAGAAGCTTTGTTGAGTTGCTTTCTTAAAGTGCAAGCCAAGTTAATTGGGAAACTTCTCAAGAAGCTTCCTTCTAGAAGCCGCTTACTTGGCATGCAAGCTAAGCTAGTTAGAAGCTCCTAGAAGCTTCCTTCTAAAAGCTACCTACTTGGAGTGAAAGCTAAGCTAGCCAAGAAATTTCCCAAGAAGCTTCCTAGATCTTTGAATATTCTAGGCTAATTTGTCTTATTGGCTACTATGCTAGCCTTACTTACTTTATTGCTAAACTCCATATTATTACATATTCCTCCATTGCTAGTTGGTGATGTTCTTGTTGCTAATGAAGCTTCAAAATCATGGATGGCCAATTGTGCATTCTAGAAATAAGAAAGAAGTTCCCATGTAGCATCATGAAGGGGATACCCTTTCCAAAGGACCTTGTACCCCGTATGTTGGTGACAGCCTCATTGAATGTGGTGACATGCAAAGATACAATCAACTTTATACTAATCATGATCATTGATAGGGACAAGAGGAGAGGGAGGTTGGACTCAAGAGGAAAAGAAGATGGGTTAGGAACAAAGGGTTTCAACTTGGAAATATGAAAGACAAGATGGATGTGCATATGACAAGGCAAGGCAAGTCGATAAGCAACAAGAGAGACAATTTGGATGACATCAAATTAGGGGCAAGTTTACAAACTTGGATATCAAGTAAGAGAGGGAGGTTATTGGATGAGAGCATGATCTCATCACCAACTTGAAAGCTGAGATCATAATGATGGTGATCCGCATGTTGTTTCTGCCTATTTTGAGCAACAAGGAGATGAGATTTGGCTTGTTGGAAGAATAAGGAGATGGTGGTCAAGAAGGTGGAAGTATGAGGGACATGAGATGGTGGAGGAGGAAGAATAGAATCTTAAAAAAAGTGGAACTTGGCTAAAATTGAGAAAGAAAGGAGAGAATCTGATGCTTGCATGTTTAGAATTATTGTATGCAAACTCCGTAGCTACAAGACATTCATCTCAGTTACTATGGTGAATGTTGACAAAGGCATAAAGCATATCTTTCAAGGTGTAATTTGCATGTTCAATTTTTCCATCAATTTGAGGATGATAGGTCATGGACAAAGTAAACTTAGTGCCGAGTATCTGGAAGAGAGCTTGCCAAAAATTTCTTGTGAAGCAAGGATCATGGTCAAAGATGAGTACATGTGGCATCCCATGATGCTTAAATACATTATCAAAGTAGATTTGCACCAAGGTAGGAGCATCCACTATATCAACTATTGGTGCCAAATGGATTTGCCTACTAAGCTTATCCACAAACACCATAGTTTTTGTGTGACCTTGCTTTGTCCTGGACAACGAGGTGATGAGATCTAAGCTCACATGTTCCCAATGAGTAGATAGAATGAGGAGTGGTTGAAGGAGTCCACTCGGTTTCTGAGTACTAGCCTTGTTGCGTTGGCAACTCTCACATGATCGGACAAACTCCCAAACATCTTGTGCCATGTTGTGCCACCACCATTGGCATTTGAGGGTACCCAAAGTCTTGTCCACACCCTTGTGTCCACACCCAGCAATTGGTAAATCATGGGCTTCTTGAAGATGCACAAGTCGGAGATCACCTTTGGCTGGGACATAGATCAGGTCCTCATGGAATAGAAGGACTTCCTTGAAGGAGAAGGTGTTGTACTCCTTTTTACATGCTATAAGACAACCTTGTACCATCTGGAAGAAGAGATCTTGTTGTAGAGCTGACCAAAACTCATTTTGGACCTTGGAGTCGATTGACACTATTGTAATTGCCGCTATGATGAGAGGAAGAGATTGCAAATCAGGTCATTGTGATAAGGCATTAGGGATGAGATGGAACCAACCTAGTTTGTACTCAAGTTTGATGTCAAGCAATTGCAATTGCTCCACCCATGTTGACTCTTCATGTGTTCAAAGTGTTAGGTCTGTAACAATGGTTTGTGATCAGTTTGCATGAACATTTGTTTCTCCATGAGGTAATGCCTCCATACCTTGGTGGTATATACCATTGCAAGGTGTTCTTGATCTCAAGTAGAGTAATTTCTTTTAGTTGTTTTTAGCCGGTGAGACACAAAAGCAATAGGATCATGCCAATTGAATGTTTGCATTGACACTTGGTTGCACAAACATGTGATAGTAGACCTACCACTTGTGAGCTCATACTAGTATCTCTCATCCATGCAAAATCATATCAATCTTCATGATTCTTGACTTTGTATTAGCTTTCAACTTGTAACTAGAAAGACCAAGAAGTTCTAGCAATGAAGGTTATGAACTATCATCACACTACTTGGTTAGGACACCAAGACATAAGACCTTGATGACCACTATGAGTGCCTTCGTCGTTGTAAGCTGCCTTGTTGTAGGAGTAATCATGTACCTCGTCCTCTAAGCCATATGCAAAAGACATCATCCTAGATCTATTATGAGGTTGACCAAAAAAACAAATATCTTTGTTTTTGTCTCCTAACTACTAAAGTACCTACTATTACACCATAAAAAAAAGAAAAAAAGAATTCTGCTTGCTAAAGCAATGTGATTCACCGCAATCACGAAAGAGAAAGCTTGACAAATTACACTATGAAACCGGAGTTATGATAGAAAACTTCTAGAACACTTCCAAGTTCACAACGAAAGAAAGAAAGAAAGCACATTAGTGTCAATTCGTTTTCCGTTTCAGTTTAATATAATAGTGTTATGTGAGATCAACAGAGGATACTTAAAGGATCAGTAAAAACCGGAGGCTATTCAATGTTTTGCTCTCATAATTCCAGTTTGGAGTAGCATACCCCAGAGGATAGAGCCCATATCTTAAACCTGGAATATGAAAAAAAGTACACATCACAATATTGCATGTCCTTAATTTTTCAAAATTTCACATTCACACACCCGTAATTTAAGATTTGTGTTGCTATCCTTATACCGCAGTCGGGACGTCTTTCGCCAAGTGAAAAATCCTTAAACGTAGGACTTAGCTTAGGGATTCCCTTCGCGAAATCTTGCCAGGTCATTTCCGCCAGGAGGTCGGATCCAGGCTTCAGTGGCAGCCCATTCTGTACAATCAGACAAAGCTGACTCACCCACGTGTGACTCGATGTGTAAAACCTGAGATCCTCGATTTGTTGCGTTTACTCTTCGGTCACATCCACCATACTCTGAACGAAGACCACAACTCGTGACAAAATTTTACCCCCCTGAAAAATTTACCTGCTGGGTAAACAAAGTAAACAGAAGAGCGACGACCCAATTCAATTCGGACAATGGATAGTGTTCAATACAAGAACATTCTCCTCGATATAGAGAAGCATATTTAGGGTTTGCGGCTCGTTGGGGATCGGGAACCCGTAACGAACTGACCGGGAGGAGATAATTGTAGGAGAATCCCACGGAAGGGAGGAGAAAGAACGGCCGCGGAGGAGAGATTGGCCTTCCTTCTTCCCGCTCTAGCAGTCAAGAGATGAGAGACGATGAGAGAAGACGAGTAAGGAGAGCACCGGTGCAACTGCCCGAGAAGAGGAGAGAGAGAAAGAGAGGGAGGGAGCTTCGGAGAATCAAGATAGAGCACGTTTTTGACAAGTGAGGGTGGGAGAGGAATAGGCAGAGCGTTGAAGGCAAGGCGACAGGGCGAGTGATTGAAAACGCGGTAAATTGGATTGGGTTTAATTGGATTGTTTTATTCCGAGATTGAATTGAGGAGTGAGAGAGGGAGGGTTTTGCGGGGAGGAGGAGCAGTAGGGTGGGGGAGCAGTGAAGGAGGAGGGGGCGGCCGAGAGAGGGAAGGGAGGAGGGGGGAGAGGAATAGTGAAGAAGAAGAATCGGTGTGATGAGAGGAAGATAGGGTGTGATAGAGGGGATTTTGCATCTGGATAGTAGTATATGTTCGTGTGATTGAGACGGAGAAATTCTGGTGAGACAGGAGGAGGAGGGCTGTAGGGGCCGTGAGAGGTGAAGTGCGTGGGGTCGGAGATTATTGGGAAGAGAGAGAGATTGGAGACGGCTGTCAGGAAAGCGGAGGAGAGGGGAGGAGGTGGTTGGAGAAGAGTTGGTCACTGGATTGTAGTTGAAGGAAAGAGTCTGCGGGAGAAGGAGAACTGAGGTATTGTCATGCCAGCCAAGGGATGCTGGACGTGCTTTTGAGCTTTACGAGTGGAAGTGGACGTAGATCTTGTTAGGAACCCTTTGAAGTGGAAGTCACACGCATCTTCTAGGATAGCACCGAAGATAAGGAAGATCTGATCGGCTGTAATGTCCACGATAAGAAGTTATCTGGCGTCGCTGACGCATCGATCGTCGATGCCGTACCAGTTGTTTCTCTAGTCCTGAAGGAAGAGGTGGAGAGCTGCTAATGTGTGTGACGGTGCTCTTTCCTTTTCTTGGTTGCAAACCTATTGATCCCTTTCTAATAAGTACATTTGCTTTCTCATCAGTAACGCCCAAAATTAAGATCATTGAAGGGTAAACGCCACAATAAGGGGTTGCAGAGGTCCTGCTGGATTTATCTTGGAGACTTCAGCAAATTCTAACCGTCAAGAATTCGTGGAACGAGTGGTTGAAGATCTAATTTGAACCCTTGAAGGGCATTTACAGCGTCCAACGACAGGAACTGAGGAACGAACCTTTCGCAGACGGACGTAGGGTTTTCTCTGGAGAACAGAGGGGAGAATCTGAAAGTTCGGAAGGATTGGTGAAGTGTACGAAGCAAGGTGTCGTCGGAGAATAACATATACCCTGTACATTCCTTTCGGGGGTTGTCCGAGGAGGCAGTTGGATGTCGGTGGTGCTGGATACTCAAGCCAAGCTTGGGATGAGTCTTGACGACTTAACGTCACGTTCGTCCTCACGACGCATTCAGAGCGGCATTGTTGGAAAGAGAACCTTTCGCCGCAGCATTCCCTACAAAGTTTTCCCTCGGGAGAAGAGTGGCTTTGCCCGTCCCCCAGCCAGGTGATTGTTCCATCCATCGACCTGGACTGCATCAACTGTACTCTATGACGGAGGAAGATCTATTTACTGCAGGGAGGTGTTGAAGAAGGGAGGGAATGTGAAGCAATTTCTTTTGAAGGGAGGGTGGTCGGAAGTTGTTCTCTGGAGTTTTCCAGGCTGGAGTCTTTGTGAGGTGTTGAGGGAAGAAGGTGGTAGATTATTGGATTGACGTGTGTGGAGGATGGAAGTGGTGAAGGGAGCCGGATGTTGTGTATGTATGTGGAAGTTGTGGTGAAGGAAGATATCTGTGAAGATGAAAATACTTGACCTTGAAGTAAAGGATGTCAGTTGTGTGTGGGAAGGGATTAAGTAGAGGTGAATAATCGTTGTTGCTCAGTCGGCTGCTGGCTTTAACGGCCTCGATATAACCCGAGGGTTGGAGTGATAGATTGATAATTCTTGGGAGATACCGTGGGAGAATGAGATCAGATTGATTGTTTGGATAAGAATATATGAAGAGGTAAGTATAGTCAAAGTTTGTATGTGGCTACTATTTGAGATGCTCGAGAGTCAGGGCCCTTGTAAGTAGTGTAAGCAATTAGAGAGGATTCTATTTTGATATCTGCACAAGCCTTTCTCTTACATGGAGAAAGCCAATTATGTTGTCGGCCTGTTAAAGACGCCGGTTATGAATATGGAGATTACTGTCAGGGCTCATATGAAAGAGTACCAGTTGTCACAGTTAGTCAAGAAGAGCTTTGTATCTGGAACTTAAACGTTTCACGTCTGCACGCTTCTTGACTTGCGACAGAGCTCCAATCCAATTACAGAGAGGAGAGGAGGTTCTTTTTATCAGTTCAACAGTTTCTCGAACATTTCTCTTCAGTCCGAGTCATCTAGATTGTGCAAATCCCTCATCTACGAAACTAACGACGAGTTCGTAATCTATCCGGGAGTATATTCCAGGTTAATGTTTTACGTTGTCGGGGGTACACAATATGATTGTGGACTCAGCTGTGGCTGACAACTTAAAAACTTTGTGCAGAGTTTCGATGGGGTTAGATGTATTTTCATCGGGGTTTCCTGTTTCTAGCGGGTAATACTGCTGCCCGTTTCAGCTAGGTTTTGGCTGTTGGTGGCTGAACCATAGTTCTTTTAGCAGCAGTTACTGCTGTCTTCCCTTAAGTTCCTCGCTCAGTTCGGAATATCCAGTGATCTTTGATGTTACGAATTGCATAGGCTAAGTACTGTGTCATCTGTGATGTGTTGATACAGGCCGCTGTTAGAGCTATGTAATAATTGCAGGCGCACCGGACATTTCGCAAGGGACTGTCCCAATGCTTCGGTCTGCAACAATTGTGGTGTATCAGGGTATGCCTACTTCCCCCTAATCTTTGGTGTCATCCTGTTAACGCTTAGATGGCCGTTGGAAATACGCCGATTGATTGAGTATTTCCACCTCAAAATTTGTATATAGTGCACTATATTTTGTGTACAGTGCAAATTTTGGTGGTAGCATACATTTAGCCAGCATGGAATACAGTGTGAAATGAGATAGGAAGTATGTTGGGGGTTCGTTAGCGGCTGTGCGTCCATAGGGTAGGTCATGAAACAGACAAACACATCGTTTCACTCACTGATTCTGATGGCAACATTAGTCACCAGTTGTGTCAACACCTTCTTCAGCGCAACGCATGCCGTTTTTCCATTCTTCCGTGTTTTCTTATCTAAGTTTCTAGTGCCAAATAGATGGTCTGAAAGATATATCTTAAAATAAGGCTACCGCTGACGATACCACCGTATTATACCTGATAGCTTGATCTCTCTATTCAAGCTTCTATTCTGCGATCTGTCTACTGCCTGTCATTTCTTTTTGCGATTTTAATGATGTCTCCATTATCTGGTGTCGCCAGGCACATAGCTGCTGGATGTCCAACGGAGCCACTATGCCGTAACTGCAAGAAACCGGGGCACATTGCGAGTGAGTGCCACAATGAGCCAGTATGTAATATGTGTGGAAAGCCTGGACACATTGCGAAGGGTTGTGCTGCACAGGAGCTGGGTCTCCCGAAGTCGAGGCTGTGCAACAATTGCTACCGACCGGGACATGTTTCAGTGGACTGCCCCAACGAAAAGGCTTGCAACAATTGCCGGCAGTCTGGTCATCTGGCCCGCGATTGCTTGAATAGCCCAGTGTGCAATGGGTGTAGCCAGCCAGGCCACATTGCCCGGGACTGTCCAAGACTCGCCGTGGGGGCTGGACCACGACCTAACGAGAATTTCCCGAATGTAGTGTGTCGGAACTGCAAGCAACCTGGACACAAAGGAAAGGACTGCCTCCAGGTCATAATCTGTAATAACTGTGGTGGGCGCGGCCACATGGCTGTTGAGTGCCCATCCGATCCGATGTTGGCTCGAGGAGGAGGTGGAGGAGGAGGTGTCCGACGCCGGTGATTGCGGGGCCTCTATTTGAAGCAACTGGACTACCAATCATGGATTTTGGTCCGACTCCGTCCCAAGGTGTCCAGGCGTGTGGATCTTTTGAAAGTAACAAAGTACCGATCTTTGAGATTAGGTATATACCTAGATCTTTGAGATTAGGTATGTGGACTCTAGAGGTTGATCTTGACGTTTGAGTGCAAGACTAAAGGCCAAGCTGCTTAGATTCAGAGAGCCAGTGTACTTATCAGGTTGTAGGCACCGCTCTCCATCACATCTTGACTTGTAAAGCTTTATTTTGTTTTTCTTTTCCTCTTAAATCGGCAGACGGAGTATTTTCCAACATGAAATGTTCCTGCATTCCAGCTCTTTTTGTTCAGTTAGCTAGGGCATCTGCAGATCTTGGAGGCGGCGGTTCTGATTGGGTTCCTGGTATCGAAACGGTCCAGACTGGTTTTAACTTCATCATGTCTCAAGAGCATGTAGCTCCGGACAGGTTACGTCGGTGGTTACCCGACACTTTTAGGAGATGAGACTTTTGCAATCAACTATGAGCAGCCAAACTTGCCTCATCTTCTTGGCCATGTCCGATTGTGATGCGTTTAATAATTCATTAAATTCTCCTCTGGTCGTCCTTTTTGGCCTTTAATCTACTTTTCTGCTGGGAAGTTTATTTCTGTTTGCCTTTCATGATAAGATTGTATGTACGATCTATCAATGTTTGTAAGCGCACTTTTTCCTTAGAAGGGAGGGAGCTTTTTATTTTCTTCTTGACATTGTACAGAACATCCTCAGTACTTGTTTCCGAGAGGAAAAGCACCTTGCGCTTGACTTTCATTCGTCGATGTCCTCTTTTGTCCGCATCCAGTGTCTAGGGCTTTATGTTCTTGTTCCCTGAATTTTATGGAGCGTTTTATTTACTTGCAGCACTAAAGAGTTCCTCGGTGCAGATTAATGTGACATCGTCAGGTTCATGGAGATTTTGCCTGGTTAGTACGAAATTTTGGGCATTTGGATGTCTACAGGTTTCGATCCGCTGTAAGTTCAGTTTTGACTGGAGTCCCGTGAGATCTCCGAGATTACTGCGAAGTAGTGAGATCGGTTTTCAACTTGCAGGTGGATTTGCCCATGCATGTAGTCATGTCCTGTTACACATCGTACCAAAATCGTCGTGCCAAGAGAATGATATTGCGCATAAAAGTACGGTATTACATTCCGGTTTCAAAGCAATAAGTTAAGTTGACAATTTTACAGGTTACGATAAGCTATAGCAGAGAGCAGCGTAAATAGTACCCGGTTACTCTGATGGAAAAGGACAGGTTCCGTGGAAGGAGGACGTGCAGTGCTTATGATCCTCAGTTTAAGTTGGTTGTAGTTGAGAGTCTTCGTAGTTTTCTTGCAGAGACATATCTCGCCTCAGGATTGGGATCAAGCTTCGGCTTGAGAAGTGCGATACCGAGGGAATCCCCCGTACCCAGCGAGCGAGTACATTAGTTGGACATAGTAGTGGCGGTGTTTTATGGTCCAATCACCTAAAATTCTTAAATCTTAAATTCAGCAGTTTCCCAAGTGTAATGGTGAATGCGGTTGTGATGGTGTCTCTTTCTTTTACGGTTAGGACAAATCATATGCTGTAAATATACCTACCTGGATGTTGGATATTAACTCTGGGAAACATCAGTTACACTTTATAGTTATGGCTACAGATTTATACCTTACCCTAAAACGATGTGTGAATAAGGAAAAGAACATACGCAAACAATCTCGAAAAGGATGGAAGCCCTGCAAAGAGAAAAGGCGACCGCGTAGGAAACACGAAGGATCGGAAGTCCAGCCATACAAGGGAGAGACAGAAAAGGTAACATGGGGTTAAACCCCAATAAAATTTATATGAGAAATCTGTCCAACAGCATCTAAGACAAGTGAATTATATAAATTATTCGGTTTATCCACAATTGGAATATTTCAAAATATTTATTTCATATGATTATTTCTACTATAAATCATATTAATTATTATTATTAATAGAGTAATGAATATATATTATTTAACATATATCACAAAATATGAAAATAAAAATAATATCTTTAAAATATATTATAAAATATGAAAATAAGAATAAGATCGATACCTTAAAGAAAACTATAAAGTAAAATATAATAAATAACAACATCTAAATTTCTGTATTATTGTAAATTTTAATTGATAATTTATATAATAAATTTAATTATATATATATATATATATATATATATATATATATATTAATGGTGTATATCAATAAAATTTTAAATGCATGTTATTACGAAAGGCGAAAAGCCATGCCGGGAAAACACTATGAAATAAAATGAAGTACAAAAAACATGGGCTAAGTTTCATACTATTGTAATGAGATATTTGTCCATGTTAACTTATAAGATTCAAAATTATAATATTAGCAGATTATTCCATATTATTGTAACGATAGATTTCTTCTATCAGGTTAAAGATATTGAGACCTTTTAAACTAACTGAATGAAATACATATGAATAGAGAAATTCAATATATTTCAATTGTTTAAATAAATGGTTTATATTTTAACGGGGCATTTAAGTGTGGTTTTTATATTATTAGAGTAAACAAAGAATCTTTCGCATATGAAGGTTTTTAACGTTTATAGATTATATTTGTAAGAATTATAGATAGCAATTCTTTGAAGTATATTATGAAAATAGAAAAGTGGAAATACTATCCTAATATACATGGAACATCTACAAAAGTATAATTTAGTACGAGCTTTTTCAAATGGATCAATATTTCAATATCTTCCGAAACATAATACAAGTTTAAGTTTTAAAAATACATGAATAAACAATATTTTTATTATTAAAAAAATAAATCATATAAATGAAAGACGACATTATAATCATGCGTTATATAATTCCAAAACTAAATGTGGCATTTTTTATTACAAAACATAATTAATTGAACTGTATACAAGTTTACTCTATCTTATCCGGCGTGGGATCTATAAAATTATATACACGTTTACTCTAATTTGTGTCGCATGAGATCCACAATACTAGTTCTACAAATTTACTTCATTCCATTTGTATGAGATCTATATTCACACCACATCCACCATTAAAATATATGATTCTTAGCCGATATTATATATTTATCTACAAGGGATACATTTATTTCCTTACTAGCTTGGACATACAAACCATGTCCTCTTAGTGCATAAAAGGTAGTTGCATTGCTCATACCACACTTATGAATGCAAATAGACAAAAATGGATGAATGAAACTTAAGCAGAACCTCATAATTGTAATGGTAACGGAAGACAAAAAGTAGCTAATGCATATTTGAATGCATTTTCATATGGTTAAACTAGATCCAAGAACTCAAATTCTTACCATAGTAAAAGCAAAAAATACACTAAAATGAGAGGAATATGAACTAGAAAAGATTATAGAGCTTATTAAAGAAGACTACGAATCTCTAATCCAATCAGAATGCATAGAGGAAAAAGACAAAAAGTTTATCCAATACCTCTTTGGTGTAAACCATTTCTCATTTTCTATAATTGTCTCCATCTACTTTATAGACCTTTCAAGGCCAACTTGTTAGTCACGAGAAAAAGCAAAGATACCAAAAATATCCAATTACCAAAAGATATTATAGTTGCAATCACTTCCATAAATAGTAGTTTTACCCCTATAGATATAAGTTTGCTCTTTCCTACAAAATTGGTAAAATATGTTCATTTATGAATTAAATCCCTTCTCATACACTCAAGAATCCATGATCCATAGATATCACCAAAGATAAAATGTCATATATAAGAGGAAGTCATAAGAGGGAACTTGTCACACACTACAAGTTCCATGGTTCATGAGATCACCAAAAGATGTGCATTATCTGCTTAACAACAATTCTCATGTACATAATCCTCTTCTCAAAAACTCTCACTTATAATATGAATAGGTATAGATATACATTATTCTCTTAAAAGGTTCTTAAATGTATAATCTTCTTCTCCAAAACTCTCAATAATAGGAAAGTAGAAGGAGGAATTTTATGGAGTAGATAGATTGGTGTATCGATATACTAAAAAACATATACTAAAGAACATTCTTATGGTGTTCGGGAGAGTGTGGAGATGGGAGAGGAGACTGAGAGATGTGAGAGGAAAGATATACATCTTCTGAGAAATCTCTAACATAGAGCACTTGAGGGAATAGTACATTCTGTTTGTTTTTAAATTTTTGTTCTATTAGTACCTAGATTGAAGACTATGGAGAATTGAGTAAAAAGTTATGGAGATTTTTAGGGTTTTTAGGGTTTAGAGTGATTATTACACATTGAGAGTGATGGGTCCGGAATTCTCAATTTTAATTTCTTAGTATTCATGCTATAGTTCAATGAGGACTTAGTTTGAAAATTGTAGAGATGTGAATTGAAAATTACGAGGGTTCATAGTTTTTAGTGTTTGGAGAGATAATATTTACTCATGTGAGTTGGGATATGAGGGGTTGTGGTTTTGCAAGTATGGGAAAAGATGGAAAGGAGCATTATGTGTTATTATAATTATTCTTGTGCTAGCCATGGCTACACTTTCCCATGTGGGGCTGCCCATAGCGGCTTGGGATACACTATGCCCAATGTATCATCGATGCTTTACCTTGCAAGGGTAAAGAGCTATGTAAGAAGGATGCATAAGGACTTTGATTGGACCACTTGGGATGCTCATGTGAGGCACACAACCACCATCAAAAAGAGTGACACTTGGGATTACGCACACTCCTTCTATCCCTTTGTGACCGTTCTTGGGATTCCGATCGAGTCGTGGGAGTAGTTAGCTTCTCAAGCGGGTTGCATTTTGGAGTTTAGGGTTTAGATTAGAGCTTTTGAGA
This sequence comes from Lunularia cruciata, assembly GCA_948567375.1. Taxonomy (NCBI): domain Eukaryota; kingdom Viridiplantae; phylum Streptophyta; class Marchantiopsida; order Lunulariales; family Lunulariaceae; genus Lunularia; species Lunularia cruciata. Next base: position 71,317,169 of record OX419757.1, on the reverse strand, counting down.
TTAGTTTTCTATGTCCACGTTTATTCCATAGTACCTCGTACACTCCATGATGATGCTAGACATGCTTTTTGTCTACAACTTGATTGTTTGGCACGTGAATCCTTGGATGGTTCTTATTTCTCTTACTCCCTTGATGGTGTCTTCGTTATACTAGAGGGGGACGTTCAGGGCATAGAGAGGTGGTTGTTAGACTTTGTCAATTTCAAGTGGAGGATTGTGTAACCTTACATGAGGAGTCTATTAGGGCTGCATGTTTTAGGAGACAGGTTTTGCCACAAGATACCACAAGATACCACAGAGTCCACTCAATTACAATGGTGTAGGACGTTGGGTCAAGTGGGAAAGCTTAGTAGAGCAGCATGAGCGCTACACCCTTTGCCTATGGCTAGTCCTATTAATGAGACCGTCTTTTCCTATGCTCATTACATCCTATAGCAGGAGAAGGATTACCACTAGAGGTCTTAGATTATCAGCTTGAGCAGCCTTTATGTCTTGATAGGTTTCTTTTTGCACAAGCATTGTACATTGCTCCTCGCCTTTCCTCAAGAGGCTTGTCAGTGATGGTATATGAGCATCTTAGACATTACTTTCATGCATATGATCCTTCTAGTGGTTTTATTGAGTTGTTTTAGGTGGTTGCAGTAGTAGCCAGAGGAGATATTCCTACGTTGGTTAGTTGGATGTTAGGTGCTAGTTGACTTCTTGAGATGGAGAAGGACCAAGGGGCATTAGACCAATTGCTATGGGAGAGATCTTTTTGCATTTGATAAGCAACACAATTTTCCTTCAACATTGTTCTCACTCCTAACAACACCTCAACCCACATCAGTTTGGAGTAGCTACACTTGGAGGATGGGAGGCTATAACTCCAAGCATTAGGGCACTCCTAGATATCCATCCAAAGTGGGTCATCTTATAGGTGAATGTTGAGAATGATTTTAATAGCGTTTCATGAGCATCCATCTTTAGAGAGCTTAGGAAGGCTGGTGGATCCTTGGCGAGTTTAATTCTTTTTGTGTTGTCTTTTTATGACTCTCATGTTTCCCTTTACTACCAGCATGGTTGTTCATAGGATTGAGTCAAAATATTGGAGTAAGTTGTTGGTACATGTTACGGAAATCCTTTAAGGAGACCCTTATTTGCCATGGCTCACTTTAGAGCTCTCTTATCTATTACTTTGGCCATGCTAGGTTGTGTATTTCCCTCCTTGGCATATGATATACACATTGTGGGCTATGTAGATCAAAGTAGGCAGGCCTTTGACCACTTGACTATTGAGCTACATCTAGTAGGCTTAAGAGTCAAGGTTTCAAGTGTAGTGCATCGTCCTCTTTAAGTATCCCTCCCCACCTTGAGATTCTAGAGTGGTGTGTCACATCTATAGATGGACTACGTGTTCTTGGAGTGCTAGTATAATCCAAGGATTTTGTCACATGCTTCTTAGACGCTATCCTTGTAGAGGATATTCTCCATGTGGATGACTTTCCTTTACTAGGAGATTTTCAAGTGACATTTGGTATACTCTCCTCTACTATTGCTCGTCAACCAACTTACTTCCCCCGCATAGTTCCCCCCTCTTTGACCTTCCTATCACGTTTGAGAGCATTTGATAGGAAATTATGAGAGTCTTTGGTGATATTATTGGACCAAGGACATATGAGTATGTGATAGGAGATTTGGCACATTGACATCTTTACCAATCTTGTATGGATAGGTCAATTTGCCATCTATGGAGGAGATGGCACCTATAGCATTTTTGGGTAGTTTAGCTCTCTTGACACCTCTACTTTCCTCTAGTTTTGTGGTAGTTGATAGGCCGGTTTTGGAGACTTATGTGACAGAGGTGGAGGAGAGATCATTTTCTCTCCAGATGTTATTACGGCATACAAGAGATAGTCTATCTCCATAGGCACACAAGGACCTTCCATCTTTTGCTTCACTATTGTTAGATTGGACTAGATGTTTACAATCTTCCTTGGTGGAGCGATAGTGTGCTACATTCTCTCTTAGTTGACTCATCCATTCCTTAGGCTACTAGAGCACATCTTTGCTCTTGCCCCGGAAAGGGTGCAAGCTCTTGGATCCTAGCTTGATTGTGCATTAGTGTATTTCAACTTGCACTAACTACTTTCTCTACAACAATGAGGTTTTGCCTAGGTTTGGTCCACCCATCTGCATCTTCATTCCTCATTTGTGAGTGTGGTTCCACACTAGATGTAGCTACTGTCCATATAACACGGTGTCCTTTTGGAGGATAGAGGATAGCTACCCATGATGCTATTACAAACATCGTGTTAGTTATGGCACAAGAGAATGTATACTTGGCTTGGATGGAGCATTTGTATGCTTTGCAGACAACACTTGTTAGGGCAGACTTATACTTGGTCCGAGATGATCAGGTGATAGTAGTGGATGTCGTGGTTATGGACCCTACGCGTAATATAGTTTTAGAGGGAGTGTCGCCCATCCCCTTGGATGGGTGACAATTGTAGCAACAGCTTGCAAAGTCTCCAAGTATAAGGATATGCAGTGAGATCACCTCTTTGTTCCTCTAGCCTTGAGTTATGTGGAGCAATGGACACGGCATTCATCACATATGTCAAGGAGTGCGCGAGAGCTTATCATGTTAGGTGCAAGGAGTACCATTCTAACTCTCATACTTTGTAGCATATTTTAGACAACGTGTGTCCATTGCTCTACATAGGGCAATGGTTGGTGCAATCCATAGGAGAGCAACTCACACTAGGTGATGCTCCTTTGGATGCTCCAGTTGTTTGTATACTTTACGTCTTGCATAGCTCAGATATCTTAGGTGCAATAGGGTAGATTTTTCATATCTGCTCTATTTGGAGCTTAGCCCCATTTTACCTATTTTGTCTCACCCTTGTACTGCTTGGTAGGGTCTTCCCATACTTTGTGTTTTTTACTTGTTTTCCCAACCCTAAAGAACATCTATATAGATCTTTTAGGGGATTGTTAAATCGACTCTGCTCTTTGTTAAAACAACCCATTTCCATACCCCGTACTCACACCATTGGCGTTCAATGGGTAATCCAACTCTCATAGACGTCAATTATTGGACCATTCATCAGAATGTAGGGGGAGGGTTGTTTTAATAAAAAAAGGGGTTCGATTTAACAATTCTCATCTTTTAACAAAGATGTATTTAAGGGGTGAGTCGTTTTAACTAAAGAGGGGTAGATTTAACAATTCTTTTAATAATCTTCTAATGGAGAAAGAAAAAATATATATATTCAGACATAAAAGCAGAAATATATATATCTTTGTTTTGGTTCCTTGTATGTGTTCTGTACAGTGTGTCAATTTCATACCTTCGCTCAAGTCCGGGAGAGTCCAAGTCGCATTCCAAAATTTATCGAATTTTGGAATGCGGCATTAAGGAAATATTCTGAATCACTACAAGGCACTGGCCAAAACGGCCCAATACTACATTTTTCTTGTCTTGAATAGTTTAGTTTTGACTTGTGGTCTTCAATTACAATTACAGCTTGTTTATTTCACTACGTGCTTTACTTAGCGCGGATTAATATCTTAGAACTCACATGTGTTCTGTACAGTTTACATCTGTTCTGCACAGTCTGCCAATTTCAGTTCTCTTGTCTTGAATGGTTTAATTTTGATTTGTGTGTTGTCAATTAAAGCTTACTCATTTCACTGCATGCTTTACTTCGCGCTGATTTATATCTGCTCTCTACAGTTGATCAGGATAAAGCGGTATTTCGTTTTGTTTGGCGCCGATGTATATCTTCGCACTGATAAATATCTGTTCGAAGCGGTTTATAAGGATATAGTGATATTTCGTTTGTGCTTAACCCCGCATTGTGCTTAATCTGGTAGATTCTTTATGTTTGCATTTCATATGCTTACCACTTACACCTAATGAATTCTGGATCCTCGTTCTTCGAACGGCTTCTACTCTCATGTCTGAATATATATCCTTGCAGATGCAAGATAGAATTCAAATAATGTAAGATAAAATGCTCAGATTCTATTGCCACGCCACGAGTGCATAAACTATTTTATAAGTGTTGTTCATTCTTTTGAAATTGGAGTTCAAGAGAGATATGTGAAGGAAATTATACACCACACTTTGACTCTTTTATTCAAGCTTACACTTGACTCTAAAACTTTCAAGATGGAATTTGAATGTCCAAGGTGTTAAGAAGCTTACTTAATCTAATCTGGTCTATTGTAGGCGTATGCTCACCATGTAAGTCGCATCCGCCAACCAAAATCTTATACAAATTGTATGATACACAACTTCCTTAGTATCCACCAATCAGAACCTTATACAAACTATATTATGCCCACCTTCTTTAGTATCTGTAATTCAGTGCTTGGCGAGTCACTTAGGCATGAAGCAACAACCATTCAAAATAAAAGGTAACAACTTTGGGTGATTTGAGGAGTGCATTAGTATCTCGAGTAAGAATATTGAAGAACTCCGCGAAACGCACATGACGATGAAAGAAGATCTCAAATTGAATGACCTGCTCATTATAGGGGTAGACGGTGTCTGCCAAAGCTCCATCTCCTCCTGTACAGTTCTTAACAGCAGACCATCATCATCACATTGCTTCTCATCAAGCCGAGAACGAGAAACACCTCATATTCAGTAAACTTATTACCAGCTTGCTTCAGTTCGGAATTCTTCCGAGTCTGCTTCAAGTAAATGGATAGAAGTTAATGAACAATAACGAGCCTACACTGACATAACAGAGGAAACTACTCCATATCAACATCCCTATCTTCCCTCTCCCGCCACTATTCAATAGGAGATGTGCGCCATACCAGTATACAGGCGGGCTGACCGACAAGAATCGCGTGGCTACTTGGACGTGCATAACAAACATTGCAACTGCTGTCATAAAAGAAAGCTGAACTAAAAAACAAATAGCTGCAGGAGAAAAGAAGCCCTTCCTTGGTTTCTTAGCTCTCTCTGCACCTTCTCGCTTGCTCGAGGACTTCCCTTCACCTCGAAATAGGCCGAGCTTCTCTTCATCTACCTTGTTAAAAAGCGCGGCCTTGGCCTGGATGGACGAAGAAGCACTAAAGCCTAATGAAAAGAAAAGTTGCGGATCTTGCCTTGCATAAGTAACAACAGCACAGATCGCAAGGCCTAACATTGGAGAAGCAAGTAGGAAATTTGGCAACTGTTTAAACTGGAAGTAGCGCAAAAGTCCTACGTCCCAATAGTTGCTCTGCACAAAGCCATATAGGTATGGAAGCGATGATTTACACCAAGGGCGAATCTCACGAGTTTTGTCTTGACAAAGCTGAGAAAAACCATAGTATTGGAAGGCCACGAACGGAGCAGCCACAGCAGAACTTTGCACCAGTGACACTAGAATAGTTAGCACTCCAGCTAAAATATTCTTCTGGTGAAATACCAAATTGAAAGCCTTGTGCAGAGCCTGAAAGAGGAAAAATCCTGCGTGCAAGATGCCATTGGATCTCACTCCGCTTGAAAGACCGAAGAAAATAATCGATGACCACTTGGCTCCCTTCACAAATAACACGAGCCCAGTGAACGAGAAGAAAGCGAACAAGCTTTCGGAATATATAGCAGAATAAAACGTAGAGGCAGGATTGAAGCAGAACAGGGCTACTGCCGTGATCGCCAGCTTGTCGTCTTCCAGCAGAGTTACTGTCAACTGATACAGATTGTGGGCCGCAAAAACGAAGAGAATGTTGTTGATGAGGTAGCCCGAGAGGGCCAAAGTTGCCCTCAGCCCTATGTGAGGAATCAATTTAGCCAACACTGTGTGACTGACAAAGCGCATAAGGAGAGGAAAGACTGGTAGAAACGCATGAGCTTGCTCATACTCATACCCACATTCAGCAATTTTTACGTAATAAACCCCATCCCACACAATAGTCCTCTCTATCACCTGCCCTAACCTCTGGCCCCAATAGTTCCTCTCTTCCTTCACTGAAGTCCAGTTAGAAATTTTAGAGTTACAAGGACTATTCAATTCCGCAGATGTATCATAAGGGTCAGCCAAGAACCGCCAGACTACAAACAAGGCGGCAAGTAATAGACGAGATTTTATAGTAATGGAGAAGATGGTGGTCCGCCATTTCTTCTCTTTCGGGGAGTGGATCGACATGTTCTTTCTCATAGTCCTTTCCTTCCCAGTATATTGCTCTTTATTCTCATTCGTCTGTGTTCATTACCGAACGGCCGACTTTCTCCTCGCACCGAGAAGAAATTGCGTAGATACTTGCCGGATACAAAGAACAAGTACGGCCACAGAACTGATGAATGAAATGTGACTCAAGTTCCCCCTGAGGTTTTAGAGAAGAAACATTCAGATGATCCTGAATCTGATTCTTTATAAGGTTGATCGCAGAAAAACCTGGACCTAAAACTCACAAGATGAAGCTGGAACCTGAATGCTTATGCTTGAAATCTCCGATTCGAACAGCTGCCCACTGCTGCTCGAACACTTGCGGTGGTTCCTCCGCATGAGCTGCCGTCACGGTCACCTATCTCCTCAAGCTGTCTGGATCCATTCTATTCATGGCAATTCCACTGTCATCTTCCTCCGGTGTAGTGGGACTCACAATTGCAACATTCGTAAACTAGCTGCGTAGGATGCAATCAGAGATTACTTCGAGCCTCTGCTTCAGATCCTAATCCTTGCACAGCTCACTGTCATCTTCTTTCACTCGAGGTGTGTCAAGACTCATCAAGAACTCGCAGAAGTCGATTTCAAATCGAGAGGAAAAAATTTCGTACCATAAGAAAATGGAAAGAAGAAGGGGTGCTAGAACATATGGGAGACTCGCGAGTGCATAGTGCTGCTGCATTCAAAGTAATCAGATCTTCAGGTTCTATACACATAAGAAGGTGCACCTGTGGTCGTCCCTTGACCGGATATGTAAACCTTTGACCGGCAATTTGCCGGAGAAGCATAAGCTTCCAGCTTAACAAGAACTCCAGGAAGAGGGAGACAAGTTTGGCCTACTGCCGGATTCTCCACTTACCTTACGTCTTCATGGTGCCAACTTTGCAGGGCTCAGATACATGAAGACATTGAGAGATAGAGATGTTCTGTAGAGGTTGCAAAGAAGGTTCATGCGGTTTACACAAATGGGTCATATGTACTCGGACCTGTAGACATTGTAGAGACAATTCATAATGTTACACAAATGGGTTCCTGTTTCATTGTTGTTTACAACTCTTTTCTTTCGCGATTGCTTTACAGAGACAGAGACAAAGTTGAGAAGTTCTTTGAGAACATATGCTACATACAAGTTCTCTTTGAGAACAACTCTCTGTCTCTTAATTTCTAATGACGCACATAAGGGGAGAGTAATTAGAGTACGGTTTTAATTGATCGTCCTATTTCGCTGTTGATATCAGGTGTGTCATCGTTAACTGCCTGCATTATCCACATGTTTCATTAGTTCAGATAGTTCATTAGTTCAAATCAGAGCTTCTGGGTTCAGGTAGAAAGATCAGAGCTTCTGGGTTCAGGTACTTTCTACCTGAACCCAGAAGCTCTGATTGCAGCAAAAAGAAGATAGTGATTTCGACATAGTGTTGTACATGCCGCACACATCAAAGTGACAGATGGAACACAATGATTTAAGCGATCTAAATATTCATATAAAGAGTGAAACAAACCCATCTTTATGTCGTGACTTCCCTAGTTATGTCTTCTTCGGTCTCTCTCTTTTTTCTCAAACGTTCGTTTTCTATTAGCTTGACTCTCTTGGATGAGTGAGGGCCATGATGTTAGATGTCGGATGTTGAATCTAAGAAATCGATTGGTTCTATTCACAGATTCCTCGTACCGATACTATTAGGGCTTAGCCCCATTTTAGTACTTATGTCTTTTCCTTGTACTTATTATGTCTTCTCATCCTTCTTGTTATCACATGCGGTCGCCTTCTTCATTGGTTCTATTCCGGTCAGCCTTGACCCTAAACAAACACAGTCTCGAGGGACACTAGTAGCTAGGAATTGACCTTAGGTTCACATTCACTTCTAAGAGGTTGCAATTTGCGAAGAAGAATCTGACCCCCGCTTTATTACGATCACGGACTGAAGCTAACTGTGATTCATGTGGGATGAATCTGGAGTCGCGAAGCTTTCAATGGTTGACAGCATTTGATACTTGGTTACGTCAAGTGCGCGTGCCCACCAGCAATAGAGGGGTGCCGGTTGTCGGATAGATTCCGTGAATCGTAGAAACAAGAAGATGTCATTTGAGTAGGAAGGAAGGGGATACACTGGCGCTTTCTGGAGAAGAAGCGTGACCTCATGTGAGTGTGAGACGATTGCAGCAATAAGCTCCCTACGGAGTTTGTTGTTGCTGTGGTTCTGGACCTATTGTATTGACCGCAAATCTGTCTGTGGACGCACTGCGGTACTGTATGCCCGCGGTACTGTTGAGGTTCTTTGGAATTTGAAACCTAGATTATCCGGGCAGAACACGGTTTCTGGCGATCTTATCGCCATTCCTTTTTTGATGTCCTATTCGGTTTGTACGCAAAGCGGGGGACTGAAGATTACGAATTCCTTTCGAGGTTTAGTTCGGTGCCGCGGTCTTTTGCGAGGAATTGGACTCGTTTCAGGAAGGGCTCGGAAGGATTGGTTCAGCGCTGGAGTTCCTTGTGCACAGGAGAGTTGCTTTTCATCATCAATTTCAGTGCCTTTGGGATCAAAGGCTTACAATTCGAGATTGCATTCAAGTGCCCTGAACTTGTCCTTTGCGGAAGCTGAGAAGCCTGATATGTTGGACTCTTTCAGTAAGGTTAAAGACGTCCCGGAGACCAGTGTGAAAGAGCTGGACAAGAAGGATGAAGAGACGGAAGAGGAGAAGGTGAGAAAAGACGAACAGCAGAGGAAACAAATTGAAGAGGCAGAGAAATTGAGGAAAGAGAAGGAGATCGAAGACAAGATTGGCCCTCCGCCTGAAAAACCTATTCCGGGTGACTGTTGTGGGAATGGATGTACGCCGTGTGTCTGGGACACGTACTGGGACGAGCTTGAAGATTACAAGAAACTGAGGAAGACTGTGGAAGAATCATAGTAGGGGATTGAATAATACTCTGTATAGATTTTTTTATTGCTGAAGGATTGAGGGAATATCTGTTTCATGCGGGAGCTAAGCCAAGGTTTCGCCAATGTTCTCACAAGGTCGAGCTCACCTTACAGATTTAACGATCACCTTCTGAAATTGGAAACCGAGGGGTTTAAAATTAAATCCATCCAAGATACACGTCGCAAGAACAATTCAAGATTCTCATTTGTTCGCATACTGGTCCATAAGGTTCAAATTGGAGGAGGTTAGATGACTTTATCTTGACTTACTGTGAGTTATATAATCTTCTCGATTTTTATTCCTAGTACAAAATGTGCATTGTTACTGACCAGTAATACATACAAGAGAAGGAACCCGATCCTTCTTTGTGTGCAAGAGGAGCACCCTATAGACAACTTCGACAGCTGGTGTTTATTGCGTTTCGAGGATTGTGCATTATGAATGTTAGATAGAGTGCCGTGTGTGTTTTCACGCGTGTGTTTATTTCAGCGGCTTGTGTAAATGGATTTCTTGTGCGCAAGTGATAGCGAAGTTGTGTAGATTCGTAATCACATTCACGAATTAGCAATAGTTCTCACAGACTGCAGTATATGAGTGGTCTCCCTGGCACAGCAAGGAGCCACTTAAAGGCGATCGAAACTACGGTTTTGCAATTGTGAGTAAAGTAGCTACTCAAATTTAGTTGAACTGGCAGTTTACCTCGATGGACGATCATGCATCTGTGGATACTTACCGATGTAGTAAGGAGACTGTTTCTCTCGCGCAACTTCTCCATTTCCTTTAACCAATGAAGTTCTTCAAAGAGCAGAGTAGAGTGGTTTTACCAGATTGCTTCATATCCATTCTACAGTTTTATTTACCATTTGTTGCATGTTGTGTGGAGTAATCGTCCTGTCAACAGAAACTGATCCTCGATAAACATTCTATAACTCATTGAGAAGGTGGAGGCAAACAACCATAAGCGTTTCCAGAAACCCAACATGCAGCAGAAGAGAGCAGTTCGAATCGACAAAGCGCTCGGACCTCGGGACTGGAGAGTTCATCTCCGATAGACATGGTGCAAATCGAAGGCAACATGTCACAGTCGACCGAAAGGGCATTGGTTGATGTATTACCTTCTGAACAGTTAGCTTTTGCAGCAAAATGTCCATCTAGCGAATCTTTCTTCTGGACATGCGATCCTTGCTTTTCACCGAAAGCGCTGTCAACTATGGTCATTCCAATCTGGTGGGTGAGTTAAAAGGGTCCGTCGCTCACAACGAGGCTTCGAGTGAAATTGTATGAAAGCGCATATCTTGCATAGCTAGGGATCATTTTAGGGCTAAAGATCGGTATTACTTCCGTTGTGGGCTTTTAGGAAAAAAGTGAAGGCGACCGCGTAGGATAACAAAAAGGATGGGAACATCCCCATCAAGGGATGTACAAGGAAAAGACATGGGGGGTGTAAGCCCCATTTTAGGCACACCTCAAGTTCTGAAGAAGGTTTCTACAAGCATTTTGACCGGGATCCTGATCATGATACAGTGTTCCTCAACCTCTCTTTATTCTCCCGTACCAAACTCATCTTAGATGGAGTTTGGAATCTAAACGCTCTGTGATCTCTCTCGGAGCCACATTTTGAGAAATGCACCTCATTAGAAACTGGATAGAGGATAGAACTTACCAGAATTTGTACGGACAATGTGAAGCACGTAGTCCAGATTAGGTGAAGAAGCGGCCAGATTAGCAGAAGACTAACAGACTTGTAATAAGTCTGAAGCGAGATATAGTAAATCTGTTCATTACTCTTTAGTCAAGAGTAGATATGCCACAAAGTTTCTACACGAGAAACCGCTCAGAGTGAGAGAGAATGTATGGGCGGTGCAATACGTCTAGGTCTCATTGTACATTAGTACAAAAGAGGACTAACAAATCTCTTCTTCACAAGTCCAAATTGCACCTCTTTTATGTTTCTTCTAGAGTGGTCTCTTTTAACTACAAAACATTCCTTGTGTTAGTGTGCGTGTGATCTACGAGATTTCAGTATGATCGAACTACTTTCTGCTTCGAAACTCCTGGTTGAAGGTTGAACATTTGCGCGAATTTCCGAACTGAACTTGGTCCTTCTCATGCTCGCTCAGGCCGGAAAATTCCCATCATGTTTGAAGCTTGCAGAAAAATATTTCGGAGAGGATAGAAAGAGAAGTCCGTTCCATACATAATGTGGCTTGCATCAAAGACTGCGATAGTGCTGGGAAGAGCAGACGGATTCGTAGAGATGGCCGTGTCTACGTAAAATCTTTGTACTCTTGCGAGCATGGCATCCTTTGTCGTGTTTTTTGTCGCCGAAAGAGGTTCCGTCATACGACCAGCAGCAAACGGAAGGAAACCTCCAGAGTGAGCGAAGATGAAATTTATGTTTCGGCACATCAATTCCACGTCATAGTAAAGAAGATTAGCTGCAGCACGCGTTGTATCCAGCAAGAACTCGACAACGTATGGAGGAACACCAGACTGGCCAGGCTGAATTGTGCAGATGACAAAGCAATAGGAAACACCGTACAACAAAGGTTTCAGTTAGATATGAACACATAGTATGAAGAACTCAAAGCTGATTCGAAATGTGCCTTATTCGTGCTGCAGTGTTGGACACACAGTTTAAACCTACTAAGGACATTCTCTAGGTCACAGTCAGGATGGTGAGTAAATACAGTTCACAAGCTGTTTCAATCCTCCAGTTTGCATACTTAGTTTAATCTGCAAGTATTGCTCCTCAGTAGAATTGGAGCCGTTTGTATTTCTGATTTCAGGCTAACATTTAACTCGAGATTCATTCATGCCCGGTGCACACTAAGACCTTGGAAATATTTCTGTGATGATTTTCTGGACAGGCTGAAGAGAGATGCGGAGATACCTTAGCGACTGAGCGGCATTCTGCCTACATTTGTTCCTAAACCATTTGTGCAGATCACATTGTCAATGTGATCAGCACAGCTTTAGGCAGAATGGCGCTGTCAAACAGAATGTCTGAATCAGACAACCTAAGATTCGAAGTTTATTACAACCTTGTAATTAAATGACCTGAGAATCTGTTGATCATGAAAATGTACTTACACTCTATGTTGTTGTTACATGGATCGCTGCTTGGGTGGATGAGCACATTAGCTCTGCGTTCGTTGAGGACAGGGTAGACTGGCTCAAACAACGGACTCCCGAAGATCTCGCCAAAGGTACTGGCTAACACAATAATTCCTGCCGCCTGGAGGTTATCCAATGCGTCGATAGCTTCAGCGACAGAACCCTCCACATCTGGTAACGTCAGATGGCATTGAACTTGAACCTCGTGGAATACTCCTGCGTCAAGTTGTACCCGAATTCATTCACTAGTCGAGCCACCGCACGACTCTTGTTCACTGGAAAGTCCTCGGTGAGAACTGCTCCCGGAGTAGATACAGAAGCGATACAACAAGAAATGTTGAGTTTATCCATCATTTCAATATGCTTGGTGACGCTCCAATCTGGCACTTCCAGGGACATTGTACTCTTCGAGCAAAGCCGGGTAAAACTCCGGAATGTAATGGCAATGTGCATCAATCGTTCTCTGATACTCTCATCCATTAGCAGAGGCTACCAAACCCAGCTGTAACAAACCAAGCAATAAATAAACGCTCCGTCCCCTTTCCATGTTTCCGTTGTCACATTCTTACAGGTTTCGATATCTGGAGCTCCTTTTCCCTCTATACGGACTACTTCTCCCGTCTGCTGTGATCCCCAAAACTCTGTTCTGAGAATCACAATGCCTGCCAAGCTCTGCGGAATTCGAAACACCCTTCTTGGAATTCATTCCCTCCTTGTAGAAAACAAACACACCTGAATTGGGAATCTGCAAGAATCCTTCCCAACTCCGAATTGAGTTTGGTTTATTCTGGAACACCCTGTCACTGCCCTAGATCATCTATACATGACCTACATGTTGTGTTGAAACCTGTGAAAATTCCAGCAAGAGCCTAACATACACGGAAGTAGGAGCGAAACTGAGACAATAAGAGACAAAAAAGGTCGGAGGATATGAATCTCAAAGAATCACAGAAAATAGTGACAGTCCCTCTTTAGTATACTGGCAAAATTATTCTTTTCAAATTAGAAATGGTTCAGATTTCCCTCACCTCAACTTCTCGCTGCGGTAGTACTTAAGGCTCCAGTGCAGATTTCCCTCACCTTAACATCTCGCTGCAGTAGTTCTTAAGGCTACATTGCGGACTGTCACCTACCGTGGCATTTATATGTATTATTTAAATTTATAGAATAAATATATAATATAATATAATATCCCGAAAGTAAGAAAAGCAAACAAAACAACCAAGAGCGCAAGGTGCAAAAGCATAGGTAAACAAAAGAGTTCGAAGGTACTAAACAAATAACCACAACCACGTGCGCAAGGACCACAAGCAGAGTGCCATGGAAAACTCGGTTAGAAGGCGGATGTCCTATGTGAGGAAGGAAGCATGGAGCCAAGCACTTGATCCTTTCTCCCTGCAGGACAAAATTCTAGTTCTATCAAATAAAGGTGCATCAAGGAGTATGCTAAAAAGGGTTTGTGCACATACACTCATTGATATCCACCTAAGTCTTTCTAGATTCTAGAGATAAGAAGGATGCAAATGCCTGTCAAGCCTTGCGTGCTGGGCAGGGCAATAGATCTGCCAAATTCTATCTGAAAATTCAAGGTCATACAATCCACCATAGAGATGGATGCCAACAAAAAAGGACAACCATTGTGGAAGAACCTAGCAGTTGGGCGCGGAGCCACAAGGACCCATGCACCAATAAAAGCTGCGGGGGCTAAGGCCTCTTGTAGTACAAGCCCACACTCTCCCAAAACCACGAGTAGTGCTATTTGACATCTACACCACTCATAAGATAGCGTGGAAGCATACATGGCCTTCATAAGGTAGAAGGCATGCAAAATAGTGCTATCAAAAGTGTGTAGGTGTGACAAAAAGTGCTTCTAAGGGAAGGTATGTGCGAGCTAAGTAGGAGGCTCGAGGAAGATAACAACATGGGCAGTGGCATGTACCAAGGTGTATGAGATGAAGGAGCTACAATAATCCTCTTCCCCTAGAGGAGATCCCAAAACTCTCGGATCTCTTACATAAAATTGAAAGCATGGTGGAAAGTCAGAGGGAATGATAGTTGCTCATGGACTCCAAACCTTGCTTTTACAAGTCTAGACTTGTAAACCCAAGGTCTCTAAACTATGTGTGAAAGTTGCTACAACCTGGACCACATCCTTTAAGGGCCCTATGATGTGGGTGTCATTTGAGAGTGAGGGAAAGTGATATATACAAAAAGCCATTGTGACCTCTCTCAAAGCTGTGTAGTGAGCTAAGGCACAGAAAGGCCCCCTGAGTGGATCCTCTTGGCAAGTACACTCAGCCAAAACCACCTGTCTGAAGTCTCCTATAGTATAATAATATGGTGATTGTACGATAGAGGAATCTCAATACCATAGAATGTACAAACAAAAGGAATCAAAGAACGGATCTGATCTCCTACATAACAACTTAAGTGCCTAAAATATTTCCAAGCGGGATATGTTATCAAAGGCGTTGAAGACATCCACTTGGACAACCACTCAATTGTGGTGGAGATCCAAGGATGCTCTAATGCCCGCAATAACCATCTCACATCTCGCAAGAGTGGCCCCTACAAATTGATGTGGAAATAAAGTGGAAGAAAAAGTGAGTTGAAGCTCAAGGTAGATAGAACGAGAGACTAAACAAAGAAAGACATCTCTAATAGCAATATGATGCACACTTGATGTTTCCTTTGAGAGAGCAAGGAGATATAAGGCACCGAAAAGATGAGCTACCCCATGGGGCAGAAAACCAAAGGCAATATGATGATAGAAGGCACAAACTAGGGGGAAACAAGAATCTGGAGTGTTTGGTGAAAGGTAATCTTGAAGGTGCTCAAAGACTAGACCAGAAGACCCACCTATTGAGAAAAATGGAGAGTGAAGTAAGGCATGAGCAAAGACTAACTCCACCAGCTGAAATTCCTCATATGGCTGGTAATCATGGAGGAAGGAGTGGAGCTCCTCCTTTGTATGAGAGTGGAGAGACTACTAGGCAATCAAAGTATCTAAAGAGAATGGCATTGGTTGAGAGGGAGCAAGGGCATGAGCCGCTTGTCTATACTTCCTGCTTGGCCTAACATCAAGGCTCAATGAAGGCAGTAGTGCTTGGGGGAGGTATGTGGGACTGAGTAGGCTATACAACCCTCCTAGTTGTTGTGTGATAATCATCATGTTGTGCTGACCAATCCCCTCTCAAGAACCTATGAATTGGTGAAGCAGTCTCATGATGACCAGATGCGTCCCCATGCTCTAGGTGGAGTAGAAAAGGGCCAATAGGGTCCATATGAAGACATACTTCCCTTGGTCATCCTTTAAGACAGCCCATAATAGGATGGAGAGCATGGATCCCACAATCTTTTGAAGGGGAATTGGTATCTTAGTGTACATCCGAGATCTAGGAAAAACTGATAAGAAAGCCTAAATAGGATCAAGTGTATGTAACCAAGAGTATGACTTTAGAGGAGAGAGAAAGAATGGTGTGTGGTCCAAAGAGGGAGGTGGTATAGTTTCATCAGCCCTCATCCATAGGAACCTAGTCCACCTCCTATGATGTGGCAAGCCAATGCCCACCCATCAACAATCAAAGCATGATTGTATGGGTCATTGATGAGGAGGTATATAGGAGTGTGGTATGGGGACTTGGAGAGGTATGTGCGTATGTGATGGTGGGATGATTATTGAAGCATGGGGAAGCACAAGACTATGGGGTGGTGGAGGATGTAATATAGTGGGAGGAGGTATCATCCCTGATGGTGGGGAGATGGGAGGCTCACTTTGAAGGGAACAAGGAGGAATCACTCCCTAAAAAGGTGGTAGCACTATATGAGCAGAGGGAGAGGTGGTGGTAAGATGAGGGTGCTATAGAGGGAGATCCTCCATAGGGAAATCCATAGTGAGGGAGTGAAGAGGTGGTAAATGAGAGGGCGTTGGATCATCCATATGAGCATCAACCAAAGTAGGCTCTTCCACGGAGGAAGGTGGAGGATAGGGTGCGGAGATGGAGGAGAGGCCATCCAGTCAAAGCTAGACAATTGTGGGCAAGTGCCCAAAAAGGTGGCATTGAGATCTAGTCCCTAAGCACACATATGGAGTATGCAGAAGTAAGTGAGGAGTGTTGCCTAATGAAGTCCATCTAGGCACCTCAACTAAAGACCAAAATGGAGGCATCACAAAAGGTACCCGGAAGGTACCACCCAACCCAAGAAGACATGAAAACCATGTCAAAACATGTGAATGGGACAAGAGCAAAAAGCAAACCCACACATGAAGAAGAAACGGATGGTGAGTACAAGAAACCAAGGAAAAAATTCAAAGAGAGCCAATTTGTTGCAAAAGGAGGATTGCTGTTCTAAAGGCTCCACCTCATCTAATGCTTGATCCCTCCAATATTAGAAAACTCTGATGCAAGAGCCAATTGGTAGGAGACTGTGCAAGGCCTCTAATGTTATTGGCATGCTCTCTCTCAAAAAACCTCTAAATTTTTTTCTTTCTTGTTTCTCTTGTGTGCCTCCTTAGATATCTTCACTCGCTGAAATCAAACTCCCCTTCTCTCAAATTTTTTTTCTTCTCCCAAGTGCCTCTTTAACTATTTATCTATCCTCTTTGAATCAAAAATCCCTTCTCATAGAAATCAGAGCTCCACTCTCCCCTTCTTCCTAAAATCTTAGAATTATCTCCTACATTATCTTTATCTCATAAATTTCTCCAACAAAAGTTCCCCCTCAACTCTCGTTCACTTAAAAGTTAGAACCTTCTCTTCTTTCTCCTAAAAATCTCAAAATTTCTCTTGCTTTATCTCTCCACTCAGAATTTTCTCTTGTGTACCTCCTCAAAGTTCTCTTCAATCAGAAGTTGAAACTTCATTTCTCTCAAAAATCCTCCTATAACCATGATTTCTCATAAATTTTTCCTCTCAAATCAGAAATCAAAAGTTCCTTCTTCCAAAATCCTTCCTATAATCCTACCTCCTAGAAATTGGATGTCCCTTCTCTTGAAATTCATCTTGAAACACTACCTCATCTTTTTTCTCAAAATTTCTCCTTAAAAACCTACATCCTCTTAGAAATGGGAAATTCCTTCACTAATGTGTACTCAACTTGAGGTGGTAGTGCTCCTAAATCTCTACTAAACTTCTTTGACACCTTGTTTCTAAATCTTTTTTATTCAAATTCTACTCGAAGGATAGTGCCATGAGTCTACACTCTACAAAATGGTTATGCACTATGCTCCTCACTAATAGTTTGCATTCATCCTACCGCCAAAGCCTCATTTACTCAGGCATTTGTCATTAGTATGGAGCTGATCATACAAGCTCTTACAACCATCAATTCTCATCTTTCCAACAACTTCTCGTTGTAGAACAAGGAAAGTAAAGTTACGGATCTTTACCCATGTAAGATGTGAACTATATAAATTTTGTCAAAGGTTTATGCATCCAGTAGAGGAGTTATAAACAACTTATATGGGATGTACTATGAAACTATATGGTGTGTTGGTTGAATAAATACAATGGTTACGGTCTATGACATGTAGCCATAAATGAGAAACGGGTCACCTTTTTATGATCTATAATGGTTGCATGGGATTTATGGAAGCTTTTGTAACTATTAATTGTACATTCATCTTCACACTCCTATTGAAATTTCAAACTATGATAGGTGTCACCATATTGAAGAGAAGTTTCCCATTTGTGAGGACATTCCTTCTCCCCCCTTCCTATGTTCATTTTGGCTTGGACATTTCTTGGCTTTGAAAGGAAGGTCCTTTCTTTTCCATGTTCTTTGTGGTCACTCTTGCACACAAATCTTGGTTTTGAGTTTTGGTGCAATCGAGCATTGCAAATTGGAGAATTTGAAGAATTTTGGTGTGGGAGAGAAGTTTTAGGTGGAATCAAAAAGGTAATGCCTCACATTAGTTCTTGGAGCTTCTTAAGGAAAGAATTGAAAAATGTTATGCTAGTGAATAGCAGAATCAAAGAATAAGGACAATGAATGGGAGGATGTTTTTTGGGATGATAAGTGGGAGGATTATTCTTGCAACATAAGGGGCTGGAGCAAAGAAGAGGAAGATATTGATGATATGGAAAGGTTGTATAAATGGTGGGAATTTATTCACAAGAGTACATATTTGATAGAAAGTGTGCAAACCATGAGAAGCACAAAATTTTTGTGTGTGTTTGATCTGCTAGCTTTCAAACAGCTAGTGAGAATGGATATGGAGTCTTTTGTGGCTTTAGTGGACCTATTGAAAGGACATGATGTCTTCAAAAGAAGGAGGGATCCTGGAAAATACCAAACTCCTCTTT
The DNA here is from genome assembly GCA_948567375.1 of Lunularia cruciata. Classification (NCBI taxonomy): domain Eukaryota; kingdom Viridiplantae; phylum Streptophyta; class Marchantiopsida; order Lunulariales; family Lunulariaceae; genus Lunularia; species Lunularia cruciata. The sequence goes on along the minus strand of OX419757.1, from coordinate 71,298,670 downwards.
GGCTCCAAGTGGCATTAACATTGGATCAATTTGGATATAATGGAAATGAAGCTTGTCTTGCTAGAGGGATGAATTTATGGTGAATTAGTGAAAGATCCACAAACAAGTTTACCAAGAGAGTAATCAATGCAATATTGTCCAGTCTAAGATATGAAGTGCAATGGCCAAGGATTGAGGGGAGAACCCAAATTGCATTTGTGTTTCCAAAGAAGGGATTTCTTGGGTGTATAGGGCTAGTTGATGGGACTCTCTTTCCCTTATCACAAAAGCCCACCATTGATGGGGAAGTTTATTTCAGCAAAAAGTGCTCTTACTCAATCAACTGCTAGGTGATATGTGATGACAAGTACAAAATTTTGCACTTTGTTGGAGGTAAGAAAATATTCATTGGTAATTTGTCATCCTTGTCATGTTATCCTTGTCATATTTAGTGATGGCTATCGCATGTTTGCTTAATGAGTTCTACTACATGAGTTCCAAAAAAAGATATGAGTGAGTTCCAAAAGATTTTTATAATGGTGACTAAACAAGTGGTGGTTTGCATAAGAATTCCTAGTTCATGTCATGATATGACATGTTTAAAAAAGTCTGAATCTTGGTCGGATCTAAATCAAAGAGTAGCACTTACTTCCTTTGAGAACCATCAGTATTTATTGAGCAATGCATGATACATGCACATGAGTCACCTTGTACCTTCATTTAAAAAAGCTAGCACTCTAGAGAAAAAAAGACTTCAACCATTGTGTGGCTCAGCTGAACAATGTATAGGTATACTGAAATATTGTTTGCATTATTTGTGCAAGTTAAGGGTACAACTAAATAATAGGAAATGAAAATATAATCCCTTTCTCTTGTGGATGGATAGTAACTTATGTTATAGTAATTTCTTGATTAATAGATTGGACATGTGGGAGGAAGAAGATGAAAATGAGGGAGATAAAGTAGATTTTGCAAATCAGTTTGGGGCTATAGGTAGCAAGAGTTATCACAAGCAGAATACAGAAAATATTTTTCATAATTCCTTGATTAATAGATTGGACATGCGGGAGGAAGAAGATGAAAATGAAGGAGAATAAGTAGATTTTGCAAATCAGTTTGGGGTGGTAGCGAGAGTTATCGCAAGCAGAATAGAGAAAATACTATGCAGCAGATTAGAGAAGAAACTAGGCAGGCAATGGTAGCAACATGCCTTGCCTTGAACCATGTACATGGTGGTTTTTTCTTTGAGATCTATGAATTCAAATAAAGGTGATGAAAAAGTTCTGTGCAACTTTGATTAGCCCTAGCCACAAGTTTGCTGACTTTATTGTTATGGGTTTCTAATCGAAGTTAGTATATGTATCTGGTCTTTCTTTGTAAAATTTGCTCATGTAGGTGGGGGTTGATTTTTCAAGGTGTATGGGTTTGCTCGTAGTTAGGGGTTGCTCTTGTTAGTGTTGTGGGTTTGCTCACTTATTGCTTGAAGGGGATAGGGGTTTGCTCATATATCCGAGTTTGCTGATGTAGTTGTACTTGAAAGTTTGATCTTGTTAGGGGTGTGTCTACTATATTTTTGGGTTTTCTCATCCATGTTGAGGATTGCTTAATTTAAGGAGTGTGAGTTTGCTTGATGTGGATGGGTTTGGGTGGATTTTATTAGAGTCACAACTGTACTCAATAACTGAAACGTTTGTAGTGAAATAGTGCAGGAAGAGGAAAATTTTATTCCTATGGCAAGAAACATATTTATAAATTTAAGGATAGTACATGGTTTGAATATGTATGGTATATTGTTAATAAAAGAACTTTCCTTTGTAGATATAACAATAGCAAGGTTTATAAGATTACATGCTTTAAAGGCTGAAGCAACGGTTCAAAAATGACAAGAAGACATGTGCAAACGAAGCAAGGCCAATAGAGGAAGAGATCAAAATAATTATAAGGTCACCTTGGGGAAAGGGTGCTCATTCAAAAAATTTGCAGAGTGTACATTCAAAAGATTCACAGATTTGTAGAAATGGGCAAGAAAGGCATAGTCAGAATTGGGATAGGAGGGAAATAAGGCAACTTAAAATTGGAACAAGAGAGAGAGAGTTAAAACTAAACTTTGGTATGGTGAGGAGAGAAAACCCATAAAGATTCATTCAAAAGTGCCTAGTTGAGAGTGACTAATATTTACAGAGATATAGTCAGAATTAGGATAGGATGGAAATAAGGCAGCTCGAAATTAGTGTTTGGAGGGGAGTTATTGTCTATCAAAGGCCTCTACAGTAAAATAGTAAGTAAAGCCTAAGAGACAGTGGCTTACCCTATGGTGGAGGATAAGAGTGAAAGAAGGAAATCTCAACTTTGGTACCACAAGGAGAGAAAGCACATAATGGTTTGAAAGTGCTAGTTGAGAGTGACTAATATTTATAGTAAATGCAATTCAAATGCAAGAGGGAAATTGAGGAGCAATCTTTAATTAAGAAAGGAGAGAGGGGTAAAATGCATTAGGAATTTAGTGCATTTATAGTGCAAAGAAATCTGTATTTAAAAGCCTATAGAGAAGAGGCTAACAGAAAAAAGGGAGATTTTCACAAGAGTACAAAAGAGAGGGCTTACATGGGATTTGGCAAGAGGACAAGAGAGAGGCTTACAAAGAGTAGTATGGTTTAGAGCGTTGGTTGGGGAGCAAAGAGCTTTTGTAATAGATTACAAAGAGATTTTTTGAGGAGAATAAAGAACAAGGAATAGATTTTTCATGCAATTTCACAAGACAAGAGAGAGAATTTGTTGGGGAGCAAAGAACAGGGAACAAAAAAAGATACAACAAGCAATTTAGCAAGACAAGAGGTTAAAGTGGAGTTGAAAGTGAATTGGATAGAGGAAAGGGAGAGAATACATTTCAAAAGCTTTAAAGGCTCTAAATTCCAATCAAAATGGTGGACATTCTTGACTACCAAAAATATTGGGACAACCTAACATGGAAGACATCAACAAGATTTTCACCAATGTGCAGACAACATGATCCAAGATGGCTTGACAAGAGCCAAGTCAAGGCATCTGTATCTACAATTTAAGAATTAGACCTTGGTGCCTTGGGGTTGAAGATTAATCTTTTGGGGGGAGGGATCTTGAGTACTATTGTCCAAATGTAAGTCACTTACTACTTGGATTGATTTGCAATTGATCTGTTTTCAAATTCATTGATGGGTTGACTTGCAATTGATCAAAAGGATTCAAAATTCAAATTTTTTGTCACCCATTGGCTATGAGAAAACCCAATATGATATGGTTTAACCCATCTATTTATTTGAGAAAACCCATAAGTATCACGATCAAACCCACCTTCATGTGAGTAATTGTCTAGGAGTTGTACCAACTCTTTGCAGGCAAACCCAATTTTTGAAAATTTAGCCAGCCCGTTGCAAGCAAAACTACCTAGCTTACCAATTGGACCCAATCATTTAAAATATGACTCAGCATGCAAATTTATCTTGCTATGCTCAAAATGCTATGCTATCTTGCTATCCTTGGAATGCACTATATTCTCAATATTATCTTGTTCATAGGTGAATGATACATTTTTGTTCAAGTTGACCCAAGAGTTGGAACAAGGCCACATACACAAGGATGTTGTACGGTGTACCTTTCACCCTGACTCTAGGAGGCATTAGGGATGCATTTGCATTGGTGGAGGGTTTATCAAGGAGAAGAAGGTATGTACCTCATGGGCTCATAGAGGAGTGGTTCCTAGTGCTTGACTTCACAGGAAAGACATATCTGGCTAGGCAATGTATATATTTGGCATGACATCCATTTTTCCAAATGTTGGAGTTGATGATCATTCCCTCAAGGTGGCCCAAGGTGGTAAATGAGCATTGCTATTTTGAATGTGATGACCAAGATATCCAGGTTTGTGAGCCAGCCAATCTCTCACTCAAGATGAACCTCTTATGGCTATTAGAGTAGCACACCATGGGCTAAGAATGCAAAGACATCTCCAAGACTCAAGATATTTCTCTTTGGAGAACTTAATAAGAGAGAGGTATTTGAAAATGAAAGGATGATGAGTACCTCTTCATCCCTAGCTTATATATTTGTGAAATAGTTACACACCAAATTTATTAATTCTTGGAATACCTCAAGTTACCAGACAGAGAGTCTTACAAAGTCAAAAGTCTAAAGGAATATGCATGTATATGCTAATAATCCCATGAGTAGATGGTCTTATCTTGACCCAAAAAAAAAGTCAAGGATTCCTTTACTTAGGCTGTCCTTGGACTATAGAAAATTTGCAACCAAAAGGCTTGTGGGCCCAAGAGTTATCAACTCTTTCCTCAAAGCTAAACACTTAGGAATAATACAAATTCAATACACTAGAATCCAAAATAGTGATGCTAACTCTTTCTACCTTCCCTAAAATAGAATCACCTTCATCTTGGCTATGACTAAATCTAGCTAATCATGGTTAATGTAGAAGCTTGGCTAAACTTCAAATAAATAATAGCTCTCAACTACTTGTGATACCAAACTTAATATCCCCATAGAATATACATGCACCAATGGGTGTTACAAGTCCAAGGAGGATTATGATTGGGCATCAAGTATCAAGGTGGAGTTGTGGTTTTTAAAAAGTAGTTGAGGTGTCCCAATGGTGAGCATTGCAAGTTGAGCTTTATGGATCAATTCCTTACTCATTTATTTTTGGAGAGTAGAGTGATGCTCGAGGAGGAGGCCAACTACAAAAAACCATAGAAGAGAATGACTATGTTCATGCATCTCACAAGGTTTCAAATGATGATGTTGAGGAGGACCAATAGTGCCATTAAGAAGTGGGTGAGTGAGAGTGTTTGTGAGATAGCTTTCTTGGAACTATGATATTTTTGAGCTATAACACATTTCACCACATTTAATAAATGTATTTCTTTTAAAGTGATTGTTAAGTTAGTTCTTAAATTTTTTGTTGTTATTCTTCAGTTGAATATAAATCCTTACTCAAAGATATTTGTGTGTAAAGGTCCAAAGGTGTGGAAAAGACCCAAGACCAAGGAGAGAAATAGGAGAATGGAAGATCACATTGGGATAGTTGAATGAGTGAAACTCCAAATTCCTAGCATGAGCTTTGGCTTTGGTATTTATAGGGAGTATATAAGGCTTTGAGAAGCTTCTCAAGAAGTTTCCTTAAGCTACTTTCTTGGAGTGTAAGCCAAGTTAACTTGAAAGCTTCTCAAGAAGCTTCCTTCTAGAAACCGCTTGCTTGGCATGCAAGCTAAGCTAGTTGGAAGCTTCTAGAAGTTTCTTTCTAGAATTTACCTACTTAGGGTGCAAGCTAAGATAGTATGGAAACTTCCCAAGAAGCATTCTAGATACTTTTGGAATATTCTAGGCTAATTTGTACTATTTTTTACTTCATTAGCTCTAACTAACTTCATTACTAAACTCCATATTGTTACAAGGTGACTCTCTTGGTACCCAACCCCACCTAGTTCCTCTAGAAGACCCACTCTCCCCCGTTTCACCTTTAGAGGATCTTGACATTTCACTTGTCCTCCATGTTTCACATTTGGAGGATCCAAATATTTCACCTCTAGATCTTAGTCTTCAGGTCTGTTCATTAGAGAACACATGTTTAGATGGTAGAGCTATAGGGGCAAAGGAAGAGTTAGAAGTAGAGGAAGGAGAGAGTGATTTGGTGCGGCAAGAACTTGTTGTTCTCAAGAGAGAGCGTAGTCTAGCTTAAAGAGAGTGTTGTCTTGTGGAATGTGAGGATCCTTTGGTTGTTACTAAGACAAGTAGGTTGGAGAGAGCAGCCAAGTTAGACAAAGATGTGGTTGAGAGAGCAGCTCAGGCAGAGAAGTATCAAGGGATGGAGGAGTTCTATGACAAAGAGTTACATATTACCAATGGGTTATTAGAGGAGACACAAAGGATATATGAGTATTGTGAGTGGATGGAGATAGCAATATCTATGAAAATCCAGACCAAGCTTCTACTTACAATTGAGCATGGGACTCAGACTTGTACTAGTGGGGTAGTTGAGTTTATTCATGAGTCTATCTATGTCAAGATGCATTACGATAGTGACACAAATTGAGCGTCATCCTCATCCTCATGGAGAGTCTAGTGGAGAGCCTGTTGTTATAGAGCATGATATAGATATTATTGATTGGAGACCTAGATTCTCTCATGCTCTTGCACCTCCCCACCCTTCTAGGAATTGGGATGAGCTGATCACTACATGATTATTAAACAGTAAAGAAATCCTAAATAAGGATATTTAAACTATGTGTAGACTTCTTGTAAGCAAGAGTAACCTAAGTAATCCCTAAAATCTTTTTGTGTTTTGCCAAATAATTATTAAACATACCTACTTGTTCAAGTAGGAAGTGGATACTCACATTATAACACTGAATGAGTTTCAAGACCCTATGATTCTTTTAGTAGCTTACAATATGTTGAGTTAAACCTTCCATGATTATTCAAGAGCACTTATTTCAAGTACAAACATACTGATCAGTTTGAGTGAACTTCTTTAAGTCCTAAAATAGTTTGAATACTTTCTAGTTTTGGGAGAACTTCTTTTTTCCTGAAATAGTTCTAGATACTTTCTTGTTTTGGGAGGACTTGTTAAAATCTTGAAATAGTTGGAGATACTTTCTTGTTTCAAGAGATCTTAATACAAGTCATCTTAAGGAAAAATCTGAGGTCTAAAATTTGAAAATTTATAGGATGTGTTTTGAGAAGAAATCAGATTAGACAAGTATAAATGAGAAATATCTCAAGTCTTGAACTAGTATAGGTATGCAAAGAAATCAGTTTGTAATAGTTTGCACTATTATTCAGTTGAACCCTCCATGCTTATTCAAGAGCACTTCTTTCAAGTATTGACATAATGTAGTTTTAAGTTTGGGAGAACAGCTTTAAGTCCCAAAATGTTCATGCTTATTTGGGAGCACTTCTTTCAAGTACTAACATAACAAATACTTTCAAGTTTGGGGGAAATTCTTCCCATCTCAAAATAGTTCTATGATCTATGATCAATGCTTCTTTAAGTCCCAAAGTAGTTCTATGATCAATGCAGTTTTCAGGTGAGCAAACCCTTTATGGTGACTCCACTACTTCCACAACAAACCTCCACATTGGCATATAGAAGGTGACCAAATCTATTCAGGCCACAAGTGAACTCCAAAATTCCGCAATCAAACCTGTCATCCATGCAAGCAAACCCAAATAGAGTGTGTGAGGCAATCAAACCCATTCTAGCTATGAGCAACTCCATAAGTGTGCAAGAAAATCAACACAAAGGGTGATCAAACTCATTCCATTTTAAGCAAACGTGTCAACTTTTTGAGCCCATCTATTCATTCAAAAGAAAATCATGAGTTCATGATCCAAATCCATCTAAAATAATTATTGCAACACTTTTGCAAATCCTGAGCAATATGTTTTGAACACTTTAGCAATCATCAGCCATATCACTTTATAAATGTGTAAACAATTTATTTATCCTTATCTTTGCATCACTCTGCTTAACCTTTTGAAAAGCTTTCATCAATAAAAACCAAATTTCAAAAATCATTTGATCAAACACTATGCTAGATAATCACTATCATCATGTAGTTATGATAGAAAATCACTCTAATTTATAATTAAAATGTTATGATCATTATCAAGTGCACTAGGATCCAAAAATTCTAGAGGGATGCACTTGGGGACAAGATAGTTACTACCAATATCATAAGGAGGAGAATCTCCTTCATCTTGGTGGGAAAGTATACCAACTATGCTCTTAATCTCTTGTGCTGATTTCCATGCCTTAGCCAATTTGAGAGTTATTTATATTGATGCTTGGCTTGCAAGAGCCTCTATCTAAATCTCAACATTTGAGCTTGGGATCTCTCTTGAGCTTCAAAATTCACCTTTAGCTTTTCTATCTTTGTTTTTCTCTCTACATCAATTTGAGCCAATCTGCACCTCTCCTTGGCATCCAAAGTTTCAGTCTTGAATTTGGTATGGCTTGCCATGTCATGGGAAAAGCAAAAAGAGTAGGGGAGATCCTTGGATTTGCCTTTGGAAGATTTCCCCCTCTTACAATGCTCACACTTCTTGCTCACTATCTACTTCTTGATTTTTGACATGTCCTTCTCTTGTTTCTCCTTTGTCTTGTGCTTGGCATCTCTTCTTGAGTTATTGGAATCCCCTCTTCTACTTTTGCATCAGCTTCCTCTTGGGGAAATCTAAAAGGTTCTCTTGGTTCATATTGATGTGGCCTAAACCTCTCCTCCTCTTGTGAACTTAGAATTGATCCTCGCCTTGGAAACTCTGAGTGCTTCAAAGTGATCTTTGCCTTGGATAAGCTCATGAAGGTCTCAATAAGGGAATGTCATCTCTTATAGTTTTATCCTCATCCTCCTTGATGTCATGTCACTTTATCCTCCTTGCCCGACCATACACAAAGGTTCATCTCATTCCCACTCCTCAAATTCACTAGCATTGGTGGAGATATATTTGCTTTCCTCCAACAATGCATCCTTTTTGAAAAAATAAGGACACATATTGTTTTTTTATCCTCTATAGAGTCCATATGAATTTTATCTCCTTGTTGGTCAGTCCTTCACTAGTGAATTTGTCCTTCAAGTTCCTAACTACTCTATATGATTTCAAGTATTGTGCACATTTCTTCTTCAATTTCTCACCATTCATGGATCCTAGGAACCCTATACCAAATCTCACAAGAAAAGATGCCATGTAATTGAATGCTGTATTTCTTTTTGGATGGGTTACTTACTAGTGCCTCCATGAATTTGTTAAAATGTTTGAGATCTTCTAGATAATCTAGGATTTGATCATAGTGATGCAAGACGAATCTGAACCTATCATAGTGTTTGCTCAAAGGAGTGCTCACATTATTGGTGGTGATAGAAGGCGTATTACTAGCAAACACATTGAATTTGGCTTTAGTCACTAGGGTGGTAAAGGTGCAGATGATACAAAGGCTACCATTTCAAATAGTAGCTCTTGAAATCCATTACTTTGAAAAGGAATGGATCTTGAATGAAATTTACTAATCTGGGAAGGAATAGAACTTGAATTGTGGTTGCTCAATAGGAAAGGGGAATAGAAACATAACAACATCAAACCTCTACTTTGAGAAGGAATGGAAGTTGAATGAAATTTTATAATTTGAGAAGGAATAGAAGTCGCATTGGGTTTGATCAAATAGGGAGGGGGAATAGGAACATGACCCACAACAGATCCAAAATCAGAACAAAAAGCACAACATTCCATTGTCACTAGACTTGTACTTCCAAATTTTTTCGCTCCCAAGTGTAACCTCACAATAGGTGCATGAATTCCTCAAAGTGTGCAATGCGGCGTGGGCTCAAATTTTACATTGAGAAATTATTTATTTGTGCCATAAGTTTGTATTACTTTGGATAGAATCCATCTTGGTGCCTATTGCATGCCCATCAGGTTTGCTTAAGTGGAATTGAATTGCCTATTGCCCATTGGATTGCTCCTGTGGAATTGAATTGGTATCCGTTCAACCACACCCATTAAAATTTTGAACTTTTGCTGCAAATTTTGAATCTTGATGGTTGATCAACAATGGTGGGTACCACCGGAGACTCGACTAAACTTATGACATGTGGAAAGTTTAGAAGGTATATGGTGAGTCATTAAACGTTTAGATAGGATAGGGTCATTCGTCTTAAGGGAAATTTGTTGGAATTCTCACCTTAAACAACCTATAATTCACCTTTGTAATGCAAACTTGCAAAAGTGACACTGCCCGTAGCAACCTGCTATAGCCAGTATATCTTGTCTACGAGGCGTTCGTTTCTGGGTCGCCTTTTCTTTACGAGGTCCTGCAAATTTGTTTAGATGACATGCACCATAGCCATTGTCGTCCCATAAATTTCAGAACTAAAAACTCCCACTGAAGTAGAGCCCGAAGATAGTAGAGAGGAAGAAATAAGGAGACAGGCAGAAATAAAGAGACAACAATTAAAAAAAGAGAGTAAAGTTTGATAGAGGTCCTCCATTTGTATATAGTGTATATTTGAGAAATGGAGAAGGAGAACCATAGTCGCTGCTGGGAATACCCATAATGGCAAATGAACTTTAGACAGAGAGTTTCGGGTTCTATATAGCGCTTTTAGATTTTGGGTTTTTAAAGACAGACAACACTAGTAAGAGTGTTCATTATGTCTAGGGCCCGCGCTCCGCACTTATTGTTTTATTGGAGAACCTCCATCACTGCAATCACTTACGTCATTGTAGTTTATTTTAATGTGGCCAGATATATCATTGGAGTTTACGTAGTTTATTTTGACATAGTTTACTGTACGCGTGTGTAACCGGAACCAGCTCATAGGAACGCCGCCTTGACAACAACTCCTCTGGTGATGTCGCATCGTTTTCCAACCGTATGCTGTGTGCGTCTTAGGAAGACGTCGGATTGATGATAGTACTCTTACTTGGCGATGGTGACCATAATTGGAGTGGCGGCTACTCACTCGCTCGTTGACGAAATTTGCTACAAGTAATGAAGGAATATTAATTTCAGTCCCTGAAAACAATCAAATTGCCAGTCCCGGGCAATTGCAAGTAGAAACTCACAAATGTCAAAATTGACATAGCCCTTGTTCTTTTGATCCGAAATTTTCTTCCATAGTGTGCTTTCCTGCAAACGGAAGTATCAGTCGTAGCCCCTGTTCTTTTGACTCGAGTGAAACTCACATACGACTAGCCTTTGTTCCCTTTACCTGAAAATCTCTTCCATCGTGTGCTCCCCTGTTCACTCTACAAACGGGAGTATCATTCGTAGCCCCTGTTCTTTTCAATCGAAATTCTTGTTCCATCGTTCCAACTTTCACTCTCCAAACGGATGTCTCAGTCATGGACGAATAACAGATGATGCGAGTATATATCCTTTTTAATTATATTTTCCTTTTGTGTAGTATAGTGATTGGTGATCGATTAATATCTCCAGCAAGTTTGAATTAGGACTGAAATTTACAAAAATGCCCTTATTTTATTTTCCCCGTATGTGGTTTCCTTGTACGGCTTGCTTCATGGGGTCTTCCCATCCTTTTTGTTATCACATGCGGTCGCCCTCTTCCCCTAATGCCCCTTGATGGATAGGGATGGTGAAGTCTCCATCCAGTCCTCACAAGCAACACCACCCGTGGAACCGCCCAGCCCCACCCCACCAAAGGTATTTTCCCAATTAAAAATTTAAGGTCATAAAGGTCTTTATGAAATTTTAACTACTCCATGGCATGCTCAATTAGCGCTTAATTTGGCTATGTTGGGTTCTTTAACTATCATTAACTATAATTGTAGCTCATCACATATATAATTTCTCAATTTTTCAAGGGCATTTCTGTAAATTTCTCCTAAATGAAGTAAAGATTTGTAAAGAATTTCGGTGAAAAATATACTTAAATGCCATATAGTCCCCGTGATTCCCAATATGAACCTAGAAAACGTCAAGAAAAGAGTTAGACGAGTAAGAATTAAAGAATATCCAAGAGTTAGAGACATGTAAAGATCAAACCGATAGGAAAACAGTTAAAATTTGAAGGGAACTCAATTACAGTATCGTCACAACAAGCTCACCAAACTTATTCTAAACTTTGCTCCCTGAACTCTACTCTTTCTTCTGGAAAATACAGTTGTGTATTTAATCACACGCCTAAGTTGGCACGTTCACTTACTTAACGACACCCAAGTTTACAAGATAGTTAACCATCTTTGTTTGCTGTATCAAACTCATTCTGGACTTTGTCTATAGTGCATACATAATACTATGATACATAATGCATGTCGGATGCAAGTCCATTCTGATCGCAATACTCTCTGTGAGATTAGCTCTGGAGGCAGACAGGGGTAAACAGGTTAGCGGCACTCCGGAACTTAATTTGAGCCTTCTGATACTTGTTTAGGCCAGGGAATGTTTCCAGGTTTGAACTTTCTACAGTAATACCTGACACTGGTTGAAATGGGAAGTCCGTGCCATACAATATCCGGGAGGTGCTAAAAACCGCAAGAGTACTGGGAAGAGCAAACGGATTTGTAGAAAGGGCCGTGTCTACGTAAAACTCCTGCAAACGTGAGAGAACGGAACTCTGTGTCGAATTCGTGAGAAGCTCAAGGGTTCTCATGATTCGAGAAGTAGCAAACGGAACGAAACCTCCAGAGTGGGCTAGAATGAAATTTATGTTCGGATAGTTCGTAGTCACGTTCCTGAACAGCAAATTAACTGCAGCACGAGTCGTATCTAGCAAGAAGTCCACTACAAACTGAGGAACTCCAGTGCTTGTAGGCGTAACTGTACACATTCCACCAATCAACACATCCGCAAAAGTATGGACGAGTTAGGCTCCAAGTATATGGTTAAAAGTGTGCTCTATGTACTCTGCTCTATAAGAATTACTCTGGCTTCATAACTTCCGATATCACCCTGCATGGTTCACAGTATTTTGATCCTCAAAATTCACAAATGTGCTCCCGATTACCTTCCTTGCTATCAATGCTAGCTTGATTAACAAGTCCAATCTGCAATCTCAGAGATGAGATGGACACGTATTTACCGATTCTTACTGTATAACACTTTCTTAGACTGAATGTCATTGTATTACATTCTAGTCAATGCTACTAGCAGCTTAGTATCAAAAGATTTAACGGTTCACTGCCTCACTACAATTTTCTGTCATATTGTTTATCTGATGTCCGTTGTAGAAGAATCGAAGGTACAAAAACATAACCAATACGACATCTGCAATTCACGATACAGGAGATTTTCAGTCTGATTGTTTATCTTATTATCTTAGCAGAAGAATGGAAGGTACGAAGTTCTTCACACTCAGATCCTAATTTCATAATTGGATCTCAAGATAGTATCTATGGGAACTATTGGTTTTGCAGGAGAGTACTTACATTCTGACTTATCGGGACAGGGAGAGTTGCTGGGGTGGATGAACACATTGGCGTTACGTTCGTTCGGAACAGCATAAAGTGGCTGAAGTGAGGGACTCCCGAGGACTTCGCCAAACGAACTAGCCAACAAGATAACTCCTGCGGCCTGTAGATTATCGAGTGCGTAAATTGCCTCAACCACAGACCCCTCCACGTCTGGCAGTGTTAAAGTGGCGAAGAACCTGAAACGGGTGGGATACTGCGTGGTCAGGTCGTATCCATATTCATTCAATCGTCGAGCCAATAGACGACTCTGGTTGATTGAGTAATCTTCTTTGAGAAAAGCACCAGGTGTAGACACTGACGCAATGCAAAGAGAGATATCGAAGGCATCCATCGTTGCTATGTGTTCCTCGACGCTCCATCGGGGTGTTCTGAACCCACCTGATGTGACATTGTTCGCACTGAGAAGAGCAGAGTAGAAGTCCGGAATGTAGTGGCAGTGTGTGTCAATCTTAATGGTATTCGTTGCATGAGTGAAGGCAATAAGAGTCAACTGCAACAAACAAACCGAGATGGAAGCTGTCTTCCCTCTTCCCAGTATCAATGATGAAGACTCAGCTCTTTTCATGGCAGGTGAAATGGAGTTCATTTGTGGTATGGCTGCGACGTCTCACAATCTGGAGTGTCTGCTTTCTGGCTTCAGCCCGCTAGGTATGTATTTACAAAATACAATCCGCTTAAAAATTCAATATCTCGAGAGTGTGAGCAACAATCTTTATATTACTAATACGCTTAGTGGTTTCTATTCCAATCAACTCCTCCTAGGGTTGTACTCGGATTTTGTCGGTCTGTAGATGTGCAATAAGGTTTCTAATTCTGACTTCCAGAACCGGCTGAGGGACCCAGTAAAAGTTACTCAGAAACTCCTAGGAAAATGTTGCTAATCAATCAGCTAGTTGATATCTATGGCTCAGGGAGCTATGTCGCTCTCATACTGTCCATGGTCTACAAAATGTTTTTAGAAATAGGCTTGACAGTATACACAACACAATAATGCCACAAGGTGGAGTGCGTGCGTATAGTAAAGATTTGAATGATACAACACGTGAACTAGAATTTGACCCTCAATAAAGCTTAAGATATTGCCCGGAACTTCTTTTGCAGATCGAGTTCACGACAAAGGGTCAATTATGATGTTTTCTTTTTCTTTGAACTCAAATGCATCACTTGAAAACAGAAAAAAACTATCGCATAAAGTAGTAAAAAGAAGAAGGGAAGCCGTACGAGACTAAGAGGTAACTTGGAAACCACATAAGACGAGAACAGAATTCGTCTACAAGTGTCAACAGTCAGACTCGTCCCACTAGATCAGATGGAGAACGGGGTTTCACGTAGATAGGATCTGATTTAGATGAACGGTTCCAAGTGTACTTTCGGGTCTGTCGAAGAGACTTTAGCTTGGCGCTTCGATATTGATAGAGAGTTTACGGTTCCTTATTAGTTTGCATGGAGGATTAGACTGGTAAACCTAGACGGTCTGTAGTGAGAACGTGAGTTTAAGATTACATTCATATATATTTGATATTTAAGTATGTAGATTTATTTTAAATAAATAAATATATTAGATATGATTTGTATGATAATTTATATACTTTAATATATTTAATTATATTTTTTTTTATAAATAATTAAAATTATGATATTTAAATAGTGTTATGAATAATATATTAAAAATGTAATTTTTTTTAAAAATAATAACTAGTTTAGTTATATGTCAAATAAATAAATTTTAGAAAAAATAACATCACACATTATGAAGTAGTTTAACTTGCATTCTTAGAAAATAACATTTCATTGAAATCTTTTCGATAGTTTTGTATTGTTTCATTATAAATATTAAACACAAAATCATGATAAATATAAAAAAATTTTAAATAACATTTTGAGGACAAAAAACTCAAAGAAACAAAAAATATAGAACCTTACATTCAATATTTTGATGCCTCAAAAACATATTATTTTTATTATATAATAAAGATAATCATCTCAAAGAAACTCAATCTCTAGACTAGATATATGGATTAGGGACATGTCAGCTAGCTCCATCCTTAAATTAGTTGCATGGATGGATGAAATGCTTATCTTTGTCCTATTTGGTTGGCTAAATAAATTTGATCAACAAGAATCTTTAAGGAATCGTCTTGTTAAAAGCTCAAAATTGTATAGATTAAATACCTTGGAAAACTCTTGATGAGACTTATAGTGTTTGGGGGGAGAGGGAAGACATATTCTCCCAAAGGAGGAAAGGAATATTTCCATTATCAAGGCCTTATTCATCTATTTAGGCTTCCAAAATCAGCTCTAAGTTTCAAAGTGTTTGTAACAACTACACTATTAGTGAAAGTACTCTTTGGTGATATCTCTATCTGATCTACTTAATCCATCATATATAAAATCTTTCTAAATGTTAACAAATCAATTTTCACCTCTAGATAATATGTCTAACTATTGGTATACAAACCTCCCCCTTTTAAGATACAAAGTCCTTGTTGCAAATTTGTTGCTCAAAAGGTTACACCAACACTTGTGGATGAGTCAAGTTGGCTACTTGTTCCAGTATTACCGCATATAATGGGTACCCTTTCCAATGTACAAGATTTTCCACATGCGGATGGCGGGTACCATGGATGTACTTATGGAGAATGTTTTAGACTTCATAGTCCTCCATGCCATCAATGAGTGGTCTAACTTCTTGTATGGAAAGAAAGTGCAATGATAAGAGTGCATATCTAGGTAGTAAGGAAACATGGAACACTGGATGGATCTTCATGTGTAGCAATAGCTCAAGGTGGTAGACCATTGTGCCGATTCGACAAAGGATGGGAAACAACCCAATAAAATGAGGTCTAAGCTTACAAGGGCCAACTATTGTGAGGTTGATTGTAGACAACCAAACTTAATCCCCAACATTGAACTCCATGTGCAGACAATGTGCATCTACATATTGTTTTTGTTGATTTTGGGTGATTTGCAATCGATGCCTGGTATTCTCCACACCCTGTTGGATTCTATAAACAAAAGTGTTGATAGTATCAATTTGGTAGCCATCAGATGTATCTTCATCAAGCTCAAGGTATGAAAGGATGCTCCTCCATACATGAGGAAGAATAGTGTGACCTTTGTGGATGCATTCATTGAATATTGTAGGCAAATTCCACCTCTCTTGCTCATCTAAGGTGAAACCCTGGAGCATGTCCTCAATAGTGCAATTAGCCCCCTATATTTGTCAATCAATTTGTGGATGGTAAGCCTCAGATATGTCTAGTTTGGTTTTGAAGATGCTAACGAGTGTTCTCTAAAATAAAATAGTGAATTGAGTGCCTCTATCGGTGATGAGCACTTGAGACAGATCATGATGAGAAAAAACTACATCTAAGTACAATTGAGCTAATTGTGGAACAGTCATATCCTTGGTGGTAAAATGCATATGAATCTTTTGCTAAGTTTATCAACAAAGACTACAACAGAGTCAAACTTGGAGATGGTCTTGGGCAATTCACAAACCTGATCCATGCTTACTTGTTCCCAATGTTGTGTACGAGTAGGGAGGAGTTGATGGAGTTTGGTGAGAGCTTGATTAGAAGCTTTATTTTGTTGATAGAGCAGGCAGCTTTGAAAATTACTCCGTCATATCATTGCTCATCTTGAGCCAATAGTAATGGCATTTCCATTGCATCTAAGATCTTGTCCACTCCAATGTGACTTGAAATGGGAAAATCATGACATTCTACTAAGATTGTGGTTCTTCTGTCGATGGCATCCAAGATACAAAACTTACCATCATGAAAGGTGAGTCCTTGGGTATTAATTACGTCCTTGGATGATTGAGCTCCTACAATTTGTGGGTTAGTTTTGTAGCAACTAAAATCCTTGGCTAAAATAATGGGTTCATCTTGATCTCTACCACCATAATATTTGCCATAGGCATCCCAATGAATGAATTTGCAAGTTGCTTCTTACCTTCCACATATGTGATCATCATGTTGAACCATGATCTCCACTCTACCCATCAAATCTAATGACAAGATAGATCTTTCTATATCTTGAGGTAGACTAGAGATTTGTGTTCTATTTCCATTACAAATGCCTTCTTGCTAAGATAGTACTTCCAATGCTTGGTTTTGAAAACAATGATCAACTCTTCTTGCTTGGTGGTGTGATAGTTGCATTTTGCCAGTAACAAATTTTGAGAGAAATATGCAATTGGGTGCCATTTTCCATTCTATTCTTGTTGTGGGACTACTTCTATTGTAGCGCTTGATGCATCTATAGCCAACTTGATTGGATGTTTTGGATCATACCATTTCAAGATTAATGCATGTAGTAATGTGTCTTTTAATTCCTTAAAGGCCAATTCTTGTACGATTCCCTATATCCGCTTCTTTCTTGTGCCAAGTAGTGTTGTTAGAGATTATGTAACCTTAGAGAAGTCCTTGACAAATCAACAATAGAATCTCATCAATCCCAAGAAACTCTTAAGTTGAGTTTGATATTTTGGAGCACCCCATTTTTGAATGACCTTTATTTTATTTGTTAACACTTGGATACCTTTTGAATTTACTCTATGCCCCAAGTAGTCTACTTTGGACTTGCTAAACTTACACTTTGAGATTTTGGCATACAACTGATTCTATTGTAAAATTTGGAAGACTTCTTGTAGATGTTGCTTATGCTACATCATTGTGCTATCATAGACTAAGATGTCATCAAGGAAAATGATAATATATTTATCCAAGTATGGATGAAATATGTCATTCATCAAACTCATGAAAGTGGCTAGAGCATTGGTGAGGCCAAATGGCATCACCAGGTACTCAAAGTGACCATACCTTGTTCAAAAGGTAGTTTGTGTATGTCTTCCTCTACAATCTTGATTTGGTTATAACCACTTTGTAGATCAAGTTTGGTTTTCTTTACCCCATTGAATTGATCAAACAAGTCATCCTTGTGAAATAATGAGTATTTCTTCTTCAATGTTTGTTGATTTAGTCCCTAATAGTCAATGCACATAACTCATTGTCCCATCCTTCTTCTTCACAAACAATATAGGAGCTTCATATGGTTATACATTGGGTTGGATAAACCTCTCTACAACATATCCTCAATTTGAGCCTTACACCCCTCCAACTCATGAGGTGATAGTTGATATTGGGCCCTTACAAGAAGGGCAAATATCAAAAAAATCCAAAAAGACATCTTGAAACTCATTGATTACATCTTTTAATTTCTCAAGAATTTGTCCATTGAGTTGCACACTTTCTCTCATTAGACCCATCAAATATCTATCTATCTTACCAATAGATATGGTCCCTATGATATAGAGAGGCGATTCTTGCCTTCTTGATATTCTTTAACCCTCAAGATCTTCCATTGGCTAGTTCTCACTACTTTCTTTCTCCAATCAACTAGTGGAGTTGTAGTGCTCCATCTACAGTATGCCTAAGATTGCATCATAACAAGCTAATTGTATCACATGCTACTCAATTTCTTCATGATATTCTCCTATAGAGAGTGTTACCTTTCTTGGTAATGACTCAATCCTCTTTGTCTGACCATTAGGTAACTCTATTTCATCATTCTCATCCTTCTCTAGTTCCATCTCCAACCTTATTGCAACAGAGCAAGACAATAAATTCTTTGCTGCTCCAAGGTCTATCAATAATCTCACTTTCTTACCTTCTAGAACTCCATTTATAACAACAATTGTGTGTTTGTCTTCATCCACCTTTGCACACTTGTCCTCTTCTCCTCTTGCTTTTACTCTTCTCCATTGAGCCAATAAGGTCACAAGGTACATTTACTAGCAATCTTCATTTTTTGATGTGATTTTAGCATACTCCTCTTCAATTCATCTCTCCATGTAATTAAAAGGTTGCTTATATGGAGGCCAAGGGCCTCTAGAATAAAAAGCACAACAATTGATGGCTATGTGCCCAACTCAGCCACAATTGTAATAACATCATTGTTTTGCTCAAGCCCCTTCTCCTTGTGGGACTCCATCTCTACTTTCTTTGGCATGTCTACATTCTCCTTGGTCTCAAAATTTAATGTTGCCCAATTCCATAGGATTTGGTCCACCAAAATGGGATGTCTCAACTCAATAGTGTTGCATTAGGACTACCCTTTCACCTCCTCCAAGCACCCTTACTATTCTTTGAGTGTAAGCAATGGCTTCAAAAACAATGCAAGGATTTTATACCATTACCTCTTTGCAAATTTGCTCTTTTAATCCTTGTTTGAAATTGTCAAGAGCTTTTGTTGGACTCATATCGGTTACCATGACTATAGATAGAGAACTGCCTCCACATACTCTTTTATACTATTCTTTTGCTTCATCTCCCAAAGTTGAGTTTGGGCCATCTGCATGGAATCCATAGATTGGAAATTCTTGAGCAACCCTTCTTGCATTGCCATCCAACTAATCTCTCTTCCTTCTACCAACAAAGGTTGTTCCCAAGCATCACACCATGTGAGGGATTTATCAATCAAGTACCCACATGCAAACACACATGCGGAATGATCAATGATCTCAATTGTGAATAATCAAAAATATTGATTCATTCTTTAAATTCAATTTTCCATTACTCCCATGGAATGATGTACCTTGTAAGGCTTGATGTTGCACGTCTTCTTCATTTGTAGTAACAATGTTGCTTTTTTGTTGACCAAGGTCAGTGTCATCAGCATGAGTGACTCTCTAGGTACTTTGACCGCTGGTGTTGGGTTTTGGGATGGTTATCCTTCTTGCATTACCTAATCATTCCTAAAAATACATACTTGACCTTAAAATGTGTCAAATGTCATCTTGATCTCCCAAAACTCATTCAACATCCCTTGCATTCCTTGCATTAAATCTTGCAACTATGGCTCCATGATTTGTACACATGGCAAACACCAAATTGTTACTTCCTATTGTAATAGAGGGTTAATATGATCAATCGGAAGGGGCATAAACTACCATTAGGATCTTAAAGACTCTCACTCATTGATAATATTCCTCATCAAAATTGTGGACTAAGAATCTCTAAATATCACTTTTGGTCTAACCACATAATGAATTTCTACTTACATATTGAAAGGGAGAGGATTTGGTACATTTAGATCCATTGCATCATAACAAAATATTGATTATCAAATTCCACTTTTTACTGTATATCACCATAGGTAGAATCATCAAGTTTGGTGAATTCACCACTATGTTTATGAACTCTACTTCAAAATGATAAATGAGATATATTCTCATCTTGCTCACATTGAATGTACATAATCTTGATGTGGAATGGATTGAAGGATAGAAATTGAAGTGTAGAAAATTTTCCTCCAAGCGCTTCCATCCCATCCTCTCCTTAAAACAACCCTTATCTATCCATTGCATTACATATTCTTCCCTCAAAAATTACTCAATCTCAATAGCCTGTATTCTTTCGAGGGGGGATACACTCTCTTGGATTAAAGCATTTGCTTTGATACCATTGTAATACTCTAAGGAAAAGAGAACCCCCAAGAGAAACACAAAGTATAATACCAATAGCTAAATAGATGATATAAAGATGAAATTTGGTTTGGTAACATCTGGAAAGATGTTACACATGATGGACTAAGTAGATAAGCTAGAAGTATCACCAAAAGAGTACTTCTAATAATAGGCTAGAAGTTGAAACATGCTTGGAAACTTTAGAATCAATTGCTAGCCATATGTTATAGAAGTGAAACTTGGGGTGGTGAAATCTGGAAGGATGTTACACATGATGGAGAATGTAGATCAGATAGAGATATCACCAAAAGAGCACTTCTACCAATAGATAGAAACCAAAATAGGCCTGAAAACTTCAAAAGCAATTTTGAAGGCCTAAATGGATGAATTAGGCCTTGAAAATGTGCAAATGCACCCCATCAAAGAAAAGGCTAGCCTTCCTTCCTCCTAGTTTGTCAAAGGAGTTTAGGTATCAATCTACTTTGATGCCCAAAAGGAGCACCTAGGTATCAATGGACTAGTTATTAGGACAACAAGTGAAGGTGGACTAGTTGGCTAGGGCACAAATCTAGGAGCCAAAGATTTAAACCTTGTTGCACACAATCTAAAAAGGGTGGTGTTATACTCAAAGGATAGGAGAACCCCCAAGAGAAAACACAAAGCTTTGCACTCAATACTCCAATGCCCCAAAGAGCACCTTATCTTTATTATATAGCAAAGAGGATCCCTTCAAAAGAAGCTCCACCCTTGGATTAGATACATGGATAAGTGATATGTCAATGAGCTCCACCCTTAGATTAGTTGCATTGATGGCTTACATGTCTATCTTTGTCCTTTATGGTTGGTCAAATAGTTTGATTGGAGAGAGTCTTTAAGGAATCTTCCTGTGGGAAGCTCAATATCACATGGGTGAGGTACCCTTGAAAAGCTCTTGATGAGACAAACAGTGGAGGAGAGAAGGCAAGCATTTCCTCTTAGAGGGTGGGAGGGGAGAATATTTTTATTTTCAAGGCCTAATTCATTTTTTTAGGCCTTTGAAATGGACTATGAAGTTTTGAAGGTGTTTTTGACTCCTATCATATTAGTGGAAGTACTCTTTTGGTGACACCTCTATCTGATCTACTTAGTACATCATATATAATATCCTTTCAGATATTACCAAGCCAATTTCCACCTCTAGATAATATATCTAGCTATTGGTATCAGAACTCAATTGAGAATTTCATTGGACTTCTTGTGATATTTCATTCTCATATCTCTCCTTGATCTTTTATAGTGATCTTGATTTGCTTCCATGCATGAACTCAACCTCTTAATTTTTTTATTCTTTTGCACCAAGATGTTTACCTTCTTGGTCTCCTCTTTGTATAGGTCTCTAGCCTTGGTTGCTTATTCCTTGATATAGTCTTCCTTGGCCTTCTAGCATAAACTTGCATAAACTTGCTTGTGCATGTTATGTACGAGTCTGGTATAATCCACAATGTCAAGGCACTTGGATTGACATTGGGGTAGAAAAATCTCCATCAATTGCAATGCCACTACTATTGAGTGGATGAAAATGTGTGCACTCTCATGGTGTGGGTGGCTTAGCCAATGAAAAGGCATTTTAGTATTGTTTATTTAAGTATTTTTGGAGGAGATTGTACAATGGATCTCATGGTTAAGTGATTGCCATGTGAGAAATATTTGTATATTCAAGTCATTGGCCATGTGGATTATAATATTGTCTTCTTTGAGGGCTTTGATGCATATAGGCAATAGATACTTGATACAGCACAAAGTGTTTTACCCTCATAAGTCTCAAGTGTGAGTGAAATGTCAAAAGGCTGGATTGTTTAAGAGTTGTAGAGTGTGCGAGCTAGAGGATCAAGAGGTGAGTTTGATCAACACATGTCTTGTGCTCTTGATTTGCCTCCTAAATCCTTTTATTGTCAAGCTTTAGATTATGCAATGTGATCACTTTTAACATGTTTTGAGCATGTGTTTATAGCATCAATGATTGCAAACCCAAATCTTATTATCCTCTATGTGCTTACTTATGGTCAGGTGTGGGACTGAACCATTATCATCCTTTTGTAGAAGCAAAGGGACTAAAACTTCACCAAAGACATTAAAGGTGGAGCTTCAATGCAAAAAAGAGAAATTGTTAAGTGACAAAAGTGCAAGAGTTTAGATCCCAACAAGTGCAATCTAGAGTTTTCAAAATTTGAGGGAGTTAGAAAGGGAATTTGTGAAGAGAGGACTGTAGTTGGAGAGAGGCGTATACAAGATATGGTTTAGAATCTAGAAATACAAGATTTGAGCAACTTATAAGTAAGATGTGATTAATTGAAGCAATGGGTTACAGTTTATACCCATGTGCACATCTCACATAATTTCTATTGGGTCAAAGAATATCAAAATCCAAGCTATAGGGAAAATGTTATGTCCTTTTGAGTCTCACATAGATTTCCCCATCAAAAGGTGTAGATTTTTCTCTTTGGAGTATAGGATTGGAGGCAAATCTTGGAGTACATATTGAGAGTAGCAATTAGAAAGAGCAAAGAGAATATGAAGCATAGTTTTACCAAAGGTATGGAGAGTTATTTTAAAGTTTTTTTGTATCTGGATCCTCTCCATGCTTTGCATATCTAATTGTATGCCCAATTGGTTTTGGATTGGTGTATGGACTTTGCGCTTAGGTTCTTCTCCTTTAGGTTTGCTTTTTATTTCTCCTTGGCAATGATAGAAGTGATGATTAACAAACCAAGAGTGCATGTTGTGATGATAAGTTAGGTTACTCTTTCTCCTCCTCCCAATAAAAGGAAAGTTGGAAATAGGAGTAGAAGGTTATAGTGGTTGGGAAGACAAGTGTTGTTGGGCACGACCTAACTCATAGTTTGGTTTTGGGACACTATGGGACAAGGGAATTGTAGGACAACCCTTAAGCGGGTGATCCTTCTTTAGGCTTGGGAAAGAACTACAAGAAGGTTTCCAATAACTCACTTAGCCATGTTGCAAGACAAGGTCTACCATGGGACACTAACCACCACCAATGTAACAATATGGAGTTTAGCGACAAAGTTAGTAGGGCTAACAAAATAGCAAATAAGACAAATTAGCCTAGAATATTCTAGAAATATCTAGAGAGCTTCTTGGGAAGCTTCCTAGCTATCTTAGCTTGCACTCCAAGTAGGTAGCTTCTAGAAGCTTCCATCTAACTTAGCTTGCATGATAAGTAAGTAGCTCCTAGAAGGAAGCTTCTTGAGAAACTTCCCAATTAACTTGGCTTGTACTCCAAGAAAGTGGCTCAAGGAAGCCTCTTGAGAAGTTTCTCTAGAGCCTTGTATGATCCCTATAAATACAAGAGCCAAAGCTCATGCTAGGCATTCAGAGTTGTCCCTCATTCAAGTGTCCAAATGTGAGTTTCCATTCTCTAATTTCTCTTCTCGATCTTGATCTTTTACATTGGTATCAGAGCAAGAATAGGATAGATGGAATTTATGGACCACCAAATCCACTTCCGCCAAACCATTGGGATTTTCATGTCCAAGTACTACCTAAGTATCAGTTCACACGATTCATCACGTTGTGCTTTGGTTAGGATTTTCTACATATGATCACCTTGTCTGAGGAACCCTTGATACTTGCGGTTGTAACTTATGGAGAATGGTGGACGTGTTGCATCTATGTGTTAATAAATTAGATAAAATGGGAGTAGTGGGTGAGAGTAGTAGCCATGGCGGCAATACCAAATGTTATCATTGCTATGCAATACCAAATGTTATCATTGCTATGCAATACCAAATGTTATCATTGCTATGCAATAACAAATTGAGCACCTTACTTGATTGTTGGATGAACAAGCCTGGCATGACAAGAACATATAGAGAGCAACAATTTGAGATGGAGAAGATTGAATCCAATTTCCAAAACCCAAGGTGTTTGAAGGTAAGAATATTTTGGGCATAGTGGAGAATTTTGTGTTTGACTACAAAATGTTACTTTGAAGCTGCCAATCTTCAAGATGAATAGAAATAGATTCTCTTGGCTTCTAGCCAATTGGATGGTGTGGCAAAACTTTGGGGGCAATTCCGAGTGGAGCAAGCTGAATGACAGATTGCTACACCAATCTTAATATGGGCGGAATTCAAGGATGCAATACTTGGTTGATTTCAAACTATAAATGCCACTCGAGTAACACAAGATAAATTAGCGGAGTTGAAGCAAATTGGCTCTGTACGGAGCTACATCATGCAATTTTAGAATATCATCATGCAAATTCTAGATATACAAGAAGGTGAAATTCTAGATTGATTTGTGAGGGGCTTGAAGTCACAAACCAAATTGGAGGTGACCAAGCGGGAATCACAAAATGTAGAAGAAGCCATGCAATTAAATGAGCACTTTGATTCCTTGGTTGCAACAACATGGTCTTGACCTCGACCTACACAAAGCCTACCAATACACTATGCACGGGTGGAGGACCGACACCAATGGAGATTAATGCTATCCAACGGAGACCACTTGATACAGCATATAGAGAAAGATTACGACAAAATGGTGGTTGTTTTTTGTTTTATTGTCATCAAGTTGGACATTGCATTTCTGAATGTCCACTTAAGAATAGGTGACCTCAACAAGTTGCCTAGATGGAGTTTGTGGAGTGGAATGATTAGAGAACGAGGAATCCCAATAGGAGATTTTGAGATGTGTATTGGGAGCTTGATTAGCTCCAATGGGATTGAAGGCTTGACCTATACAAGTTTGTTTCACTTGCAGGGTATGATATCTAATCGGGGTTGTAGAATTTTGGTTGATTTTGGAAGTTCAAAGAATTGTGTGTTTGATTTTGGAAGTAGCAAAAGAATTGGGTATTTGTATCAAGCCAATAATTGGAAGTAGATTGATGATGGCGGATGGTAGAAAGGATTTTGCATCTCGTATCTCACATCTTGTTACTTTCAAGATTAGGAAGGTGTATTTGGAGTGTATGAGGTTTGTAATGGCATCTCCACACTATGATGTCATTCTAGGACTACCTTGGCTTGAACATCATAAAGTTCAATTTGATTGGAACCAATGACAAATTCAAGTACAACACCAAGGTAGGAATTTCCAATTAGGTTGTCTAGCACCTTTGAGTAAGACATCTAAGAATAGTCAGTCTTATGATGGGAAGTTTATCAAGAGAGTAGCCATAGAGCAAACTTTGAAGAAAGATGAATCCCTAGATGGGAAGTTTGTTAGTGAAGTAGCCATAGAGCAAGCTTTGGGGGAAAATAAGTCTGTTTTTACGGTGTGGATCAAGCTGATTGTACAAGGACAATCTAAGGAGTGCCAAGAGCCTCATCAAGCAATGATTGATTAAATAGTATAAGAGTTTGCGGACTTGTTTCCGTATGATCTACCAAAGGGATTACCCTCTAATCATGGTATGCCGTTCAAGATTGAGTTATTGCCAAAGAGTAGACCAATCTATTGGCTCTCATCAAAGGAGTTGGAGGAGTTGCGAACAACAATTATGGAGTTGTTGGAGAAGGACTTCATATGACATAATACCTTTCCTTAGGAAGCACCGATAATATTTGTTCCAAAGAAAGAGTAGAGGACTTCATTTTTGTATTGATTAGCATGGGCTATGAGGTGATTACAAGGGATATGGATTCTTCATTGTTTGCTTATTGAGGGCTCAATAAGCAAACAATGAAGAATGCATATCCCTTGCCTTGGATTGATGACTTACTTGATCAATTGAGTGGAGCACGATACTTTTCCAAGTTGGATCTTTGTAGCGGCTATTGGCAAATCTCCTTTGATAGGGAGGATGTGCAAAAGACTACCTTTTGCACAAGGTATGGATATTTTGAGTAGAGAGTTCTACCTTTTGGGCTCATTAATGCTCCAACAGTCTTCATGGATCAGATGCATTGGGTGCTGGATAGGCTATTGGATTGGTACATGGTGGTGTTCTTGGATGATATCTTAATCTATAGCAAGAAAAAGGCAGAACACGTGAATCATGTGCAAGAAGTCCTAAGATGACTATGACAATGGAAATTTTATTGCAAGAAGTCAAAAGGTGCCTTTTGGCAAAAAGAAGTCACCTTCTTGAGTCACAACATCTCATCAGAAGGGATCAAGATGGAAGAGGAGCATCAAGGCCATTACTGATTGGCCTACTCCAAAGGATGTTACAAAAGTATGAGCATTTAATAGATTGGCCAATTTTTACCGACGGTTCAGCCATTATTATGCTCATGTGGTTGCACCATTGACTAACCTCTTGGGGAAGAACTTGAGCTTCCAATGGACCACCAAGCATGAAGAAGCATTCCAAAAGCTTAAAAATATGGTGTCTTCAAGACCCATCCTTCAACCATATGATCCTCAACGACCTTGTGTGGTTGATTTTGATGCTTCTAACTTTGCAATTGGAGCAATGTTGCAATAGGAATTCCCAGATGGACTATATCCCATTGTCTTTGTATCTTGCCGACTAAAAAAAACTAAAAAAAATTACTTTGCTTGAGATCAAGAACAACTTGCAATGGTATATGCCACCAAGGTATGGAAGCATTATCTCTTGGGGAAACAAATGATCATGCAAATTGATCACAAACAATTATTGCAGACCTTACACTTGGAACACATGAAGAGTCAACATCATTGATGTGAGGAGTAACTCCAATTGTTTGACATCAAACTTGAGTACAAACCAAGTTGGTTCCATGTCATCCCTTATGCTCTATCATGATGATCTGATTTGAAGTCTCTTCCTCTCATCATAGCAACAATTACAATGGTGGCAATTAACTCCAAGGTCCAAATGCATTTTGGTCAACTCTACAACAAGATCCCTTCTTCCAAATAGTATATGGTTGTCTTACAGTATGTGACAAGGAGTACAACACCTTCTCCTCAAGGAAGGCCTTCTATTCCATGAGGACCGGATCTATATTCCAGCCCAAAGTGATCTCCAACTTGTGCGTCTTCAAGTAGCCCATGATTTACCAATAGTTGGTCACATGGGTGTGGATAAGACCTTGGGTACCCTCCAATGCCAATGGTGGTTTAGGCCAAGATGTTTGAGAGTTTGTCCAATTGTGTGAAAGCTGCCAATGCAACAAGGCCAACGACCAAAAGCCAAGTGGACTCCTTCAACCACTCCCCATTCCATATGCCAATGGAAATAGGTAAGCTTGGATCTCATCACATCCTTGCCAAGACAAAGCAAGGACACACAACAATTGTGATGTTTGTGGATAAGCTTAGTAAGCAACCCTAAACTTGGCACCAACCTTTGATACCATGGATGCTCCAACCTTAGTTCAAATCTACTTTGACAATGCCTTCAAGTATCATGGGATGCCATGTGTACTCATCTCTGATTGTGATCCTCAATTCACTAGGAAGTTTTGGCAAGCACTCTTCCAGATACTCGACACCAAGCTTGCTTTGTCCACGGTCTATCATCCTCAAACTGATGGACAAACCAAATGTGCAAATTGTACCTTGGAAGATATGCTGCATGTCTTCATCATTGTCTACCATACCAATTGGGATAGATGTCTTGCAGTTGCAAAATTTACCTACAATAATTCCAAATAGGCAAGCACCATATTTTCTCCTTTCTTTCTTAATTTTGGCCAAGATCCACTTGTTCCAAATTCTCTTCTTGCTTTGCCCCCATCTCAAGGCCCTCATACTTCAACCTTCTTGACCACCATCTCCCAATTTCTCCAACAAGGCAAAATCTCACCTCCTTGTTGTCCATAATTGTCAAAAAAAATATGCGGACCACCATCATTATGATCTCACCTTTGAAGTTAGTGATAAAAGTCATGCTATCCTCTAGTAACCTACCCCTCTCACTTGATACCCAAGTCTGTAAACTTACCCCTAATTGGATAGGACCCTTTGATGTCACCCAAATTGTCTCTCCTATTGCTTATCGACTTGCCTTTCCTTGCCTTGTCATGTGTGCATCCATCCTATCTTTTGTGTTTCCAAATTGAAACCATTTGCTCCTAACCCCTCTTCTTTTTCCTCTCAAGTCCAACCTCCCCCTCCTCCTATCCCTATCAATGATCACGAGGAGTACAAAGTTGATTGTATCTTTGTGCATCACCACATTCAACGAGGCCATTGGCAACATATGGAGTACAAGGTCCTTTGGAAAGGGTATCCCCTTCATGATGCCACATGGGAACTTCTTTTTAATCTCCAAAATGCACAATTGGCCATCTAGGAATTCAAAGCTTCACTGGTGATGAGGACTATTCAGTAAATTTTAATACCTTAATCTAACCTCAAACCCTAGATATGGATCAATTCCTAAGCTGGGCTAACTTGTGAGCTCTATAGACCCAAGTACGCTTGATCCAAGACCTTCAATTGTCAATTTGGTTAGGTTTTGCACAAAGGTGCAAAACCTAACCACCAACAAGATTGGAAATTCTCACAAGGTGATTCAAACCAAAACTTTAGGAGTGACCAAATCTTCAAACCTGATCAGAATGTAATCTCCAACTCCTCACATTCCAAAGCTCCAAATTCAATTGACCAGTTCTGATTTGAAATTGATCAAATTATAGAATATTTTGATCTCAAAACTACAAACCCTTTGTCATCTAGCCTATCTACTTAATAGATCATGAAAATGTCTCACATAACTCTCTAAATTTGTCTACTTTGTACTCTTGGGTATGAATTTTACTCATGTTACTTCAATTGATCATATTTCTCATAGAATTGACTCAAATTTCTCAAATCTCAAATTGTAGCTTGTCTGTTCCTCTCTCCAACTATGGTCTTTTCTCCTCAAATCCCTTCCTTTAACTCCCCCAATCGTCTAGAAAACACCCAACTTTTCTTCTTGGAACCCAATCTCTTGCAATTTTGTCTTTTAGCTCTTCACCTTTTGACAAGTGGACCCCACAACTCCACCTTGAAGCAAAAATTCAGGCATTTCCTAACTATAGGAGCACATATATTGTTAAGTCCCATACTTGCTTGTAAGTAAGCACCAAAAGGACAATAGGATCCAAGTTTCCCATCACCGACTCCATGAATACCGCCCCAAAATGTGCCACCATCCAATCTCTTTATCCGTCACGGTGTAGAATCTTAAGCTTGATGAGAAAAGGATTTGGGAGTGGAAGATCAATAACATGGGATATCTCATGCTCAAATGCGGCCTCCAATGGTCTACCACTCACATTTTGCTACAACTCTCACTTCCACCGTCCTCCTCCTCCTCGAGACTCCTCAACTAAACACACCCTCCTCTCACCTCTCCACCACATATATACGTAAGAGCCCTCAAACATGATAAGATCATAACCCATGTGGCCAATCACATATATGTACATAGATTGCTCACATGGAAAAATGTCATCCATCGGATCTATCATACAATCTACTCCACTAATGTGAGGATAAACTATGATAAGTTACTTTTTTATGGCTAACACAAACCACAACACAACATCGTCATACAACCTACTCCACTAATGTGGAGATAAATCAAGCTAATTTACTTTTCATGGGCTACGCAAACCACAACATGACATCATACGATCCTTTTCTTGATAATCCTTGAAGATGTATCATGTACTTGGATGAATCCATCCATATGGGCCAACTCTAAGGTCCTTCCAATACAACAACCTCACATGTTTACTTGTTCTAAGAGGTACATGAAGGTGAGATTGTGGATCACATCTTGAAAGTGGATTGTACCATATTTTTTGATATTACTACAACCCAAGCATTGATATAATTGAGCTAGGTTCTTGGAATACATAGTTTCTTAGAAAACTACCAGATCCTTAGTCGCAACCCATTGCTCTTAGCACATTTCTAGCATATCCATCATGTCTTGTACTCCAATGGGGTAGGTTTGTACCTTTGGTCAGCAATGTGGCTTCTTCTCGTAATAGGAGTATTGGATCTTGTAAGCACATGGCACTTCCAAGTCCAGATTTTCCTTCAATTGCTCCTTAAGACCTCTAGGAAGAGTGTCCAATGGCACAAGAAGCCTAGTGGATTCCATATCTTTGATGTTGATTGCCAAAGGCACAAGTTCTTGGGTACTAAGGAACAATCAACATATCAAGTTGTCAGTTGGCACCATCAGCCTTGCAAGGTTTTCAAAGTGGATTGCTACATGAGAAATTGTATTTGGTCCCCATGTGTAGTTGTGAGAATAATTGCACTTCTTACCCAAATCTCCTAGTTTGAGTGATAGGATACATGCAATCCTTTAACTTTGAGCTTCTTGGACTTGAGTATGTATGTGATAGCTCTGAGACCATTGAGATCAACAGAGTCTTCTTCCTTGTCATTGAGATTCACATCCCACTTTTTGTCAAAGCACTTAATCATACAACTGCTTAGTGCATCATAGGATAATGAGTATTTGAAAGGCTACATTTGGGATTGTTGTACTTACTTATCTAAGACCATTAGAATAATTTCCAAGGAGGGAACAAAGTTAGTACAAGTTCATTGTACTAATTGCTCAAATGTGGTCCTTAATTCTTGGGTTATAGTGCTAATAGGCATGGTCTAAGAATTGAGGCTTGTGTTGATAGTGACATTGTGGAGCATAGTGACCTGGTTTGTCTTGACATATTCTTGTTTGAGACAAAGCTATGATTTCAGAACTAGGCCTCACTTCACTAGCTTCAAAAAATCCACTAAGCACCTCAGAGTAATGTATAGGAGGTTGGTTGCTACATACATTAACTTGTGAGGATACTTTAATTAGAGGTCTCTCCTTAGTAATCCTTCTATGAGTACACAATGGGTTCTGAAGAGATCAAAAAAACTCAATTCTCCAAGTCCATAACATGGAGAAAAATTCCATACCAACAATTTTTTGTAATAAGATATGTTGCTTTATTACCACTCCCATAATGAGGAAGGCTAAGTCAAATTGGTAAAATTGTTCTATCAAAGTAAAAATTAGAATTTCTTGCTATGGCCTACTAAACAATGAGAACATGCATATCCTATGTGCATGTTTGGTTGTGGTAAGAAGGGATACCATGTAGATTTCTCCTTACCTTCTCGGCATAAGGCTTGGGTGGCTTTCTTCACTTGGTGGACATTCATAATCCCCGGGGCTTCAAACATCATAAATAATGGTCAGATGGTGACACAAAGGGGTTATAACTTGACTTG
Source organism: Lunularia cruciata (assembly GCA_948567375.1). Classification (NCBI taxonomy): domain Eukaryota; kingdom Viridiplantae; phylum Streptophyta; class Marchantiopsida; order Lunulariales; family Lunulariaceae; genus Lunularia; species Lunularia cruciata. The sequence continues at coordinate 71,267,076 of OX419757.1, read as the reverse complement.
TGGTGTTGTGGGAATACCAAAAAATTTTGAAGCTGTTCTTGGAATTCTTGTAGGTCTTGACGAACCCTCTTTATACTCTTGGGGGGCATAGAGTCATCCTATCCAATTGCCCATATTATTGTCACATCCCAAATGCAATGTTCAAGGCCTTGGATCTCATGCATCCCTGGTGGTACCTTGACTAGCCCTATGGGCCATAAGAACTCAAGGGCTTGGGAAATACTCATGAAGAATAAGAAATCATCCATAATCACTACCATGCTCTCCTCTAACCAGCACACCAAGTCCATTACCTCTGGTGTTAATTGGTCTTGCCCAATGAGCCTCTAACTTTTTCTTAGAGGGCTATCCATAGAAGATCCCTCAACCTCCATTGGTCCAAGATGCTGTACAATTCTACCCGTAATATCTTCTCCATCAACATACATGCTAAGCTGGTTCATTTCTTCTTCTATAATGTCCAAAATTGTATCTTCTTTGCTTGATCCTAGAGGCCCTTCCTCTACTATCTTCCCTAGAAGGTCCACATAGGGCGCTTCCATAGAACTCCCCATATTTTGATACTCATCAATCACCAACTCTTCCTGAGTCGGCATGTTGACCTTTGTGGTGGTCCAAGACTTGTGGTGGATAGTGCCCATAATTGTGACCATCTCTTCTGTCACACAAACTTCCTCTCCACAAGTTCCCTATTGATAGGAATACTCTTTGTTTTTTGGGTCTCTTTTTTGGGTGACTTTGGACCTGCTCCACTAGGAGTGTTATTGTGAGATCCATATTGATTTCCCACACTATCTTGGGGAGTATTAGGCCTAGAAAAAGTTGATGTGGGAGAGCAAATTCTTGTAAGATTACCCTTAGATTTCCCATTCAAGAGACCCACCTCATCATCATCAAGGTTTTCCTTCTTAAACCCTCCTCCTAGTGATCTATTTGGGTTATCTTTGTTTGGGTTCTCTTTTTCATCTTCTAGTTTGGAGTCTTTGGCCTTGGTTGGAGCTTTCTAGCATTTTTCTACTAATAAATCAGAGTAGTTGGTTTACCCTCTAATCCAACTTCCAATTTGGTATCATGAGGTCATTTTGTGATTTCTACTATGCCTTGATCTGAACTTACTCCTCCTTCCTCTTCGCCTTATAGTAGAGAAGGTTCATTTGGTACCAGGCCTTCTTTATAACATGCTCGCATATTGTTGAGCAAAGATAAGTGAGCTCTCTCTTTTGACTGTAATGGATTTTGAACTAGTCCATCTCTTACTTAGGATGAACCTATGATGACTATTAAGGTAGCACATCATGGACAAGAAGGCAAGAAACCCCAACTCTATTACACTCCTCCAAACTTAAAACTCCAAGGTACTTCCAAGACTTAAGACATTTTTCATTAGAGAACTCAATGAGTAAGAGATATTTGCAAATGAAAGAATGATGAGTACCTCCTCATTCCTAGCATATATATTTGTGATAAATTTATACATCAAAGTTACTAATTATTAAAGTAATTCAAGTTACTATGCTAAAAGTCAAATAAAATCAACAAGTCAAAGAATATCCAAGCACATAAGAATAATCATATGAGTAGGTGGTCTTATCCTCACCTACCAACTTAATCAAAGATTCTTTCACATAGGCTATCCTTGGATTATTAGAAAAATTTATATTAATAAGGCTTACGGGCCCAAGAGTTCTCAACTCTTTTCTCAAAGTCAAATAATTAAAATTAATACCAAGTCAATACACTTAAAGACAAAAGAGTGATGCTCACTCTTTCCCTTTCATCTAGAATAGAGTCACCTTTATCTTAGCTAGGACTAACTTTAGCTAGTCATGAATAATGTAGAAGCTTAGCTAAACTCCATATAGAAAATATTTCTCCATTACTTGCAACATGAAACTTAATATGCTTATAGAGCACACATGCACCAATAGGTGCTACATTTACCCTTGAACTAAGATTTCACTTTGTCCTTGGAATGAAGGTCCCTTTACCTTCTATGATACAACTTCAATTTATCATGGTTAATACTATCAAAGTATCTTCCTCTCAACTCCTTGAGATCATAGGTGTAATTGCCCCATACCTTCTCCACTATGAAAGGTCCAAAGTACTCAGGCAAGAACTTCTTTTGTATCCTCTTGAACCAAATAGAATCAAACACATTACTTAATCACCTTCCTTGAAGGGCTCCACTTTCTTCTTGCCTTGCCTCTTATCATAACTCTCCTTTTTTTCCTTTGGGCTTGCTCCTCTCAAACTATAACAGTTGCTCTTGCTTTTTCCAATTCCATGAGTTGCTCATTCCTTGACTTCTCTACATCACCTCCTTATGTCTTATTCAATTTGCTATGAATCCTTTGAAAAGTAGGAAGATCAAAGTGAATAGGTAAAGTAGAATCAATACCATGTACCCAAATGAAATGGAAAATATCTGATGGATGTCTTCATAATTGTCTTATACTCTCACAAAACTGCATGAATCCTCTTGTTCCAATAAAATTATATCCCCTCCATTTTTGCTTCTTTGACCAACATCATGCACAAGGCTTGATTGGTTCTCTCTGCCAAGCCATTGGAGTTTGGCTTCTAGGAGGTAGTCACTCTATGTGCAACAAAGAAATGTTGTAGCATGGCTATAGTGATGCTTCATGTAAACTCTCTTCCTTTATCAAAAACCAATTCCAAAGAGAACCCAAACCTAGAAATGATGCATTCCTAAAGAAATCTACTAACTTTGTCTTCATTCTTGTCTCTCAATAGTCTAGCCTCAATCCCTTTGGTAAGATAATTAGTAATTACCACAATATATTAATTTTTCCTCGGCGTTCTATTGAGAGGACCCACAAAGAATTCCCCACTTCTCAAAAGGTCATAGCAATGGAATTGATCTAAGAGGTGTAATAGAGGTAAACTTCCTGGCAAAAGCTTGCTAAACATTACAAGTTTTGCAATAATCAAGCCAATCCTTAAAATTTCACTCCCAATGGTAACTTGCATCAAGACTCTTGAAAATGATCACCTTTCTCACATAATAAAACCATCATGAAACTATTTTGTGAGTAGGATAGACTCCTCCTTACCCATTGCTCTTCAAAGTAGACCATCTCCTTGATGCTCCTTGATGAAAAAGAATGTCCTCCACCATTGTGTAAGGTCTAGATCTTATTGCAAGAGCCTTCCTCTCCTTAACATGCACGCCATCAAGATAAGTACCTCTTATAACAAAGTCCACAATCTCTTTGTATTCCATTGGAACCTCTTGAGTGATTGAGATTGTCATGAGCTCTTCATCCAAGAAGGAATCATCCATTGGCTCATTTCCATCATGATCATAGGCCCTAGATAACAAATCAACATTTGTATATTTCTTTCTTAACTGTGTAACTATACTCAAACAAGAGTATCATCCACATTGCTAACCTTCCTCCTACATTAAGCTTATTGAAGATGTATTTCAAAGTCTTGTGATTTATGACAATGGTAACCTTCCCTCCAATCAAGTAGTGTCAAAAATTCTTGAGACCAAAAATCACTACCAACCATTCCTTTTCCATGACTAAATAGTTTATTTAGACCATCTATCTACTAGCATAAGCTATTGGATGATCATGCCCATCTTGGTCTAATTGACTAAGAGTGCATCCTATAGCTACATTGGAAGCATCAATGTTAAGGATAAAAGACTTATTCAAATCAGGTTTAGCAAGAATTGGAGGCATAATAAGAGATTTCTAAGCTCCTCAAAAGCTTTAATAGCCTCCTTGTCTTACAAAATTACTATGTATTCTAAACCCTTTTTTATATAAATGGTCAATGCATAATATTTGTTGAAAAATGAGAAGATGAACCTCCTCTAGTAACCAACCATCGCCAAGAATTGGTGTAACTTTGTCAAACTTGAAGGGAATGGAAGCTTTGAGATTTTTTTTACCTTTTCAAGATCCATTGCTATTCCATCTTTGGAAATGATATGCCCCAAAATTAGACCTTCTTCACATCCAAAGATGCACTTCTCTAAGTTGAGTGATGCATTTGCCTTATCTTAGCATTGTAATACCTTGATCAAGTGCTCCTCCTTGCTCCCATAGACACAAAAGTCATCAATAAAATCTCTCACAATTTCCCCATGAAAGGTTCAAACAAGTTGTTATGAATTTCTGAAATGCAATGTGGTTGGAACATTGTAAAGTCCAAAAGGTATGACCTTGACAGTATAATTCTCCAAGGTATGGTGAATGTGGTTAGTTGTTGATGCTCTAGTGCAATCTTGATTTGGTTGTAGCCACTATAATCATCTCCAAAATTGTACTCCTCATGACCCTCAACCTCCTCCAAGATCTCATCAATGAATAAGAAGGGGTAGTAGTCCTTCTTGGTAGCAACATTAAGCCTTTTATAATCAATATATTCCCAAATCTTGCCATTCTTTTTCTTCACAATCACAATTAGAGACACCCATTCTAAATTCTCCACCTTAAAAATAAACTCAACCTCCTTGACCTTATCAATCTCCTCCTTCATAACCAAAGTTGTTGGTGGGCTAATGCAATGTTGCCTTTGGTGGATTGGTCTTGCATGGGACTCCACCTCTATTGAGTGCTCCTCCAAGGTGACTTTCTTGAGATCCTTATAATTAAAAGAAAATACATTGAAAAACTTGTAGAAAATCTCCTCAAATCTTGTATTCTCCTTGGTAACATTTGGATGATACTTGAGGGTAGATATTCTCCTTTCTATCTCCTCTAGTGTCAATGGTGTTTAATCAAGGTCCTTCAAAACCTCTAGCTTAGGCACAAAGTCCATAACACACAAAGAATACATATTCAAATTGGATTTAGATTCATCCTCATCTGAAGTGGTCTATTCCTCCATGATGGTATCCAAACCTGAAGCTCCTACAAGGAATCAATTAGCCTTGATTTCTTGAAGGCTAATGGGGTCAAATGGGCCCTTATTTCCTCTTGTTGCAATATCAAGGCTATTTCTCTTTCTTGTGGGTGATCATGAATGGGTGTTGTGACCACCAAGGTGTGTTCTTCATTGGGTCTTGTTGGAGAGCTTGATGTTCCCTTCTCTTCCACCAATCTCCTTCTACCCAATACTTCAGTAGCTACTACAACTTTAGTAGCAACAACTAAAGCCATAATTACTTCATCTAGGTCTAAGGACAATTTTTTCCCTTAAACCCTTCACCTTTTTTGCACTTGAGAACCTCTTCTTACACAATCATGAAGGTGTGGTTGGACATCCTTGAGTACAAGTCCTTGGGGGTAGAGTCACCACCTATTGCCCTTTTGAAGGCAATTTAGGCAAAGTCCCCACTGTATCCAATCTTGGTGTCAGAGGAAGTGCCTTCTTTGTTTGCAACTAGGATATCAAAATATCCTCCTCCTAATCCACCATCATTTCTTTTTCTTTTTTGGTGGTGAGCTGATCCAATACTCTTGACACCATCATGGCCATTGGGATGGATTGTACCTCCATGCCCTACTCCGCATTGCCTCCTTCACCTCTAGAAGGCACTTCAATTTGGGAGAATGAAGTCTCTTGCTCTTGAGGTAATACCTCCCTTACCGGAGTTGCGGTCACTCCCACCTTCACTTCCCAAACCCACCTCACCCATAGATTGGAAATTCTCCCTATCTAAAGAGTTCACAACTTGGGGGTTAGGTTGGTGTCTCTTTCCTGATTGGGTTTGCATTGCATTTGCCATTCATTTGCTTGTGCTTGCTCCTACAACCTTATCTATTGGTGCCCATTTCCCTATCTTTTGATATTGCAGCAAAGCATCCTTATACTTCTTGGTCTCTGCCGCATGCTTGGGCTTGGCTTGATGGTAGCCCATTGGGTAGTAGTGTGTTGGGAAGAGCATCTGTTCTTCCTTCTTTAGCAGCCTCATCCCAATGTAGAAGTGTAAGACAAAAAAAGAGAGGAAAGTGTTTCCTCCATGTGTTTGTAATTGCTTTGTCATCTCACAAACACAATGATAAAATGTCTTTACCCAATCCATATGTATTTCTTTGTGAAACAGCTAGAAGAAGGTGGCTTGCACATTGTTAACACAGGTTTTCCTTGTTGATTTGAAGAGCTTCATGAGCAAGGTCACCATAGTGCAACAAGTAAGATTGTTATACATGTTTACCTTCCAACCATTCCCCACTCACACAAACTCTTGTGCTAAACCTCAAGACTCAAGGATCTATATTATGAGGTTACCTAATGATCTTTATCAAATTTCCTTGTGAACTTGAAGGCAATGAAGATTTAATCAATTGAAACTTACTTTCTCCTTGAGGCAAGATGTTTATAATCCTCCGTTGGTCCATTGCAGATTTTCATCAATCATTAGTGGTGAAATGTCATTATTCCCACATGTATGAAGTGGCATGAGGAATGATGGCAACCAAAACCAATTCTTTCTTCTACATGGCAGTAATTCCTCAAGGGAAGTCAAACTGCTGAAGGATGATGGCCAAATGTTGACATGACATCATGTAAATGTGATCATGATGATGGTCATGTTATCGTGGTCTCAAGACCATCATCATTATCATGGTCTTGGACCATGATTGTTAAGGCTCTATACATTGAATTGATTCTTTTGTAAATATCTGATTGTTGAGACAATTCTCTCAATGTGTAGCTAGTGTCATAGTACTGGTAGGTGTACAATAAGCGCCTCTCTAAGGTGGTGCCATTGTAGCATTTAATCTGTAACAACCAATTAGGTAGAATAGGGTTAGTCTTAATTTATAGTTATGGGTCGTGGCATTGCACAGCCATGGATGCACCCCATCTTCTTATAATAGAGAGTATAAGGGGAGTCACTCCAACTTAATACAGATTCAGTCATCACAAATTGGAATTCCATCTCATACTTGTTTGTTGATGATTGTGCAATCAATGAGGACCTCTTAGATCATGAGTGTATCAAAGTACGTATGGTGTATATTTCATGATCATTGAGTCAAGTAGTGGTGAGAAACTCAAAGTTGGAATTTAAGTGTTGAGGTACAAGAGGGAAGTCAAGATTGAGAGTTTTGAAGAGTCAAGGCGACGTGTTCAGCGCCATGATGGCTGTGAGACATAAAGTATCATACTGCAGTAACATGATGGATTGAATCATCATCTTCAAGAGCTCATGCAGTGAGATATCATTTGTGAATGTGATTTAGTGGATTCTTTTGGTGTAGTGTGCTGCAGAAAGGTACTCTACACTCTTCTAGGAATTGTCATACCCAAGACGTTAAATACATAATAATAGCTGACTTGTGATAAAGTGACACTTTGCCTTCATTCCTAGCTAATTCCAAACCCTATCCTTGTGGGAACAACTTGTTCTTATCTATTATGTTGCAAGTACATGGACATTGGGTTGTCAAATATGGACCAACCATTGTTGGTATTATCATCCTTGAATGCTGCACTAAATCTCATTTCCATGGTTGAATCAAGGTGAGACCAAGGGGTATCCAAGGGCATGGAGTTTGGAGGAGAATTCCTTGGCTCTAGCACTCTCCACCAATGTTCCTCTATCCAAGCAAACATGTTTCCATTCAAATTTTTCATTCTTGGATTTCTATGTCTCTAATTGGATGCAACATGGCATAATCACTCATTTCTAAATTCCATAGCAAGAATTCAATCTTCTGTTGTGGAGAAACTCTTACCTACAATAGAGTGCACATTTGGTCAATCCAAGCGCCTTGATGAACTCAAGCACCTCATAGTGAGCTTGGGCTCTTGGAGTGCTACAACTACTTCTCTTCATCTCTCTCACCACTCTTCTCACAAGGACTCGCCCTCTCCTTGAATTCCTCAGTCCTGCAACTTCTTCTCACCAAGAGTAGGGGAATTCTAACTGGTTTCACCTTCTTCTCTGATTCAATAAAAGTGAAACATGACTTACCCAAATACAAGTATTTAATTTGACAGCTCACCCGGTACTAATGTTTGATAGGTCACAACTACACATGTCAGCGATCGCGTAACAAACTGTTATCAGTTATGGTTCTTGATCAGTCTGGCATCACATTTAAGTTCTCGGGATCTTTCAAACAAACCGACTTTCAGGCCGTGGGGGCTCTTAGCCGGGGGTTGTCCAAGGCCAGGGTCCTTCGTCTTTCATGTGGAAGGTCTTTTAGCGAAGGGTTTACTCACCGAAGGAGTCATCAATGTGAATAATAGACCAGCATCATCCCTAGGAATTGAACGACCACATAAGGTGGGGCAATCGGGTGCATACTTCCGGCAGCGATTGTATTGGTGGCGGAAAGGTGGAGTGTCAGGTTACTATGACATTTGCAACACAATGCCTAGATTGCAAGGCGTAATTTTCTTGATAAGCGCCAACTTTCCGAGTGAATTCTGGCAGCTGTAAAGAGCCCAAAAATCAAAGATGATTTCATTCGTCAACGAGATGACTTGCATATGGCCTGAAATGCATTGAACGATCTACTCCGTCTTGATTCAGATGGAGCACAAGACACAGAGCCTGATCTAACTAGATGCACTAGATGATCTACTTTATCTTGATTGCAATAGAGCACAAGACACAAACCCCAGTAGGCGGAGTATCAAGTTGCTATGACGGTTGCAGCACATTACTGCTACTGCAAGGCTTATTTTTCCGGACAAGCACCAACCTTACCGAGCGAATTATCGCAGCTATATGGAGCCAGAATTTCAAAGATGATCTCATTATTCAACACGACGACTTGTATATGGCCCGAAATACACTGAACGATCTACTCCGTCTTGATTCAGAAGGAGCACAAGACAGACCCTGATCTAACTATTGTTCACTCATCTGGAGTTGAGAGAGCTGATGGCGTCAACTGCGTGGAATGACGTAGATAATCAACGACTCTTCGGGGAAACCAAAGTCCACCGTTGTTTCTGATCTGCTTTATTTAATTTAATGTGGTGCACTTTAGAACACGTTTCAAAACATTAAATTTTAATTGAATTGAATTTCAAACCAACGTTTCCATACAAGAGCTTCCCGTGTGATATCGACCGAAAATGAACTGGATTTCAATCGAAGTCGAGACTCTGGTATATATCTGTTTATCCAAAGTATTTATCGTTGGTCTTCAAAGTTGAGTCCGTTGTTTTAACTCCGGTTCTTGAGGTGGCCTCGCTAACCGCTTTGAATAGAACTTATCTGGTTGGTCTCGTGACGATATGACTACGAAGTAAACAAATCTAACTTCGCGGAGATGGTGTGCTATACAAAACAACAAAGAATTACTGAGAGTGGACTGTATATTGCTAATCAAAAATCAATTACTTACATAATTCTTATTTCTTATGTAAGTATTTGATTCGAATAAGTATTCTGTATATTGCTAGCTAGTTTTTCTTTCTAATTGATCATCTACGCACCGTACGCACCAATAACGAGCAGAAAAGGTCCATAAGGCTGAAAAACTTGAGTGACAGGGCTTAAAGTCCATTCCTTTGATGTTGATAGATGAATATGTAGGAAGCTCTGTATATGTGGAGAAAACCACAAAAAGCATATTTCACATTGCGTAGAGTCAATAACTCCATTGAAATGCAGGGGTTTTAAAATCACGCAGTGCCGGAGATGACCTTCTTTGCGTAGAATACGTCGTTTATGGTAAAGATCGCACTTTAACTTGCAACCATACTGACCGACGAATTATCTGGCTCACGTACTTCTTATTTGCAAGTTGAATTACTGGTACTACAGTGGTTTGGATTCCGAAACGAACCGTCATGAGCCTAATTCATGCAGGACTTGTGTCATGCAAGGCCATTCTTTGATGAATTATGATATCTCCACTCTCAGCTTTCACTTCCATAACTTGGTGTCAGAACAGAAGAGACGGTGAGAGACTTTGAGTTCAATTCGGCAAAAGGTCTTGATTATCAAGTGATCTGATTTTTCAGAGTTTATACTATGAGTACTAAACTCTATATTTAATGTGGCATCACAGGTGGGGCTTTGACAAAGAAAAAATATTTTGTATGGAAATTTAGAATGTCTGCTTTCTAGAAAGGCCAAGAATATTTTAATCTTGTCACAGGTGCTGAAACTTGTCCTGTAGGTGCTCGTTCAGATCCTAGAGTCCATGATTAGAATAGACATGCCAATCACGCTATTCACTACCTTTCTTTGTGTGTTCCACCATCCCTGTTTGGTTACATACAAGGTGTTCATACTCCCAAGTGGTTTCGGATGCATAATAAAATGTATTTCAAACGTCAACAAAGGCAAAAAAGCTTCAATTGGACAACTCAAGCATAACTGATTATGTTTATCACATTCTTGGTCTGGTTGAGCAGTTGAATAGCAATGGAGTTAAGGTTGAGGATAATGATTTGATTCTTCATACTTTTCAAGGTTCTACCAAGGGAGTATAAAACTTTTGAGACATCTATAGCCATTAGAGATACTTATCCTCTATTTGAAAAGCTAGTCCCAATGTTAGCCTCTAAAGAGATGAGATTACAAGGTGGTGGTAATGGTCTTGTTGCTCAAGATCAGGTTCTGTTTGTTGGGAGAGGTAGTGCAAGAGGCAGAGGACATGGAAGTTCATTGTTTGGAGGTGTTGTTGGTAAAGTTCAATCCTCACAAAGACAACATGCAACATAAGGCAAGTCCACAATAAAAAGTACTTGCATAAGGCAAGTCCACAATAAAAAGTTTCTGCAAGTACTGTAAATCAAAGTCTCATTATGAAAAGACTTGTTCCAAGCAAGGTGATATTCAAACCGGTAAAGTCACTCAACAAAAGTTTTTGGAGAAGGATTCCTAATCAAAAGATCATCTATTCATGATGACTCATACTGCTGCATTGATGACCAAGAGTGAAGAAGAGTGGTTCATAGACTCAGGGTGCTCCATTCGTATGACCCATCAGGCTAGTATCTTCACTTCTAAAGTGCCATGATCTGAATTATTGTCTATGAATACAGGTGTCATAGCCCACCTGATGTTCCCTTAGGCAGATTTTCTGTTTTTGTTGTTGTTTTCCCCAAATAAGTGCATCATGTTGAGTAGGATGACAATTGAAGGTGTAAAGTATAGCATATACCTCAGTTGCCATGAAGTTCCTAAAGAGTCACCAGGAGAGGTGAGTGGATGTTAAAACAAAGGTACCACAAACACAAGTGTGGGATGACATGTTGGGAGCCGTTGTCAGTCAGTAATCCTTCAACTTCCTGTTTAATGAGGAACTGACATGTGGGATGAAGAACCAGTTTTGGTCTCTATCAATCCTCATGCCACTTCACACATGCATGGATCACAATGCTTCAACTCTACCAAAAATGCCTGCCAAAATCTTGAAAGAATTAATTGAAATGTTTGAATGCAACACCTCGCAAGGAGACAACCGTTTGGGAAAAACAAGCAGTAGTGAGGGAGTTAGTTGAAGCCAAAACCTACATTTTGCACATGGAGACCCAACTCACAGAAATAAAAGGGTACAGCGAGCAGGACGAACAATGTCATGACCTAGGAGAATCTTAGGAGATGGCCCATCTCCAAGAACCATTGGTGCGGGCAGAAGGGAGAGGTCAGTATGGTGACCACAGCCATAGAGCACCACAAAGAAGGAGTAGGGCACTATGAAGGGAAAAAGAATCAACTTCTGTGGAGGCTTAAATTTTTCACTTGAAGCTACTCTAGAAAATTTGGAAGCCTCCTTGAAGACAAAGCAAGGTGACACCAAGACTCACCTGGCTTTGTCTTCTGACAACTACAAGGTTTGGAAGCATGACAATGACACCATGCTAATAAAGCACAAGGAGGAGCTAAGGAGCATCAAGACAGACCTTGCAATGATGAAGGCATGATCTACCTAGTGAGAGAAGGCCTTCACAAATTACAAGGCTGCACAAGAGGAGAACACATGGGAAAAGAATTGGGAGATAGCCAAGACAAAGGAGGAGATAGTAGGCTCAAGGCAATGGATTACCCAAATGGACTCCAACTTAACAAATATCAAGGGTAGATCTGAGTGGCAAGTGGAGGAGATTAAGAAGAAGCATACCAAGGAGTTGGATGCCAGGGACAAGGAGGTGGTGTCCCTAAAGAAGGAACTAGCTAGTTTGCGGAAGGAGAAGGCCATAGAAGAGCAATCTCATGATGCCACCTTGGAAGTCACCACAAGAAGTTGTCCATAATTGTGGCTGACCATGAAGATAAAGCCCACATCCTCTGGAGTACAAGTCCGATAAGAGGTGGAGTTGCAATCTATGCGTGATACTTGGGACAAGGAATGAATGAGAGTTTTTACAATTGTGGGAGAGATTGCTAATAGGCTAAAGACCCAAGAGGAATATGTTGTTATGACCCAAGCTCACCAGGCTAAGCCATAGGGGGTGAAGTTGAAGATACACACATTAGAAGCCAAGACTTATTCCATTGAGCATTTTTGACCAAGGTGGCAGAGATGCGACACAAGCATGGTGATGCCAAGTTTGAAAGTGTCTTAAGAAATATTGGAGGATGAGTATAATGAACATGTCAAAGAGCTGATTTGGAGGTGTAAAGGTGAAGGAGGGTTAGGAAAGTAGATCATGGTGTACAATACTTGTATAGTTGATTTTTTTGGACTATTGGACCATCAGGTTGCAACTTCATTGTGATGGAATGTCTCAGCGTGATGACATGTATAAGTGTTCTTTGAGCAATTAAGGCTCTGTAAATTGAATTGATTCTTTTTTAAATATCTGATTTTTAGGACCATTGTCTTGATGTGTAGCTGGAGTCATGGTATTGGTAGAGTGTATAGTAAGCAGATCTCTACAAGTTGCTCTGCCATAGCATTTAATCAAAATCAACCAATTAGGTGGAATAGGGTTAGTCTTAATTCATAGTTATGGGATCATGACTTTGCACAACCATGGATTTGCCCCATCTTGTTGTAATGGAGAGTATCAGGTGAGTTACCCCAACTTAATACAGGTTAAGTCAGCATAGATTGGAAGTCCATAGCATACCTATCTATTCAAACTCATGAATGTGAAATTACTTTGCTTGTGTGTTTGCAAATTTGACTTTGTTGTGGGGATGGTGCCTGAGGACCTCTTAGATCCTGAGTGTATCAATGTCAGTATGGTGTATGTTTCAAGATTGTTGAGTTGAGTAGTGGTGAGAAACTCAAAGTAGGAATGCAAGTGCTGAGGTACAAGGGGCAGTCAGGCTTGGGTTTTCTGAAAGGTCAGGGCAATGTGTTGAGAGCTATGATGATTGTGAGTGTTGTAAAGTATCACACTTAATAACAAGCTCAAGGTATCACAAACCTGTAGTATAGTGGTGAGGAGTGCCTTCTGGGGAGGGTAGAACATTCTCATTGGCACTATGGTATGAATCATAAAGGTAATTGCAAGGGAAAGACCTTCAGGGCCATTGACCAACATGATAGACTGAATCTCACTTTCAAGAGCTCAAGTAGTGAGTTATCATTTGTGAATGTAATTTAGTGGGGCTTTTTGCTGTAGTGTGTTGCAGAAGGGTACCCTATCCTCTTCTAGGAATTGTCCTGCCCAAGAGGTTAACTATGTAACAATAGCCAACTTGTGACAAAGCAACACTTTCCTTTCACTCCTAGCCAATTTCGAATCATATCCTTGTGGGAATGACCTGTTTTACCAATTATACTTGAAGTATAGTGACACTAGACTGTCACAACATGTGATGATACTGAACATATTATTACATATATAGGCATTATCCCTTTCTCATATCCATCTGCCAATGTTGGTGGTTTAGGAGAAGTCCTTCATGTACCTACAATCACCCAAAACTTAGCTTTTGTTGGCCAGATTATTGAGGAGGCTTTTTAGGATGGTGTGTTTGTGGAAAAGTATGAGAAATCTGCTATGCCTATAGGATGAAAACTTGGATCTAAAATTGGGAGGATGTGTAAATTAGACATCAAGGTCCACACTAATACAAATCAGAATGCTATGTTTATTCATGGCTCTTCTGATTTTTCAGATCTTGAGATGTGGTATAAGATTGTGTGAACCTAAAAAAATTTGAGGTGCTACCCACCTCAGATCTGGTTATTGGGCTTCAAATATTTCTAATCCTTTGCCTATAGGGGTTTGTGAGGCTTGTCAATTCAGGAAGCAAGCTAGACAACCTTTTAAGCATCATGGTACAAGGGCCTCCAAGGTGTTAGAATTGATCCACACTGAAGTATGGACTACTTCAGTAAAAAGAGTTTAATAAGCTCTAAATATTTTGTCTCATTTATTGACAATGTTTCAAGATATACATGGGTCTACTTTCTGAAAGCTAAATCAGATGTCCTTTCAACAGTCAAAATATTCAAGCAGCTTGTGGAGAAGCAACATGGTTATAATATCCTTTGTCTGCCTTTGGATGGAAGAGATTTTATTTCAAACCAGTTTGATGCTTTTCTAGATGAACAATGTATCAAGCATGAAGTTACTTGCAGCTACACACCTCAAAAAAATGGAGTTGCTAAGCAGAAGAACCAACATATTGCTGAAGTTTCAAGAGCCATGCTCAATAAAAAGGCAATGCCCAAGTGTTGTTGGACAGAAGCATTTAGTTGTTCATGTTCCTGATGAGAAGAGGCAGAAACTAGATCATATTGCCCAAAATGTGTCTTTCTTGGATATGGCACCAATTCTAAAGATATAGTGTCATCATCATGATTTAAATATTTTTATTATTATTAGGAATGTCATATTTGAGGAGTTAAAATCCTTGTATCAGGCTTCTACAAGTTGCACATCTGATTTACCACTTACAACACCCTGTACCCCTTTGATTAGTCCAAGTAATATTTCTGTTCCATAGGCTAGTACTTCAAGTTCTACTTGTGTTTCTATTGAGCACTCTCAATCTCAGCCATTTGTAAATCCCTGGCCAGGAGAGGTTGTTGAGAAGCTTTTAGTCCAAGGTTCTCAACCTATAGGAAATTTACTCCCTACTATATTTACTAATATTTCTACTCCTTTTTTGGAACAAATGGTCTGTCAACCACATAGCTCAGGAATTCCAAAGATGAGCTACAAGTAGCACATCTTAGCCACAGCAAAGGACAAGTACAAGGGTTAAATATCCATTGAGAAGTTTTGAAGTTGAAGGTTTTTTAGCACAACATCATACATATATGGTAAAGGCTATACAAGAAAGAGAACCAAATTCTCTTGAGAAGCGATGCATCATGCAGATTGGGTGCAATCCATAGAGCTTGAAGTTGCAGCCCTACATCACCAACAAAAATTGGAGTTGGTTGATTTACCTCCTGGTAAGAAGGCAATTTGCTGTATGTGAATTTTTAAAGTCAAGAGGAATTCTGATGGTTCAGTGAATAGGTACAAAGCAAGGCTTGTGGCAAGGGGTTGCTCACAACAATATGGAACTGATTTTGATGAGACTTCCAGCCGTGTTGCTAAGATGTCATCAATTTGTGCTCTCTCAGCATTACCCACTTTCAATCAGTGGTGGCTCTATCAGATGGACTTCAAAAACTCTTTCCTCAATGGAGATTTGGTAGAGGAGGTCTACATGATCCAAACACCTAGATACGAAGATCCAAGATATCCAAACAAAGTTTTCTTATTGAAAAAGTCTGTTTATGGACTTAAGCAAGCTCCAAGAGCTTGGAATGCCAAGATAAATTCCTATCTTTTATCCATTGGATTTCAAGTTCAAGTTCAAGTTCAGATTGTTTGCTGTACAAACTACAAGTTGGTGGTAATATGGTTTTTTTTATCATCTATGTTGATAACCTGATCATCACTGGCAACTGTAAAGATCTCATCCGGCAAGTACAAGATCAGTTGAAGGGAGAGTTTGACATGAAGACTTGGGAGAACTCAAACACTTCTTGGGTATTGATTTTTTTCAAGATGGAAATAACCTTTGGTTACTACAATGGCTATATTCTCTCAACATGTTGGAGAAGTTTGGTATGATGGTTTGAAAGCTTATTTCTACTCCTCTCCCGACTTCTATTAAGTTAAATGCCAAAGACTATGAGCTGTTGGCTGATCCAAATATGTACAGATAGATCCTTGGAAGTATGATTTATTTGAGACTTACTAGACCAGATCCAAGGTATGCTGTTTGTCTAGTGAGTCAATTTGTGCAAGCACCAAGGAAGCCACATCTTGATACAGTTTGAAGGATTTTACATTATGTGAAGTTTACCATCCAATTTGGTCTTCACTATTCAGCTGATGGGTTGGTTACCCATTGTACAAGGTTTTATGTGGAAGGAAGCAAGTGCTCAAGATTGAAGATCAACATCAGGTTATATTTTCAACCTTTGAAAGTCTACAGTTAGTTGGTCATCTAACAAGCAATCGACTGTTGCTTTATCACCAATAGAAGTGGAATATATTGGTGCCACTAATGCTACATGAGAGCCTATTTGGCTTCACACCTTATTAGAAGATATGAGATATATATTTCATGATCCTATAATCTTGCACACATATAACGTGAGCAGTATCAAACTTGCTCGCAATCCAGTATTTCATGCAAGGACCAAACGTAAAGAGTTCCATTATCATTTTATTAGAGAAAGGGTATTGGCCCTAGAAATAGATCTACAATATATTCCTACCAATGAGCAAGTCATTGATACTTTACCAGAGCTTTATCTATAGATAAATTTTAATATTTCAGATCTCATCTAGCAATCAAAGACACTGACGTTAGCTTGAGGGAGAGTGTTGATGAAGTATCACAAGCTAATACTCCTGGCGCTTAGTGAATACAGAATAGTTAATCCTTAGTCACTTTATTCTTTACTCACCAGTTCTTGTTAGTCATCACCTTAGAGTTATGGTGAAGAGTGACTCGATTACTTGTGTATTTCTTCTTTACAGATATATATTCGTGCAGGACTTGTGTCCCGCGAGACCATTCCTTGGTGAACTATGTATCTCCACTCTCGTTTTCACTTCCGTAACATATACATCACCGTCCACATACAATTCGCCTCCTTACGCGTGTCTATCGCCACCTAGAATGACTGAGACTTGTTCTGCTGCGCCAAAGGAATTCATCTACAAACTTCTGTATGCAAGGAAACAGGATTGCGAATCCCTTGGTGCGGAGTGCAAGCAAGTGGCCCTGTCACGGGGAATTTCTGATACTAACTGCGAGGACCGCAGGCGCAAGTGCTTCTTCAAGCCCGCTCACCAGATCAAGGAAACTTGTTCTGCTGCTCCAGCGGAGTTCATCAAGAACCTACTGTATGGAAAACCGATGAATGCGAAAGCATAGCAGCTGAATGCAAGAAGGTTGAGTCTAAAGAGGCATATCCGATACGAACTGTGAAGACTGCAAACGGAAGTGCTTGAATCCACCAAAATATCCCTACCCTTTTCCTCCGCAGTACTGGGAAGTAAAGAAAGAAATCATTGATGATACAGTGTTAAGATGCTGGATCAAGGCCTTCTCTAGTAAACGCTAGATCATATGCAATCGTCTTTCCAAGTAATCTATAGAAGTGGTAGTGTCCACGTTCTTTGAAGATAGACATATTATATGTTAATAAGGTCTACAACAAGCAACTTCAATCAGACCAGATTTATAAACACAAATCGAAACCATTTATGATTATAAACTTGTTTGAATCTTACATCAGTTGTGTATCTGGGCATGTAATTTTCAGAACAATTTACCCTTCCAGCATATGTCAAGGCCGAGATCCACCTAAACGTGGTTAAGACAGGTCCTTATTCTGAAGTCCTCCATGGCCATCGTTAATGTGCACCTTTATCTGAGTAAACATTTCGCGTGGACGTGCATTCACCACCAAATATACCAGAATGAATCTTGTAGTTTTCAAGCCCAGTTGCGCGTTTCTTTGTAATTTTTGAGGTGGATAGGTCAGTTACCAGAAAATGGTTATCAACAGGGATTGAAGAGAGACGATGGGTGACGGAACAATGGGAGGAAATTCGTCGATCTCCTACTCTGGCTGGCCACCCCTGTTGGATCATTAATGCCATTAGTTCTCTAGAATACCCGCTCGTGTGATATTCCTTCAGTTGGACGTGTTGTTGCCCAGATCAATTTAAGCTGTTCTCTTATAGCTTTTAACGCCGAGTGCTCACCATCCAGTAAAATTTGGTAGCCATCTAGCCTGGCACTATTCCATCCTATGGATATTACTTTGCGTATATCCATTCCTGGTTTCGGTGCTCCAAATTATATCCACTGTCGGTCATTTAACAATGTAAGTGCCCGAACTAGTCTTTTACATCCCTCTTCCACCATGTTTGCAAAGGCCACAATATTATCAAAGTCACGCTCGTTTCTTATCCCGGTGTGTATGGCAACTGCATCTCGTAACTCTGGTCGTAGACCCCGAATGTAGAACGCGTAGCAGTGTTCGAGGTGCTTGTTGCTATCAGGCTCCCTTATTTGGTTTACACCGGCCCTAAACCTTGCAGAGTAACCGAACACAGTTTCATCTGTGCCTTGTTTCACAGTAGACAATTCCATCAAGTCGTCAGGTATGAAGTCGGGTGGGTCCCGGAATATTTTCAGTGCCTCTTCTACCGAATATGCAATTTTCATCAAGCCTTTGAGGTCAAGCTCTTTGGAACTGGCGATCTGAGACTTTATTGCCACTTGATCTTTTATCTCCGGTCGTAGACCCGCAATATAGAACTGCTCGATGAAAAATGGATTCCGATAGAGCTCTTGGATTTTGTCGACTGCTGCCTGAAATTTTTCATTGTAAGCCATTGCTGGTTCGTTTTGGCCTTGAACCACCTTACGTAGTATGTCATATACTGGAGGTACCGCCAAGGGAGAATCTCTTCTATGTAATGCCAGTTCTACCAACTCAGCCAAGCTCATTGTGTGCTCCAGATCATGCCACTTCATCTGCGATAGTATGACGACATGAAATCGTAACTCTGGTCGTAGACCGGAAATGTAAACCGGATCGAGCATAAATAAGTCCTGCTTTGAGTCAAGTTTAGTTCGGTCGAGAATGTGTCGAAATTTGTCCGTGTAACTAGCCACATGTTCATTAGGTCTTTGTCTCACCGTCGATAGCCTGCACAACTTCTCTTCAAACGTCTGTGCTTCATAAAACCGTTTAAGAAAGGAATCTCGGAACTGGTCAAGACTCACAGGCTCATCGGTATTCATAGCCTCCAACTCATATAAGAAATCTGCTGCTTCCTTTCTCAAAGTGAGTCTGAAGATTCGGATGATCCCCATCAGGTCAACAATTTTCATAAGCTTCGTAGCCGCCATGAATGCAGACCAATGAGTTTCAGGATCATCAGTTCCTCCTTCAAATATTGGCAAGCACAGACAGGTAGGGCCATTCCACTCCATGCCATCAGAAGTCGTGCAAATGCATGATTCCGGCAGCTGATTGGAGCCAGTTGAACTAGTATCTTCATCTACCGAATTCTTCTCAGGTCTCTCCATTCTTGCGCTACCAAAGTCACTACTGTTCTGTCTTGTGAAAATACTTCTCCGAGCATGGGCATGCAACAGACGGGTCTTGATTTCTGGCCGTAGTACTGTGTAGTATGGTTCTCGGGACTGATACGATGTAATGACGTGCCCGTCAAAATGACGAGCAGTGTCTGTCAGAGGCACTCTAAACTCTTCATTTTGTTGCTAATGTTATATCATTGCAATATTCTTGATTCCCTACTAGCTCTTCCCGGCAGGTCAATTCTCTTCCCATCTCCTGGAATCCCATTCTTTGAGAGTCATCTTGGAGATCGGATCTCCCACAGACAAGATAATCACTCCTTCTAGTCATTCACTCAGATAAGATCCATCACAATACAAGCAATCGTCATGTTATACATTGCTTGGCTTGCTCTCATTAGTTCTTCGTGGCGATCCTTCGAAGTTCTGGGAACGTTAATTTTGCGCTCAAGTTACTTTGAAGGCGAGCGTCTACCCGTTTCGGATTTCTCTCCGTCCTCATTGGATTCGCTCAGCGACCTTACAGAGTTTGAAAGTAATAGATATGTCAGATAATTCAGAATTAACCGTTTGGCAGATGAACGTTGACCCACCCGCGCTCTTACTGAATACGCAGGCTCTCCGCGACTGATTCTTTATCAACGGAAAGCGAAGGTTGCATGCGTTCCCAAACCATTGCATATTCAATCCACGTTGAATCCCCCTTGAGAAGTTTCTAGGATGTGCCACGAAGGCACGAATAGGTAATGAATTTCACGATATCTAGCCTTCTCGAAAGCTGATCGCAACTACATGCCAGGGATTTGTTTACCACCTGCAGGTGGATTTTGTGAAAGTCACTATATCCACTCTCACTGATGACTGGATATGCAAGCCACATCAGACGGGATCAGAGCTAGCGTTGACCCGGAGTATGTGATACCTGGTGAGCTGGTCTGCAAATTATCCTCTACCATGATTAACCGCAGTTTATTTAACCTTGTTGTGGGTCGGTAAACGTTTTCCAATCCATCAGTACTGGAGTTACCGAAGTCTCATCCTACATCCACAACCGAGAGATTATATACGGTCATGCAACATGCACGCCATGTCATCGTCTGTATAATAATGCTTCTCCAAAAGGCCGACGTAAAAGTGCTCTGTCGACGTGGATGGATAGGGTATATGTGTTTCCAGGTTGTGGATAATATTCGGACGAGATCTCTCAATAATTCGAATCTTGATTTGTAGGGAGTCTAATTTGCTTAGCCGGTGAGACTATGAAATGTTTCGTCCTCCCATTTGAAAGCCCGCAACAATTTTACTAGCGAGAGGATGTTTCTTCTGCAACCACCGTATTGCGCCTAATTGTTGTGGGATGATAGTTGAACTTGGAAAGATTGATATTATCTGGAAGAACACGAGATTATCTGTTCCTGAGTGAATACATAAGTAGAATGGTGCATACACAAAGAGTTTCTAATCACATTCAAAACTTGACATTCTTCTTGCGATGCTTCTTGTCCCGGAGAAGGTTTCAGAAATCAAAACTGTATGTATGCACCTGGGAAATAGTTCTTCGAGGATGACGTGAGTCCCGATCAGGTAATATGCGGTTTTACCCTATCTTACTCTTTGTATTTTATACTTGTAGGAATTGATGAGATTTTCCTTTTTTTGTTTTCTTGTGTGTCACGTGTTGCTACAATTACGTCAAAATAAAATAAGTAGTACGAAATATCTTGTTTGTATCACTTTGAGAAAGAAAAAGAAGTTTTTAGAGAAGAAAAAGAAGTTAGAATTACTCCAAACCAGAATAATTAGTAAGAAATGGATATCCTAGTGTTAAAGTTTGCAGTATTGGTGAAGAAAAGGCCACAACACAGCAGGACGCAGGGTGCAGTCATGCAATCCGGTGTGTTCTGCCATCCTTTGAGTCATACCTCTTTTGCAGTTGATCGTTGAATAAAATTATTAAATAAGGTTTTGGTATTAGTTTATTTGGACCAGTAGACTATACTCATGTAAAAGCCATTGTAAAATTATCCTAGTAAAACATTGTAGTTCATTTCAGTTTGTGGTGGTAAGTGAAAAATGATCGTCAAATACTTGTACCATGTGGAAAAGTAGATTCTGAGATCTTTGGGTACTCAAGGATTCTCAATTGGGTTGTTGTCTTATCTTACTCTGCTTCAAACTACTTGCAAAAGTTAAACCGTGTGATAGAATCAAATCATTGCACGGAAATTATTTGATTTGTGATACGGGACCAAGACAATAAAAGACTTGTATGAGTTGCCAAAGTGGCTATATATGGCTATGTACATGAAGTTTGGGTGACAATGGTAATCAGATAATAAAATCAGAGGAATTGTAGTGAGAAGAACGGCGATGGAATATAGAACGAGAAGATCAAATCAATTATCTATACAATATTTAAGAGTAAAAGCTTGTATAGATTACTCCATCTGGTGTACCAAGAGAAATCAGTCACCACATGGTGTCAAAAAGACCTAGAAAATTGAGCATTTTCACAATTGCAGTTGTGATCAAGTTAGTGTCATAATATTTCCAAGTCCCGTTGATGTTTGAATATGTAAATGAAAAAAACCTCATTTGACATTCCAAATTAGATAATTGCATGATGACCTAATTATAGCTAGCATTTCTCAGTCACGCTTTTGAACTCCCAATAATCTCAAGGTATGCCAAACAGAAAAGCAGAGAGGACATTTTCAAGATTCTAATTGCAAGCACTATTCAAGGTGTGTCGGATATAGTATTGTCGATCCATGATGAAATGGGGACAAATTTGCTTAACTATAGAGATTGACTTGCATTCTCATTTACGGTTGATCTCCATTATACTTTCCAAGAACAGCAGAGCTCAAACTCCCATATAAGAACATCACAATTCTCATCTAGCAGACCTACGCAGAGTAAGATAATTAAAGATAATTGATTATCGCATGAATTCACATCAAACAATGGGATGTGATCAAGTAAATCTGAATATTTGTGTGCGGTTGTAGAAGTATCAACTTAGGGTGTGGTTAACTGAATCTATGAAATAAGGACCTAATGGAATGCGGTGAAAGGCATACTTAAGTATCTCATAGTCCCCACGGTTCCAATATGAACTTGATAACGTCAAGAAGAGAGTTAGATGAGTAAGATATGTGACATGTCAACAACCTCCACCCTTGGATTACTTACTTGGATGGGTGACATGTTGGCCCTGGTCCTATCTAGTTGTTCAAACAAGCTTTGATCGGAAGGAATCTTGGGGGGAGAATTTGCATATTTTTTAGACCTAATTCATCTGTTTAGGCCTTTGAAATTGCATTCAAAGATTTCAGGCATATTTTGGTTCCTACTCTATTAGTAGAAGTCACCATTTGGTGATACCTCTTTCTGATCTATTCAATCCATCATGTGTAACATCCTTCCAGATATTATATAACCAATTCTCACTTTTAAAGCATATATCTAGTTATTGGTTCTAAGGTTTTCAAATCTATTTCGATTTCTTCCCTATTAGTAGAAGTACCCTTTTGGTGATACTTCTATCTGATCTATTTTGACCATCATTTATAACATCATTCCAAATGTTACCAAACCAAAGTCCACATCTAGATCATATGGCTAGCTCTTGGTATTACAATCAGATTGCCCAAATACATATAGAACCTTCACATGGCCTCCGAAGTTAAGATTTGAAGACAAAACTAACAACTCATTTGGCAAGAAAAAGGCAACAAATGTATACAAGATAGATGTCTCAAGGATCCTACGTGATAAAGTCATCACCAAAATAATCAGACTTTATTCTGGTCAAAATGAATGGCCTATGTAAATCTAAATCAAGTAATCTTCTTCTAGCTCATATACAAACAACAACCTATAAGCATGGCCAAGATGTTTTGAGAACAATTCATTGAACTATTTGATGACATGATTGAGGGTACACCCATAATCTTAGCCCCCTTTGTACTACATTTTCACATAAAGATGAACCTCATGATGGAAATGGAAAAGGAAAAATACTCCTGCCACTTCTACCATCCAATGTACTTCAATGGACATTAAACCTGCCAAAAGAAATAACAAAATATCATGAGGTAGACAAGGAGTTTACTCAAACAAAGAAGTTCATGCCATTTGCCAAAACCTACAACAAAATAATTATTTGCATGAAGGTGACCAGAACATGAACCAAGATTCATGCTTCCAAGAAACAATATGAGTTGTCTAGATGGTCAATCTATCATCAAGTGAGAGTGGTAGTAGAGAAGCCACATGAAACAATGAGGAACCTAAAAAAATGGGTAAGGTTGGTAAATCCACCTCACATACAAGTAGGAGAGCACCCTCATTACAAAACATGGAAGTAGAAAGTGAAAACTCCTTCACGTAGATCTCATCACTTGTGAAAAATGACAAGGTGGATTTAAGAGATCATAATGAAGAAGTCCACTTGTTACCACCATCAAATGATGATACAACCATGGATTTACTTTTGTCCAAGCAAAGGGACAAAAGGAGGAAGACAAGAGGATCCCTATCTCCAAACCTAAAAGGACTCCATTAGGGACATTAGCTTTTATTAGCTTTGTCTTGGAATGCAACATAAAGAGGTAGAAGTGTCTGAAACAAATGTTGTCCATGTAAGGAGCCACTTACAAGTGCTGGCACAACAAACCAAGGGGACAGAGAGTGCTTGATAGGACAAGGATACGATGATTAAATAGTAGAAGAGACCAATGACAAGGCCAAAGCCAATGAAAGAAGAAAGGAGGACAATCAAGATTAGTCTATGATGCCATAGCCAAACAATGGAGAATGCACACAGAACACAAGTATGACCAAGGACTTCCTAAGTTGCATGATATATGAAACAACTCAATCTAGTGGCTGATGGCAGTCTACACCATAAACATTATTATACCTACAATGGATGTAATAATGTGGAGTTTAGCGATGAAGTTAGTAGGGCTAACAAAGTAGCAAATAAGACAAATTATCCTAGAATATTTTGGAAGTATCTAGGAAGCTTCTTGGGAAGCTTCCCGACTAGCTTAGCTTGCACTTCAAGTAAATAGCATCTAGAAGGAAGTTTCTAGAAGCTTCAAACTAGCTTAGCTTGCATGCCAAGTAGGCAACTTCTAGAAGGAAGCTTCTTGAGAAGCTTCATGGTTAACTAGGCTTGCACCCTAAGAAAGCGGCTTGAGAAAGCTTCTTGAGAAGCTTCTCAAGGGCCTTGAATGCTACCTATAAATACCAAAGCCAAAGCTCTTACTAGGCATTTGGAGTTTTCCCTCTTTCAAGTATCCCCATGTGAGTTTCCATTCTCATATTTCTCTCCTCGGTCTTGGTCTTTTACATTAGTATCAGAGCAGGAATGGGATGGATGGAATTTATGGACCACCAAATCCACTTCTGCCAAACCATTGAGATTTTCATGTCCAGATATTACCCAAGCATCACTTTACACAATTCATCACCTCACGCTTTGGGCAGGATTTTCTGCATATGATCACCATGTCTGAAGAACCCTTGATACTTATAGTTGTAACTTATGGAGAAAGGTGGACATACTGTATCTACTATATCAATTAGATAAATTGAGAGTAGTAGGATATAGTAGTAGATATGGCGACAATATCAGACATTATCCTTGCAATGCAACAACAAATTGAGCACCTTACTCAATTGTTGGATAAATGAGATCAACAACAAGAACATATAGAGAAAGTGCAAATTTGAGATGGAGAAGATCATATTTGGTTTCCAAAATCCAACATGTTTGAAGGAAAGAATCTTTTGGGCACAATGGAGAATTTTGTGTTTAACTGCAAATGTTACTTTGAAGCCACCCATCTTCAAGATGAATGAAAACAGATTCTCTTGGCTTCTAGCCAATTAGATGGTGTGGCAAAATTTTGGTGGCAATTTTGAGTGGAGCAAGCTGAACGATAGATTGTTGTACCAATTTTGACATGGGCAGAATTCAAGGATGCAATACTTGGGTCAATTTCAAACTATTAATGCCACCCGAGCTACACGAGATGAATTGACAAAGTTGAAGCAGATTGGCTCAATGAGGAGCTACATCACACAATTTCAGAACATCATCATGCAAATTCCAAATATACAAGAAGGTGAAGTTCTGGATCAATTTGTACGAGGATTGAAGTCAAAAACCAAATTGGAGGTGACCATACAAGAACCACAAAATGTAGAAGAAGTCATGCAATTGGTTGAGCGTTTTGATTCCTTTGTTATGACAACTTGGTCTTGACCTCGACCTACACCAAGCTTACCAGTACACTATGCATGGGTGGAAGAACCAACACCAATGGAGATTGATGCTATCCAACAAAGACCACTTGGTGTAGTAGATAGAGAAAGATTGTGACAAAATGGAGGTTTTTTTAATTGTCGCCAAGGTGGACATCATATTACTAAATGTCCACTTAAGAATGGGCGACCTCGACAAGTTGCCCAAATGGAGTTTGTGGAATGATCAAGGAAACAAAGAATCCCATAAGGAGATTTTGAGCCACATACTAGGAGCTTGATTAGTTCCAATGGGATTGAAAGCTAAACCTATGCAAGTTTGCTTCACTTGCAAGGTATGATATCTAATCGGGGTTGTAGGATTTTGGTTGATTTCAGAAGTTCAAAGAATTACATGTCTATGCAAGTAGCAAAGGAATTGGGTATTGTTATCAAGCCAGTGATTGGAAGTAGATTGATGATGCAGATGGTAAGAAGAGATCTACATTCCGTACCTCACATCCTATTATTTTTAAGATTGGGAAGGAGTATTTGGAGTGTATGAGGTTTATAATAGCACCTCTACACTATGATTTCATTCTAGGACTACCTTGGCTTGAAAGTCATAAGGTTCAATTTGATTGGACCTGACGACAAATTCAAGTACAACACCAAGGTAGGAATTTCCGATTAGATTGTTTGGCACCTTTGAGTAAGACACCTAAGAATAGTCAATCCCAAGATGTGAAGTTTGTTGAGAAGGTAGCTATAGAGCATGCCTTGAAGAGAGAAGAGCCCCAAGATGGGAAGGTTACCAAGAAGGCAACCAAGGAGCAAGCTTTGAAGAGAAATGAGTCCCTAGATGAGAATTTTTTTTAGTGAAATAGCCATAGAGCAAGCCTTGGAAGAAGATAAGTCTATTTTTGCGATATGGATCTGTAACACCCATTTGTGCATGTGTGTGGTATTGTGATATTTAGCTTGGTATTACAAGTACTTAAGAGATATTATTTATATAGAGATAAAGGATGGTTCTATATTAGTCATGGTTAGCTAAAGTTAGTCATAGCTAAGATAGATGGGACCTTACTTTAGAGGAAGTAGAAAAGATGAGCACCACTATTTTGGATTTTAGTGTGTTGACTTGGTATTATTCCTAGGTGTTTGGCTTTGGGGAAAGAGTTGAGAACTCTTGGGCCCGCAAGCCTTTTTGTTTTGGATTCTTCTTTAGTCCAAGGATAGCCCATGTGAAGGAATCCTTGCTTTAGTGGTTGGGTCAAGATAAGGGGAATATGCCCATGTGAATGGATATTCCTTTCTACTTTTTGACTTTACTTGACTTTTAGTCTAGTAACTTGAGTTACTACGGTAATTAGTAACTTTGGTACGTAACTATTTCACAAGTATATAAACAAGGAGTGAGGATGTACTCATCATCCTTTCATTTGCAACTATCTCTCTCTCATTGAGTTCTCTAGTGAGCAATGTCTTGAGTCTTGGAGTGTTAGCCTTGGAGGAGTATGATGGAGTTGGGGTTCCTTGCCTTCTTAGTCCATGGTGCGCTACCATAATAGCCATCAGAGGTTCATCCTGAGTGAGAGACAGGCCGGCTCACATTTTTGGTTCCGTTGCCGGGACCTCTCTAGAAGGCAAGATAATGTTCCGCGTCCAATTCTACATTAGGCAGAAGGAGGCTATGAGAGCTCACTTGGAGAGAACATTAGGAGAGGAGAGGGCTGAACTTATGTTAGAGAACCAAGATCCATTTTTATACCCTGTAGTTCATTATGATGTCTTTGAGGTGATTTTGTACATCTTGTACACATGAGAGGAATTGGAGAGATTGTGTGAGGTGGATTGCAGATTTTGGGGATTAAGGTGATTTTGGGCAAAATCTCAAGTTTGAGATCTGGACTTGAGATTTCTACACATGATAGCTTGGGTTATCTTTCAGTTAGCACACTTGAAATTATTGAGAGAGCTTCTATGCGCACTGGGCTAGAATTTTTGAAAGTTGATAGGGTAAAGTGCTCCCGCAACTGCATGCTCTCTGGAAAATTGTACAGAGTCTGCCATTTCTTCAATTTTTAGTGAATTGTCCTGAAAATTTCCAAGAAAATTCAGTGCATTGTATCCTACCTGGTGCCACAAAAATTAGAGAGAGATCATTTTTGCGCAGTGCGTTATGAGTTTTTGAAGTGAGGGGGGTGGTTTTCAGACCAAATCTGAAATATGGGTGCTGAATAGAAAGGTGTCTAGGCCAAATGGCTTGATGAAAAGATCTAAAATTTTGCAGGGAGAGACGCCCTAGAGTTGTGATCAAGTGTGGAAAATTTCAGAGGACTGTGACATATTCGTTGGGAGATTTGAGTGACATTGTGAGGAAGGGTCAATTCTGCAGAGTGGAGATCTCATGCATGAGAAGTTTGAGATCAACAAAAAGCATGTTTGAGTGTTTAGATTCATCTTGGGGAACATGGAGGGTCATCAAGAGTGGAAATTGAGATTATGCAAGGTTTCCCAAGGGTTTGAGATGATTGTAGGGGTGGATTTGAGGAAAAGAGAGTTTACAATAGAATTTGAAGAGAGTGTTGAGAGGATCCAAAAACCTACACCACTTGGAGGAAAGAGTGAGTCTAAGTGCTTTCTATGTGGAGAGAAGGGACATAAGGCAAGTTCATGTCCATTAACCTTTGAGAGCAAGAGATTGAGGGAAAGGAGAGGCTTACTTGACTTGGGTTTGCATGTTGGACCTTCTTCACCAAGATTGGGAGGGAGAAGATCTAAGACCAAGGAGTTGTGTGAGGTTTGTGGAGTTGAAGGACTTCCAAAAGGACATGAGTGTAGTGGAGTAAAAGCACTTTTGGAAACTTTGGTGAAGGATCTTGGAGAGAGTCTTAGTACAGCTACAGAAATACTACCACCTTCATCAGCTAGTTCTCAAGATTAGTGATGGAGATAATCTTTCAACTTATGGATAAACTATCCATGAGAGTTAGATTAATATGCACTCTAGGATTTGATGTTGCTATAGAAATCTTGGAGCAACCTGAACCTTTTGTGTTCCCTAGAGTGGATTATTCTCAGATGGTGTTAGTCATGTATATACTCTATTAGTAATAGAGTGAGAGAAAAGAAAAGAGAAAAAAAAAATTAAGAGAAAAGAAAGATAGTGAGGGGTTAAGATGGGGAAACTTCCGGTTTTCTTTGGCAAGGATGGAGAAGATGTGGAGGCCTTTGTGAGAGACTTCAAGAGAGCTTGCATAGGAAACAATGAGAGGAGGAAGAATGAGTGGGCCTCATTATTACCAGATTTCTTTGAGGATGCAGCACTTACATGGTATGAGTCAGAATACCAAAAGAGAGAGAGGAGAGAGGGGGAAGAGGAGTCTTGGGAGACTTTGACTTCAGCACTCATTGAGAACTTTCTTCCTGATGAGAGTTATGAGAGATTGATGAGTGAGGTTACATTTCTCAAGCAAGGAGATGGAGAGAAAGTGAGGGTCTATGTGGAAAGAGTGGAAAAGTTGGAGTCCAGATTTCGCATAGTGTTGAGGAAGGGTGGGGATGATGTGGAGACGACAATGATTGGCATAGGGGCCATGCTCACCAAGAATTTTGTGGGAGGATTGAGACCACAAATTAGAAGCAAGGTGAGATATGAGAAACCTTCTTCCAAGGTTGAAGCTATCAAGATCGCAATTCATATGGAGGAGAGTTTGGAAGGGGATGAGAGTGATTTGGTGGTGAAGGAGGTTGTGCATCCTCCTCAAGGCTACAAGTATGGTGGAACTTCTGATACTTTGGTGACAAGGGTTGCACCACAAGTAGTAGTTGCTCCAATTCTTGCACCTCCACCAAAAGATCCACTCCAAACCATCACAGAACAACTTGCGGATCTCAAGATCAATGTGGTGCAACTATGGGAGAAGAGAGAGGTGGATCAGAATGTAGGGAGAGGACCTAGGAGTTATGGAAACTATCCATATAGAGGAGGCCAACCAGCCAACAATTTCAATGATAGAAATTGTTTTGGTTGTGGAGGAAGAGGCCATATCCAAAGGAATTGCCCAAATTCCACTTACCATGGAGGAAGGGGTTATGAGGGAGCCAATAGAGGGAAAGAGGGAGGTAGTGAAACCCAAGTGGCTCCTAATCCCAACAAAGGTAAGGGGATAGCATCCATAGATGTGGTTGAGAGCAAGTATGAGAAGGGAGAGTGCTCAAACTCCAAGGGTCTTAATTTGGAGCTTTTGGCACAAGAGAAGAAGAGAGCTCGTTTTGCAGAGGATGTTCACTCTTCTCAAGGATTTACTTCAAGCAAGGATACTCCTATGTCTACTAGGAGCACTCGCACCTCAACACCATCAACAACAAAGACTCCAAGGAAGAAGTTGGGGATGGAGGACTTCTTGATCTCAAAGCAACAATGGAACTACAATGTGTTGGAGGATGTTGGTAGTCACAAGGCTAACATCACAGTGGGCCAATTAATTGCTTTGAACCCTACCTTGAGAAAGGAGCTTAGAGGTGGTTTGAGTTCTACAAGGAGCAAAAAGAAGAAGAAGGCAAAAGTTCCAGTATCAATGGGGGTGGTGGATGCCAAGCCAGCACCATGGGAGGCTTGTGAATATGCCTCCAAGATTGATGTGAGAGTGAATGGTCACAACATCAAGGATGCATTGGTTGATGGAGGATCAGCAGTGAATGCCATGTCAGAAAGGTTGATGAAGAAGTTGGGTATGATACCCTCAAGACCTTCAACATTTGTGGTGAGCATGGCAAACAAGCAACAAGTTCGACCAGTAGGGGTGATGGATAAGGTGGTAGTTTCAGTTATGGGAGTTCAAAATCTCATGACTTTCCAAGTCTTGAAGGATTCAAGCTATGACTTACTTCTTGGGAGGCCATGGTTGAGAGCAGCACGCACAACTGATCGATGGCACAAAGGGTACTTGAGGATTGGGCCATCAAACCATAGAGTCACTGTTCCTGTGACTAACACCACCAACACTTCACATTCAGATACCCCATCTTCTAATTATTGGGAATCAGATTCTGAAGAAGGAGCTTCAGGTGTGGACACAAGCATGGAAGAGGAGACTTCCACGGAGGAAGATGAATCTGAATCTGATTCAGATGTGTATCCCTTGTGTGCTATGGATTTTGCACCTAAGCCAGAGGTTTTGAAGGACCCAGATAAATCACCATTGACACTTGAAGAGGTAGAGAGAAGGTTATCTACCCTCAAGTATGGCCCAAATGTTACCAAGGAGGAGAAGGTGAGATTTGAGGAGATTTTCCGCAAGTTCATCCATGTGTTTGCTTTTAGTTACAAGGATTTGAAGGAAGTCACCTTGGAGGAGCACAAGATAGAGGTGGAGTCACATGCAAGACCAATCCGCCAAAAGCAATGTCGCATTAGCCCACCAATATCTTTGGTTGTGAAGGAGGAGATTGATAAGCTCAAGGAGGCTGGATTTATCTTTGAGGTGGAGAATTCAGAATGGGTGTCTCCAATTGTCATTGTGAAGAAAAAGAATGGCAAGCTTCGGGTATGTGTGGATTACAAGAAGCTTAATGCTATTACCAAGAAGGACTACTACCCATTGCCATTCATTGATGAGATCTTGGAGGAGGTTGCAGGTCATGAGAGGTACAGTTTTGGAGATGGTTATAGTGGATATAACCAAATAAAGATTGCACCAGAGCATCAACAACTCACCACATTCACCACACCTTGGGGAACTTACGCTTTCAAGGTCATGCCTTTTGGGCTTTGCAATGCTCCAGCCACATTCCAACGGTTCATGAACAAGGTATTTGAACCTTTCATTGGGAAATTTGTGAGAGATTTCATTGATGACTTTTGTGTCTATGGGAGCAAGGAGGAGCACTTTGAGCACCTGATCAAAGTCTTGCAACGCTTGGATGAGGCAAATGCATCACTCAACCCAGAGAAGTGCATTTTTGGATGTGAAGAAGGTCTACTTTTGGGGCACATCATCTCCAAGGATGGAATAGCAGTTGATCCTGAGAAGGTGAGGAAAATCTCAGACCTTCCATTCCCTTCAAGCTTGACAAAGTTACGCCAATTCTTGGGAATGGTTGGGTACTATAGGAGGTTCATCTTCTCATTTTCCAACAAGGCTTATGCATTGACCATCTACATGAAGAAGGGTGTAGATTACATGGTGATTTTGGAAGACAAGGAGGCTCTCAAAGCTTTTGAGGAGCTCAAGCAATCCCTTGTTGTAGCTCCAATTCTTGCTAAACCTGATTGGAGTAAGCCTTTCATCCTCTACACTGATGCTTCTAATGTAGCTATAGGATGCACTCTTAGTCAATTAGACCAAGATGGGCATGATCATCCAATAGCTTATGCTAGTAGGCAGATGGTTTCAGCAGAGAAGAACTACTCTGTCACAGAGAGAGAAGGGTTGGCAGTGATCTTTGGTCTCAAGAAGTTTAGACACTACTTGATTGGAGGGAAAGCCACAATTGTCACGGATCACAAGGCTTTGAAGTACATCTTCAACAAGCCTAATGTTGAAGGGAGACTAGCAAGGTGGATGATACTCTTGTCTGAGTATGACTACACAATTGAGGATAGGCTAGGAAAGAAACATGCAAATGCTGATTTGTTATCTAGAGCCTATGATCATGATGGAGATGAGCCAGTAGATGATTCCTTCCCGGATGAGGAGCTCATGACAATCTCAGTCACTCAAGAGATTCCAATGGAGTACAAGGAGATTGTGGATTTTGTGACAAGAGGTAACTATCCAGAAGGGATGCATGCTAGGGAGAGGAAGGCCCTTGCAGCAAGATCTAGACCTTACACAATGGTGGATGATATTCTTTTTCACCAAGGAGCAGATGGTCTACTTCGAAGAGCAGTGGGTAAGGAAGAGTCTATCCTACTCATAAAGGAGTTTCATGAAGGTTTAGTATGTGGAGGACACTTTGCAGGAAAGGTGACTGCTTTCAAGATTCTAGATGCAAGTTACCATTGGAGAGGGATTTTCAAGGATTGTCTTGATTATTGCAAAACTTGTCATGTTTGTCAAGCTTTTGCTAGAAAGTCTACATCCACTCCACCACTTAGATCAATTCCATTGCTAGGACCTTTTGAGAAGTGGGGAATTGATTTTGTAGGACCTCTCAATAGAACCCCAAGGAACAATCGGTACATTGTGGTAGTTACTGATTACCTTACCAAGTGGGTTGAGGCTAGACCATTGAGGGACAAGAATGAAGATGAAGTGGGTAGATTTCTTTATGAATGCATTATCACTAGGTTTGGATGCCCTTTGGAGTTGGTTTCTGATAGAGGAGGAGAGTTTACAGGAAGCATTACTACAGCCATGCTACGACATTTCTCTATCACACATAGAGTAACTACATCCTATAAGCCAAATTCCAATGGCTTGGCAGAGAGAACCAATCAGACCTTGTGCATGATGTTGGCCAAAGATGCAGAAATGGAGGGGGCTAAACATCATTGGGACAAGAGGATTCATGCAGTTTTGTGGGAGTATAGGACAACCATGAAGACTTCCACTGGATATTCTCCATTCCAATTGGTGTATGGTATTGAGTCTACCTTACCTATTCACTTTGATCTTCCTACCTTCCAAAGCATTCATAGAAGATTGAAGAAAGCACAAGGAAGTGATGCAGGGAAGTCAAGGAAGGATCAACTCATGGAGTTGGAAGAGGCAAGAGCAGTTGCTATGGTTCGAGTGGAGCAAGCCCAAAGGAAACAAAAGGAGAGCTATGACAAGAGGCAAGGCAAGAAGAAGGTGGAGCCTTTCAAAGAAGGTGATTGGGTAATGTTGTTTGATTCCATTCGATTCAA
Source organism: Lunularia cruciata (assembly GCA_948567375.1). Taxonomy (NCBI): domain Eukaryota; kingdom Viridiplantae; phylum Streptophyta; class Marchantiopsida; order Lunulariales; family Lunulariaceae; genus Lunularia; species Lunularia cruciata. The sequence goes on along the minus strand of OX419757.1, from coordinate 71,233,522 downwards.
GAGAGTGCAAAAGAAGTTTTTGCCTAAGTACTTTGGACCTTTCATAGTAGAGAAGGTGTGGGGCAATTACACCTATGATCTCAAGGAGTTGGGAGGAAGACACTTTGATAGGATTAACCATGATAAGTTGAAGATGTACCATAGAAGGTAGAGAGACCTTCACTTTGAGGACAAAGTGAAAACTTAGTCCGGGGGTAAATGTAACACCCATTTGTGCATGTGTGTGGTATTGTGATATTTAGCTTGGTATTACAAGTACTTAAGAGATATTATTTATATAGAGATAAAGGATGGTTCTATATTAGTCATGGTTAGCTAAAGTTAGTCATAGTTAAGATAGATGGGACCTTACTTTAGAGGAAGTAGAAAAGATGAGCACCACTATTTTGGATTTTAGTGTGTTGACTTGGTATTATTCCTAGGTGTTTGGCTTTGGGGAAAGAGTTGAGAACTCTTGGGCCCGCAAGCCTTTTTGTTTTGGATTCTTCTTTAGTCCAAGGATAGCCCATGTGAAGGAATCCTTGCTTTAGTGGTTGGGTCAAGATAAGGGGAATATGCCCATGTGAATGGATATTCCTTTCTACTTTTTGACTTTACTTGACTTTTAGTCTAGTAACTTGAGTTACTACGGTAATTAGTAACTTTGGTACGTAACTATTTCACAAGTATATAAACAAGGAGTGAGGAGGTACTCATCATCCTTTCATTTGCAACTATCTCTCTCTCATTGAGTTCTCTAGTGAGCAATGTCTTGAGTCTTGGAGTGTTAGCCTTGGAGGAGTATGATGGAGTTGGGGTTCCTTGCCTTCTTAGTCCATGGTGCGCTACCATAATAGCCATCAAAGGTTCATCCTAAGTGAGAGACAGGCCGGCTCACAGATCAAATCAATTGCACAAGGAAAATCTAAGGAGAGCCGAGAGCTTCATCAAGCAATGGTTGATCAAATAGTTCAAGAGTTTGCGGACGTGTTTCCAGAGGATCTGCCAAAGGGATTATCATCTGATCGTGGTATGCCCTTCAAGATTGAGTTATTGCTAAGAAGTACTCCAATGAGTAGACCAATCCATCGACTCTCACTGAAGGAGTTGGAAGAGATGCAAACAACACTTACGTAGTTGTTGGAAAAGGACTTCATATGACATAGTACCTTTCCTTGGGGAGCACCGATATTTGTTGTTCCAAAGAAGGATGGAGGACTCTGTTTCTATATTGATTATCATGGGCTCAATAAGCAAACAATGAAGAATGTATATCCCTTGCCTTGGATTGATGACTTTCTTGATCAATTGAGTGGAGGACGATACTTTTCCAAACCGGATCTTTGCAGTGGCTATTGGAAAATCCCCATTGATAGGGAGGATGTGCAAAAGATGGCCTTTTGCACAAGGTATGGGCATTTTGAGTGGAAGGTTCTACCTTTTGGACTCACTAATGCTCCAATAGTCTTCATGGATCAGATGTATCGGGTGTTGGATGGACTATTGGATTGGTACGTGGTGCTATTCTTGGATGATATCTTAATCTATAGCAAGACAAAGGCAGATAACATGAATCAAGTGCAAGAAGTCCTAAGACGACTACGGTGATGGAAATTTTACTACAAGAAGTCAAAGTGTACTTTTTGGCAAAAGGAAGTTACCTTCTTTGGGGCACAAGATCTCATCGGAGGGGATCAAGATGGAAGAGGAGAAAATCAAGGCCATTACTAATTGGCCTACTCCAAAGGATGCTATAGAAGTATAGGCATTTAATGGACTTGCCAGTTTTTACCAACGGTTCATCCATTATTATGCTCATGTGGCTGCACCATTGACTGACCTCTTGGGGAAGGACTCAAGCTTCTAGTGGACCACCAAGCACAAAGAAACATTCCAGAAGTTGAAACATATGGTAACTTCAAGGCCTATTCTTCAACCATATGATCCTCAACTACTCTATGTGGTTGATTTTGATGCTTCTAACTTTGCAATTGGAGCCGTGTTACAACAAGAATTCTCAAATGGACTACATCCCATTGCCTTTGTGTCTGGCCGACTCAATACGGCTAAAAGAAACTACTTTGCTTGAGATCGAGAACAACTTGCAAATGTATGGAGGCATTACCTCTTGGGAAAACAAGTGATCATGTGAACTGATCACAAACCATTGTTGCAGACCTTACACTTGGAACATATGAAGAGTCGACATCATCGATGGGAGGAACAACTTCAATTGTTTGACATCAAACTTGAGTACAAACCAGGTCGGTTCCACATCATCCCTAATGCTTTATCACGACGACCTGATTTGAAGCCTCTTCCTCTCATCACAACAGCAATTACGATTGTGTCAATTGACTCTAAGGTCCAAAACAAGTTTCAATCAACTCTACAACAAGATCCCTTCTTCCAAATGGTACATGGTTGCCTTACAACATGTTACAAGGAGTACAACACCTTCTCCATCAAGGAGGGCCTTCTGTCCCATGAGAAACGGATTTATGTTCCAGCAAAAGGTGATCTTTGACTTGTATGCCTTCAAGAAGCCCATGATTTACCCATAGTTGGCCACATGGGTGTGGAAAAAACCTTGGGTACCCTCCAACGCTGATGGTGGTGGCCCAACATGACATGAGATGTTCAAGAATTTGTCCGATCATGTGAGAGTTGCCAATGCAACAAGGCCAGCAACCAAAAGCCAAGTGGACTCCTTCAACCACTTGCCATTCCATCCGCTTGATGGGAGCATGTGAGCTAAGATCTCATCACATCCTTGCCCAAGACAAAGCAAGGACACATAAAAATCTGGTGTTTGTAGATAAGCTTAGTAAGAAAATCCACTTAGCACCAACCTGTGATATTGTGGATGCTCCAACCTTAGTGCAAATCTACATCAACAATGTCTTCAAGCATCATGGGATGCCATATGTCCTCATCTCCGACCGCAATCCTTGATTTATTGGGAAGTTTTGGCAAGCACTCTTCCAGATACTTGGCACCGAGCTTGCTTTGTCCACGACCTATCATCCTCAAAATGAGGGACAAACCAAATATGAAAATTGTCCATTGGAAGATATGCTGCGTGCATTCTTCAATGTCCACCATACCAATTGGGATGAATGTCTTGGAGTTGTAGAATTTGCCTATAAAAATTCCAAATAGGCAAGCACCGGATTTTCTCCTTTCTTTGTCAATTTTGGTCAAGATCCACTTGTTCTAGATTCTCTCCTTGCTTCCACTCCATCTCAAGTTCCTCATACTTCAAAATTCTTGATCACTATATCCCACTCTCTCCAACAAGCCAAATCTCACCTCCATGTTGCTCAAAATGGTCAAAAATAATATGCGGACCACCATCATTGTGATCTTACCTTTGAAGTTGGTGACAAAGTCATGTTATCCTCTAGTAACCTCACTCTCCCCCTTGATACCCAAGTTTGTAAACTTGCTTCTAATTGGATAGGATTTTTTGATGTCACCCAAATTGTCTCTCCTATTGCTTATCGACTTGCCTTGACTTGTCATATGCGTATCCATCATGTCTTTCATGTTTCCAAGTTGAAACCCTTTGTTCCTAACCCCTCTTCCTTTTCCTCTTGAGTCCAACCTCCCTCTCCTCCTGTCCCTATCAATGATCATGAGGAGTATGAAGTTGATCGTATCCTTGCACGTTGCCATATTCAACAAGGCCGTCAACAACATACAAAGTACAAGGTCCTTTGGCAAGGGTATCCCCTTAATGATACCACATAGGAACCTCTTTCTCATCTCCAGAATGCATAAACTACCATCCAGGAGTTTAAAGCTTCACTAGTAACAAGGATGTCACTAACTAGCAATAGGGGAATATGTAACAATGTGGAGTTTAGAGACAAAGTTAGTAGGGCTAACAAAGCAGCAAATAAGACAAATTAACCTAGAGTATTTTGAAAGTATCTAGAAAGATTCTTGGGAAGCTTCCTAATTAGCTTAGCTTGAACCTCAAGTAAGTAGCATCTAGAAGGAAACTTCTAGAAGCTTCCAACTAGCTTAGCTTGCACGCCAAGTAGACAGCTTCTAGAAGGAAGTTTCTTGAGAAACTTCTTGGTTAACTTGGCTTGCACCCTAAGAAAGCTGATTGAGGAAACTTCTTGAGAAGCTTATCAAAGGCCTTGCATGCTACCTATAAATACCAAAGCCGAAGCTCCTGCTAGGCATTTGGAGTTTCCCTCATTCAAGTGTCCCAATGTGAGCTTCCATTCTCCTATTTCTCTCCTTGGTCTTGGTCTTTTACAATGGAGGCCTTGGAGGAATTCTTTGCTATTTTACAAGGAACTTGACCTTACAATCAATGACCCAACAACACTAATACAACATTTGCATGATTTGGCACAAATGACAACCAAGGAGAAGGCCATTTTGTGTAATGAATAGATTAATGCCAAGGATCAAATTGAGGAGAAGTGCAAAAGTCTAGAGAAGTTCCAGAAGGATAGGCTCCTATGACAAGAGCAATACAAAGCGCTTATCTTACATCTGAAATCAAAAGTTGATGAACACCATCAGCAGTCTTCCACCAACAACAACAACATGAAGATGAACTAAGGGCACTACAAGATGAGCTAGAGGATGCACGTACCAACTGTACAAACAAGATACAATAACTTAAAGGATGCTTATCTTTAAAACTTGAACCTTAGTACGAGCTCCAAATGCCAACAAGAGAATGTGAATGAGCAACAAACATAGATATGAGACGAGATGCTAAGCAAAATCTAGGGTGAAAGAACAAAATATGTTAAAAAAACAGATGAGACTCATTGCAAAAATTAAGCATATGGCCATTCAGTTTTGTACCAACTAGAACATACTACAAAAATACCCCAAAATACAAAGTTGAAGGACTTAAGAACACAAATTGATGCATTGGAGAGGAGAGCCTATACAAAAAAACAACTCAAAGTATTGTTTGTCAAATTGCAAGGTCATACTAACTCCAAGTTTGAGGAGACATAGACTAGCTTTGTACAAATAGTTGACAATTACAAGAAGGAGCTAGTAGAATGCATTCAGATATGCAAAGGAGTGGGTAGTTTGTCAAAAGTGCCACAAGTTTGTATCACCAATAAGTAAAAATCATGACAACTTCATACAAGATGAGCATGGCAAGTTTTGTCACAAAAGACTAATTGTCATCTTGTAGATAACATAAGGTGGTTTTTGTGTAGTCATAGTACAAGATTCATATTTGTACATACGTCATACATAGTTAGCTAGGTAATGATCCAAAGATCTTATGCCATGCTTGACACCAAATATAATAGCTATAGATGACAGGTTAAGAGGCTGAGGTGGCCATACCCCATGGTATGTACCTACTTAAGATTAGTTTAGGACATGAGAAGTAGATAAGATGTGATTAGCATTGAGTGCCTTAGATGTACTTAGGAGATTTCTAACATATTGTAGCTTTTGGATTTCTTCATGGCCAGGTAGGAAATGTATAAAAGGATTAAGCCCAATGTTCATCATGTCCATTTGGTGCATCCTTCTTTTATAGAAACAAAGTTTATAACATCAAGACTCTTGAGTTGGTGTATGTGTATGTGTATGTAATACCAATAGCTAGACATATCATTTAGAATTGAAAATTGGCTTGGTAACATCTAGAAGGATGTTATGTATGATGGGCTAGGTAAATCAGATAGAGGTGTCACCAAAAGCATACTTCTACTAATACAGCAAGAGCAAAAAATAGCTTGAATTTGTAATACCAAAAGCTAGACTTGCTAATATCTAAAGGTGAAAATTGGATTGGTAACAAATTGGAATGGTAAGATCTGGAAGGATAATATGCATGATGGGCTAGGTAGTTCAGATAGAGGTGTAACCAAAAGAGGACTTCATTTAATAGGACAAGACCAAAAATAGCCTTAAAAGCATCCAAGCCAATTTTGAAGGCCTAAACGGATGCATTAGGCCTAAAACATGTGTAGATTCCCCCCAATAGAGGAAAGGCTGGACTTCCCTCCCCCAAGTTTGTCTCATCAAGAGCTTTCCAATACCTCACGCACACAATTTGGAGATTCATATAGGAAGATTCCCTATAGATTCTGTCTAGTCAAAGATGGTTTGACCAACCAGATAGGATCAGAATCAACATGTCACCCATGCATGCAACCAATCTAAGACCAGAGCTTGCTTACAGGTCACCAATCCATGTATCTGATCCAAGAGTGGAGGTTCCTTTGGTGGTGTCCCCTTTGCTATATAATACAGTCAAGTTGCTCCTTTGAGGCCTTGGTGGTTGAGTGTGAAATTGGGTGTTTCTTCTCCTGTGTTTCTCTTTAGGTCTCCTATCCTCATAAGATTACGATGTATAAGTCTGCACTTTGTATGAGTGAGTACATGCTTAATTGAGAGGGAGTGAGAAATCTTGATGTATGAGCATAAGCACTTGAGTGTGTAACTTTGGAGGTTGTGTAGATATCAAGTACAATACCAAGATAAGCTACAAAGCACCTAGAATATCATAAACTAATATTACCTTGTAAGATTCAACAACATAGGCAATCAAGGCTCTTATAATTCTGTGTCTTCTAGGAAGGTGGAACACAATGTCATGGTAGTTGTTGTAAGAGTGGCAGATCTTACTCCCTCTTAGTTAGTGCATTCTAATGCACTCTCTATAAGACACCTAAATAATGCAGATATTTTTCAACTTGAATTTTTTGAGGTGATTGTAGATCATAGCACGGATGAATGTCTTGGTGCTAGTAGGTAGGATTTTGGTTGGGCAGTGAGGGTGGTAAAGAGATTCAAAGGCAAAGTGACCTTTATTACAAATGACACACAAAGGTATCCTTTGGATTAAATCTATAGTGAATGTGAGTTTTTTTTGTTTGTCTTTTTGTAGTGTGCTAAGAGTGGTGACATTACACTCTTTTGGCAATGACTCTGCCCAAGGTTAATTCTAAAACAATAGATTATTATTGTGACACTTTTATCTTGTTTTTAGTCATATCCAACTTGTATCCTCATGGGACTAATAGGTTCTTACCACAACATTATGAATTAGAAAACCACCATGTTTTTATTGGTAGAGTTATCAATGTGTGCCACACTTCAAAGCGGTTGTCCTCTTGTGCAAAAAATTAGAGGGATCTTGAATCGGGGCCAGTTTTGAGAGTGAGGAACAAGCTCCTTGCACAAAACCAACGTGCTTACATGGTTGCACCTAATGAAAGTTATGCAGCAATCCCAAAATCTGATCCTGGATCAGAGTCAAGGAAGCCTCCATTGCTAATTCATCCACTCTAGACTCATGCAAGTGCCATTGTTGACCAAAATTTGTCATCTAGAGAGGTCTTGATTTTGTGAGTCATGTATGAATCGGATGGCTTCATGGCATTCCCATCCTATGTGTAAAGTAATTTTTGCATGGTGCCAAAGGCTCTTGTAGTGCTTTGATAGCCAATTCATATTGTTTCTTTACACAATGGAGACCAAAACAAGGTATCTTCCCATACATATTTTCAAAATAGTTGGTCAAAGTTCAATGGTATCCTTACTGTTTCAACCTCAAGGGTGGATTGAATTCTTGCATGTAATTGAAGGCCAGCCATTCATTTTGTCCACCAACATGGCCCAAAGTTCAACATCCAACCTGCCATAGTCATCTTTGCTACTTCCCTTGCACAATTTGGACCACTTGCCAAGGAATATCTCCTAGTCATCAGAATTTCCAAAGTGACACTTGTAGTTGGCCAACACATTTTTGTCAATGTGCTAGGTGCAAAGAATGTTATTTGTTTGAGGCATAATGTATGGAATGGCATGCATCAATGCACAATCCTTGTTGGTGGAGATAACCTTTGGGAGTCTTCTCTCCTCAAACAAGTTACAAATGCATCTAGTGTCTACTTTTAGATGCACTTTGTCTCCCTAAACAGCAAAGTAAGGCAAGATGTAACATTTTTTCTAGTGGCACTCACCATCATGATATGACGCAAAAATATATTGTAAATGTTTATCTTGTATACAAAGTCAGCAACAAAGGTAGTAAAACTTAGCGGCTCAATCTTATTGTGGCTCAATGTGAAAAGAAAACTCTGGTAACTTCCTTGTTGCAATTTTGTGAATCAATAGGGCCCGGCCACCAAGAGCATTGTGGTAAAGTTTAGCTCTAACGTTATATATGTGAAGATTGATCAGAACAACACTTGCATCTGCTTGTTGTAGGGATGCTGCAATCTACATTGGGGCAATACCACTTGTAGAGAGGTATTTCACTTTGTTATATTGTAGGGTCATCAATTGATGGTGCTTAGGATGAATACATAATGTCACTGAGGGCTGGTGGTTATAGGAAGCATTTGTGATTATGATATGCTATTACTTGTTCACCATTTTTGTTCCATAGAGTAAAAAGGGGCATCAAACATAGCATGAATATGTTTTGCATGTGCAAGTGTCATTTGAAACTGCTTTCATTCCTCAATCACATTGAAGCCAAACTTGCTTGTCCTTGATTGAGAGTATAATCTAGATTCTATAATCTTGACTGCTTGTATGCTTCTAAGCATGCTCAATAAGCTCTTCTCTTGAATTGAAAGTGCCAATTGGAGGCTGATTTAGCATTATGAACTATTGAAACAAGTGGAACTAATTTGATAGTGTATGTTTTCTTATCAGTTAGATACTATTATTAAGAAAAAGATAAAAAAATTTCAACTCTTCAGTAATAGCAATCATAAATTCACCAATATTGATATCCAATATGATAAGTGAAAATTAGGGATAAAATTAGGTTGAGGAGAATTTTTTGAAATGCTATTGATTTTTATCTAAAAGGACAATAAGATAAGATATAAATTATAAAGATAATGAAAAAAGAAAAAATGTTCTTATTGCATAGTTGATGTTAAATAAATAGATGTTATATAGAATAACTTTTTTTGATGAATATACACATTTATAATTAACATGTATCAAATACATACAAGAAAAATTTCAAACTAGGAGTTCCACATGAATTAAGGTTGATAGTAAAATATTTGAAATAAGTCCAATGAGTATAATTTTCAACATAAGTTTTTTTAGATACTTTCATCAAAATCATCCGTCTCTAAATAATCCCAAAGTTTGGTTGGAACAATTTCAATGAATTATACATATGTGTGGATATATCTAAAAACCTATGTATTTATCACTTTATCTGTTTATCAAAGAATTTATTTATTTTAGGAACTTATCAACTCAATGAATTAATGAAGTAATGTAACAACACAATCAACACACAATTGAAATATTTTAGTAAGTAATAGGTCAATTTGATGAGGATATTGGTCGGAAATGATTGAATAGAAAGGAAAATGTCATATTGGAGTCCTTTACTGTTTACTATTTAACCTCTTGGGCAAAGACAACTCCCAAATGTGGACAATGACATCAAGAAGGTGCATTGTAGAAACAACAAAGAATAATCACCTGCACAAAAGTATATAATTCCAATGAATTTTGAGAAGTGATGGTTTAGAATTAGAGGTGATCCTCTTTTCCAAAGATCTCCCAAAGATTCTACAAAGGTAAGCATCGTATCTTCCCAGAGACAAGGTGTATGGTCCTCCAAAGGCCAGTCCTTCTTCAAAAGGCATTTACCTTCCAAACATCCTTGCTCCTTCCAAAGATTTTGGTCCACAATATTCCAAAGATAGGATTTGGCACTTCCAAAGAGGCCAGCCCTTGAAGTCAATGCCCTACCCTTCCCAAGGCATTATCTTCAACAAAGATAATGTTCTCCCAAAGGCATCATTTCAAAAAACTGAAATGTTCTACCCTTTGGAGTGCACCGTTGTCTTCCAAGACCAATGTTCTATTCCTCTGCAAGGCACTACCTTTGCCAAAAACTTGATGTCCTAACCTTCATAGGCACTATCTTCTTGAAACAATATCCTACCCTTCAAAATGTAATGTCTTCACCAAAACAAAATATTATCTCTTTCAAAGGCACTCTCTTCAAGATATCATAGGATCTTCTTGACAATCTATTCAGTCAATCTTCACACTTGGGTTACTTATAACACTATAGCTCATAGGCCATCAAGGCATTGTATCAAAAAATTGCATCAAAAAATTCCATCAACGCTAGTGATCATATAAACTCAACTTCCCACAATGTTTATTGATCTTCACCCAAAGTGCAAACACAAATCAAGAATCTTCAAGAGAGAGTTTGAGAAAGCAACAAAAAGCAAAAAAGCTCTTTCACTTTATTCACCAGTTGTTAATATAAAATGTAGCACTTTGAACTACTTTAAGAACTACTACAAAAACTAACAAATGGCCATTGCTAGAAATTCCTAGTTTTCAATCATGGCCACTAGAGGTGCAGCTTGAAGTGGGTACAAAGAGGGAATGGCTGAGACAATGTGCTGCCCCACTACCTCATCAACTGGCTCTAAGGTCTAAGCTGCCTCTTCTCCTCTAGCTCTGATGTCTCCACTACCTTATCATAACAAGCTCTAAAAAAAAGCAATGTCATCTGCAGGCTTTCTCTCAACTCTCTAAACTTCCTCTCAATCTTAGTCCTAAGTCCTAAGGCAATCCACTCCAAGGTTTGGTCTTCAAGTGGCTCCATGAGTTTCATGAGTACATGAGCTAGTTGGAGCTCATGTACTTCATGTATGGAGGTATTGTTCTCCACAAACTCCACCATCATCTCCTCCATAATATCACACACCCACCTCAAGATGTTTTGGTGCTTGTACTCCCTCAACTGCTTCACCAGCAATCTTACCTTCACTTCACCATCTTGAAGAGTCTCAACTGGTGTAGAAGAAGGAGCTACCACAAAGAGCTGTAGCTTCTTGAGCTTCTCCTTATTCAAAGAGAATGGAGCAGTTGCAAATTCTTGGTGCACCGCCTTCAATCTATCCTATAGATTCTTCCCCATTTCTTGATAACCGGTGATGCAAAGAGTTGTCTCCCTCTATTAGGTGGTGGATGCTTCCTCATAACTTGCCTTCTGGATGGTTACCAATGCTTGGTCAATCATCAATTGTCTCACCTGCAATTCCAATTGTTGGATCAGCTTCTTGGATTTGCCATTTCTTTGACTGCCAACTTCTCAAGATCTACTTTAGTCTTCCAAAGAGTCTCAAATTGACTCTTCACCAAATAGATCTCTTCATCCAAATCCTGCAACAACCCTTGCATTGCGGTCATTTCCTTTTCCAATTCCTCAATCTACTTCATCTTTAATTGCTTGCTCTTCTCCTACTCTTCATGGGCAGTCTTCATTGTATCTAGCTCTTCTTGCAAGTCAATAGACTCCACACCTTGTTTCTTCTGCTCCTCACAAGGTAAACTACTTTGCTTGTCAAGGAAGCTACCTCCAACTTATGTTGCCCCAATTGAGCATGCATCTTGGCCACCATAGTTGAATAGCCCAATATCTGTGGGAATTCCTTCTCATATTTCAAATAGTGAATATCCAAGACCATCCTCAAAGGAAGCAAGATGTTGTGAGATTCCTCACTCCAAGTATTTCTCAAATAATGAATCCCTCATCCTCCCTAGTCAATGGCCTTTGGTTATTGATGGGTGGTTTGGAGGTGTTTCCTTGCCCAAGTTCTTGCAATGGTTCCTCTACACTCTTTGGATGATCTTTCTCTTCATCTTCACCAAAATCTTCACTTCTTCTTCAATTCACTTCACTTCACTTCTTTCTTCAATTCGTGAATAGGCAGCTTCTTGGTTCCTTGATGCTCTTTGGAAGATCTTTCTCTCCATTTGTCACCTAAATTACCTTACTTCCCCAATTCTCGAATAGGCAGCTTCTTAGGTCCTTTCAGTGAAGCACATTTGGGGGTGAGCATGTTGTTGATTCCTATACATCCACTTCCCCAAGGTCCTCTCGTTCTTGACTATAAGTATAGTTCTTGACTTGTGGTTCCTCTAATGCTTCTCATTCTTTGTGAAAATCCATTTTGTGCACTTCCAAAGGTCTCTATTCTTCTCTTCTTCTTTAGGTTGGGTGCCTTCCTCTTCATCTGACTCCTTGATAGCTCAAAGTCTCTTTGCACTCTTCAGAATAGCAGACTTCTTGGTGGTGGAGTGGTGTGGAACTTGGACTTCTTTTCCTTCTTCACTAGACTTACAAACTCCCCATCATTTGATACTTCTCATCCACCTCCTACATGAGCTCTATCTGTTGCAAGCCCTTGGGATCTACTTCTAAATAGGAAGGTGACACTTTGTGATCTAGGAACCCCAACTTCTCGTCCTTAGTGAGTAAACAATGACTGATGTAGAAATATGCCATGAAGGGAATCAGGTAGTGTGGTCCTTGCCCATTGTACATCTTGTACATCTTTTGTTCCTAGGTGTGGAAGATCTTCCCCCAATAGATCAGTCCTTCCAAAAATAGGTGTTTAAAGAACACAGCCTGCAAGTTGGTAAGATAGGTGGTGGTTGAGGCTTGAAGATCTTCATGATTTCCCTAGAAATCTCCCTTTGAGATGGGTTCTTATAATTGGCCCCTAACCATCCATTGGTGGGATGCCTATCATGGGCAAAGGCCTTATCAGCCTTGCCTGGATCTTGCTATTCAAGCAGAGACCAAGACTCAAAGATATAACCCCTTGCCACTTTTGGCTCTCTTCCCAATGTTTTCGCCAATGGAAGGGTGTCCACTCTCTCACATTTTCTCTCAACCCTCCCGGTACTACTCTCTTCATCTCTCAAAGCTCTAGAGTCATAGCACCTGAGGTATACACCCAATTCCATAAAAGGAAGCTCACTCTCAACCTCTAGAATGTTACTCTTTGTGCAGCTACTTCCCATGGATTGACAGCTGGGGTCTTCAAATTAAGAGCACTCTTAGTAACCTGGAGTGGAAGCGGTCTTCACCATTTTGCTAGTGATCTATCTCCTAACAAAGTGGACCTCAATTTCTCCTCTACTCACTCGGGTTGCAAGAAGTGAAAAATGATGAAGAATGAAAAGCTAAGGAAATTTGAAACCTCTTCATCACGGGAATCTCAAGTTTATAGTGGATTTCCCCCTTGCTCACAATGGTCACCTAATACTTTCCACTCATGCAAGCAGTCTTTGGAAGCATGCTTTGCATGTGCTTGAAATCTATGTACCATTGGTCTTTCTTCACCAAAGAGTCATCCTCCTCTTCTGAAGATAGTCTGTCCTGTCTTCCAAAGACAGGAGTCTCAATATTCAGAAGACAAACTTAAGTCTTCACTGCATTTTGCAATCATGATTTGTGAAGACTTGTGTGGTGAAGAAGAGTACCTTCCAAAGACAAGGTCGTCACCCAAAAATTGAGTTTCACAGTTTCTCCCCTTACCTAAAGGTACGAATTCCATTCTTCACTTTAGTCTAAACAAAGAAATATGTAATAAATTAAGAAAATTTGGATTTAATAGGCACTACAACCTGTCAATTGAACTTAATTCAATTAAATATATTCCAATGAACTATTTTGATATTTTATTTTATTAAGTATATGTTACTCTTGTTATTTATCATCATGTGATTTTTCTTCATGTAAACTTTTGGGGTTAAAAAATTAAAATGTACTTTATTTACTTATTTACATAGAAAATATTTTCCTCCAGATTCTAACTTGACAGACTTTTGAGGGAATGTTCGCCAAGCTCCCCCGAACACTACCTTACACTTGGGTTATATGATCATCTTAAATATATTACAATGAATTATTTTGATATTTTATTGTATTAAGTATATGTTACTCTTGTTATTTATCATCATGTGATTTTTCTTCATGTAAAATTTTGGGGTTAAAAAATTAAAATGTACGTTATTTACTTATTTACATAGAAAATATTTTCCTCCAGATTCTAACTTGACAGACTTTTGAGGGAATGTTCGCCAAGCTCCCCCGAACACTACCTTACACTTGGGTTATATGATCATCTTTGTGTGATAAACGAAGTTTCTTTTAGAAATAAGGAGAAAGGAAGAAACGGATGATCAATCGCAATCCCCATTGATTTTACTTGACTACAAGTGGACAACCTTATGTGCTCTCAGATGGATGATTAAAGTTTATTTTCAGTCAATTCTTCAATATCACTTCAACTTGTCTTCATGTTACGTCTATGGTTGTATGGTTAAAAAATGACAAACAACCGCTTCATGTTCCATTTCGCTTGAATATTTTCCTTCCAAATTTGGGTTTATTTAATAGTATTATCTTATGGCAATTGAGATTCTCATTTTGTTATTGTTGTTGTCTTGTATTTGAGAAGCTAGGGAGCGGATATTCTGCTACAGTGACTCTCATAGGATCGTTCCGTGAAAAGCGATATCCGAGACTAACCTTTGGGTGCTGACAAAAAATGCTAAAATCGACGGTGATGTATATATGCCTCTTCTGTTATTTCCAATGAGTGGTAAATACGTATGAACTATATGAAACAAGAAAAAAGAAAACAGAAACCTTTGCCAAATTAATCTAATAGACTCGTAGCTATTTTATATCATCACTACATTATATGGGGATTCCGGATTTTGGATGTTCATGGTGGCAAAGTCTAAAACATATGATAGTGTTGTACATCTAAATTACAATACTCTACGTGAGAATACGCATTTACCAGATTCCATCATTCTTCACCACTGATACACAGCAGACCATTACCTCAACCACTCCAACAATGATTTATATTGTACATTGATTTACAAGCCCTGTCACTTCGTGCTTCGACTAGTCATATTCTCTTGGACATCCAATTTAGATGCCAATAGAAGAATAGAGAAGTATCAGGTTATCGTGGATTTATTATTAAGGAAGTTCAAATCCTAATTATGTCACCGACATAACCCCCAGACAGGTATAATCTACATATGGAGGAAAATATGTCCAGATGTCAAGATGTTTTACCATGAGGGCATGTCCTGCGTCCAATGGGGCACCATCTTTAACTCCCTTGAGGAAGTTAAACATAACCACGGTGCTCCAGCTTCTAATCTCAAACCATCATTCAAATCCGACAGGTTTATGTCGTAATCACCCATGATTCTTTTCATATACCGCTTCCTCGCCAGAAGAAAGGCCAGGTGGGATAAAGCTCAACGGAGCTATTCAGATCCTCCGCACCGGCAGTTCCCTAGTTGGGCTCTTGCGAACGCTCTCTCGCTGCGAGCAAAACGGAACAGACCACAAGCATCAGAATCCAACGATAGTGACGCCAGAATTCCTCTTCTAGTGGACCTGCTGGAGATATCATTCTACGTTCATGTATGTCCAAAGGACTTGTGGATATTATATCCGAAGAAAATGTCAAATCATTGTCATACATCAAGGAATAACGGATACTCCGGGATATCCACCTACAAAAGATAATTTCACTAAATTACACAAATACAACAGAGGATGATGATTTCCAAACAGAGTTTCTTATCTTAGCCTGTAATTATCTCAACTTACCGGCAAGATGACTACATAGCGCCGAGCGGGAAACGGGAAAGGTTGCTGGACACGTACCTGTAAAGGACCGGCCAAGAAGGTGATAACTGATGGCCCTGTCATAATCCACAAATGCTCACTCAAACAATTTCAGGTACAGTTTGGCTCCAGCTGTTCTCGCAATCGCGTCAGCCGAAAAGAGATGCATTTCTTCCGCTTTTTCTTGGTCAATGTGAGTCAAGCATGACATGACACCGAGCCTAGCTTAGGATTGACTTGCTACGCGTGCGGTGGAACTGTTCCGAAACCGAATCAAATATCTTGTCCGCAAACCACCAACAATTTGCTCCAAAACGAGGAAGATGGCTCAAAGATTCTCGTGCTACCTTTTGCACTTGCATGGGTACATGTTGTTCCAACAGTGAAGAATAGGTTTTGAAGAGTTTACCTTTGAACTCGAAAGTAATGTAATCCACGGCCCGCGCCTCTGATCTGTTATCATCCATGAGTGGGACTGCCTGACAAACGTTCCTCGCCACGGAAGGCGTCAAAGGCCTTATTGCTGAGAGCCATGAGTGAATCTAGAGCACCACGGAGCGCCATTAGGAATCCACGGTTCTCAGTCCAGCTGGAAAGGATCCCAATAACAAGGAGCGCCACCGCGGATCCAAGGTTCTGGGTCCCCATCGAGAGGATTGGTCCCAATAGCAAGGACTGCTTCTGCTTGCAAATCCACTCCGTTTCCACTTGCCAGTAGTGTTACATAGCGCGTCACATATCTTAAAGCTCTTAGTTCTTCTTTCACCACACTATTCCCCAATAACCAAGCTGCTTGGACCAAAGCGGATGGACATGCATCTTCGTTTATAATCTCACAAAACGCCTCAGTACGTTTGCCTCTCCAAGCATGACATTGCGAACCTCCTTTTAATTCGTCAGGTACACTAAGCCTCGAGTAGCAGTGTCTGGATTTCCGGTTTTGTACCATCTTCTAACATTCTAGCCAATGCTTTCAAACTCCTGTCCAGAACACCTGTGCTTTTGCTCTGACTGTTTATCTCTGCTGATGATCCATGAGATAATCTTTGCTACAGTCTCTAAAACAGCACGAGTCCTACTTTCATCTACATATTTAAAAAGTAACCTAAGGTTTTTCCATCGGTAACTTTGACCACAAACAAGTCATGGCCAGAAGCTAGAGTCAGTAGCGCACTCCATGCTTCGAGCAGAAGGCGTCGTCAAGTTAAGACATCTCTGCACAAATTCAACTACGAGTCTTCTTTTCGGTGATAGCATTTATCATCGTTTCACAAAAAGAATTCCACCCGGAACTTGGTAGCTCTTCTTCTCATCTTCCCGGAGACCTGCTAGCATGTTTTTCAGCTAAAGCTGGATCTGTGGATATCCACTGACCGTACCCCAGAATTGTGGTTTCGTGATTCCAGCTCCTTCACTTAGCACAGTTTTTGCCACGTCTCTTAGGACATCAACATAAGCATTTCGGTGAACTAGGGGTTGTAGATGCGCCGAACGTAATACTATAATTCCACTCTCTGGGAAGATGCGGGTCAGCCAAATATTTCCTTTAGCTGCTTTTGTTGTAGCCATGTATAGAGCTTAATTGATCAAAGTGTTATGGTAGATTATAAAATTGACTTTCAACTTACAAGTCCACCAACTAATACGAAGATGTACCATGCAGAGGTCTTCTTGTCCAAATCTTTAGTAAATATACATCAAGAAAGCGTGTGATTTACTTTCCACTCTCATGCTTTGAATAAAATAAAATAGCAAAATTTGCAATACCCTTTAGGTATAAGAAATCCAGTTTATAACTTCCCATTGCTCCTTTCTTGGTTTCTACTTACTCATCACGCTAACTCCAATAGAGATATCTGATCTAGTAAAAACCATTGCATACACAAGGTTGTCCATAACACTTACATTTGGAATCATAAGAATAAATTTCCTCTCGTACTCAATCTTGGGATATTATGTAAACCGAAATTTGAATTTAGAAGCTAAAGGAATTCCCATTGCCTTTAGATTCTCCATGCCAAAATGCATGAATACCTTCTCAATGTACTTCCCTTGTGATATCCACAGTCTGTGTATCTTCTTATCCACGTAGATAACAAAGATGTCCAGTACCTTCTTTGCAGGTCCCAACTCCATATCTAAGCTTTTAGTCAACTGAACTTCAATGTATCAATGTCAGGTCTACTCTAAGCTATAATAAGCCTACAATCAACATAAAGCGACAAGATGATATAATTATATGAAATGATCTTTTCAACTCATTTGAAATTTATACAATGGTCAAATGGGATATCAAGATGAAGCAACAAGATTATTTAACTATATATGAAGTGATCTTCTCAACTAAATTGAAATAAACACAATGATTAAACTCACATTTGGTGTAGCTTGATTGGTTGAAATCTTTTATACCATTATTTAGGATTTTGATGCAGCCTATATAGTAATCTCTTCAATTATCCTTCCTAATGACTCAAAATCTTTTGCTTGGCTCACGTAGTTCTCCTCTTCCAAACCTCTATGTGGGAAGCTATAGCAGCAACGTCTAACTCCTCCCATTCTAGGTCATTGAATGCAACTATAGCTGGTGGAACTCAAAGGAAAGTGATTTCACTAAGGTTCGTTGTAATTATACCTTGCTTTTGAGCATACCCTTTTGTGTTACAAGCTTGGCCTTGTATCCAGTCTTTCCTTTATTTCGTATATAAATTTGCAGCCCATTGCCTTCTTTCCTATTCCCTATAGGTAAGATCACCTACTCATATATTGGGTTCTTATGACCAGACTTCATCAGTTCTTCCAATTTTGGTTTCCATGTATTTGATCCAAGGTGGAGCTTCTTTTGAATAGATACTCTTTGTTACATAATAAAGATAAGGGGTTCCCTTGGGGCATCAGAGTATTGAAAGCTAAAGTTTTAAATTTCTTCTCTTACTTTTCTCTTGGGATTCTCCTATTCTCATAACATTACACATTAACTGCATTTACATCTATTTCTAAAACATATCTCAAAGTTCAAGTGAAAGCAATCCAATTGTATTGAAACATAATAAGACTAGACGCTCATTCTGCTCATTAAATTGAACGGATTCCATGGATTGCATGGGAATTTACTCCAACTGTTCAGAAGGAGTAAATTCATCTTGAAACAATCATTTTATCAAGACGATAAGCTCATACATGCATTTTTTTAAGCATGAAACTCCGAATAAATATATTAGCAAAATATGACTTACGTGCTTACAAATCAATTAGCCCACCACACATCATCCAAAGTCCATACTACCTTCTAAGTTAGTTTAATTTGACGTACACTGTTATGTGAAAAACTTGTGACTTTGAGCTGTATAGTAGCTTCACTCCTCGAAGTTATGGTTCGAGTTATTACAAAAGCATAATAATCAGTTAGAATCAAACAAAGAAAGCTAGAGCTGCTTAGAGGAAATAGTCAAATATATTCCAAACATTTTACTATGCAGAGAAATGTTCATGATGTCGTCTGTTCCACTTGAACTTGCAAATAAGATTGACTTTAATAGCAAGTGGTCCAATTTGAGCACATTGTTCGAGCAATGACTTTTTCCTCTTTTATAAAGAGGTCAAAATATTCGATATTAGTTGACTATTTTTTTCTAACCAGCTCTAGCTTTCTTTGCTTAATTCTAACAGATGAAAAGCAGATTCTTCATGTGCCATTACATGTCCAGCATCTGGGATTACGCCTGCTGGGCATCACGCAACCATGGGTGATGTAAAAAGACGCTTTTGGTTAAAGGTAGAGTAGGCACACACATACATGCGATCTCAAACAAAGACTTTGAAGACTTTGATAGAGTAAGTTCTTGTCACAGTCCACTCCCCGGCGAAGTCGCATGACGGTGTTATCACAATTAGCATGAAAGTCCAGAAACCTTCATGCTAGTTAATCTTCAGTCATTTGCCATGCATGTACTCGGTAATATATACACGGGTTTATCATCGAAGTAAGAAATTAGTCAGTAAAGTGGTCGATCACATAACTGCAATCAACAATATGGTTTAGCGCGTAACAATTTGGAGTATGAAGACTCCAAATACCACAGCTTCGTACTTTTCAGTTGGCAATCTTATAACTTTGTATCTAAATTGAACATGTCTCGTTAAATGTCACCGTTATATCAATGGCAGTGATATATGTGCGATGTAATACCGGAGATGTGTAGGAACAAAGTACTTTACTGATGGTACCGTCTTCATTGGGACGTTATGGAAGGCAAACGCAAGCCAGTTTTATTTCCGACCATTTTGTGTTCACTAGGTTAATGCATCCAAATACTTTTAAGGTATAGACAGTGTTGCGAAAGGGATTAGAGGATGTTTACATAAATTTGGTTTTGTTTTATATAAATAACACAGCTTTAACGTTTGGCTTGAAATAGGAACACCGATCATTGCATGGCTTGTAATTTATTTTCTTTACATTAGTTTATACACCAATGTAAATTATAAGTGAGAATTTCATATGTGAATAAACAGTTAATCTGCCTTCAGTTCAGATATTTAGATCCTTAATTATTTAGACTAGTCATAAATCAAGAGATGCTAAGAATTATAATCATGGATGTAGTTTACGGTGAAGAATCGATTCATAATTTTATGATAAAAAGTGAGTACACACATCTTGCCGGAAAGAAACCGCTTCTAACTTCCTAGGGTTCAATTTTTTAAATGTCCATCATATGCATATGATGCAGTTACTCTTACTCAAGTTTCTCAATACCTCTGGCGGCTCACTTCTTCATTCGCTTACAAAAAGGTTTTTTTAATAAATTTGACATACGAGACAGTAAAACATTAGGAAAACACTGTATTGTAATATATTCTTTTAACTTGACCAAAGCTTTTGTCTTTACGAAATTATAATTCTAACTTAAATTTACAAGCAGATTTTTTTATATAAAAGGATTTTTCATAAGTGAAATTTAAACTTAGAATTGGAGAATGAACTTCCTCAAGATTTAGAAAAATGACTTTGAGAGAGAGTAAGAACCAATTCATTAAAAATTAAAAATTGGAATTTAAGAAAACTTCAAATTTATTTATTCTGCTTTTAGTTTCTTATGCTAAATTAATTTTAAAGATTTTCATGTTAATGTAGTCATAAAGATTTTATATTATGAAATCATCCTCTATTTCTTCTCTTAATTTGATTTTAGTTTCATATTTGATCAAATGAAAGTTATTTAAATTTTATGTGTTCTTGAATCTAAATTTTTTCTCTGTCCTTCTAGTAGATGGTATGCAAAAAAATTTTAATATCACAATCTAATTTGATAAATGCCAGTGTAATTTAATCAAACCATTTTTTCCCTAAAGTAATAATTTAGATCAGGACTTATTTTGATTTTCTTCATATATTATGGAGTTGGAAATACTGATATAGCATTTAGACCAAATATAATTTTAACTTTGTGATCCAATCATCTAACTCTCAATCTTCAAATGTCCAAAAAGGTTGGGATTAGTCGAGATGTAGTGCATAGGTTGATTATGCACTCCATTTTCCTTCAAACTGATGTGCTGGTGAAAAAGTTCAAGGCCTAAAGGGTGTACAGTTCCATATGCTTGTGAGATAATGGCTACCATGGTAACTTCTAGCTCAAAATTCTTTTTATGCAATGAGCCTTGATGGTAGATTTCATTGCAAATTCATGCTAGGAGCAATAATAGGAGATGAAATGGATTTTGAAATACTAACAAGAAACTTAAACATAAAAATCTTACTTAATTAAAAGTAAAGAATATAAAAAGAGAAAAAGCTAAATTTTTTATCAAGTTTAACATTACTAGAAACATCCAAGAAATGATGTACTATATAGAATGTGTAGTCACTAAGATATACTTAAAGAGTAACTATACAAGTCCACTTGTCATGGACCTATATTGGAATTAAAATTTTAAACACACTCAATCTTTACCTACAATTTTATTTACAACAGAAGGCGAGTATATGGCTGCCCCAAAAGCAAGAAGCAATCAAGGAAGCTTTACAGTTAGAGAGATTGATGACTTACCCAATAGCTAAAACTAGTAGAACATCACATCTAGATGTTTTTATCTACCTAGTGTTATTAAATAACTTGTAGATCTGGACCATCTTCAACTACATATTTCGACCTATCTTTCCCGAATTTCAAAAAAAGGATTTCAGCATATATGAAATAAGCTTGTATACGCCAAGCAACTCCCTCATAATCATCCAATTCCTAATGATACTGAATGCATGTCGGATGCAAGTCCATTATGATCGCAATACTCTCTTTGAGATTAGATCAGGACGCGCGCAGGGGCAAAAAGCTTCGCAGCATTCCGGAACTTAATTTGACTCTTCTGGTACTTGCTTAGGCCACGGAGTGTTTCCAAGTTTGAACTTTCTTCAGTAATACCTGAGACTGGTTGAAATGGGAAGTCCGTACCATACAACAGCCGGGAGGTACTAAACACCGCAAGAGTACTGGTAAGAGCAAACGAATTTGTAGAAATAGCCGTGTCTACGTAGAACTCCTGCAAACGTGAGAGAAATAAACTCTCGGTCGAATTCGTGAGAAGCGCAAGGGTTTTCACGATTCGAGAAGTAGCAAACGGAACGAAACCGCCAGAGTGGGCTAGAATGAAATTTATGTTCGGATAGCTTGTAGTCACGTTCCGGAACAGCAAATTAGCTGCAGCACGAGTCGTATCTAGCAAGAAGTCCACTACAAATTGAGGAACTCCAGTGCTGGTAGGCGTAACTATACACATTCCAGCAATCAACAAATCCGCAAAAGTATGGACGAGTTAGGCTCCAAGTATATGCTTAAAAATGTGGTATATGTACTCTGCTCTATAAGAATTACTCTGGCTTCATACCTTCCGATATCACCCTGCATGGTTCACAGTATTTTAATTCTCAAAATTTACAAATGTTCGCCCTTACTTAGATATCAGTGCTTGCTTGATTACTAAGTCCAATCTGCACTGGTCTCACAGATGAGATGGACACTTATTTACCGATTCTTACTGTATAGCACTTTCTTAGACTGAATGTATTGTATTACATTCTAGTCAATGCTAATAGCAGCTTGTATCAAATAAACTTAACGGTTTACTGCTACACTACAATTTTCTTTCATATTGTTTATCTTATGTCCGTTGCAGAAGAATGGAAGGTACAAAGAAAAATAAACAATGCGACATTCTTCTCCAATCTGCGATACAGGAGATTTTCAGTCGTGTTCTTTATCTTATTGTCTTAGCAGAGGAATGGAAGGTGCGAAGGCCCTCACACTCATATCCTAACTTCATAACAGGATCTGAAGGTAGTATTTATAGGAACTATTAGTTTTGCAGGAGAGTACTTACATTCTGACTGATCGGGGCAGGGAGAGTTGCTGGGGTGGATGAAAACAGTGGCGTTACGTTCGTTCAGAACAGCATAAAGTGGCTGAAGTAAGGGACTTCCGAGGACTTCGCCGAAGGAATTGGCCAACAAGATAACTCCTGCGGCCTGTAGATTATCGAGTGCGTAAATTGCCTCAACCACAGACCCCTCCACGTCTGGCAGTGTTAAAGTGGCGAAGAACCTGAATCGGGTGGGATACTGCGTGGTCAGGTTGTATCCATATTCATTCAATCGTCGAGCCAATAGACGACTCTGGTTGATTGAGTAATGTTCTTTGAGAAATGCACCAGGTGTAGATGCAGACGCAATGCAAAGAGAGATATCGAAGGCATCCATCGTTGCTATGTGTTCCTCGACGCTCCATCGGGGTGTCCTGAATCCACCTGACGTGACATTGTTCGCACTCAGAAGAGCAGAGTAGAAGTCTGGAATGTAGTGGCAGTGTGTGTCAATCTTCTTAATGGGATTCGCTGCATGGGTGAAGGCAATAAGAGTCAACTGCAACAAACAAACCGAGATGGAAGCTGTCTTCCTTCTTCCCAGTGTTAATGATGAAGATTGAGCTATTTCCATGCCAGGCGAAATGGAGTTCATTGGTGGTATAGCTGCGAAGTCTCACAATCTGGAGTGTCTGCTTTCGAGCTACTGCCCGCTACGTATATATTCACCAAATACAATCCGCTTACAAATTCAATCGCTCCAAAGTGTGAGCACCAATTGACATCTATGGTTCCAGGATCTATGTCACTGTCATACTGTCATAACGATCTACAAAATGTTTGTAGATCGTGGACGATAGGCTAGAAAGTGTACACAACGTTCGGTATACATTCGGTGCTATGATATCACACGGTGCGTATAGTAAAGGTTTGACTGATTCAACACCTGTACTAGAATCTGGCGATCAGTTAAATTTAATCTTGCCCATAACTCCTTTGGCAGGTCAACTGTTCTACAAGCGGCCAATTATGACGTCTACTTTTCCTTTGAACTCAAACACATGTCACTTGACAACCATAAACGACTAGAATATATTTCGTCTCCGACTGTCAACAGTCAGCCCGGTCCCACTAGATCAAATGGGAACAGGGTTTCATACAGATAAGACCTGATTTTACACGAATGGCTCGACACTGACTTCCGGTCCGTCGAAGAGACCTTAGTGTCGCGCTCCGGTACTGTTCCGGAGTTCAGGGTTCCTTATTAGTCTGGATTGATATTAGACGGGGCAACCTGGGGGCGGTGCGTACTGAGAACGTGAGTTCAAGACCATCCTCACAAGGTAGCATGATTCATATATATTTAGTATAGTTTTCACTAAGTCTTGTCGCATTTGTATACCCATATTTTCATTTGATCAAAGTTCTATATGAAGACGACGAACAAGATCGACATCAAAAGTTATCCATGAAATCTCTATATAGGGAGCTCGAGGCAAGAGCTGCCCGTGTGATATCCACCGAGCTTGTACTAATTCTGAATCGAAGCCGAGACTCTGTGATATATATGTGCACTTCTGGAGTGTTTATCTGAAGTGTGTACCCTTGGTCTTTCAATCTGAGTCCGTTGTTTTCACTCCGGTTCTTGAGGTGGCCTCCCTACCGGCTTTTAATAGAACTTATCTGGTTGGTCTCGTGACGAACGTGTCTGCGAAGTGTAGAATTCTAACTTTGCGGGGATAATGTGCTATACAAAACTACTAATAAAAGAATACTTCCACCGGTTACTTCCACCGTGTCAATTTTAAGTTGAGGCGTTCTTTATGACATAATCGCATGTTAGTCAAATCTTGCTGGTTAGCGGGCCCCTGCAAATCTTATAGGCCATGCCCAAAAACCATTGAAGTCTCTTATCCTTTCTCTCCGTGGCTCGAATGGGTTTCACTAATTGGATTCAGTGAAAATTCTTTAGCTTATGGATGGAGGTCGAGACGGCTCAACTCATAAGGGGACGTGTTGAAATTACATTTTCAAATGGTAATATATATGTGGCATGGGATAATTGAGGTTGATATAATTTGTACAGAAACACAATAGGAGTGAAGGTTTGCCCACGGTACCGAGCCAGTTAGAGCACCCAGTGCGTGTATATATATTTGTAGCACACAGTGAAAATTGGTTGTATATAGATATCTTTTACAATTCAGTGAAAATTAATACTATTCATCCAGATGTTAGCCGCCTGATCAAGCAAGAAAATCACCCAAAAAAAGTGTGAGCACGAGAAGAGAGAGAAGCAAAGTTAAGCAACAGGTCCAAAGTGTTTTATTAATTAAATATTCCATTAATTTAGAATGTCCATGTACAGTATTTCATTAATGTAGAATTTGATAATATTTATTATTTCATGAATGGTCGGTAATAAAAAACGTGTATATATTTTACTGATTTATTTAAAGCTATAATTAATTACATATTATTTAATAAATTTAAAATATAAATATTTTACTTACTATAATTTTAAGAAAAATTTTAAATATTTGTTTTTAATAGTTCTTAATTTATGTATCGATTATGTATCCGTTTTCACTATTTCAAGCACCTAATATCAAAAAAAGCTCATCAAAATGGAAAGATAGCTTGTGAATAATTACACGCACGAAAACGAGACTCAATTTTCGGCTCGTATTCTAGCAATGTGTACTAGTCGGGAAGCGATTCGAATGGCAATCACCCTGAATATTACATACAGAGTCTACAGTTCTAGATCTCCCCGCACATGCGATGCAGAACTTTGAATCCCACCCGTATTGTTTTTATTCAAATCATATGAAATCAACGGCAATCCGATACAGTGTGTTTATAATATCCAACCGTAGGCCGGATTCTATCCGACCGATGCATATTGCTTCGCGGTTGCTAGCATGCACTGCTAGAGACTTTCTCAAATGGCGTCCATGAATCTCTGTGGACCTTCCAAGAGTTCACTTACATACTTACGCTATTGTCGAAAAGGTGATCCACATTAAATGAGACTGTGAAGCACAATGTTATAGAGAACTCAGTCAATGTTAATGTCAATATTGAAACATGGGAGAAGATTTGCTGATGTAAGTTCAAAAAGATACTCTGAATCTCCACTCGCCTCGATTGGAAACAAAATCATGACACCAGCTAGCCTTTGTTTAATTCTGGAAATAAGGTATGGCATCGGGATTGTGGCACTGACCTTAAATAATCAGCCGATCGGATAGCTCATAGGATAGCGGAATCTTGCGAGTCGCTAACGAGGGTGTAAAGAAAAATCCACAAGGTCATCCTCCGAAAATTTCTTAGTGACTTGAGAATGTAAAGTTGTCCTAGGACCTTGAATCACCATCAGTCCACAGTACGGGGGAGAACTCATGGTGAGGAAAGCCAGAGTGACCCAGTCTTTGCAATTGGTTCGAAGGCCTGCTTTGCCTTGTTTGTCATTTTTTGTTCTCCACCAGTACGTATAAAAAATCTGAAAATGGTTAATTGGTTACGAAATGCACCAGTCACTCCCCAGACGGTCTCTGTGGAGGATGGTGTAAGGAGCTCTCCACTCTACAGTCAGAACTTATCCTAACTCCAACTATGGACGACGGCAGTTAGTTTAGAAGGTGGTGTTATGAAGTAATTGGAAAACTGCAAACTCGGGCCAGAAAGGAGGCATTGACTTACTGAGTGGAATGAATATAGCTAACTAGTTCTTTTTTCTAATTGGTCATCTACGCACCGTACGCACCAATGACGAGGACAACAGTTGCATAAGGCTGAAAAAGTTGAGTGACAAGTCTCAAAGTTCATTCCTATTGATAGATGAATATGAAGAAAGCTCCTGTAAATGTGGAGAATACCACAAAAGGCATATTTCACATTGTGTAAAGTCAATGATTCCATTGGAATGCAAGGGTTTTAGGATCACGCGGTGCCGGAGATTACCGTCTTTTCGTTAAATACTTCGCGCATGGTAGAGATCGCTTTTTAAACTTGCAACCGTACTGACCGACGGATTATCTGGCTCAAGCACTTCTTATCTGCAAGTTGAAGTACTGGTGTTGTAGTGGTTTGGATTCTGCACTGAATCGTTAGTGCATTCAGAAAAGTGTTCATCAAGGTTCCGGGTCTGGTACCTTAATGGGCTTCGTTTCGAGTTTATTTGAAGCAACGTAAAGGGTTGCCAATGGAAAATGTTGTTGTTGACTTCGTCATCTACGGTGGTTAGCGTGAACGAGAGATCTGTACTACAGTACGCGGTGCTACGATGCCTCAGTCAGAGCTGACATGGCGATCAATCTCTTTCTCTTGCTGAAGTTAGCGGAGATTACCCTGACTTCGCGCAAACGCGCTGGTCTAAGCTTCCAAATTTGACTTAGTTCTCTAGTGGACAAGTCCTACTTCCAACTTGGCTGATAACCAAAGTGTGTGCGGTTAGCTTCCGAGTTCTTCCAAGTGTTGCCTACTGCATATAAAATCTGTTGCATCGTCCTCAATGCTATCTTCAGTTTCTCGAGATTCACTCTTAATCCACGGTTTTGACTTAGATCTGCTGTACTCTTGGATATAAACCTCGGAATTCGAGTTCCATAACACGTTGTTGTGGGGATAGTTGTTACGTGCTGAAGCGTTCAGTTTTGAGTGAAAGAAACACAAAGATGATGGGACTAAAAAGGGTTTAGGGTTTAGCAGACTATTAAGCCGCGACCAAATTAATTTGCACATAAGATAATCTGATCATACTTCCTTTTTCATGTCCCAGATCCCAGCTCCCAAGGTTAAACACATAACATGATGTTGATCTTCGACGGTGAGCACTTCCTGCCCAGTCTGCATCCGTAAAACATTGTAAAACCCGTGACCCACTAGTTGAATGGTGAAGACCAAATTGAATGGTAAACTTCAAGTAACTTAAAATTCTTCTAACCATGTCAAGGTGTGGTTTCCTTGGTGCTTGTACAAATTGACTCACTAGTCCAACAACATAGCTTAGATCTGGTCTAGTAAGAGTCATATCAGTCAAACTTCCAACAATTTATCTGTAAATATTTGGATCAGCCAACAACTTACCAACAACAACAACTCTTTGGTATTTAATTTGACAGAAGTTGGGAGAGGAGTAGAAATAGGTTCACACTCCATCATACCAAACTTCTCCAACATGTTGAGAGAATATTGACACTGTAGTAACGAAAGGTCATTGCCTCTTGAATAAAAGCAATACCCAAGAAGTATTTGAGAACTCTCAAGTCCTTCATGTCTAACTCTCCCTTCAACAAATCTTGTACTTGCAAGATGAGATCTTGACAATTGCAGGTGATGATCAGGTCATCAACATAGATGAGTAATAAAACCTTACTGTCACCAGCTTGTAGTATGTACAGAGAAGATTATGAACTGTACACTTGAAATCCAATGGATAAAAGATAGGAATTTATCTTGGGATTTTGTGCTCATGGAGCTTGCTTAAGTCCATATAGAGACTTTACAATAAACAGTCTTTGTTTGGATATCTTGGATCTTCATATCCAGATGATTTTATCATGTAGACCTCCTCTTCCAAACCTTCATTGAGGGAAGCGTAATAAAAATCAGTATGATAGAGTTTCCACGTATTTAAAGTGGCCAATGTTGAGAGAGTAAGAATAGATGGCGTCTTGGCTACAGGGCCTAATGTCTCATCAAAATTAATTCCTTCTTGATGTGAATAGCTCTTTGCCATGAGTTTTGCCTTGTATTCATGGAACCACCGGAATTTCTTTTGATCTTAAAAGTCCAAATGTAGTGAATTGCTTTCTTACCAAGAGGTAAATCCACCAACTCCCATGCTTGTTGGTGATGAAGTGCTACAAGTTCAAGCTCCATAGCTTGCACCCAATCTGCATGATGCAAGTGCTGGAAACCCTCTCAGCAGATCACGGAAACTTGTTCTGCTCCAGGGGAGTTCATCAATAAGCTACTGCTACTACTACTGGGAAACCGGATGAGTGCGAAAGTATAGCAGCTGAATGCAAGAAGGTTGCAGTCTATAGGGGCATATCCGATACGAACTGTGAGTACTGCAAACGGAAAACGGAAGTGCTTGAATCCACCAACATATTCCTACCCTTCTCCTCCGCATTACTGAGAAGTAGGAAGAAAATCACTGATGATAGAGTGTTAAAATGTTAGATGAAATCTAACATCTCTAAGAAATTCTAGATCATATGCGATCGTCTTTCCAAATAATCTACAAATGGCAGTGTCCACGTTCTTTGAAGGTAGATCAACTATAATGCTAATAAGGTCGACAAGAAGCAACTTCAGTCAGTCAGACCAGATTTATAAACACAATTCGATAACATTCATGATTATAAACTTGTTCGAATCTTACATCAGTTGTGTATCTTGACATGTAATTTTCAGAACAATTTACCGTTACTGCATATGTCAGGATCGAGATCCACCTAGCCGTGGTTAAGACAGATCCTTGTTCTGAAGTCCTCCATGGCCATCGTTAATGTTCACTTCTTATCCGAGTAGTCGTCATTTTGCGTGCACGGTGCAGCATTCACCACCAAATATACCAGAATCAATCTTTCAGTTTTCAAGCCCAGTTGCGCTTTTTCTTTTAATTCTTGAGGGGGATAGGTCAGTTACCAGAAAATAGTTACCAACAGAGATTGAAGAGAGACGATGTGACGGAACACTGGGAGGAAATTTATCGATCTCCTACTCTGGCTGGTCACCCCTGTCGGCTCATTAATCCCATTAGTTCTCTACTATACCTGCCCGTTTGATATTCTTTCACTTGGACGTGATGCCCAGATCAATTTAAGTTGTTCTCGTAAGGCTTTTAAACCCGAGTGCTGACCGTCCAGTAAAATAAGGTAGCCATCCTGTGGGTATTACTTTGCGTATGTCCATTCCTGGTTTCAGTGCTCCAAATCATATCCACTCTCGGTTTCATTTAACAATATAAGTGCCCGAGCTAGTCTTTTACATGCCTCTTCCACCATGTTTGCAAAGGCCATAATATTATCAAAGTCACGCTCGTTTCTTATCTCGGTGTGTATGGCAACTGCATCTCGTAACTCTGGTTTAGGGCCCCGAATGTAGAACACGTAGCAGTATTCGAGGTGTTTGTTGCTATCAGGCTCCCTTATTTGGCTTACATCGGCCCTAAACCTTGCGGAGTAACCGAACACAGTTTCCTGTCCCTTGTTTCACGGTAGACAATTCCATCAAGTCCTCAGGTATGAAGTCGGTATGAAGTCTCCTCTACCGAAGAAGCAATTCTCATCATGCCTTTGAGTTCAAGCTCTTTGGAACTGGCGATCTGAGACTTTATTGCCACTTGATCCTTCATCTCAGGTCGTGGACCTGCAACATAGAACTGCTCGATGAAAATGGATTCCGATAGAGCTCTTGGATTTCGTCGAGTGCTGCCTGAAACTTCTCATTGTAAGCCATTGCTGTTTCGTTTTGGCCTTGAACCACCTTACGTAGTATGTCATATACTGGAGGTACCGCCAGGGGAGAATCTCTTCTATGCAATGCCAGTTCTACCATCTCAGCCACGCTCATTGTGTGCTCCAGGCCATGCCACTTCATCTGCGAGAGTATGACGACATGAAATCGTAACACTGGTCGTAGACCCGAAATGTAAACCAGATCGAGCATAAATAAGTCCTGCTTTGAGTCAAGTTTAGTTCGGCCGAGAATGTGTCGAAATTGGTCCGTTTAACTAGCCACATGTTCATTAGGTCTTTGCCTCACCGCCGATAGCCTGCACAACTTCTCTTCAAACGTCTGTGCTTCAGAAAATTGTTTAAGAAAGCAATCTCGGAACTCGTCAAGACTCACAGACGCAGCGGTATTGGTAACCTCCTACTCATATAAGAAATTTGCTGCTTCCTTTCTTAATGTGAGTCTGAAAATTCGGATGATCGCCTTGACGGCACCAATTTTCATAAGCTTCATGGCCGCCATGAATGTTGACCAATGAGTTACTGGATCATCATCTCCATTCTTGCGCTACCAAAGTCATTACTGGTCTGTCTTATGAAAATACTTCTCCGCGCACGCAACAGACGTAGATCTGTCTAGCATGCTTCTCTGGACTGATACGATGTAATGACCAGCAGTTTCTCTCAGAGGCAATCTAAACTCTTTATTTTGTTGCTGATGTTATATCATTGCAATATTCTTGATCCCCTGCTAGCTCTCCTCCGGCAGGTTAATTCTCTTCCCATCTCCTGCAATCCCATTCTGTGAGACTCGCCTTGGAGATCGG
The DNA here is from genome assembly GCA_948567375.1 of Lunularia cruciata. NCBI lineage: Eukaryota > Viridiplantae > Streptophyta > Marchantiopsida > Lunulariales > Lunulariaceae > Lunularia > Lunularia cruciata. Next base: position 71,202,422 of record OX419757.1, on the reverse strand, counting down.
ATCCCCAAGCCACTCATTCAGTCAGATTAGATCCATGACAACACGAGCAATCGTCATGTCATACATTGACATTGCTTGGCTAGTTCTCATTAGCTTTCAGCGGCGACCCTTTGACGAAGTTCTGAGAACGTTAATTTTGCGCTCAAGTTACTTTCAAGGCGAGCGTCGGCCCGCTTCGGATTTCTCTGCGTCCTCATGGGACTCGACTTCCATCTACGCTCAGCGACCTTATAGAGTTTGAAAGGTAGTAGATACTAGTTTAGCCCCGTGCATGATCCACAGGGCCGAAAGTACCTGTGCAAACGTACATAGTCCCCATCCCCACCTTTTAACCCCGTCTCCAACAACAATTCCGTCAGTCGTCCCTCTCCCCGTCCGTTGTCCCATTCCCTTGAGTAGTTTCATCCGTTGTCTTCGTCTCCAAACATTTCCTTCCCCACCTTTTACCCCCCTATCCAACAACAATTCCGTCCGTCGTCCCTCTCCCAGTCCGTTGTCCCATTCCCTTGAGTAGTTTCATCCGTTGTCTTCGTCTCCAAACATTGCCTTCCCCACCTTTTACCCCGGTATCCAACAACAATTCCATCCGTCGTCCCTCTCCCAGTCCGTTGTCCCATTCCCTAGAGTAGTTTCATCCGTTGTCTTCGTCTCCAAACATTTCTTTCCCCACTTTTACCCCGTCTCCAACAATTCTTCCGTCCGTCATCCCTCTCCCCGTCCGTTGTCCCATTCCATTGAGTAGTTTCATCCGTTGTCTTCGTCTCCAAACATTTTCGTCCCATGGTCTCCATTCGTTATCCCATCCCCAGGAACACTTCGTCCCCCGTCCCATAGGTGCCTACTACTAGTACATACCCTAGTTGTAGGCGACATCAGCTTTTAAAGATAAGTAAGGTGTCAGATTATTCAGAATTAACCGTTTGACGGACGACCGTTGACTCGCGTTCCTGCTGAATAAGCGAGCTCTCCGCGACTGATTCTATATAAAAAGGAAAGCAAGGGTTACCTGGGTTTTCAAACGTGCCTTCTCGAAAGCTGATCGCAACTAGATGCCAGGGATCCCACCTGGAGGTGGATTGACGTATGAGACAGCGGATTGTGTGAAAATCACTATATCCACTCTTACTGATATTGGTTATGCAGCAATCCACATCAGACTGGATCAGAGTTAAAGTTGATCTGGAGTATGTGAGCTGTTTCGTTGGTGTGCTGGTCTGCAAATTATCCTCGACCACGATTAACCGCAGTTTATTTACCTTGTTGCATGTAGGTAAATGTGTCAAATCCATCAGTACTGCAGTTTCCCAAGTCCTATATCCACATATATCTTATATCCTACATCAACACCCGATGGATTCTATGGTCATGCAACGTGCACGCCATGTCATCGCGGGCTGTATAATAATGCTTCTGGGCGGGTACGTATACACGTGTATATACGACGTGGGCGGATATGGTATATACGCGTTTCTGGTGTTGATAATATCCGGACGAGATGTCCTTTGTATCTGATCCTTTGTATCTGGATTTGTCCTCTCCATCGTTCCGATCTGACTGATTTGTAGGGAGTCTAAGTCTGCTTAGCCCGTGAGATTATGAAATATTTCGTCCTCCCATTTGAAAGACGGAAACGATTTTACTAGCGAGGGAATGTTTCTGCTCTATGCAACCACCGTATTACGCCTAATTGTTGTGGGATGATACTTCAACTTGGAAATGTTGATTTTATCTGGAATAACACGAGATTATTTTGTTCCTGAGTGAATATACAACTATAATGGTGCATACACGAACTGTTTCTAATCACCTCCAAAACTTGACATTCTTCTTGCGATGCTTCTTGTTCCAAAGAACATTTCAGAAATAAAAATTTAACGTATGTCCGTGGGAAATAGTATTTCGAGGATGAAGTGGGTCCCGATCAGGTAATATGAGGTTTAATCCTATTTTACTCTTTGTATTTATACTTGTATATATTGATGAGGTTTATCCTCTTTTTATTTTCTTGTGTGTCACGTTTCGTTAGAATTGCTTCAATGATAAAAAATTCAATAATTAGTATAGAAGTATCTTCTTTGTGTCACTTTTAGAAAGAAAAAAGAGTTTTTCGTGGTTAGAATTACTCCAAAACAGAATAATTAGTAAGAAATGGATATCCCAATGTTAAAGTTTGCAGTATCGGTGAACAAAAGGGCACAACACAGCAGGACGCTGAGTGCAGTCATGCAATTAGGTGTGTTCTGCTAGCATTTGAGTAACGCCTCTATTGATTGTTGGATAGAACTTTTTAATAAGTTTTGATATTAGTTTATTTGGACCAGTAGATTATAGTCCTGTAAATTGCATTGTACTATAGATGATTAAATTAACATCGTGGAACGTTGCAGTTCATTTTCAATTTGTCGTGGTGAGTGAAAATTAATCTTCAAATACTTGTACCATGTGGAAAAAGTAAATTTTGAGATCTTTGAGTACTCAAGTATTTTCAATTGGTTTTTTCCCTTACCTCACTCTGCTTAAAACTACTTGCCAAATCGTGTGTTAGAATCCATATTGGTTAGTCTCAACATCAATATCAAAACAAATATTCATCATTAACTAGCTGATTGAAACTAGCTTTCTAGGTTTCATATAGGAAATGATTTGATTTGTGATGGACCAAGACAATAAAAGACGTGTATGAGTTACCAAAATGACTATATAGATGAAGTTTGGGTAACAATGGTAGTCAGTTAATGAAATATGAGAAATAGTGAGAAGCATGGAGATGGAATATAGAATGAGAAGATCAAATCAATATTGAGTTAAGAGTAAAAACTTTGTATGGATTAGTTCATCTGGTGTACCAAAAGAAATGGGTTACTACTTGGTGTCAACAAGACCTACAAATTGAGCATTTTCACTATTGCAGTTGTGATCAAGTTAGCGTTATAAAATTTCAAAGTCCCGTTGATGTTTAGATATGTAATTGACAAAAAATCTCATTTGAAGGTGGATAGTTTCATGATGACCTAATTAATATAGCTTGCATGTCTTTATCACTATTTTAAACTCCAATATATCTCAAGGTCTACCAAACAGAAAAGCATATAGGACATTTTCAAGATTCTGATTGCAAGCACTATTCCAGTTGTGAAGGACATAGTATTGTCTATCGTCTACCCATGATGGAAATGGGGACAAATTTACATAACTATGCTATTGATTACCATTATGTTTTCCAAGACCTGCAGAGCTTGAATTCCCTTACAAGGACATCAGAATTCTCATCTAATAGACCTATGCAAACTAAGACAGTTGATTATCATATGAATTGACATCAAATAAGATGTGATCAAGTAAATCTGAAAATGTGTATGCGATTGAGTAGAAGTATCAACTTAGGAGTGTGGTTAATTAAATCTATGAAATAAGTATCTATAAGCTCATTATTTCATAGATTCATGTGTTCAATATATCTCTTTGCATGAAGGTGAACTGGAGTGCATGTCTACCATCAAATAGTATTTTGTGAATTTTGATAGGGGAGATCCCTTGTTTATGCATTTATCTACAAGCATGAGAGCATGGGAGCATGAGAATCCTAGGAGTGTTGAGAGCGTGAGAGCTCCAAGAGCATGTGAAATCAGAAAAGAATCACTCACTTAGATCATTGTTGAGAGTGTTAACTCCCTGTTATAAGTAATGTGATTAAAAGTACTTCAATTTGAAGATACCTTGTTGATTCTGCTAGGGAGCAGAATCAACAAGAGCATGAGAAATTTGCACTGATTTATATACCAAAGATTGAGCTTTGCACTGATCAATGCAATGGAGATTGAGGTTGGCAGCAGATTGAGCGTGGAGTTGGCAAAATTGAGTGTAGGAATAGAAATTGAGCATGGGAAACTACTTACTCTCCAAGGCAATAAGTGGCTTTGTGTGTCACATTTAGGGACATGGGTAAAATCAAGTACATGTTAGTGTCAATATTTGAGATTAATACAATGGTATGTGGATGCTTACTGCTGGGTTGTAGTTTTGAAAATGGTAAAATCAAGTGACACTCAATTAGTTGGGACGTTCAGAGTGCATGTTGTGGTTTGTGTAGCCCATGAAAAATTAAACTAGTCTGGTTTATGTCCATAAAGATGGAGTAGGTTGTCTGACTAATCTCACACTTGAGCTATTACCATGTGAGTAATCTATGTACATGTATACGATTGGGCACATGGATTATGGTCTTGTTCTCTTTGAGTGCTATTGTGTATATAGGTGGTGGAGAGTTGAAAGAGGGGTGTGTGTTTTAGTTTGAGGAGCCTCTAGTAGGAGGACAACGTTGGGAGTGAGAGTTGCAGTCGAGCGTGAGTGTTAGAGTGTCAGAGAAAGATTTTGAGTAAGGGATGTCCTATGCTCCCACTCCCAAATCTTTCTATCATCAGGCCTTAGATTCTACATTGTGATGGCTTACAAGACTGGATGGTGGCATATTTTGAGGCAGTATTCATGGAGTCAATGATAGAAACCCAGATCTGTCATCCTTTCAGGTGCTTACTTATGAGCAGGTATGGGATTTGACAATCTATTTACTCTTATAAATGGAGAATGGCTCAATTTTTCTCATGAGCTTGAAGGTGGAGTTGTGGGGTCTATTTGTCAAAAAGTGAAGAAACTAAATGACAAAAAAGTGCAAGTGATTGGGTCCCAAGAAGAGAAATCTAGAGTTTTCAACCATCAAAGGAGTTCAAGGAAGGCATTTGAGGAGAGGGAACTATGCTTGGAGAGAGGAGCTAATTGGCTATAATTTGGAGATAATAAAAATGATTTGAAAAGACTCTATGGGAAATAAGATCAATTGAATCAAAGGGGTGGAATTTATATAAAGGAGCACAAAATATGAAATTTGGAGAGCAGACAAAGTGTTTATAGTGCTAAGCACATAAAAAAATACTAGGTTTTGATCAATCTCAAATAGATCTGGTCAACTGAATTTGGATCTCTGGAAAGTGAGGTGTTGGAAATGAGATGCTAATCAGGTTTAGAATTGCTAATCAGGTTTAGAATTGCTAATCAGGTTTGATCACACTTGAAGTTATGGTTCAAATCAGAAATCTAATTGGATTTACCTAACTTAGGTATTCTTCCTTTCTTTCTTTTGGCTTTGGATTTACCTCTCTATGAAGGGTCCTTTTGTATTTCTGTTATGTGGTTTTCTTTGTCTCCTTGGGTTGGGGTGTATTTTTACTTTAGCCTTTTATGATGCCTCCATTTTGTTCTTTGGTGTGGGTAGCTAGAGGAACTACTATAGGCAATGCTCTTCATCTAGCACCCCATACCCTTATGTGTGCTTAGGGAGTAGATCTTGGTGCCAACTCATTTAGCACATACTCACATTGGCTTAGATTCACACCTTGATGGAGTAACTTTCATCTCCTTACCATGTCTTCCACCTTCACCATGATGAAACCTACATTGGGTGATTCTCTTGTAGAGGATCTTGTACCTATAGACACAGTTCTTCCTCATCTGCCCACCCCTCCTCCCAACTCTTCAACCCCACCATCAATGCAGGACCAGACTTCTGCCCTTTCCCTCCCAACATGTTTGTACATATTGCCTTACCAACAATCCACATAGTCTTGTCCTAATTGCTCATGGGTGGGGATTGGTCTAGCATAGCATATTGGATGTGGCCAAAGGTAGCATCTCTATCTTCCCCCATCTTTCTTTGTACTCTTGTCTTCTCTTTACAACCACCACCTCTCATATGCTTGATTACACTCTCTAGATCTCATTTAGGCTTTCTTTCCAAGTTTCCCAAGATCCCACATGTACTCTTAGATTCCTATGCCCATACAACATCCAATAGGCTTTATGCCTTCCTTAATAATTTTATGGGATATCTTGGTAGATGATCAAGGGAGAGATGTTTCTACTTAGGCCATGATAGCCATCTTCTCACATTGGACTTTGCTCCTCTCAACCCATGGGAGTGTATGAAGACACTATGAGATCACCTCCCAAATTCACTGGTTTTTGCAATGATTTGGCAAACTTTACAAGGGGAGTATATCATCCAAGCCCAAGTAGTAGCAAGATAGATTAGGGAGTCTCCATAGTCCCATGCCTTGCTTCTAGAGCATTGTTACCTCATTGTTCCTTGATGCTAGGTCAAGTAGGGGAGTATCAATGAGCAGTCCAAACACTATCACCCTCTAGACCAACATCCTTCTCCCTTCATCCATTACACCCTCTCTATCCATTGGCCACATGTGACCTTCTTTCTTTTGTCCATGATTGACATCCAGATGAGGAGTTATACCTTATAGGGTCATTCTTTCCTTACGATTTACTCCACTCACCATGTTTTTGGGAGAGAGCTTTTGGGATTGGTTTTTGAGCATATATGTGATTGTCTCTCCTCTTACATGCCAGATTCTGGTTTCCTCATACTCTTTGCATTTTGCTAATGCATTGCCGCTAGTCTAGTACCCAAGTGTTGCTTTTTGTTTTGGTGCATTTGGTCTCCTTAATCTTTCAAAAGAGACATCCAATGTTCACCTCATAGCCATTGGGGATATTTGCTACATTTAGTCCCATGCACTATATCTTTATCTCCTTTTCATTGTTCTTATCTCCACATTAGTATGTGGTTGCTACTCCAAGGAGTTGTAAGATGGTCATTGTGTGAATTAGAGCTTCCTTGGAGATTCATCCCAATTAGACGGTTATCCAAGTGGATGTCTCAAACGCTTTCAATCCCATTTCTCATCCATCTTTGTTTTGGGCTCTTTGTTTGGTAGGAGATTAGATCCCCTGTTTGATCCTCTTTGTATGTACTTTTTATGAAAATGAGACACTTTTTTTATAGCCACCATATTGCATAGGGGAGTTCATGCAATTGGCATTTGTTGAGAGCACATGCTAGGGAGATCTCTTGAGAGGATAATTATTTGCTATAGCGCACTACACATCTCTATGGAAGGTTGCAATTGCTTGTCCCTTGTATCTTTTTCCCTCCCTCTTAGATGATACACTTAATGTGTGCCCTTTGGAAGATGTTTTTCAAGTAGTATTGGCTTTCACTCTTAGCCTACAAGCCTTGGGTTTATGAGCCCCACCAGGATTTGAGTGCCCATGAGGGGTTTTGAGGGTATTGTGCTCTCCCATGAGAGAGGATTAATTCTTTTGTTCATTTATCTCATACACCTTGGTACAAGCTATAGCTCATGTTCATTTCCTTTCTTAGTTGGGGAATATATAGGTGGCATACTCCATGCTCATGTGATGTTATGACCCCCAAGCCTCAAATCTGGTCTGTATGTACCTTACCATTTGGTGATGATTGAGGAATTTACTAATTTGACATCAAGGTTACTTAATTGAATAGCCAGAGTTTCCACTTTGCTAATAAAACCCGCTATCTCTTCCCCTAAATTCATTTGTAACTGAAAGAATCTTTGTTGAAGAATATGCTTGTTCTCTAAAGCACATTCCTTATATAACTTCATCATACAATGCACATCGTCGCTTTCTTTTTACAGTGGATCAATCCCTACAAATATTTCTCTTCTATGGCTATGTAGATGTACATTTCTATAGCATTGTTCTTGCATAAGAAATAAGGAATGGAATGCTTGTAGGCTAGTATGTAGGTTCTAAACTAATGGAACACTTGGTCGTACTATTTGGTCTACTTGGTCTTGCTTCTCCAAACTATTGCTTAAGCTTTCTTGACCATGCCACTAGCATTTTGATGGAATAGGAACTCTTCTCCTTGAAAGGTAAAAGCTCTATGTACAAGCATAGAGTGCTCTAAAAGTAACTAGTACTACTGTTGGGTATAAACCCTAACTTCTACTATCTATGGTACAAGCTATACCAACCTCAACTGTCACATGCCACATGTACTACCATCTAAAATGTTATTTCAACACAAGATATTGTGGTTTTTTATTTCAAACTAAAGTGTAGATTGACTTGCACTTAAGTCCATAGCTACTCAGTTTTCTGCAATTAAAATTGAATACAAGTGCTTGTTGTTGAAATTATATTCTAGATGGTATTACATATGGCATGGGATGTTTGTGGTTGATATAGCTTGTACCATATACTATAAGGATCAATTTTTGCACATAGCACCCTAGCACCCAACCACATTGCTAGTTAGTGTTAGAGCGACGAGTGTTAGATATAGGTCTTACCTTTCCATGAGAAGCATTCCTTCATTCCATCAAGATGCTAGTAATGTAGTAAGGAAGCTTGAATAGCAAGGTTGTGAGAGCAGCAGTCCAAAGAGGCAATGCCCAGATAGCTAGATCAAGTGTTTCATTAGTTTAGGACCTGCATACTAGCTTGTATGTATTCCATTCCTCATGTGACTAGATTTGGAATAAAGAGGAAGTATGCAAATTGCTTTGAGTATCTTTTAGTGTTCCCTGTGCTTTGTGATTGATGTGCAGATTTACATAAGTTTCAAGATAATTTTCTATATGTTCAAGATAATTGGCCCATGTTTCTTGGCATATCAAGAATGATAGAATATTATTCTTGATGTAGAATATTATTCTTGTATTATTGGTGTAGAATTTTAGATAGATTGAGAGACTAGAAAAGATCTTTTAGATCTAAGGATAGATTTCAGTACAATGGGAACAAGTAGTGATGTGAGAGATATAGGATACATTAGTGGATTCTTTTGGATTCTTGATTTGGAAATTTCAAACAATGATTGTATTCAAGTCAAAGAGACTTATAGGGATATTAAATGGGATAGATACTATAGAACAAGCCATAGCAGATGGAGGAGGGACAATTGGTAGAGCAAGAATAATGTTTTAGAGATGTAAATCTGTATATCCATAGAAGATAATTATTTATAGAGACCAATCAATTAAAAAACCACAAACCAGATATAAAGTAGATTGATCACATTCCATGAGCAATGTGCTTTAGAGAACAAGCACATTCTCTAACAAAGATTCTTTCAACTGCAGATGAAACTAGGAGAAGAGATAGCAAGTTTTATTAGCCTACAAAAAACTCTTGCTAGTCAATTGAGTAACCTTGATGTTAGAATAGACAACTCCTCAATCATCATGAAGATCATTTGCAATTTTCTGTAGACTTATTGCCATATAATAGTTGTATGGGATAATGTACATGAGGAGCAGCAAAGCTTCAAGAGAATCATTACAAGACTACTTAAGGAAGAAACCTTGAACAAATGTGGAGAGGACAAAGAAGAGAGTTCAAGAGAGAGAACCTTTCTTGCTATTGATAGAAGATGCATTGGTGGTAGCTGCAATAGCGGGACTCAAAAGAAGACAAATATTTATTTGCATACAAAGAACAAGCTATACCAAGTGCAGAACCAAGAAGCATTGGGCAAGAGAATGCAGCGATGAACAAAACCTCCCAAGAAGAAAGCTTCATAACTTGGTTAATCCTTGAGTCAAGCCAATGCTCTACAGCTATAGAGTATTTCATTTGCTACTAGCTCTAGCACTATGAAACTTATCAATGAATATCTGGACATTGATATTTGGTGTGTTGATGGAGGATCTTCAAAGCACATGACCAATAGACAATATTGGTCCAAATATTTCAAGGAGATTGAAGAAGAAACATGGCCAATGTATGATGTTGATGTTTGCAAAGTTGTAAAGTGATTGTAAAGTTTGGGTTGTTGAAGCAAGAGGTATTTTGATTTCTTATAGGATTGGTGCAAAAAGACAAGAAGGAGTCATCAAAGGAAATCTCTATGTTATGGAGTTGAAAAACAACCTTTTAGCATTGGTCAAGCAGCAAACAAAGGCATCCAAACCACCTACACCAAAGAAGGTTGTTGCATGGAGAAAGATGGAGCTATGATGATAACATGAGGTTGCAACTCAAAGCTCTATAGACTTCAAATCAAGGTTACTAAGATAGATAGCATGTCCAAAGCTAACTTTATTGTTGCAAGGAAAGGGAGGAGTGAGAAGCTAGAAAAGAAGGAGTGTCAAAAGTTAGAGTGTACTTTGTTACAAAAGATTTGGCCATCTCAGTCTTGCTTACATCAGGAAGATGGAGAAAGAAGGACTAGTAGAGGGTCTCTATTTGGAATGAAAGATCTTTGTAGTCAAAAGTCTTTCTTCTATGAAAGATGTGCTCTAGAAAAGCATTGTAGACTACCTTTACAAAGTCTAGCAAAAGTAGAGCCAAATACAAGGTTAGAGAGTTCTTTCACAATGATATTGTGGTCCTATGAGCATGTGCTCAATAGGAGGATTAGGATATTATCACCTTTTTAAGGATGATAATAGTGGTTTCGGATTTGTAATTTTCTTGAAAGAGACATCAAAACTCTCTCTTGCTTCAAAAAACTCCACATATATGTGGAAACTCAATGTGGAGTGAAGATCAAGAAAACTATGATATGATAGAGGAGGTGAATACACTTGAAAGGATTTTTCTAATTTTGTACTAAGTGTTGGATTGGTACATGGACTTATAACAACTTACACTCTAGAGGAAAATTGTATCTAAAAGAGAGATCATAGAACAACGTTTGGAAAGGCAAGAAGCATGTTGCTTTCTAGAAAGTTTCCTAGAAAGTTGTGGGTAGAAGCAGTGGAAGTTGCTACACATGTTTTGAATAGAGTTTTCAGTAGAGTTTTAGAGAAAACTCCTTTTGAGCTTTGGTATGGAACAAAACCAATAGTCACACATTTGAGAACTTTTGGTTGCTCAATATTTGTGCACATACCTGAGTGTATGAGAAAGAAGTTTGATCCAAAAGGACAAGAGATTGTCTTTTGTTGGATATAGTTCAGAAACCAAAGCCTTGTTGTGGGATTAGAAGAAGAACAAGATACATGAAATTAGGGATGTCATGTTCAAAGAGGAGCAACTTGATCAGTAATGGTTACAAAAGTTGATAAAGAGTTCCCAAACGCATGTATAGAGTCTACAAAGGATGCTACAAAAGAATAGGCAAGTGAGATTGTCATTTGTACACTTCAAGAGGAGAGTAAAGGCAGTCAAGAACTTGATTTTCAAATGAGCTCAACTTCCACTGCTCAAGATGGAGAAAATCCCAAAAGTGAGGGAATGTGAAGATCACCACAAAGACTCAAGGAGTGGGATTCTGGTAAGACATTTTAAGCTTGCATTGTTGGAACTAAGATTGAAGGAGGAGATTTATGTAAAGATCTTGTTTATTTCCAAAATGCAATGCAATCACTTGAATGGGTGAATGCTATGGATGAAGAATTTAAGTCATTGAAGCAAAAAAAGGACTTGGAAGCTAACAACATGCCAAAAGGGAGAAAAGTGGTAAAATATTAGTGGATTTATAGAACACAGCTTTATCTTAAGTGCAACATCTCAAAGCAAAAGGCTAGACTTATAACCAAGAAATATTCACAACTTGTAGGAATTACTATAAGGAGACAGTTGCTCCAATATTCAAGTTTGATTCCATCAAATCTGTGTTTTTGTTGGCTATAAAAACATGGAGATAGCTCAATTTGACATGGAGATAGCTTTTCATAATGGAGATTTTCACAAGGAAATTTACATGGAGTCGCCACAAGGATATGAAGAAGCTAGAAAGGAGAAGAGTGTTTGTAGATTGTTGAAGAGCCTTATGGCTTGAAGCAAGCCTTAGAAAATTGGAATCAGAAGTTTGATGACTTGTTAGTGAGGTGTGGGTTGCAACCATCACTTTTTTATCCTTGTGTTTATTGTGGATCTAGGATACTCCTCAATACTTTTGTAGACAGTGCATTGATTTGTGGGAAGACAGATCTCATATTGCAACCATGTTAGATCAGCTTGGAAGAGAGTTTGAAGTTACACATGGAGGAGTAGAGTGTTATGTAGGCCTTTATATCTTTTGTCAGAAAGAGAATCTCAAAGTTATATTGACTCAAGGAAGATATGTCAAGCCAATTATAAAACAATTTAATCTTGGAGATGCATATCCATTTGCTACTCTTGCAAATCAAAATGTTGGATTACAAGTGGAAGAAAGAGACCCAAGATTACAAGTGGAAGAAAGAGACCCTAAACCCATTCATGTACCCTACCAAGAAGCAATAGGATGCCTAATATATGCTATGATAGGTGCAAAACCTAATAGAGCTTATGCTATTACCATAGTGGCAAAGATCAATTCCAATCCTTCAACTCAACATTGAGAATCAGTGAAGTGAACTTTCAAAGTACCTCAAAGGTACTCTAGATTATGGATAAGAATTTAGTGGAGTTTTTGATGCTAATAATACAACAGCCAAATTCGGTGATGCTAATTTTGCAGGTGACTTAGACAATAGAAAGTCATGTAGTAATTTCAAATTCATGATGAGTGGAGGACCACTAGCTTGGAGCAATCATTGACAAAAATGCACTATCACTTCTACCATAAAGGTAGAAGTGATAAGTACATAGTAGCATGTTTAGTTGCCAAGGAAGCTATATGGCTTTGTAGGTCATTGAAAGAACTAAAATTTGGACAAGATGGTCCAACTCTAATATATAGTGACAATCAAAGTGCTATCATGTTATTTGCAACCTAGAATTCCATAGAGATCTAGTATCACTATGTGAGAGAGCAACAAGAGGAATAGGAAATCTGTTTCAGCTACATCAACACCAACAATCAGATTGCAGATATTTTTATGCAAGCTTTACCAAGAGATAAGTTTCATAAGTTTAGAAGCTAAATTGGAGTATTGCCATTTCTTCAATGAGTGGGAGCATCAAAATTACATTTCAAAAGGTAGTACATATGGCATGTAGTAGTTGGGATTGATACAGCTTGTATCATATACTATTGATTTTAGGGTTTGCATGTAGCACCTAATTGTGGTTCTAGTTAGTGTTAGAGCAACCAATGTTAGACATAGGCCTTACTATCAATGAAAAGTGTTCCTTGATTTCATTGAGATGCTAGCTGCATAACAAAGAAAGCTTGAGTAGCTAGATCATGAGAGCAATATTCATGAGAGGCAATGCCAAATACAACGATCAAGGTTCCATTGAACTTGCAAACTAGCCTTTATGTATTTCATTCCTCATTTCATATGACTAGATTGCAATAAAAGGAAATATGCAAACTGCTTTGAATATATTTAGTGTTCCTTGTATTTAGTGATTGATGTGCAGATTTTCATTAGTTTCACAATAGTTTTCAACACTTGTTAAGTCTTCCTTTGGTATTTTACTATCAAATTGCAAGACATTTATTTTGATTGGAGTACTTGGGTTGCTTGGCTTCACAAAGACCACACTAGTTGTTGTTGAACACACGATATGGAGATGTCAAAGAGACATCATGCAAAAACACACTCAAATGCCAATGTCAGAAGTACTAGAGACTCTTGGGAGCAATCATGATGTATCTAATGATTGCATTCTTGTAGTTTTGGACACTTGAGCTAAATGTCCAAATGTTGATATGGCAATCATCTATGAGAAGTTGGTAGAATATTGGCAACTAAGAGTACATACATTCTAGGGAATGGCAGTACTTTCATGATGTTTTACATCCCTTTTAGACATTATATCATGGATTTTCACGACTTCAAGTGTGGACATGCATGCTGAATGATCTTTTGTGCAAATAAGTAACACATCTAGCAAAGAGTAACAACTTGAAGTTCATCAGCACTTATACACTTTTGGCAATAGTGGGTAAAGTGTCCCCTATAAGTGTGACCAGCAAGGAATAGAACCAAAAGTGTACAATGGAGTTAAGACTATGGTGCACACAAAAAGTTGATATTTTGTCTCAATTTTATTTTAATGAAGGTAGAGCTAGTTATTTTTATGTTCAATGGATTAAAGTCCTATGGGCATTCTTCAAGTTTCATCTATATATCTATTTGGATATGAAGTAGATAATCCCAATGATGATTTTAGTATGAAGGAATGGGTACAAAGAAGTTTAGTCCAAAGAAGTGCCATGTATAAAGAGTACAAATATGAAGAATCTTTGGAGCCAAAGATCATTGGAACTAAAGACCATATGTTGAATGGTGCCACCACATGGATAAAGAACCGATGCCAAGGACCATTGATGCTCATTGGAGAAGTTTTGACATGTAGATAATGACAGCTCACTCACTAAGGACCATTATAAAAAACCCCCAAGTGTAAAACTAAGTGCCAATCTGAGTAGTTTCCACTTGTGCTGAAAGTTTTCTATGAACTTTTTCAAAGAACACTCAAGCAATCTTAGTCCCTTTGTATTGGACAGTTCTTTATAGTTGTCTAGCACTCAATTGAAAGATAGTTAGAGTATAGAAAGCCATGAAGAAGATCCTTGAGGTGATCATTAGATTCCCAAGGATTGACAAATGGGCTATGAGAGTGAGTTACTTCAAAGCAGACACTTGATAGTTTTGCTTTGAAATTGGGAGTTAGGTTCTCCTAAAGTTGTTAAGGAGATGTGCATGAGAGCGCAAAGAGCAATTAGGGATCTTTAGGAAAGTCTTTATACTAGGAGGGGAGGGAGGAGGGAAGGACACTAGAGAATAGTACTAGGAGGAGACATAGGTCCCTCAGGAGTGATCTTTTTAGATGCTAAATTTGGGAACATGGGACAAGAGTGCAAAACTACCATCAAGAACTCCATCACAGAGAAGAGATCTACGAGTAATGGTTGGAAGATTCATACTTATTGTAACACAAATAGCTAGGTAGATTATCTAGAGATGAAATTTGGTTTGGTAACCCTAGAAGGATGTTATACATGATGGACTAAGTAGATCAGATAGAGGTATCACCAAAAGAGTACTTCTACTAATAGGCCAGAAATTGAAACATGCTTGGAAATTTTAGAATCAATAGCTAGGCATATGATCTAGAGGTGAAACTTAGAGTGGTGAAATCTGGAAGGATGCAACACATGATGGAGAACATAGATCAGATAGAGGTATCACCAAAAGATCACTTCTACTAATAGAGAAGAAGCCCAAATAGGCCCTAAAACTTTGGAGGTAATTTTGGTTTTCTGATTGGTCAAAGCCTATTTGACCAATCAGATGGGACCATGAATGACATGTCACCCATCCAAGCAAGTAATCTTAGAGTGGAGCTTGCTAATGGGTCACCTATCCATGTACCTAATCCTACGGTGGAGCTCCTTGGTGGAGATCCTCTTTTGGCTATATAATTAAGAGAAGGTGCTCCTTTGGGGCATTTGAGGATTGAGTGTGAAATCTGTGTTTTCTCTCTCACCTCTCTCTTGAAGAGTTCTCTTGGCCTTGGAGCAATGCACTTATAAGGATCATGGTTGTAGGTACACAATTCAGTCTATCATGAAATGTTTTTGCCCAAAGCAAACTACCTACTTAACCATGAACCATGAAATTTTCTTCAAGTAGTTATATAGAGGAGAACCTGTCAATTGGGCCTACATGTTTTATTGGCTGGCCTGGTCCATGATCAAGGAAATCAAGGAAGATAGAGGAGCTAACTATCTTGCTCCATTAGCAATACACTTCTTATGTGGTTTAATTTGCTGAGTGAGGATGACAGGATGTGATTTGGCAATAACTTTATTTTGGACGGGTATTTTTTAGCTCAACCCAAAGGACACTCACTATCAAGAATCATCAGATTTGGATGCCAATTTGCTTAGTTTGGGTTTTTCATGGAGGTGAAAGAAGTTGTAGTGACAACCACCCTTAAGAAGAAGTGCCTTCAATAATCAATACTCTAGAGAAGGCACCAAAGAGAGTAAGGAGAAATCCTCAAGTTGTTGATCTGTCATTGGATGAAAAAGAAAGAGAAGATGAAGGAGAAACCAAGGAAGAAGAAGACAAAGACAATCTCACTCTATAGGAGACAGAGTTGGATTCAAAAGAAGATGGAGATGAGTATATAGATGTGAAGTCAGCTCTACAAGAAGAAGTGTAAACCAAAGAGGAGGAAGAGGTCATGGCCAAAGAACACAAAATTTAAGAAGATCTTTGGCCCAAAGAACTTGTAAGTCAAACTCAAGTGGAGATGAGTAAAATTTTTTGAGGAGACGAGGTGGACATTGAAGGTGAGATGGAAGAAGTTTCAACCAAGCCACCCCAAGAAAGAGAAGGAATCTTTATGGAAGTTTCAACACCCCATGTAGTGGATGGAGTGGACTTCATTATCAATAGGTTGGACTTGCACTACAATTCCTACAAATGACCCTTCTCCAATATAGGGAAGCATGACATGATGTAGTTGACTATATGTTTTTGGTAAAATTCTTGCATACAAATGAATATGTAGCAAAGTCAAATTTAGCCAAGGGCAAAGAGGACTTGGAGAAGATAAGGAATCTATACAAGCATGAGTGTAGGAAAGTTAATGATCTGGTGCAAGAGAATTACAAAGTCAAGTGGCAAAATTCCTCAATAGTTTTGGAGGAAATGAATTATGAAGAAGATGTTCAAAGATTGTAGAGAGAGTTAAGTGCTCTTCAAATTGAAGGGAAGCACAAGAAAAAGAGTACAAAGAAGAGCTATGGAAGAAGGATGTGGAGAAAGCATATATCCAAGGTAAGTGGGAGAGTGAGAAAGTCAAGATCATCATTCTAGAGCTGTAGATGACCAAGTAGAGAAAAGAAGTAGGAATTTGATCCTACACAAAAGACTTACTTATGAGAAGGAGAAGAATGCAGCAGACATGGAAAAGATCCAACAGGAGGTAACTACTGAAGTCTATGCACTAGTACCAAATTTGAAGAGAAAAATTAAGAATGTACTTGAAGACATAGAGGAACTTAGGGATTAGATTATAGAAATCAAGGAAGAAGCTGCAATAAGTAGGATAACAAAAGCAAAGATCCACGAGTTAAAAATGTGAGTTCAAACTCTTAATATGCAGGTCTACAAGGATCCAAAGTTAGAAAGGCTATCCTTCAAACTAAGGGAGCATACAAATAGGAAGTTTCAGGAAATTTATTATATAGAAGTCTTAGAAATTGTAGATTACATGGAGAGAACTAAAAGTCTCCTTAGAAAAGCTATATGCAAAGGTAGTTCTTTGTAGACTACATATCCTAAGAATCCTTCACTAAGTGAAAATTCTTTGTAGTTGTACATGACTTCTTAGCTGTATGACCTTCAGAGTAGAAATCCTAAGAAGACAAGTTAGAGGTTCTTTTGAAAGAAATAAAACACTTCCCCAATACATGTGTTAGTGATTAGCAACGTAGGTATCAGCAAAGTAGGATAAGACAAGATAATATAATCCCAATTGCATAGTCCAAAAGTAGGAAGTGCAGTTTTGATAGATCTTTGCACTTCTTCAACTTTTGGATTTATTTGGTTAGTAGTAGGAGATGATATTTAAGGCTTTTTTTCATTAAAAATATTCATTCAGTCCATGCAAGTTGAATAAAGTGAAAAGAGCTAGAAGATCTTCATCGCTTTACTTACTTCTGAGTATTGGTTGTGTGTCTTTGTTGAGTAGTGGTGAGGAACTTTGCAATAGAAACATAAGTAGCTTAATGTGTGTTATCACTAGTACTTGAGGCTAGGGGATGCAATCCTTGGTAGTTCCTAAAGAATGGAGCAATGCCATAATTTAAGTGAGCTGTAGTATTGAAAGTACTATAGAATCAAAAAGTGAGGATTTTCCACCAATGCAAAGAAACTTCAGACTCGTACCTTGGGGAGAATAGAACACATTCTTCAAAGTTGTAATCTTTTTAGTTGAAGTTGCCTCTTTTCAATCATCACCCTCAAGGAATAGTTTGAACTTATCTTAAGTGAAAGTGATTGTGGGAGTTTTCTTTTTGCCATAGCATGCCACAATTGGTGACTCCATCCTCTTTTGGGAGTGGTTCCTGCTCAAGAGGTTAACAAGAAACAATAAAGAACTACAATAGTGACATTTCCCTTCAATTCTATGTCTATGGAATGACCGGTTTCTTGTTGTTATACTCTAAAGTATATGAAATTGGGTAATTACAAAGACTAGTAAATATTTTAGGAAACTATGTTCCTTGGACTTAAGATTGAACAACTTAGAGCCAATAACATAATAGTCTGTTCGGTTGTCAATCCTTCTAAAATAGTGGTGGACACTTCTACACAAACATTTGATATCCAAAAGCCTAGAAAACTTACCTGGAATGCAACTTATTAACTGAAGAAGCCATGAATAGTTGGAAACTTATCTAGGCCATTCTATCCTCACCAAAATTCTAAACATCACATGAATTTATAATGAAAAGAAATGTATTGAGAATGAACTGAACAGAACGTATTTATTCATAAAATTGCAACAAGTAATCAAGACTAAACATACAAGGGATGCAAAATCCTCTTTATCGAAATAGCTTGATACTCTTTAGGCATTTATATGTCAATGTCTATTCTCTGATGTTTTATTTCACCTCCCAACCAGAATCACCAAAATTCAACATAGAATGGTCTCAAGGACCAACAATTTAAAGATGATAAGTTTTTTGATGCAAAAGTAACTTCATTTCATCAAGTAAAGTGAAGAGAACTATAAACAAACTACGGTAATTCCTCACATGAAACAAAAATGTATGAGCTCTTTGACTAACCTGTCGGAGTTTGAGATCTCATTAGAAGTCAATTTTGACGTGTGCCGTACCCCACAAAGTATTTCCCAGATTTGGGAGACACAAATCAACTCCCTTTAGAAGGGAAGGAAACAAATCTAGTTAATGCCTTATGTTTTGAGATTACTAGAGTTGGACGCATGGAATAAAACTCTTATATAAAAATTGAGTATGTTTGAGTGTAGAGAAAGCAAAACTTGAAACAATTTTTTTTGAATGTACTCATTATATGATACATAATATGTATGTACTCATTATATAATACAGTCAAAGCAAAAGATATCAAGAAAAAACTCCAATTTGTTGAAGTCAAAATTTAGTTACAAGTTAAGAACACAATTTGTTACTCCATGAAGGAGAAACTCTACTCTCTTATGGTCTATTGATTCAAATTCAAATTTAAAAGTTCAAAACAAACTCCTGTACTCCATGAAAGAGAAATTCTACTCTCTTTTGATACAATGCACTACCTACACCCCAGGCACACTCCATTACTGGCAGTCTAATGTCACCTTGTTTTCATATTTAGGCTATTTATTACAAATAAGGATGATTGGAACGTTTTTATCTTTGAGAAAAAAACTGACCTATACTTTTGATCAGGCTTGTCCATCTGCCCATCCAATATCACATTTATAAGGTAAGCACCTTCTTTCCACTTAGTTCATTAGTGACCCAAAGGCCATACCTGTTGTATGTGTTGTAATAGTCGTTTCAAATTTTATTTTTTAAATGGTCTTATGCAACAAAAATTTCTACGGGAAAAAGCCCTCTCCCTAAGGTCAAGTGCACTTTGGCTCCAAGAGATCAAATCTAATCACAAATGAAAAATTAACATCTATTATAACATGTTTAGACATTCCACTCAAATGACAAGATACTTCACTCAATGCACTTCAACAGTTCACTCAAGTGACAAAATGAGGAAAAGAGAATGGGGAACTGGTTCCACTCTAAGTGGAGACTTCCTTCATTTTGAAACTTGTAGATTCAAAGGCTAGGAATCCTTACAAGTGCTACTTGCCATAATCTATGAAATTCAGGTGCATCACGTCATGTTTTGCATAACTTTCATTAAAATTAGTTTGATTGCAACTTGCACCTTATCACATGAGTACATTAGATTTGAACAGGCTTATAAAATAGTATGACAACCCAATGTTGAACACTTCGTAATATATCAGCAAGAAATTGGTAATTTTTACAAAGATATGAGTAAAAAATGGATATTATTCAAGAAAGTGTCACTATTCTAGTTCTTTTTTCTTTCCTATTCAACCTCTTGTGCAAGAACCACTCCGAAAAGAGGGTAATGTCACCAACTACAGTGCTGTATAGCAAACGAAAACTCCCAAAAATCACTTTCAAGTAAGCTAAGTTGCAATTAATCCCTGAAGGTGATGATTCAATCACTCGGAAGAAGAGGCTACTTCAACTACAAAAAATTAAATTCCAAAGAATGTGTTCCTAGAAGGCACAACTCAGAACTACTAGGGATCCTAAACCGTAGCCCCAGGCACTAGTGATCACACACACTAAGCTACTTGTAAACCTATTACAAAGTTCCTACCACTACTCACCAAAGACACACAACCAATACTCAAAAGTAAGTAAAGTGACAAAGAGCTTATGTCTCTTTCACTTTATTAACTTGCATTGATTGAATAACTATTTACAATGAAGAAAGCCTTAAATAGTTTCTCCTACTCCTAAGGCCAAATTAATCTAATGGTTGACGAAGTTTAAAGATCTTCTTTGCTCATCATTGTTTTACATTAATAACCTTCCTTCTTGTCTTATCCCATCTACTCATATGTAGGTTAGTTAGGTGTCTTACATGTGTAAGGGAAGGTATGTACTCTTCCCCATGGACAACTCACAATTCTTGTCTTCTTTATGAAAAGTTGATGCATCTGATTTGGTTGAAGAATCCATAATCTAGTAACTTAGAGCTGCTCACAAGCAAGATTTCAAGAAGAAGGAGCTTCCACATAGATTTTCTGGTAATTCAGAAAAGATTACTTTGGTGCTACAATCAGGTCCTTTTACAATGGCAGCTTGACAAGCCACTTGGTTTCTTCCACAATGATGTAGAAACTACGGAGTAGAAAATGTACCACCCTTGTGACTTTTTGACCAAGAAACCTTAGTTATTTCCTTTGCAAGCAATAGCATGGACACAAAACATGATTACATGTGGTACACATAATTACCCTTCGGGGCATTATGTAACATTGTCAGACAACTAATTAATCTGAACTTGTGTTAAAAAGGCTGGAGTGAGCTACTTATGCTCACCCTTTAACACTCCCACTTAGCAAACCTTAAGCTACTTTACCCCAAGCTTAGCCTTGCAAAGGTCTAGCTTTGCCATAGATACAACCTTTGTAAGGATGTACGCAACAAGTTGATCTGTTCTGCAGTTCTTAAACTCAATTGTACCATCCAACATCTCTTTGCATATAAAGTGGTGTTGTATGTCCACAAGCTTAGTGCAAGTATGCAACATAGGGTTCTTTATTAAGGCTAATTTTCCTTGATTATTGCTCAAGATTGGTGTTGGGTTCTCTTGCTTAAATCCAATCTCTTGTAACAATGTTCTGTAATACCCATTTATGCATATGTGTAGTATTGTGATATTTAGCTTGGTATTACAAGTACTTGAGAGATATTATTTATATAAAGATAAAGGATGGTTCTACATTAGCTAGAGTTAGTCATAGCTAAGATAGAGGGGACCTTACTTTAGAGGAAGTGGGAAAGATGAGCACCATTATTTTGGATTCTAGTGTGTTGACTTGGTATTATTCCTAGGTGTTTGGCTTTGAGGAAAGAGTTGAGAACTCTTGGGCCCGCAAGCCTTTTTGTTTTGGACTCTTCTATAGTTCAAGGATAGCCCATGTGAAGGAATACCTTGACTTAGTGGTTGGGTCAAGATAAGATCACATGCTAGTGGAATATGCACATGTGAATGGATATTCCTTTCTACTTTTGGACTTTACTTGACTTTTAGTTTAGTAACTTGAGTTACTATGGTAATTAGTAACTTTGGTACATAACTATTTCACAAGGGGTGAGGAGGTACTCATCATCCTTTCATTTGCAACTATCTCTCTCTCATTGAGTTCTCTAGTGAACAATGTATTGAGTCTTGGAGTGTTAGCCTTAGAGGAGTATGATGGAGTTGGGGTTCCTTGTCTTCTTAGTCCATGGTGCGCTACTATAATAGCCATCAGAGGTTCATCCTGAGTGAGAGACAGGCCGGCTAACAGTTCATAGCCAGATCTCTTCTTTAGTTGCTTGTGATACCACCATGTACTCCACCTCTATGGTTGATACTGCAACTATAGGTTTCTTCTTACTGCTCCAACTGATGGCAACTCCTCCAATGGTGAAAGACTATCATGTGGTTGAACTCCTTGTATCTGAGTCACCACCCCAATTAGCATCAAAGAAGCCCAACAATTGGTCACCAGAGCTTGCCTCTTGTTGAATACCTTGGAAACATGTGCCCTTCAAGTACCTTTGAAATCATTTTCACTAAATTACAATAGCTTTTTACCAAGATTTTGCATTAAAGCAACTAAACTCTCCCACTACTGAAGCTATGTTGGACCTAGTGCACATCATGGCATACATCCCACAGCTAGTTTGTAGGGAATTGCTTACATCTGCTGCTTCTCCTCCTTTGTTAACTTGCTTCCAACTTCCAATGGGGTTGAGAAGGTTTTGCACTCTTTCATGTTGAGTTTCCATAAGATGTCATCCATATACTTGTCTTGTATAAGCTTGATGACACCTGCTTGCGTGTCTCTCTCTATCTAAATCCCCAAGAGGTACCTCACTTCTCCTAGATCTGTCATCTGAAATTCTGCAGAGAGAACCTACTTAGCTTCCATAACTTTGTTCAATTTCTTAGAGAGCAGAATAAGGTCATCTACATAGATTGCTAAGATTAACCTCTCTTCCTCTTCTCCCAATGTGTATATGCTATAATCTGAACTGTTTTGCTAAATCCTTTTGTTTGGAGGGAAGTATCAAATCTTTGGTACCAAGCTAGAGGAGCTTGCTTGAGCCCATACCAAGATTTCTGCAGTTTGCAAACAAGATTTTGCTTATTTTGCAAAAAATCCAATCCTACTGGAATCCACATATAGATAACCTCTTCCAAGTCTCCATTAAGAAATGCAGTTTTGACATCCATCTGATGTACCTCCAAGTTTTGAACTGTTGAAAGTGCAAGTAGCATTCTAATGGAGACAAAATTTGCCATAGGAGAAAATGTTTCCTTGAAGTCTACTCCTTTTTTTGAGCAGACCCCTTTGCCACAAGACAAGGCTTATACCTCTTAATCTCCCTTTCAGCACTAAATTTCACCAAAAAAACCCACTTACATCCAATGGCTTTCTATTGGGAGGCAAGGTTGTCAATTCCCAAGTCTTGTTCTCTACCAAAGAGTGTAACTCATCTTGCGCTGAAGCTTCCCACTTGTTTGCTTGGCTGCCTTGCATGGCCTCAATTAGTGTCTTAGGTTCTTCAACTTCCAGGACATTAGCTGTCTCATCCTCAAAGCCAAATCTGATTGGTGCCTTGTGTGTTCCTGTACTTGTTCTTTTCATTGTTGGTGCTTCTAGAGTTGGTGCCAAGTTAGTCTGAACGTCTTCTCTTTTTGGTGAATCCTATATGGTCCTTATTTTTATATCTTGGACCATTGACCATATCTTGACTCCCACTTGCTCTAAGCTTGGTTCCTCAAGAGGGTGAAAATGTAGAGGTTTCTCAAAGGTTTTACTTATGTTGTCCCCATCTTGAGTCTTCTCTAACACCACTACGTCCCTACTTACAAGAAAAAATTCCACAGTCTATAAACTCCTACTATCCAATGAGTATTCTATCAAGATGAACTTAGTACTCTTGGACTCAAGCTTTGATCTTTGCTCCCTTGGGACATGAACATAAGCCTCACAACCAAAAACCCTCAAGTGCTTGACTGAAGACTTCTTTCCTATCCAACCTTCCTCTGGAGTCTTTCCTTCCACAACACTTGTTGGACACCTATTCCTCACAAAGGAAGCTATTGCTATTGCCTTTGCCCAGAACTTGTGTCCAAGTCCTCATGGTGTAGCATGAACTTCATGCTCTCCACCAATGTCCAATTCATGCATTCAGCTAGTCCATTCTGCTCAGGTGTGTAGGGAGACATAGAAATTGTGTCTCACACCTTCTTGGTTATAGAAACTCCTTAAAATCATGTGAAGTGTATTCTCCGCCACTGTTGGTTCTCAATACTTTTGTATTCTACCCGCTTGCAACCTCTGCTCATGCCTTAAAGCTCTTGAACTTCTCCAAACCCTCATTTTTCTCCTTCAAGGCTACTCTCACCCTCCGTGTGAAGTCATCTATGAAGGTCACAAAATACATTGAGCCTCTCAATAAGAGATTGTTCTCATTGGCCTGCAAACATCATTGTGCACCAGTTCCAAGGGTTTTGTTCCATGCTCCATTATTATTTCAGTAAAAGATTTATGTGTTGCTTCCCAATGAATCAACCCTTGCATTCTGTAAATTCATTTTTGCCCTTAATCTCTAAGTTTTCCACCAACTTGACTGCTTGCTCCACTCTAGAAACATTGAGATGCCCCAATTGCTTATGCCAAAGAGCCAAGTCTTGCTCTACTTATCCAATGTTGGTGATATCATCTCCCTTGTCTTGACAATATAGTAGCCAATAGAGTTTTCCATCCATCATAGCTTCTGCCACCAACTTCCTTGTCTTGTTTGTAATCTTACAAGATGTTCCACTAATGCTGCTATTCCACCCATCATACTAAACTTGCTTATTGAGAAAAGGTTCTTTGCCAAGCCTAGCACATAAAGCACATCCTGAAGTTGCCTCTTCTTGTGCTCTCTGTCCACAATCATGTGCAGTTTCACAAAAGATTCTCCCACTGCCTCTTGTATAGGGTTGTCCCCTAAAGAAATTTGCTTCATTGGACACTCCCTCAGATCACAAAACAAATCTGGTTGGAAGCACACGTGATTTGAGGCACCTGAATCAACATACCACACTGGAGTCTTGCCAATTGCTGGCCCAACAACAAGCTTTCCTCCTTGTTCTCAATAACATTGGCCTGCTTGGTTGTCTTTTTCTTGCTTGGGCACTCTCTTGCCCAATGTCCAGGTTCCTTGTAAATGTTGCAATTTCCTGGTTGCTTGAATTTTGACTTGTCTTGTTTATTACTAACTCCTGGCCTCTTGGGAGGGTTGTCAGTTTTTCCTCTCTTCTATGCAAAGAACACATTCCTATCCACTCCAGCAGCTCCTTGTTCTGATCACATCTTCATTTCCAACTCCTCATGAAGAAGTCTTCCTGTGATCAAATCCACAGTGAGCTTTTCTGTCCTTGTCTCCAAAGCAATGACCAGATTTTGGTAGGAGGGAGGAAGGTTCACGAGAAGAATCATAAGTTGTATTCCCTTACTAACCTTCTCTCCTATTGCTTCTAGCTGAAGAGTAAGCTCACAAAAATGGTTGATGTGGTTGATCATTGAATGTGAAGGGTGCAACTGAAGACTGATCAGCTGTTGTAGAAGAAACATCTTTTTTGCTAATCCTTGCTGCTCATATTGAGCCTTGAGCTTATCCCAAGCTGCCTTAACGTTTGTAGAAGGGTATACATGCATAAGTTGAGAGACTTGTAAACTTTGAACTACGAGAGAGAGGGCACTCTGATTTCAATTTCTTTCTGCAGCTCCTTGATAGTTGGTGTGTCTTGTCTTAGTCCCTTCAACTACCATCCACAGCTTCCTATCTCTTATAATCATCTCCATCTTAAATTTCCTCATAGGGAAATTCTCACCAGCTAACTTGGTGATACTAGGTGGAGATTTATGGATGGTACTAAAATATTTAGTCATTGGTGTGCCAATAACCCGTAAAGTTAATGCAGCTAATTTGGTTGAAGAGCCATTATCTAGTTACTTGCAGTTTCTCACAAGCAAGATTTTGCAACGAGAGAGTTGTTGCACAGATTTTATGGTCATTCAAAAAGAGTACTTTGGTGTTACAATCAGGTCCTTTTATAGTGGCACCTTGACAAGCCACTTGGTTTCTTCCACAACAATGTGGAAACTGTGGAGTAGAAAACTTACCACCCAAGTTACTTTTTTGACAAAGGAACCCTAGCTACTTCCTTTGCAAGCAACAAAATGGACACAAAACATGCTTACATGTGGTACACATAAATATTCTTAGAGGCATTATGTAACATTGTCAGGCAACTAATTAGTCACAAAGGCTGAAGTGAGCTACTGTTGCTCACCCTTTAACACTTTGGACTTACTAATACAAAGCTTATAATTACAAAGGTCCTACAACTAAGAAGAAAGTCTACAACTAAGAGGAACTTCTTCAGTGAAGTGTCCTTGTACAAAAAATACTATTCATTTTCTGTTTGGTTGCATCCTTTATGATCTTGATTAACTGATCTTCAAGATCTTCAAAAGATTTCTTCTTCTTCATACTCTTATCTTCTTCTTTGGTCTTGGCATTGAAGAGGTCTGTGACTTCCTTGGTGATTATCTCCACCAAGGCAAGTCAGTATGATACTCTGGCCTCTTTCTCCTTGTTAAGTTCTTCTTGTGCAACCTCTAGCCTAAGAGCAACCTCCTCCTCCCTTGGGACTTCAAAACTTCGCATACTCATAATTTTGTTGGAGACCTCCAAAATTACGATTTGGGTGTCAATGGAAAGCACTTGAGAGACACAACTATCTAAACAAAGATTGCTGTATTTGGAGATGTAATCACAAAGATATCAGCTCCAAAGTGCACATACCAAAATTCATTTGAAAGAAGACTCTTCAGAGTAGTAGGATCCTTAAGGAAGATAATTATTTGGAGTAGGATCCTTAAGGGAGAAAACTCTTTGGAGTAGATCCTTTTGGGAGAAGAATTCTTTGATAGTTGGGGCTGGCACTATCATCACATGAGAACTATTTGGTGGGTGTCAAGAATCCTTCGTGGTGGTTCTTTATCCAAATGGTGATGGCACCATTCAAATCAACATACTGTCTTTGGTTCTGAAGAGTTCTTTGAAGTTTTTTGCCTCTGTAGAGTCTTTCTACTTGTGCTCTTGGTACCATACCTTCTCTGGACTCAACTTCCTTGTACTCATCTTTGTACTAAACTGCTCGTCAAGGTTGTCTTCTTTGTATCCAACCAGGTACATAGATAAAATCTGAAGAATGTCCATAAAAGGAGTTTCTTCATTACGTACCTAATAGCTAAAACCAGTACAACATCAGATCTAGATCTTTTATCTACCTAGTGCAGTTGAATAACTTGTAGATCTAGAAGATTTTCAACTACATATTTCCACCTATCTTTCCCGAATTTCAAATGAGAAATTCAACATATATGAACTTAGCCTGTATACGCCAAACAAACTTTCATAGTTCTAGATCAATCATGAAATTCCTAATGACAGTGAATGCATGGGCGGATGCAAGTCCACTACAATAGCAATACTCTCTTTTGAGATCAGATCAGGACGCGCACAGGCGCAAAAAGCTTCGCAGCATTCCGGAACTTAATTTGGCCCTTCTGGTACTTGTTTAGGCCGCGGAATGTTTCCAAGTTTGAACTTTCTGCAGCAATACCTGAGACTGGTTGAAATGGGAAGTCCGTGCCATATAACATCTGGGAGGTATTAAAAAGCGCAAGAGTACTGGGAAGAGCGAACGGATTTGTAGAAATAGCCGTGTCCACGTAAAACTCCTGCAAACGTGAGAGAAATAAACTGTCGGTCGAATTCGTGAGACGCGCAAGGGCTTTCGTGATTCGAGTAGTAGCAAACGGAACGAAACCGCCAGAGTGGGCTAGAATGAAATTTATGTTTGGATAGTTCGTAGTCACGTTCCTGAACAGCAAATTAACTGCAGCACGAGTCGTATCTAGCAAGAAGTCCACTACAGCTGGAGGAACTCCAGTGCTTGTAGGCGTAACTGTACACATTCCAGCAATCAAAAAATGCGCCGAAGTATAGACGAGTTAGGCTCCAAGCATATGTTCAAAAATGTGCTCTATGTACTCCGCTCTATAAGAATTAGAGTGGCTTCATAACTTCCGATATCACCCTGCATGGTTCACAGTATTTTGATCCTCGAAATTTACAAATGTGCTCCCAATTTGCTTCCTTGCTTAGATATCAATGCTAGCTTGATTACTCAGTCCAATCTGCACTGATCTCACAGATGAGATGGACAGTTACTTACTGATTCTTACTGGATAACACTTTCTAAGATTTAATGTCATTGTATTACATTCTTGTCAATGCTCATTGGAGCTTAGTATCAGTAAAGTTAACGGTAAAGTTACTGCCACACTACAATTTTCTGTCATATTGTTGAACTTATGTCCGTTATAGAAGAATGGAAGGTACAAAGAAAAATAAACAATACGGCATTCTTCTTCAATCTGGAATACAGGAGATTTTCAGTGGTATTGTTTATCTTATTGTTTTAGCAGAAGAATGGAAGGTACGAAGTTCTTGACACTCAGATTCTAATTCCATATAGGATCTCAAGATAGTATCTATAGGAACTATTAGTTTTGCAGGAGAGTACTTACATTCTGGCTGATCGGGACAGGGAGAGCTGCTGGGGTGGATGAACACAGTGGCGTTACGGTCGTTCAGAACAGCATAAAGTGGCTGTAGTAAGGGACTCCCGAGGACTTCGCCAAAGGAACTGGCCAACAAGATAACTCCTGCGGCCTGCAGATTATCGAGTGCGTAAATTGCCTCAACCACAGACCCCTCCACGTCTGGCAGTGTTAAAGTGGCGAAGAACCTGAATCGGGTGGGATACTGCGTGGTCAGGTTGTATCCATATTCATTCAATCGTCGAGCCAATAGACGACTCTGATTGATTGAGTAATCTTCTTTGAGAAATGCACCAGGCGTAGATACAGATGCAATGCAAAGAGAGATATTGAAGGCATCCATCGTTGCTATGTGCTCCTCGACGCTCCATCGGGGTGTCCTGACCCCACCTGATGTGACATTGTTCGCACGCAGAAGAGCAGAGTAGAAGTCCGGAATGTAGTGGCAGTGTGTGTCAATCTTCTTACTGGTACTCGCTGCATGAGCGAAGGCAACAAGAGTCAACTGCAACAAACAAACCGAGATGGAAGCTGTCTTCCCTCTTCGCAGTGTCCATGATGAAGACTGAGTTATTTTCATGGCTGGTGAAATGGAGTTCATTGGTGGGACAGCTGCGAAATATCACAATCTGGAGTGTCTGCTTTCCAGCTACTGCCCGCTACGTATATATTCACAAAATACAATCCGCTTACAAATTCAATCTCTCCAGAGTGTGGTGTGATCACCAGTTGATATCTATGGCTCCGGGAGCTATGTCGCTGTCATACCGTCCACGATCTACAAAACGTATGCAAATCGTGGACCTGACAGGCTAGAGAATGTATACAACATTCGGTATATATTCGGTGCTACATTGTCACAAGGTGGAGTGCGTACAGTAAAGATTTGTCTGATACAACACTTGTTCATTGTCTATACTAGAATATGACCCTCAGTAAAGGTTAAGATATTGCCAGTAACTCAGTAACCTTTTGCAGGTAAACTTCATTAAAAAGGTGTCAATTATGAAGTTTATTTTGTCTTTGAACAGGACTCATGTCATTGGAAGGTAGAAGGCGACCAGTTGGGATAACACGAATTATGGAATACCCTCGTAGGATTACGTAAGATGAAAGACCCCATCAAGCCGTGGACGTGAAAGGCTAGAAAGTGTACACAACATTCGGTATACATTCGGTGCTACATTGTCACAACGTGGCGTGCGTACAGTAAAGGTTTGTATGATGTATGATGATGAACACCTGTACTAGAATTTGACCCTCGGTAAAGGTTAAGATATTGCCAGTAACTCAGTAACTTTTTTCGGGTAACTTCACTAACAAGGTGTCAATTATGAAGTTTATTTTGTCATTGAACTCGGAGTCATGTCATTGGATGCTAAAGGGTGACCATGTAAAATAACGAAAAAGAAGGACACCGTGTAGAAAAAAGCAAAGAATGGGAAGACCCATCAAGCTGTACAAAGGAGAGACGAAAAGAAGGTAAAATGGAACTAAATCACACTAGAATCTATATGAGAAATCTCATGAGATTCTCGTAAGATATCAAGACTTATGGAATACTCTCGTAGGATGGCGTAAGATGAAAGACCCATCAAATCGTACAAGGACGAGCTACGTGCTTTCCACGCGCTCGCCCTCTTCTACAAGGAGCAGCTATAACACAGGTATAATGAAGCCAAAACCCAATAGTATTGACATAAAGAATATATGAAAACCATATACGACTAGAACAAGTTTTGTCTACGACTGTCAACAAGTCAACCCGGTCGCACTAGATTAGATGGAGAACAGCGTTTCACACATATGGGATCTGATTCACATGAATGGTTCGACACTGATTTCCGGGTCTGTCGAAGAGACCTTAGTTTCGCGCTTCTGTACTGTTACAGAGTTTAGGGTTCCTTATAAGTCTGGATCGATGATTAGACGGAGCAACCTGGGGCCGGTCCGTAATCAGAACGAGAGTTCAAGACCACCTCACAAGGTATTAGAATTCATACATATATTGTTATATATTGTTGACAGAGTGTCACAAGTTAATATTCCTAGTGCCTACTGTAAGCGGGGAAGTTTCATCTCTAGTCACCATTTTAAATTTAAGACGAAGACAGATTCAATACACATGTATATCGTTTTTCCTTATAGGAGTAGGGTCCCGCAGACCATTCTTTGGTGAATTGGTATCTCTGCCTCTCATTTTACACTTTATTGGAGTATCGGAGCAGGAGAGAGATTGCGGAAGCTTTTGAATTCAAATTTGTGAAAGGGTCTCAAATGGTAAAAGCGATATGATTTTATCGATTTCCATCATGAGTACTAAATTTGATATTTTTGGTAGTATCACAAGTGGATGTCACTACGAACTATCCAAACATAAATGTAAATAGTTCGTGACACAACTGGCTTGGGTTGGAGATGTAGACAGGATTCCCATACTAGAATCTACTGGATACACTTACACTATGAGATAGTTCTAAGGTCTGTCACCCCTGCGAGCTCTTTGGCCTCCTTGGTATGGTCCTTCTTACCTTTTTGATAGAGTACTACTTAGCAAGTCTATTATGCAGCCTTCCCACTTAAAAAACAGTGCGATGAATACATAAGGAGCACAGATCCATAAGATAACATACATGGCTTTGCAAGAATCACAGTTATACCTTCACATCCACAGAATTAAGGTGGATTAATGGTAATTTTACTAAGCCTGGATACTTAGATCCTTAGTGCAACCTTATTGAATGGGTAAAGACCAGTCCCTGCAATCATAACTGATCCCTTCCTTAGACCGTAGGCAAACAAAATGTTACAAGATAAGTGAATCTGCCTTCGTGAGAATCCTCTATCATGGGCTCTTAGTTGGAAGATTACCCTATAAGGGGGGAAAACCCATGTAAATAGCCACGTTAATCCTAAAAAGAATTTCTATCTACCTTAATCACTTCTCTACCTATGGCTGCCACCTTTTTTGCATGCACACATCATAAATGCCAATTGGCTCTCCTCCCTTAAATGTTCCTACCCTAGATGTACATACTTCGATATTGTTGGAGTGCCATTCATGTCTTAATTACTAGCTACCTGTTTTGCTATAGTACAAACCCGTCAAAGATTACACCCATACTTCTTTTACTTCACATCCCCCTAGAGGAGGATCCCACAACACTTCTCTCTCCTGCACTTGAACTTGGTCCAGCCATAGATGATTTATCTAGCAAGCCCTAGATCATTTTATGCCCTTAGACTTGGTACTTTGACCGGTTGGTACAACCCTCTCTAAGTTCGTGCACTCTGAGCAAGCCTCTTGGTACCACATTGTCATACTTTGCCTTTCTCTCTTTGGGAACACACAAGGTGCCTAACTATGGAGCTTACAAATCAAAGGTCATATGTAAATCTATCTCTACTAGTTTGAGTGTGCATTTTACCCAACCAATAGAACCTTACACTCTTGTTTCTAAAATTCCTTCTACTGGGTAGGGCAGTAACAAGCAACATAATATGTCATCATAACACACACTCTTGGTCTGCCGGCTATTACTTCCAACATTACCAAAGAGAAATTCACAACACTCCTAGAAGGAAAGAATCTAAATGCAATGCACACACACCAATCCAAGCCAATTGGGTGTACAAACAAGCATGCAAGCATGGAGAGGATTCAACCACAAGAATTTAACAACAACGCTACATGCTTTTGGCAAAAATCAACTTCAGAGCTTCCTACCCTTTCTTCTAGTTGATTTCAATTTGTACTCCAATTTTTTTCCAATTTTTACTCCAACTTCCAAACCAATTTGTTCTCCAAGTGGAGAAATCCTATGCCTCTTGAATGGGGAAAACTCTGTGCAACTTAGATGACAATAACTTTTCTTGTATTTCTCTAATTCAAATGATCTAGATCTCAATGAAAATCTTGTGCAATAAAACTTCAAATGGTATAAAGCAAGTCATAATCTGATTGCTACAACTCCTTTGACAAGCTCTCAAACTTGGCCAGTTTGTGTTAGTTTCCACCCTAATTTTGAAACCACTAATTGAGAGTTTGCTCCTAGTTCTTTGCAACTTCCCCAGATTTTTGGATCAGAGGTATACATAATACTCAAAAACACTTTAAAAACCTAAAATCTTCAATTATGGTCACACAAATAGTAGAATTGACATTCAATCATAATTGAAGATAGAAATGCCCTATAGTATTTTTAATAAAACTTGTTGCATCAGCTCTCACTCTCCATGGACCTAGAGCCAACCAAATTTTTCACAATAGTTGGGTGTGCCTTTGTCTAAACCCTTGAAGATTTTATAATCTAATCCAATCCCAATTTTTAGATATGGATCAATTCTTGAGTTGGGCTAACTTGTGAGCTCTATAGACCAACATATATGTGATCCAAGATCTTGGATTCACTATTTAAGAATTCACATGAAAACTTTACACAAAGCTACAAGATCTAACCACCAATAATATTGGAAATTTTCATAAGGTGATTCAAATCATAACTTTAGGAGTGACAAAAACTCCAAACCTGATTGTCAGTTGATCTCCACCACCTTATTTCCCAAAAGCTTCAACTTCAATCAACCAAATCTGATTGGAGATTGATCCAAACTTGAAATTTCTTGCACTTAGCTCTATTAGCACTCTATCAACTCTCCAACCCCACTAGAAAATTATGAAAATACCTCATGAGGCTCCACAAACTATCCAATTGTGCACCTGGTTATGAATTTTACTCCCCTTGATTCAATTGATCATCTCTTGCAAAGAATCTGCTCAAATCACTTACTTTCTATCTCCAAATTGTAGCTTGTTAGCTCATCTCTCCAACCATGGTCTTCTCTTCTAGAATTTCCTCCCCTCACTCCTTCAATGGTCAAAAAACTCTAGACTTCTCTTCTTGGGATCCAATCGATTGCATTTTTGTCATCTAGTTGGTTCTCTTTTTGCCAAATGGACCACACAACTCCAACTTGAAGGCATTAAATGAGGTTAAGTCCTTTCCCATTTATAATAGTACATAGATTGTCAAGTCCTAGAACTGCTCATAAGTAAGCATATGAAGAAAAATTGGATCCGGGCTTCCCATCAACAACTCCATGAATCCAGCCAAAATTGCACTACCATCCAACCGCAAAGTTCATCATGGTGTAGAATTTGAAGCTTGATGAGAAAAGGATTTGGGAGTGCCAGATTGAAAGCATTGGGACATCTCCTACTCAAATGCTTCTTTTGATGGTCTTGCACCCACACTCTATTACAACTCTCACTCCTAATGTCCTCCTCTTGCTCAAGACTCCTAAAAGTAAAACACACATTTTTCTCAACTCTCCACCACCTATATGCATAGTATGCCTCAAAGAAGACAAGACCATAAAACACATGGCAATAATTCAACCGTGGGATTCATCTTACAATCTACTCCAATAATGTGGAGATAAACCATAATAAACTCCTTATTCACTAGTTCTGCAAATCAAAACATAACAATGTGTTCTTCTTACCCTTATTATTAAAGTAAGGGAAGAATTGGGACCTCATATGGTAGTAGATTTTTGTCCTATCCATCTCTTGGTAGTCCTTCAGGATGGTATCCTCCACATCAATATGTGGATCCATATGTGCCAACTCCAAGGTCCTTCTTAGATGACTACCCCACATGCTAGCCTATTGCACAAGGAACATGAGAGTGTTATTGTTGACATTTTATCAAAAAGGGTTAAATTCACTTTCTTCTTTGCAATCTCAGCCCAAGCTATTGTACAATTAGGCTAGATTCTTGGAAGACTATGAGATCTTGGGTAGTATACAACTATTGCCAACAACTCTCTAAAATGCCCATGATCTCCTTTATTCCCATCGGATGGAGTTGAACCTCAAGGCAATTGTGTGGTTTCTTCTTATAAGAGAAATGATGTATCCCATACACATGGGATAGCTCCAAATCTCCAATCTATCCTTTAGTTATTCTCTCATACCCATGGAAAGGGAGTCCAGCAGTGTGGGAAGCCTTGTTTGCTCCATATTGGTGCACACAGCAACCATTGGTATGGGACCTTGGAAGTTGAGGAATAGCCAACATAGTAGGATGTTGGTAGGCACCATCAATTTTGCATGGTTGGGAAGTCCTTTCACTATGGACTTGCTTGACTTAGGTATATATGAGACAACCACAATTTTTCCTTATCCTCTAAATCTGCATCCAACACATTGGCATCCAAGTATGTCCCTTATCATGGCACTTGATTATACAAGGGATGAGTGCCTTGTAAGTTAGGGAATAATTGAATGCACGGCTCCTGTATATTCATACCCACTTCTCCAAAACCACCATGGATACATCCACTAACTGAGCAAAACTAGTCTATGTCTTCTCATCGAATTACTCAAATGCAGTCTTTAGTCCCATATCACCGTGCTAATTGGCATAGTCTATGAGTCGGGATCAGTGTTGATGGTAGTGTAATGGGTGCTATGCAATCTAGTATCTTGATGTATCCATATGATCTCCTAATTGGACACCCATGGAACCTTGATATATTACCTTTTGGGACATAAATGTGGTTTCAAGGCTAGCCCTTGATTTACCAACTTCAAGCAATCTACTAAATACCTCAAGGTGAATTACATGAGGCATATTGCTACATAAATTATTTCATGTGGATTCTTCAGTTGGATATAACCCCTCAAGATTTGCTTCTATAGTTGGATATCCACCCTCAAGATTTGCTTCTATTAGTACACATCTGGTCCTCCAAGCTCCTAAAACTCAACCCATATGCCCACAGCATGGCAAACTGTTCCATATCAAGTTTCACCTGTAGCATTACATGTCAATTGATTGCTACTTGTGTAATGAGGAGAGCAATGTTGAAGCAATAGATTTTTTCTACCAAGGTGAAGACCAGCATTTCCTATTGCAGATTAGTGAACGTGGTGAACTTCTCATTCTGCATGCCTTGAGTCCAAACTTGGTTGGGGGAGGAAGGGATACCAAGCCAAGTGCTCTTTATCCACTTTACAAAATGTTTCAGTCACCTCCTTGACTTGCTTAATATTGATAAGTCCTAGTTCTCTTAATGTGATGAACAGTGGTAGAATGATAACCACAATAGGGTTATAGCTAGAGCCATGGTTCGGGGAACTACTAGCTATAACCAATCTTGGAAGTCATGGAGATCCTATAGGACCTTTTTGATGAACTACAAAGATTGAACCACTTCTTGTTCAGGTGCACTCATCACCATCATTGGCCAAGTGTAGCTTTCTAACCCCTTTATATCTTGCATTTGGGAGGATCCTCACCTTTTGTATGGGTTTTGGGGCCTATGAGATAGTCATAAATTACGGGAAGTCAGCCTCTAAGGCAACTGTACTCTCTCCCATTGCTTCACCAGGTTGATTGCTTTTGAGGGTAATTGTACACCTTCTTCCCCTATTGTTTTGAAAGTCAAGGCCCCGTTGGGTCCTATTTCCTCATTTGCTCCTCCTAGTTCAAAACTTAGGACCCTTGGGCCTATTCCTGCTTCTGGAGTAACTTCCCTTATATAACTCTCATCCATACTCCAAGTCCCAAAGGTGGTTCCATAACAATTTTGGGTCCCATAAAGGGCCCATAACATCACCCAACTTGCAATGTTGTTCCTTCGATTCATAGGGACTTATCTGACTCCTTTCCTATAGTAGGTCTAGAATTGTAAACTCACTTCGTGGAATTGGAGGTTCATCCTCTTGCAGCAGTTCCATTTCATCCACTATAGTAGCCTCCATTGTGCTGCACATATTTTGATACTTGCTGATAATCAGCCTTTTCTTGACCGGGGACTCTATTTTGATAACTCTTGGGGATTTAGGGGTACTTGTGCTGACAATTCTATTTTCTTCTTCTTGTAAAATTGTCCTTCTCCTAACTCCACTTTTCATGGAGTTCTTACTGGTCTTCTGGGTCTCATGAAGCTAAAAAGTACTTTTGGTACCTTCTCTTTGTACAGGGCTTCCTCCCATAGCTTCTTCTTGTACAAGACTGCTTCTCATAGCTTCTTCTACAACCAGGCAACTTCCCACATTCTTCTTGGAATACTTGGACTTCTGCCCTTTTTTAGTGCTTGGTCTTGTACTCCTCTGGCTATTGGTGGTATCTGCAAGAGTTGCAAGCTGGGAAAATTTGAAGATGGGTGACTCATTGCCTGCAGGACTTTCTCCCATCGTCTTGTTGGTTGACCCCGCCTTATCATCTTAAGAACCATCTTTCTTGGATCCATCACCTATAGATCCCTCAGTTTTTCCTCCTCTCTATTCTCCTTGGGGTTGTACTCCCTTGTTGGCGTCTTTGTTATGTTAGCAGGGGACATGCAGGGCATAGAGAGGTGGCTGCTAGATTTCATCAATTTCAAGTAGGGGATTGGGCAGCCCTTCAGGAGGAGTCTATTAGGGCTGCATGTTTTATGAGACAGGTTTTTCCACAAGATATCACATAGTCCACTCTATTACAATGATGAAGGACATTGGGTCAAGTGGGAGAGTTTATTAGAGTAGCACGAGCGCTACACCCTTTGTGTATGGCTAGTCCTACTGATGAGACTATCTTTTCCCTACGCTCATTATGTCCTATGCAAAAGAGGGATTACCACTAGAGGTCTTAGATTATTAACATGAGCAGTCTTTATGTCTTGATAGGTCACTTTTTGCACACGCATTGTTCATTGCTCCTCACCTTTCCTCAAGAGGCTTGTTAGGGATGGTATATGAGCATATTAGAGATTTCTTTTAGGCAAATGATCCTTCTTGTGGTTTTATCAAGTTGTTTCAAGTGACTACAGTATTAATGAGAGTAGATATTCTTATGTTTTTTAGTCGGTGTTAGGTGCTAGTTGGCTTGTCATAATGGAGAAGGACATGGGGGAAATATACCAATTGCTATTGGAGAGATCTTTTTACATTTGGTCAACTGCATCATTGTCCTTCAGCATTGTTCTCATTTCCAACAACACCTCAATCCACATCAATTTGGAGTAGCTACACCTAGAGGATGTGAGGTTATATTTCTAGGCATTAGAGCACTCTTAGATATCCATATGGAGTGGGTCGTCCTATAGGTGGATGTTGAGAATGCTTTTAATAGCATCTCACAAACATCTATCTATAGAGAGTTTAGGGAGGCTGGTGGGTCCTTGGCAAGTCTTATTCCTTTTGTGTGGTCTTTTAATGGCTCTCCTACTTCACTTTATTACCAGCATGGTTGTTCATAGGAGGTAGTCACCATCTTGGAGTCAACTATTGGTACATGTCAGGGAGATCCTTTAAGGGGACCCTTATTTGCCATGGCTTCCTTTAGAGCTCTCTTATCTACTACTTTGGCCATGTCAAGTTGTGCATTTCCCTCCTTGGCGGATGATACACACATCATGGGCCATGTGGGTCAGATTAGGTAGGCCTTTGACCACTTGACTACCAAGCTACATCTAGTAGGCTTGAGGGTCAAGATGCAAAGTGCAAGACAAGGTCCCCTTTAGGGATCCCTCCCCACCTTGAGCTTCCAAATGAGTATATCACATCTACAAATGGACTATGTGTTCTTGGACTGCTAGTAGGATCCAAGAATTTTGCCACACACTTCTTAGACACTGCCCTTGTAGAGGATGTTCTCCTTGTGGATGACCTTCCATTACTAGGAGATCCATTGGTGGCATTTGGTATACTCTCCTCTAGTATTGTTTGTCAACTAACTTACCTCTTATGCACAATTCTCCCCTCCTTGTCCTTCCTATCACGTCCAAGAGCCTTTGATAGGAGGATAATAGGAGTCTTTGGTGATATTCTTGGACCAAGGACATTTGAATGTGTGGCAAGGGATTTGGTACATAGACAGATGTCTCTACCAATCTTGTGTGGAGGGGTCGGTTTGCTATCTATGGAGGAGATGACACCAATAGTGTTTTTGGGTAGTTGGGCTCTCTTTGCACCCATACTTTCCTCTCATTTTGTGGTTGTTGATAGGCTAGTTTTGGACACTTATGTGACAAAGGTACAGGAGGGATTCTTTTTTCTCTAGATGTTATTGCGGAAAATGAGAGATAGTATATCTCCATGGGCATATGAGAAATTCCTATCTTTTGCTTCACTATCATTAGATTGAACTAGAGGTTTACAATCTTTGTTGATGGAGTGATAGTGTGAGCATGCGCTACATTCTCTCGTAGTTGACTCGTCCATTCCTTAGGCCACTAGAGCACGTCTTTGCTCTTGCTTCTCCAAGGGTGCAGGATCTTGGATCCTAGCTTGACCGTGCATTAGCTTGACCGTGCATTAGGGCCTCCCAACTTGCACCAACTACTTTCTCTACAACCATGAGATTTTTCCTAGGTTTGGTCTACCCATCTTCATTACTCACTTGTGAGTGTGGTTCTACACTACATGCAACAGTAGTCCATATGACATAGCATCCTTTTGGAGGATGTAGGATAGCTACTCACAATGCTATTAGGGACATAGTGTTTTTTATGACACAAGAGAGTGTAAGGATGTAATATCATTTTCTCTTTACTGTGACTATCCATACCAATTCCTTCAATATGGGGTGCAATCTCATGTAAGTAAGGGTGAGAATTTCTGACCAAAACAACTACATCAAAGACATGGGGAAAAAGGATGGTCTTGGTTTAATTTTAGTCATCTCCACATGAGATTGTGAGGAAGACCACCATTGAAGGTTCCTCTATAAGAAGGAATGCACCTCTAGCAAACCCAAAGGAACTCGGTTCAAACCTGGAGTCCATGTAAGTTTCTCCCCTGCCATTTTTAATGAAACTGCATCCTGATGAATAATGACCATTCTCCATAACATGGAGACTAGTGACTCTGCAGTATACAACAAATATACTTTACGTGGGAAATTTTGCTTCTTCTAAGAGGGCCAAAGGGTTTTTTTATACCAAAGCAAACATTCTATGCTTCCATATACAAACCGACCCACGCTCTTTGTTGAGATTTTCTAATTACTTGTGAATTTTATCTAAGAATGTTTTTGTGTGTGCGAAGTTAACTTCTCTTAAGAAGATGATACGTTATGTTATAACTATTTATAAACATCCGTACAAAAGAATACATGCAATCTAGTTCAGAATGGAAAAAATATAAGTGATTTACTTTTGAATTAATAACTACATCCAAAAAGAACAAAAACAGGAATTTGATTTCGTAGAGCATCATATTGGTGTAGTATAGAGTTTTGAATAGGAACCTTAATGATGTTCTTGGTTAATTTTAGAATCTCACTAACTAGTACTAAATTAGGCATGTCCTAACCTTATAGCCCTCACCCCGCTTAGCACCCTTCACATGGGCTGTGGAAAGGCGGCCCGTTGACATGACATAATACATCTTGTATTTTTGTCCATTTATGTGAAACATTCTATTTGTGTGGTCTTTCCAACATCTCTCAAATTCATCCCAATCAAATGCTTTCAACTAAACAGATCTAAATTGACCTTCTCAACAAGTACAGCTTCTGTCAACATATTTGTAGCATTATTCTATTCCTATGAATAAATCTTTCACAAATATACCTCTTCGCTATTGATGATATCGCATAGTAGTGATGTGTCATATCTACATGTTTAGTCCTACAGCAAAACCCTTGATTTTTAGCCAAATGTATTGCACTTTTAACCATCATAATGTAAGAGAATCTGAATTTCTTTTTGTTGACCAATCTTGCTCCTAAACTTCTTCCACCAAAAATAGTTTTCTGCAGCCATGTATAGAGCTTCATTAATTGAAAGTGACATGGTAGATTATAAAGTTGACTTTTAACTTACAAGTCCACCAACCAATAAGAAAATATAGCATGTAGAGAATATTATTATCCAATCCTTTAGTAAATATAACATCAACAAAGTGTGTGTGATTTATTTTATACTCTCATTCTGTGAATTAAATAAAATACTAAAACTTAGAATACCATTAAGATATAAAAAAATCCAATCTATTAAGATCCTGTTGCTCCTTTCTTGGTTTCTACTTACTCATCATACTTAACTCCAAAAGATATTTCTGATATAGTGAAAACCAATTGCATACATAAGGTGTCCATAGCACTTATGTGAGATCATAAGAATAAATTTCCTCTCTTGCACAACCTTGGATTGTACGTTAAAGGAAATTTGAATTGAGAAGCTAAATGAATTCTCAAAGCCTTTACATTCTCCATGTCAAAATGTTTCAATACCTTCTCAATATACTCCCTTGTGATATCTTCTTGTCACATAGGTATTAAATTTAGTATCTGATTCTTGGCAGGTCGCAAGTTTTCATATCTAACTTTCTACTGAACTGACCTGTAACTATCAATGTCAGGTCTCCTCTAAGCTATGATAAGCATAATCATTACAAAGCAACAAATGGTGTAACTATACGGAATGATCTTCTCAACTCATTTGAATTGAAATACACACAATGTCAAATGTAAAATCAACATGAAGCAACAATAAAATATAATTATATGGAGTGATTTTCTCAACTAATTTGAACCACACACAACTATTAAAACCACATTTATTGGAGCTTTGATTGGTTGAAAAAGTATCAAAATCTCATACCATTATTTAGGATTTGGTTGCAACCTATATAGTGATCTCTTCAATTATCCTTCCTACGGACCTACTTGGTGCCTGTAGATCTCCTCTCTAAACCTTCATGTGGGAAAGCCATGGTAACATCTAATTGATCCAATTCTAGGTTATTGAGTGCAACAATAGCTAATGGAACTCAAAGGAAAATGATTTTCACTAAAGAAAGAAAAGATTTCATTGTAATATATACCTTGCTTTTGAGCATACAATTATGTTAAAAGCTTGGCTTTGTATCTAGTTCCATCAGCTTTAGGGTGTCCTTCCTTCATCCTATATACACATCTTCAGCCTATTGCCTTCTTTCCTATAGGTAATATGATCCTAATAACATATCGGGTTCTTATGAAAGACTTCATCTCTTCCTCCATTTCTGTTTTCTGTTTTTGATAATATTTGTCAACCATGGCGCCTTAAAATATAGATAGGTCATTATTTGTATAGATAGGCCAAACTTCTTTGTATTTTCTTTGTGTCTTGAAAAATTGAGGTTGTTATGAGTTCTCATCGTTGACTATCTCAAATATAAAAATACTGAGACATACTCTATATCAAAAAGTTCAATAACATGGACCTCCATCTCAAGCATATTAGCTGTAGCTAAGGTATCTTCATGACAATGATGTATGTCCAACATAAAGGTCTCATCAAACCTCACATGATTATCATAATCTGTTTTATTGGAGTCACACATCTTGTATCCAAACGTCCTCTGGTGTCTTATATCAATAGTTGTAGATGGAGAATAATTTACAATATTGTAAATAAAAATTGTGCCAGACTTGCCTGTCCCTTAGGTACTTATGTGAATTTGTACTTAAGTGTACCTCTGGGAATATGTGGCTGCTCCGGATGATCAACGGATCGTAACTAGCATCCTGGGAGTGACATCACGGGAGTCATCTTCTAAGAGTTCTCTAGGAGTTCCCAGACTGCATAGCACCTGCAAAAGTTTTTGATCTTTTGCTTTTTGTTGTCTCGTCTCTACGCACCAGCTTTGATTCTCGCTGTTTCAGATGTTCTCCTCGAGTTCAGATCATGTATAATACGTTGGATTATCTCGCAATCTGGTCTTCAATGAAACAACTACTCAGAAGAACGATATATTAGATGCTATATCGAAATAGTCTGATTTTCTACTCTACATTGACTTTCAACCAATTCAATCAAATCTGGTTTACCTGGACAAAGCTTAGAATAAGAGGTATGACATGAATACGGTACTGATTTAGCAGCGTACTTTGATGAAACTACATATGTAACAGATTTGGAATACTATGTAGAGTTATTGAATCGGTGAAGGGAGATTATTGCAAGTTATCTGGAGGATATGTACCTGTTTAGGAGAGTTAATTCAAATCCCCGTGTTTTGTGACAATTCGAAGCCAAAGAATCTCTTTCATTTGGGCCTGTTGACAAAACATGGAGAACCCTCAATCTTCAGCAGGTGCACGAGTAAAGCACATGAGATTATGGACTTCCAATCTCGTCGTTCATCTTCCCTGAATTCTGACTCCAACTCACAAATTAAAACCTCGATCAA
Source organism: Lunularia cruciata (assembly GCA_948567375.1). Classification (NCBI taxonomy): domain Eukaryota; kingdom Viridiplantae; phylum Streptophyta; class Marchantiopsida; order Lunulariales; family Lunulariaceae; genus Lunularia; species Lunularia cruciata. Next base: position 71,160,043 of record OX419757.1, on the reverse strand, counting down.
GTCTTGTGCGCATCTGCCTGACTTTAAAAGCTCTAGAATGATGTTTCTGAATAGAGTCATCATTGTGACCAGACCAGAGCTGGTGGGGTCTTGAGCCCGGGGTGCTTCCAAGACTTCCCGGGCATTTCTACAATTCTCTCCCACTTACGAATGTATGGAATAGTCAATTGTTCAGGTGCTACGTTAGTGGACTCTAGAATGTATTTCCTTACCGGACTCCAGTATCATAAGACTAGACATTTATTCTGCTCATCCCGTTGACCGGACCCAATGGAATGCATGGGAATTTACTCCAACTGTTCACGAGGAGTAAATTCATCTTGAGACAATCATGCTATCAGGACGGTAAGCCCATACAATCTTTTGTTTTAGCATGAAACTCAGAATGCATACTAGCAAAATATTACTTATGTGATAATCAATTCGCGCACCACAGTTCATCTAAAGTCCAGACAACTTTCTAAGTGAGTTTAACTCTACATCCCCTGTTCTGTTCAAACATGTAACTTTGATCCATAAAGTAACTCATTCCCCGAAGTTATGGTTCCCGTTATTACAAAAGCGTACGTATTAATCATTCCAATTTCTTCCAAACATTCACTATGCGGAGAATGTTTCAGAATGCCATCTGTTACACTTGATCTTGCAAATAACATTTGACTTTAATAGCGAGTGGTCCAATTTGAGCACATTGGGGGAGTTAAAGTGGGGTTCTTTGGATCCGTTACGATTCTATAAATCGTTGTTATGGAAACTCCATAAATCCGTAAGGGTTTAGGCGGAGTGTAAATGAATCTTACGGGGTTATGTCCGTAGCTCCTACAATTTCAGGGGTCATTTCTTTTGTGACACATATGATTTTATGGGATTATGGGTAACTTGTATAACTTGCAAGATTCAACCATAATTTTCACAAGTGATTTAATGATTTTTTTTTATCTCTCAACATTTTAGGGGTATGATAACTGAACCCCTATATACGTTTCCTGGGTATGTCCGTACCCCGCGTAAAATTTCAGGGGTCATCTTATCAATCAAATCATTTGATGGATTCTGATAGGAGTCCATAGAAAACTAGTAAATGTTACAATTGAACCCCCTGTTGTGCTCGCAATGACTTTTCAATCTCTTATAAAGTCGTCAAAATGTTATTCGATATGCGTTGACTATTTTCCTCTTTGCAGAAAATGCAGAAATAATTTTATTTGTTTGATTCTAACCGATGAGAAGTAGATTCCGCAGGTGCCATTACATGTAACCGGTATTACAGCCAGGGGAGGTCATGGGCGATGTAAGATGACACTTTTGGTTATAGCTAGAGTAAGCACACACATTCGGACGAAGACTTTGATAGAGTAAGTTGAATAAATAAATAAATAAAGGGGTAAGGAGTACAAGGCACAAACAAGGGCAAACAGAGCAAAGAGCTCAAGGCCCAAAAGTTCCAAGGGGTAAGGAGTACAAGGCACAAACAAGGGCAAACAGAGCAAAGAGCTCAAGGCCCAAAAGTTCCAAGGGGTAAGGAGTACAAGGCACAAACAAGGGCAAACAGAGCAAAGAGCTCAAGGCCCAAAAGTTCCACCCGGCAAAGAAAAAGGCACACCCAAGTAGAGCCAGAATGCACCCTAGGGGACAAGGCATGCGGACAACAAAGACCAAACAAAGTAAAGCAAGGGTAGACTACTCCTGAATTATGTGGTATAGGTCCTGCAATGGCATGTCTGGTAAGTGGGAGGGAGGGAGGGAGGGAGGACCTTAGCAGTGTAGTGTGTGCCCATTGTAGCTGCTGATTGGTGAAGACCCAAAGCTTGAGCATGTTGTAAAGTGACTGAAACGCATTGTTGATAAGAGGGTGTGAGCATGGTTGGAGAGATAGCCAATGACCCTCTTCTTTGCAAAGAACCTTGTGTTGTATCTTTGAGAAGACCCTTGAAATGGTGATGTAGGCCCCCAGAAATCTCAATTGCTATGGAGACAAAGGTAATAGTCTACCCTTGCTTTACTTTGTTTGGTCTTTGTTGTACTCATGCCTTGTCCCCTTGGGTCCATTCTGGCCCTACTTGGGTGTGCCTTTTTCTTTGCAGGGTGGAACTTTTGGGACTTGAGCTCTTTTGCTGGGGAGACAATGAGAGCCAATGTGTGTAGTGGTCCTCCTTTCCCCTAGAAGCAATGATCACCACTACTCCCACCTATATGTCAACCCATGGCAATAACTCCACCTATAGAGGGTTTGCCACCACCACATCATGCAAGGTGAGATGAGGTAAAAATATTTGCTTGCACTTGAAGGATAGGTGGTCATGGTAAATCCAACCATCACTCAATTTGAACATGGGCATTTGTAGCTCATAAGATTTGAGCAATGGTACCACAAAATGTATCATTGACTCTAGTGGGCTCTCCACCTACTACACAACATAAAAAGTGTATCCCCTACATGTCATAGGGGGAACCACATGCACACTAGGTCAAAGGGCCTATGCGAGTTGGGTTTGGGAGACCCAATCTCAATTGTAGTGTTGATAAACTCCTCTGGAGAAAAATGGAAGTAGTCAATCAAGGGTCAAGCCTAGAGCCATGCTCCCCCTGCACAAAAGAGGATCCTAGCTCTATCAAGTAGAGGTGCATTAGTGAGGATGCTATTAAGTGTGTGAGTGTGCATATCCTCATTGAGGTACGCTTGAAGCTCCCTACAATCTGAGGAGACAAAGTCAATAAACTCAAGGAGTGATGAGCATGCAAGGCTTGGCAATAAGTCACAAGCCAATTAAAGATATACCTGTAAGTTATAGATGCTTGAATCCGTTGTTGTGATAAGTCCCAACAAGAATGGATGGCCATGATGTGAGAACCTATCTGTTAGACAAGGGACCACGGGATCTCAAGTGCCAATATATGCTACTAGTGTGGTGGTGGCCTCCTGCCCAATGAGGCTACATCCACCCATGACTGTAGGGAGAGCTAATTGCTGCCTACACCTCTCATCTAATCATCTATGGGAGCATGCATGGCCCTAATAGAGTGGAGAAAATATGGCAAATAATATTGTCAAACATTTGCAAATGTGGCAACAATGCCTTTGTAGGCATGAAATTCCATGCTAAATATAAGGCCTATAGGACGTAACATTGAGTAACATGGAATATTCCACTTGGATATTCCCCAACTTGGGAAGGAGGTAAGCATGTGCTATTGTATGTACTAATGTGTTTGATATAAACAAACCACAAGCATCCTCTTGTCCCAAAGGAAAGTTTAAAATGTGCAATCCACCAACTAGGAATTGCAATCTTGGTGGGAAGTGAGTGGGAGCGAGGACTTTGCATGGGCTCCAAACCTTTCATTTATGAGTTTGGAATCATTTACCCATGGCCTTTAAGCTGAGTATGAAAGTGTACTCTAGTGACATCCTCCAAAGGGCCCATTATATGAGTGTCATCCAAGATGGATAGAAAGAGACAAGGTGGAAAGCTATTGCAACCTATCATAAAGCTGTGTAATATGCCATGGAAAAGAGAGCCCACCTAGAGGATCCCCTTGCCATGTGCACTTCACTGATGTCAACTATGAGTTCTCTCCTATGGCAGTATGGTGGCTATTCAATAGAGGTGTCTCAAACCCATAGAAACCACATACATACGGGATCAAGTTTAGTTTGGTCAGTAGTTGAGCAAAGAGCATGGAATAATGTCGGACAAGATATGGTATTGAAGGCATTGGAGACATCAATTTGGACCACCACCCAATCTGGATGAATGTCCAAGGATGCTCAAATGCCCGCAATAACCATCTTGTATCCCTTTGGAATAGCCATTGCAAACTGATGGGGAGACAAGAAGGAAGAAACAGACTGCCATAGCTTTAAGAAAATAATAGATTGGTTTCCCATACTATATAGAATAGCAAATAGTATGGGAAACCAATCACAAAAACACATCTCCAAGGGCAACAGGGTGCACACTTGAGATCTCCTTTGTCAGAGTGAGGACACAAAAAGTTCCAAATAAACAAGCTGCTCCAAAGGGCACTTGATTAGGTGAAATGCATTGACAAAAAGCAAAGAGAAGAGGAAAACCCCCAAAGACCACCTTTGTTCCTAGGCGGTAGGAATAGAGATGGCCTCTACCCACATGCACAAATAACAAGATCTACCTCTATGTTGTGTGAGACCAATCCTTACCTAGAGACAATCAGTACATGACAATCTGTGATGTTGATGGGGCAGGAAACAAGGATGTGCTGAACATCTTAGTGGAGGAGAATGATCCTAAGACTATGGTGGAGCAATAAGAGTGGGAGGAAGCTCCAACTGATCCTAGGGGGGTGGCTGGGCGGTGGGAGTGGAAGGAAGGTCCAATGTAGAGGGAGGGTGTGGAGTACCCATAACATGAGGAGGAGGAATAGGGGTAATAGGTGGTAGGGCATCGGAGTGCCCCTATGGGATGCTCTATGGGTATGGATATGACTTGGAAATGGAAGGGAATCCATCTTGCATACACATCCATAATTTGAGGGTGTTTGCTGAAAAATGCAACAAGGGGTCCATGCCTTGCTCGCACGTAAGGGGTTTGGGGTGCCATTTGAGGAGTGATGCCTAAGGGAGGCCCTCTATAGCTCTGAGCCAAGGAACAAAGTGGAGGCATCAGGAGACAAGCTACTGAAAGGGTATATACAAAAAAGATGTAATGATAAAAAAGCAAGACATAATAGGTGGATACATTGTGTCCCAACCCAAAAGAGAAAGACAAGGAAAGGCAAAAGAGAGAAAAGCACAATTAAACAAAAAAAGGAAAAGACAGGAAAAGATATATAAGGAGGAGGAGAAGCATGTATGTGACCCAAAGTGACCTCCTTATCATAAGTTGTGTAACAATTCACTCCCAGCCGATGTCACATTACTGTGTTATGTGTTATCACAATTAGCATGAAAGTCCAAAGACCTACATGCTAGTTAGTCATCAAGAATTTGCCATGCATCTACCGGAGAATGTATAGAAGGGTTTCTCATCAAATTTTGTCAATAAGAAATTGCTACTAAGTGATGGATCATGTAATTGCAATCAACAATATGGTCTAGCGCGTTACAATTTGGAGTATGAAGCTCCAAATATCACAACTTCATACTTTTCAACTGCAAATCTCATAAAATTAATATCTAAATTGGAGATGTATCATAAGAGATCACCGGCATTCAATGGTAGTGATGTATTTGCAATCTAATACTGGAGATGCATAGGGACAAAGTACAGATGGTACCATTAGTAAAATTGATACCAGTTTTATTTTTGACCATTTTGTTTAAAATGTTAATGCATCCAAATATGTTAAAGATAGAGATAGTATTGTCAAAGGGATTGGCTAATGTTTACATAAACTCACCTTTTGTTTTATTTAAACATAATAGTTAAATGTTTGGCTAATTTGAAAGTCCTTTAAGAATATCAATCATTGCATGCATAATTGTACTTTATTTCTTTACATTATTTTGAACACTATTTGTTATGTGAAAAATTTGATATTTGAATAAATAGTTAACTTACCTTCAATTTACATATTTATATCTGTAATTTTTTGAATAGGTCATATATCAAGAACTACTAAGAATGTATTTTACGGTCTGGAATCCATTTAATAATTTTATGAACAAAAAGTGAGTACACGTCTTATGGAAGGGAGACCATCTTTTTAAATTCCTATAGTTCAATCTTTTTAATGTCCACCATAGCATATGATGCACGATACTCAAATTTCTCACTACCTCAAGCGGCTCACTTCCTTATTCGTTTACAAAAGCTTTATTAATATTTTTGACATACGGGACAGTCAAATATATCTGTTTACCTTGACAGATTTTACAATCAGTCAATATATCCTTTTACCTTGGTTAAAGCTAATGTCTTTAGGAAATTATAATTTTAACTTAAATTTACAGGAAAATATTATTATATAAAAACATTTTGCATATGTGAGAAGTAAAATGAGAAGTGGAGAATGAACTTCCTCAAGATATTAAAAGAAAAGTCAGCGAGAGACAGGGAGAAACCCATTCACTAAAACTTAAAATTTGGAACTTTGAATAAATTTTAAATCTTATCATTTTTGTTTTTATTTTCTTATGCTAAATAAATTCTAAATGTATTACTATTTATCTTCTCATGAAAAGTTTATATTATGGAATTATAATCTATTTCTTCTCTTTATTTGATTTTAGCTTCATCAGGTGAAAAGTTTGATCAGTTTGATCAGATGAAAAGACATTTAAAATTTATGTGTGTTTGAATCTACATTCTTTCTCTTTCCTTATAGTAGATGTTATATGGAATGTTTCAAAATTAAATCTATTACAATATTTTTGTAATTTCAAAAATCATTTTCATTTTTGTCCCTAAACTAATTATCTTTTAGATCAGAAACTATTATTTTTTCTGCATATATTATGCAGTCAGAAATACTGATATAATATTTTGATCAAACATAATTTTAACTTATATGAATCTAATCATCTAACTTTCAATCTTCAAATGTGAAAAGTTTGGGATTGGTCTACATTTAGTGCATAGGGTGTTTGTGCACTCCAATTTCTCTTGAAATTGATGTACTAGTGCAAAAATTTTAAGCCAAAAAGGAGTACATGGAGTTCCATATGCTTGTGAAGTAATGTGCAATGTGACAGCACACTGTCAAGGTACTTGCAGTATAATTGGTAAGAACAGGTCATTCTCAAGAGGATATGGTTTGCAATTGGCTAGGATTGAAGGGAAAGTGCCACTTTGTCACAAGTTGACTACTGTTGCATATTTAACCTCTTGGATAGGATAATTCTCAAAAAAGGGTAGAGTACCCTTTGCACACTATAGCAAAACCAGAACCATTAAATCACATTCACAGATGATATCTCATTGCATGAGCTCCTGAAGTGATGATGATTCATTCTATCATGTCAGTCACCAGCTCTGAAGGTCTTTTCCTTGTAGTTACCTATACAATGCATACCACAATGCAAATGAGAGCATTCTACGCTTCCCATAAGGTACTCCTTACTACTAAATTGTAGGTTCACAATACCCTGAGCTTTTTGTTACATGTGTTACTTTATGACACCCCCAACCGTCATGGCTCTCAATCCGTCACCCCGACTCTTCAAAACTCCCAAGCCTGACTGCACCCCCGCACCTCAACACTTGTGTTCTTACTTCAAGTTTCACACCACTACTTGACTCAAGAATCACAAAACATACATTGTATTGAGATTGATACACTCAAAATCTAAGAGGTCCTCAAGCATCATCCCCACAACAAAGTCACGTTCACAAACACACGAGCAAAGTGATTACACATTCATGAGTTTGAATAGATAGTTATGAGATGGGATTCAAATCTATGCTTATTGAACCTGTATTAAGTTGTGGTGACTCCTCTTATACTCACGATTACAACAAGATGGTGCACATCAACAATTGTGCATTGCCACTATCACATAATAATGAATTAAGACTAACCCTATTCTACCTAATTGGTTCTTACAGATTAAATGGTATGGCAGCACCACCTGCAAAGGGGCACTTACTGTACACTCTACCAATACTATGACTCCAGCTACACATTGGGAGAATGGTCCCGCTAATCCGATATTTACAAAAGAATCAATTTAATATATAGAGCCTTAATTGCTCAAAGAATTCCTATATATGTCATCATGCTGAGACATCCTATCATGATGAAGTCCCCAACCCAATGGTGTTCCCACCATGATGAAGTCACAATGATCATGTCATGATGACCACAACCTAAATGGTCCAAAACTACAATTATATAAGTATTATACCCCATGATCTACTTTCTTGACACTCTTTCTCCTTTACACCTTTGAATGAGCTCCTTGACATGTTTGTTGTACTCTTCTAGTTCATGGTGGATATTGCTTAAGATGCTCTCAAACTTGGCATCACCATGCTTGCATAACTTCTATGCTATCTTGGTTAATTGTTTAGTGGAGTAGGTATTGGCTTCTAAGGCATGCATTTTTGAATTGAGCTCCCATAGCTTAGCTTGGTGAGCTTGGGTCTTGAGAGCCAATTCAACTTGAGTCTTCAGCCTAATAGTTTTGTTTTCCACGACTATAAGAACTCACTAGATTGCGGTTCTGTGGCCTTCTCCTTCTGTAGACCATCTAGCTCCTTTTTAAGGGACATCACCTCCATGTCCCTAGCATCCAACTCTTTGGCATGCTTCTTCTTCTTCTTCTTCTTCTTCTTCTTCTCCACTTGGCACTCTGATCTACTGTTGATGGTTGTCAAGTTGGAGTCCAGTTGGGTAATCCGCTGCCTTGAGCCTGTTATCTACTCCTCCATCTTGGAGATCTCCTGATCCTTCACCCACATACTCCCCTCCTGTGCGGTCTTGTAATCTGCGACAGCCTTCTCTTGTTGGGTAGACCATGCCTTTATCATTGCAAGGACTACCTTGATGCTCAATAATTCCTCCTTGTGCTTGATTAGCATGGTGTCATTGTCATGCTTCCAAGCCTTGTAGTTGTCAAAAAGCACAATGAACTCATCATGCTTCATCTTCAAGGAGGTGTCCCCAGTTTTTAGAGCAGCTTCAAGGTGAGAAATTCACACCTCAATGGAAGTTGGTCTTCTTCTTTTTGTAGTGCTCCACTCCCTCTTTGTGGTGCTCCATGGCAGTGGTCACAATACTGACCTCTCCCTTCTGCCCATGCCAACCATTCTCAAAGATGGGCCATCTCTTGAGATTCTCCTAGGTCACAATGCTTGTCATGCTATGCACCTGATTTCTGTGAGTTAGGCCTCCATGTGCAAGATGTAGGTGTTGACTTTGACCAACTCCCTCTCTACTGCTTGTTTTTCCAATATGACAGTCTGAATGTGGAAGTGCAAGAAATCAATCAATCTCTTGGGAAGGGGAGAGGGGGGTGAATTCCACAATAATCTGATCTAGGTCCAAGGACACCTGTCTTCCTTGTTCTTTTCCCTTCTCCTTACTCAAAAGTCTCCTTCTGCTCACTTAGGATGGTGAGGGTAGGGCAATCTTGAGCACTGGTTCCTAATGTGGAGTTACCACCTGATGAGTGTCTCCTTAAGGGACAGCTGGAACCTGAACTGCCACCTCTTCTTTGGTGTTGGGGGAGGAGTCCTCTTCTGCAATCAGTATGTTGGGACCTCCTCCTCATCATCCACAATGATATTGCCTTGGTCCGGGATTGCCTGGTCTAGGACATCCAACTCCAATGCTGTTGCAAGAGTAGATTGAACCTCCACTCATGCATCCTCTCCTGCTTACACCTTGATCTTGGAGAAAGAGTTCTCCTGCTCTGGGGGTGCTACTCCCACAGCTGGAGAAAGTTCCCTCTCTTGTGCTACGAGCAGAGTGGCTTCACTGGGGCCACCTTGTGAGTCTTGGTCAGCCCTTCCATCACTTTCGGATCAGGATTAGTCATGGGCCTCAAAAGTCTCATCCTCCAAGGAGTCCACTACTTGAGGGTTTGGCCAGTGTCTCTTCCCAATCCTTGGCAGAGTCACGACTAACTTCAGTTTACTGATTTGTACTCCAACAGCCTTGTCAACAAGCACCCACTTACCCATCTTCTGGTATTTCATGAAGGGATCCTTATACTTCTTGATCTCACCTTCATATCCCAGTTGGCATGTGCAATACCCTGAGGGATAGTAATGCACTAGGAAGAGCTTCCTCTCCTCCTTCCACAGTAGTCTCATCCCAATATAGAAATGCAGCATGAATAATGAGAGGAAAGTAGGTCCTCCCATCATTTGTAACTGCTCTGTAAGCTCTTGGGTGCAATGATAGAACATCTTTGCCCAATCTGCAGGTTTGCCTTCACGCAGTAGTCGGGAGAAGGTTGCTTGCCCATTTCTCTTGTAAGTTGTCTGTGAAGATCTGAAGAACTTCATCACAGAGGAGATAGTGGTGCGCAAAGACAGCATTACCCCAGGTGTTGAATTGGACTCAAGCATTTTTTGCAATGCTCCTCAGTCCACAAAAACATGTTTCCTCTCCAGTTGGAGAATTTGGGGTTCTTCTTCTCCTTGATTTCTACTACCATTAGGAGGTCTGTGAAACCCCAAATCCATAGTAGAAAGCGCAAGTGTGTCAAATTCAAGTACTCAGCATAGCAGTAGTATGCCCACTTCTCTAATCCGGGTGACTGCAATTACCACACCAGAGTTCTTCTTTGGGGGAGACATCATTATAGAAAATTGCAACTCAAATCCGATCCTCACTTTGCACTCTCAATCCTAGTCAACCGCTCTTACAATTTCTCGAATTGCTCAAAAGCTCTAAGCTCTTCTTGCTTCTAAAAAATTTCACACCTGCACAACTTTAAATGCTCCAAGAATGGATAGAGCATCAAGACAATTCAATCAAACTTTACCTCCTTGCGAGGCACTACATTTATACATTTCAATCAAACCGTTTGAGATTTTGGCGTGCATTTTTGGTGAAGCATCATGATCCGCACATGCATGAAGCGGCACTAGGACTGATGGAGACCAAACTGGTTCTTCATCCTACATGTCAGTTCTGTGTTAAACAGGAAGTTACCTATTGATGGCAGCTCCTGACATGTCATCCTACACTCATGTTTGTGGTACCTTGTTTGAACATCTGCTCCACTCTCCTTCTTGACTCTTCAGGAACTTTGTGGAGACTACTGAGGTATGAGCAATACTTTATACCTTCAAGCATCATCCTACTCAACATGATGTGCTTATTCGGAGAAAACAACAAAACAAACAGAACATCTACCTAAGGGACCATCAGGTGGGCTGAATCGGAAAAAACAACAAAACAAACAGAAAATCTGCCTAAGGGAACATCAGGTTGGCTGCGACATGCAGCATGGTAACTTCTAGATAAAACTTATTTTTATGCAATGAGCATTGATGTTTGATTTCATTGCAAATCCATGCAAGTAGCAATAGGAGGATGTGAAATTGGTTTTCCAATACTGACAAGAAACTAAAAAATACAAATCTTATTTAAATACAATAAGAAAAGAGGAAAAACTATAGATTTTATCAATTTTCATATTACTAGAAACAACCAAGAAATTATCTACTGTATAGGATGCGTATTCACTAAGATACAGTTAAATTTTACTTATACAAGTCCACTTGTCATGGACCTGCATATTGGAAATAAAAAATTTCAACACCCTTAAACACAATCAATCTTTATCTAAAGTTTTATTTGCAACAGAAGTCGAGTAAATGGCTGCCCCAAAAGCAAGAAGTAACCAAGGAAGTTATAGAGATTCATTACTTACCTAATAGCTAAAACCAGTACAACATCAGATCTAGATCTTCTATCTACCTAGTGCAGTTAAATAACTTGCAGATCTCGAAGATCTTCAACTACATATTTCCACCTACCTTTCCCGAATTTCAGCTAAGAGATTCAACATATATGAACTTAGCCTGTATACGCCAACCAACTTTCATAGGTCTAGATAAATCATGAAATTCCTGACGATACTGAATGCATGTCGGATGCAAGTCCATTATACTCGCATTACTCTCTTTGAGATCAGATCAGGACGCGCACAGGCGCAAAAAGCTTCGCAGCATTCCGGAACTTAATTTGACCCTTCTGGTACTTGTTTAGGCTGCGGAATGTTTCCAAGTTTGAACTTTCTACAGCTATACCTGAGACTGGTTGAAATGGGAAGTCCGTGCCATACAACACCCTGGAGGTATTGAAAACCGCAAGAGTACTGGGAAGAGCGAACGGATCTGTAGAAAGGGCCGTGTCCACGTAAAACTCCTGCAAACGTGAGAGAAATAAACTGTCGGTCGAATTCCTGAGAAGCGCAAGGGCTTTCGTGATTCGAGAAGTAGCAAACGGAACGAAACCGCCAGAGTGGGCTAGAATGAAATTTATGTTTGGATAGTTCGTAGTCACGTTCCTGAACAGCAAATTAACTGCAGCACGAGTCGTATCTAGCAAGAAGTCCACTACAATTGACGCAGAAGTCCATATCACTAGTAGTAAATACCGTGTTTGAAAGCCATTCTCTGATCGCTGGTACGCATGAAATCATATTGCTCTCTTGGACCAAGTTGCACGGAGCTGTAGATTACAAGATTTGAATATCAAAGTTCTCCTGTTTATTGACCTTGTGTAGCATTTCAGAATTCGAAACCAATTATGCAGGTTACAAGGTCATACTTTGCCTGTTGTATTTTCCAGATAGTCGCTGACGGGCTTGACATATTGAGCAATCGACGTGACATTGTCCGCAATGGTCTTATCTCTTCCTTGTGATGTTAGATCAATTGCGGCCACTGTGTACCCTCGTCTTTGTAATCTTGTGGAGATCTTGTACCAGCACCATGCACCGTGAAAAGAACCATGAATAAGTACGACATGTTTCGTCCGGCGTTTCTGTTGAATTCGAAGCCTCGTTGTCGTGAGCTGTGACCTGCATCAGTCACATGTTGAAATTATCACGTCAACACAACAATAGCCGTTCGTCAAGTAATGTGATTTCGTTCCTCGATGAGCGTTAAACTCTCTGGAGGTATGTGGGAAATGAAATGAACGAAGTCATTCGTTCATAGGATTGAGGTGCAACTGACATTCATGGAACATAAGACGATGCAATCAACGTAACCAGACGTGAAACTCCGAGTAAGTAAGACTGAGGCAAGCCCATGCCAGCCGTCCTGAGCGAAACGGCATGCTTCTGTCATCGCTGGAAGTACATCCTTCGAATGCTGGGCGTACCTGTGAGCTTAAAACCAAGTTTGGGAAAAGCATGCCAATCACGAACACTGCTACGGACCACTTTACTACCGAATTCATGATTCTACGATATCAGTTTCAGGGTTTTTTGGTTTCGGATACTCTATCGGACATCCGAATCAAGCAAAGATCGAATCTTCGGCCCTCAACATGTTAGACTTAGAGTGGACTAAATACCACTTTGCATCTGTCGAAACTTCGGGTCGTCGCAGATCTGATGCCGAGGTCATCATGCCAATCACATCTAGACTTGATCTGGTTGACTTGTATTTGTTCAAATTTGATGTCCTGTGTAGATGCAAATTAAATTCGTCGGTACTACGTCTTTATGGATATTATACTATATCCTGATTAATCCAAGGTTTGATACGAGGACTGAACAACAGAAACATTGAACAGGACGTGATGATAAACAAAGATTGTCATTAACATCATGCTACTTGGAGATTCGTACAGACCCGCCAAATCCAGACCCAATTCATGGAATTCGGAGGAATTTGTTCCAAAATGATGTATCTTTTCAGCATGACTTACATATGTACTCAAGAGCACGTCACTGAAAGCGACCTTGTTGAACAAGTCCATAAAGATAGACTAGGAGGTCATGGGTAATACTTTCCTGGAAGAATCCTTGCGATTATTCAGGAAAAAGGTTTGATAAGCCAGTTGTCGTCTACGTCTCAGGTGGCAATCCACTTGCAGGTGCTAGATAAATCCCGGCATCTAATTGCGATCAGCTTTCGAGAAGGCAAGAAATCGTGCAATTCAGTAACTTTCGTGCATTCATGGCGATTGCCAGAAACTTCTCAAGAGGGATTCAACGTGGATTGAATATGCACTGGTTTGAAAACCCAAGAATCAGTCGGGAGAGCTCGCTTATCAGTAAGAGCGCGGGTCAACGTTCATCGGTCAAATGGGTAATTCTGAATTATCTGACATATCGTTTACTTTCAAACTCTATAAGGTCGCTCAAATGAGGACCGAGAGAGTACCGGTGAGTCTGCGTGTTTTGACCAGTTCCGAGATTGCTTTCTTACACGATTTTATGAAGCACCGACGTTTGAGGAGAAGTTGTGCAGGCTATAGATGGTATGATAACACCTAATGAACATGTGGCTAGTTAACTCCACGGACAAATTTCGACACATTCTCGACCGAACTAAACTTGACTCAAAGCAGGACTTATTTGTTCTCCATCCGATTCACATTTTGGGTCTACGACCAGAGTTAAGTCGTCATACTATCATAGAAGAAGTGGCATGACCTGGAGCACACAATGAGCGTGGCTGGGTTGGTAGAACTGGCATTGCATAGAAGAGATTCTCCCTGGGCGGTACCTCCTGTATATGACATACTAGGTAAGGTAATTGAAGGTCAAAAGGAAACAACAATGGCTTACAATGAGAATTTCAGGCAGCAGTCGACGAAATCCAGAGCTCTACCGGAATCCATTTTTCATCGAGCAGTTCTGTATTGCGTGTCTACAATCTGAGATAAAGGATCAAGTGGCAATAATGTCTCAGATCGTGAGTTCTAAAGAGGTTGACCTCAAAGGCATGATGAAAATTGCTTAACCGGTGCAAGGGGCACTCAAAATATTCCGGGACCCATCCGACTTCAACCTGAGGACTTGATGGAATTGTGTACAGGAAACAAGGCACAGAGGAAACTGTGTTCAGTTATTACGCAAGGTTTAGGGCCGGTGTCAGCCAAATAAAGGAACCTGATATTAACAAGCACCTCGAATACTGGTACGCGTTCTACATTCGGGTTCTAAGACCAGAGCTACGAGATGCAGTTGTCATACACCCCTAGATAAGAAACGAGCATGACTTTGATAATATTATGGCCTCTGCAAACATGGTGGAAGAGGCATGTAAAAGACTAGCTCGGGCAGTTAAATTGTTAAATGAAATCGACAGTGGATATGATTCGGAGCACTGAAATCAGGAGTGGACATATTCAAAGTAATACCCGTAGGATGGAATAGTGCCCGGCTAGATGGCTATTAAATTTTACTGGACGGTGAGAATTCGGCGTTAAAAACTTTAGGAGAACAGCTTAAATTGATCTGGGCAACACGTCCAACAAAAGAATATCAAACGAGCGGGTATAGTAGCTAACTAATGGGACTAATGAGTCGACAGGGGGTGGCCAGCCAGAGTAGGAGATCGATGGACTTCCTCCCACTGTTCCGTCACCCATCGTCTCTCGTCAATCCCTGTTGGTAACCATTTTCTTGTAACTGACCTATCCACCTCAAGAATTACTAAGAAATGCGCATCTGGGCTTGAAAACTGCAAGATTCATTCTGGTGTAGATGGTGGTGAATGCTGCACGTGCACGCAAAATGACTACTCATATAACGTGAATATTAACGATGGCCATTGGACGACTTCAGAATAAGGACTTGTCTTAACGACGGGTAGGTGGATCTCGATCCTGACATATGCAGTAATGGTAAGTTGTTCTGAAAACTACATGCCCAGATACACAACTGATTAAGATTCGAACAAAGTTTATAATCATAAATGTTTTCGAATTTGTGTGATTTGTGCAAATCTGGTCTGATTGAAGTTGCTTCTTGTTGACGTTATTAAAATGTCTCCCTTCAGAGAACGTGGAACTGCCATTTCTGTACATTATTTGGAAGACGATCGCGTGTGATATAGAATTCCTAGAGAAGGCCTTCATCGTACATCTTAAGACTGTATCGTCAGTGATTTTCTTCCTACTTCTCAGTAGTGCGGAGGGGAAGGGTAGGAATATGTTGGTGGATTCAAGCACTTCCGTTTGCAGTCCTCACAGTTCGTATCGGATATCCCTCTGTAGACTGCAACCTTCTTGCATTCAGCTGCTATGCTTTCGCATTCATCCGGTTTTCCATACAGTAGCTTATTGATGAACTCCGCTGGAGCAGCAGAACAAGTTTCCGTGATCTCGTGAGGGATGTTCAAGCACTTGCGCTTGCAGTCCTCGCAGTTAGTATCAGAAACGCCCCGTGACACAGCCACTTTCTTGCACTCTGCAGCAATGGATTCGCAATCCTGTCTCCTGGCATGGAGAAGTTTGTCGATGAATTCCTTTGGCGCAGCAGAACAAGTCTCAGTCATTCTAGGTGGAGATGGATACGCGTAAGGAGGCGAATTGTATGTGGACGGTGATGTATAGACAGGAGGGGCTGGCGTGTCGTAAGTTCTCAGCATACGAGATCCTCCGGCAAAAGTCTCTGGGATATGAAAAAGGAAGCATGATATCAAAAGCAGGGTTATCTGCAAATTTCTTTGATCGCGGCTGAATAGTCCCATCATCTTTGTGTTTCTTTCCCTCGAACTGACGCTTCAGCACGTGGAAACTATCCCCACAACGTCTTATGGAACTCGAATTTCGAGCTTTAATCCAAGAGTACAGTATATCCAAGTCAAAACCGTGGATTAAGAGTGAATCTCGAGAAACCGAAGATAGCATTGAGGACGATGCAACGGGTTTTATATGCAGTAGGCGGCACGTGGAAGAACTCGGAAGCTAACCGCGTACAATTTCATATCAGCCAAGTTGGAAGTGGAAGTTGTCCACTAAGAACTAAGTCAAATTTGGAAGCTTAGACCAGCGCGTTTAAGCGAAGTCAGGGTAATCTCCGCTAACTTCAGCAAGAGAAAAGATTGATCGCCATGTCAGCTCTGACTGAGGCATCGTACCACGTTGTACTGTAGTACAGGTCTCTCGTGTCACGCGAACTACCATATATGGACGAAGTCAAGCACAACATTTCCATAGGCTTTACGTTGCCTCAAATAAACTCGAAACCAAGTCCATCAAGGTTGATGAACACCTTTCAGAATGCATTTGGCAAAGTGTTCAGTCCGGAATCCAAACCACAGCACTACCAGTACTTCACTTGCAGATTAGAAGTGCGTTAGCCAGATAATCCGTCGGTGAGTATGGTTGCAAGTTTAAAGTGCGATCTCTACCATTAACGAATATTCAAAGGAAAGAAGGTGATCCCCGGCACCGCGTGACCCTAAAACCCTTGCATTTCAATGGAGTCATTGACTTTACGCAATCTGAAATATGCTTCTTGTGGTATTCTCCACATATACGGGAGCTTCTTTCATATTCATCTATCAATATTGAAGGAATGAACTTTAAGCCTTGTCACTCAACTTTTTCAGCCTGATGCACCTTTTCTGCTCGTTATTGGTGCGTACGATGCGTAGATGATCAATTAGAAAGAAAAACTACCTAGCTATATACATCCACTCCCTGTACGTCAATGCCTCCTTTCTGGCCCCAGTTTGAAGTTTTCCTGTTACTTCAGAACAGCACGTTCTGAAATAACTGCCGTCATCCATAGCTGGGGTTAGGTTAAGTTCTGACTGTAGAGTGGAGAGCTCCCTTTACCGTGCTCCAGAGTGACTGTCTGGGGATTGACTGGTGTATTTCTTGGGCAATTAACCATTTTCAGATCTTTGAGACGTACTTGTGGAGAGAACACAAAATGACGAACAAGGCAAAGCAGGCTTTCGAACCAATTGCAACGACTGTGTCACTCTGGCTTTCCTCACCATGACTTCTCTCCCATACTGTGGACTGATGGTGATTCAAGGTCCTAGGACGACTTCACATTCTCAAATTACTAAGAAATTTTCGTAGGATGGCTTGTCTCCGATTTTTGTTTACATCCTAGTATCGACCCGCAGATTTTGCTATCCTATAAACTTTCCGATCGGCGGATTATCCCGATGCCATACCCCAATTCCAGAATTAAAGGAAGGCTAGCTGGTCTCATGGTTTAGTCTCCAGTTGAAGCGAGTGGAGATTCAGAATATCCCTTTAGAAATTACATCCGGAAATCTTCTCCCGTGTTTCAATATTGACATTAATATCGACTGAGTTCGATATCGATCAAATGCAAATGTGTCTACACAAATACGACAAGACTTAGTGGACATTATACTACATATATGTATGAACTATGCTACCTTGTGAGGGTGGTCTTGAACTCAAGTTCTCAGTACGGACCGCCCAGGTTGCCCCGTCTAATCATCAATCCAGACTAATGAGGAACCCTAAACTCTGGAACAGTACAGAAGCCCGACACGGAGGGCCCTTCGACGGACCCGGAAGTCACGTCGAACCATTCATGTAGATCATATTCTATGAGTATGAAACTCTGTTCTCCATCTGATCTAGTTGGGACCGGGCTGCCCATTGACAGTCGTAGACAAAATTTGTTCTAGTCGAATTTGGGTTTCAAATGAGTTGAAAGAAAAAGTAGACGTCATAATTGACCCCTTTGTAGTGAAGTTGACCTGCAAAAGAAGATACGGGCAAGATCTTAACCTTTTACTGCGGATCAAATTCTAGTATAGGTGTTGTATCCATCAAACCTTTACTATAGGCACACCACCGTTTGACAGTATTTCAACGAAAGTGTGGTGTATACTTTCTAGCCTATTAAGTCCAGTCTACACACGTTTTGTAGATCGTGGACGGTATGACAGCGACATACCTCCTGGAGCCATAGGTATCAATTGGTGCTCACACTCTGGAGAGATTGAATTTGTAAGCGGATTGTATTTTGTGGATATATACGTAGCGGGCAGTAGCTGGAAAGCAGACACTCCAGATTGTGAGACTTCGCAGCTATCCCACCAATGAACTCCGTGTCACCTGCCATGAAAATACCTCAGTCTTCATCATGGACACTGGGAAGAGGGAAGACAGCTTCCATCTCGGTTTGTTTGTTGCAGTTGACTCTTATTGCCTTCGCTCATGCAGCGAGTACCAGTAAGAAGATTGACACACACTGCCACTACATTCCGGACTTCTACTCTGCTCTTCTGAGTGCGAACAATGTCACATCAGGTGGGTTCAGGACACCCCGATGGAGCGTCGAGGAACACATAGCAACGATGGATGCCTTCAATATCTCTCTTTGCATTGCGTCTGTATCTACGCCTGGTGCATTTCTCAAAGAAGATTACTCAATCAACGAGAGTCGTCTATTGGCTCGACGATTGAATGAATATGGATACAACTTGACCACGCAGTATCCCACCCGATTCAGGTTCTTCGCCACTTTAACACTGCCAGATGTGGAGGGGTCTGTGGCTGAGGCAATTTACGCACTCGATAATCTACAGGCCGCAGGAGTTATCTTGTTGGCCAGTTCCTTTGGCGAAGTCCTCGGGAGTCCCTTACTACAGCCACTTTATGCTGTTCTGAACGACCGTAACGCCACTGTGTTCATCCACCCCAGCAGCTCTCCTTGTCCCGATCAGCCAGAATGTAAGTACTCTCCTGCAAAACTAATAGCTCCTATAGATACTATCTTGAGATCCTATACGAAATTAGGATCTGAGTGTCAAGAACTTCGTACCTTCCATTCTTCTGCTAAGACAATAAGATAAACAATACCACTGAAAATCTCCTGTATTGCAGATTGCAGAAGAATGCCGTATTGTTTATTTTTCTTTGTACCTTCCATTCTTCTACAACGGACATAAGTGTAGACAATGTGACAGAAAATTGTAGTGTGGCAGTAACTTTACCGTTAACTTTACTGATACTAAGCTCCAATGAGCATTGACTAGAATGTGATACAATGACATTCAATCCTGGAAAGTGTTATCCAGTAAGAATCGGTAAATAAGTGTCCATCTCATCTTTGAGATCAGTGCAGATTGGATTTCGTAATCAAGCTAGCATTGATATCTAAGCAAGGAAGCAAATCGGGAGCACATTTGTAAATTACGAGATCAAAATACTGTGAACCATGCAGGGTGATATCGGAAGTTATGAAGCCACTCTAATTCTTATAGAGCGAAGTACATAGAGCACACTTTTAAACCTATGCCTGGAGCCTAACTCGTCTATCCTTCGGCGGATTTGTTGATTGCTGGAATGTGTACAGTTACGCCTACAAGCACTGGAGTTCCTCAATTTGTAGTGGACTTCTTGCTAGATACGACTCGTGCTGCAGTTAATTTGCTGTTCAGGAACGTGACTACGAACTATCCAAACATAAATTTCATTCTAGCCCACTCTGGCGGTTTCGTTCCGTTTGCTACTTCTCGAATCACGAAAGCCCTTGCGCTTCTCAGGAATTCGACCGACAGTTTATTTCTCTCACGTTTGCAGGAGTTTTACGTGGACACGGCCCTTTCTACAGATCCGTTCGCTCTTCCCAGTACTCTTGCGGTTTTCAATACCTCCAGGGTGTTGTATGGCACGGACTTCCCATTTCAACCAGTCTCAGGTATAGCTGTAGAAAGTTCAAACTTGGAAACATTCCGCAGCCTAAACAAGTACCAGAAGGGTCAAATTAAGTTCCGGAATGCTGCGAAGCTTTTTGCGCCTGTGCGCGTCCTGATCTGATCTCAAAGAGAGTAATGCGAGTATAATGGACTTGCATCCGACATGCATTCAGTATCGTCAGGAATTTCATGATTTATCTAGACCTATGAAAGTTGGTTGGCGTATACAGGCTAAGTTCATATATGTTGAATCTCTTAGCTGAAATTCGGGAAAGGTAGGTGGAAATATGTAGTTGAAGATCTTCTAGATCTGCAAGTTATTTAACTGCACTAGGTAGATAGAAGATCTAGATCTGATGTTGTACTGGTTTTAGCTATTAGGTAAGTAATGAATCTCTATAACTTCCTTGGTTACTTCTTGCTTTTGGGGCAGCCATTTACTCGACTTCTGTTGCAAATAAAACTTTAGATAAAGATTGATTGTGTTTAAGGGTGTTGAAATTTTTTATTTCCAATATGCAGGTCCATGACAAGTGGACTTGTATAAGTAAAATTTAACTGTATCTTAGTGAATACGCATCCTATATAGTAGATAATTTCTTGGTTGTTTCTAGTAATATGAAAATTGATAAAATCTATAGTTTTTCCTCTTTTCTTATTGTATTTAAATAAGATTTGTATTTTTTAGTTTCTTGTCAGTATTGGAAAACCAATTTCACATCCTCCTATTGCTACTTGCATGGATTTGCAATGAAATCAAACATCAATGCTCATTGCATAAAAATAAGTTTTATCTAGAAGTTACCATGCTGCATGTCGCAGCAAACCTGATGTTCCCTTAGGCAGATTTTCTGTTTGTTTTGTTGTTTTTTCCGATTCAGCCCACCTGATGGTCCCTTAGGTAGATGTTCTGTTTGTTTTGTTGTTTTCTCCGAATAAGCACATCATGTTGAGTAGGATGATGCTTGAAGGTATAAAGTATTGCTCATACCTCAGTAGTCTCCACAAAGTTCCTGAAGAGTCAAGAAGGAGAGTGGAGCAGATGTTCAAACAAGGTACCACAAACATGAGTGTAGGATGACATGTCAGGAGCTGCCATCAATAGGTAACTTCCTGTTTAACACAGAACTGACATGTAGGATGAAGAACCAGTTTGGTCTCCATCAGTCCTAGTGCCGCTTCATGCATGTGCGGATCATGATGCTTCACCAAAAATGCACGCCAAAATCTCAAACGGTTTGATTGAAATGTATAAATGTAGTGCCTCGCAAGGAGGTAAAGTTTGATTGAATTGTCTTGATGCTCTATCCATTCTTGGAGCATTTAAAGTTGTGCAGGTGTGAAATTTTTTAGAAGCAAGAAGAGCTTAGAGCTTTTGAGCAATTCGAGAAATTGTAAGAGCGGTTGACTAGGATTGAGAGTGCAAAGTGAGGATCGGATTTGAGTTGCAATTTTCTATAATGATGTCTCCCCCAAAGAAGAACTCTGGTGTGGTAATTGCAGTCACCCGGATTAGAGAAGTGGGCATACTACTGCTATGCTGAGTACTTGAATTTGACACACTTGCGCTTTCTACTATGGATTTGGGGTTTCACAGACCTCCTAATGGTAGTAGAAATCAAGGAGAAGAAGAACCCCAAATTCTCCAACTGGAGAGGAAACATGTTTTTGTGGACTGAGGAGCATTGCAAAAAATGCTTGAGTCCAATTCAACACCTGGGGTAATGCTGTCTTTGCGCACCACTATCTCCTCTGTGATGAAGTTCTTCAGATCTTCACAGACAACTTACAAGAGAAATGGGCAAGCAACCTTCTCCCGACTACTGCGTGAAGGCAAACCTGCAGACTGGGCAAAGATGTTCTATCATTGCACCCAAGAGCTTACAGAGCAGTTACAAATGATGGGAGGACCTACTTTCCTCTCATTATTCATGCTGCATTTCTATATTGGGATGAGACTACTGTGGAAGGAGGAGAGGAAGCTCTTCCTAGTGCATTACTATCCCTCAGGGTATTGCACATGCCAACTGGGATATGAAGGTGAGATCAAGAAGTATAAGGATCCCTTCATGAAATACCAGAAGATGGGTAAGTGGGTGCTTGTTGACAAGGCTGTTGGAGTACAAATCAGTAAACTGAAGTTAGTCGTGACTCTGCCAAGGATTGGGAAGAGACACTGGCCAAACCCTCAAGTAGTGGACTCCTTGGAGGATGAGACTTTTGAGGCCCATGACTAATCCTGATCCGAAAGTGATGGAAGGGCTGACCAAGACTCACAAGGTGGCCCCAGTGAAGCCACTCTGCTCGTAGCACAAGAGAGGGAACTTTCTCCAGCTGTGGGAGTAGCACCCCCAGAGCAGGAGAACTCTTTCTCCAAGATCAAGGTGTAAGCAGGAGAGGATGCATGAGTGGAGGTTCAATCTACTCTTGCAACAGCATTGGAGTTGGATGTCCTAGACCAGGCAATCCCGGACCAAGGCAATATCATTGTGGATGATGAGGAGGAGGTCCCAACATACTGATTGCAGAAGAGGACTCCTCCCCCAACACCAAAGAAGAGGTGGCAGTTCAGGTTCCAGCTGTCCCTTAAGGAGACACTCATCAGGTGGTAACTCCACATTAGGAACCAGTGCTCAAGATTGCCCTACCCTCACCATCCTAAGTGAGCAGAAGGAGACTTTTGAGTAAGGAGAAGGGAAAAGAACAAGGAAGACAGGTGTCCTTGGACCTAGATCAGATTATTGTGGAATTCACCCCCCTCTCCCCTTCCCAAGAGATTGATTGATTTCTTGCACTTCCACATTCAGACTGTCATATTGGAAAAACAAGCAGTAGAGAGGGAGTTGGTCAAAGTCAACACCTACATCTTGCACATGGAGGCCTAACTCACAGAAATCAGGTGCATAGCATGACAAGCATTGTGACCTAGGAGAATCTCAAGAGATGGCCCATCTTTGAGAATGGTTGGCATGGGCAGAAGGGAGAGGTCAGTATTGTGACCACTGCCATGGAGCACCACAAAGAGGGAGTGGAGCACTACAAAAAGAAGAAGACCAACTTCCATTGAGGTGTGAATTTCTCACCTTGAAGCTACTCTAAAAACTGGGGACACCTCCTTGAAGATGAAGCATGATGAGTTCATTGTGCTTTTTGACAACTACAAGGCTTGGAAGCATGACAATGACACCATGCTAATCAAGCACAAGGAGGAATTATTGAGCATCAAGGTAGTCCTTGCAATGATGAAGGCATGGTCTACCCAACAAGAGAAGGCTGTCGCAGATTACAAGACCGCACAGGAGGGGAGTATGTGGGTGAAGGATCAGGAGATCTCCAAGATGGAGGAGTAGATAACAGGCTCAAGGCAGCGGATTACCCAACTGGACTCCAACTTGACAACCATCAACAGTAGATCAGAGTGCCAAGTGGAGAAGAAGAAGAAGAAGAAGCATGCCAAAGAGTTGGATGCTAGGGACATGGAGGTGATGTCCCTTAAAAAGGAGCTAGATGGTCTACAGAAGGAGAAGGCCACAGAAGCACAATCTAGTGAGTTCTTATAGTCGTGGAAAACAAAACTATTAGGCTGAAGACTCAAGTTGAATTGGCTCTCAAGACCCAAGCTCACCAAGCTAAGCTATGGGAGCTCAATTCAAAAATGCATGCCTTAGAAGCCAAGACCTACTCCACTAAACAATTAACCAAGATAGCATAGAAGTTATGCAAGCATGGTGATGCCAAGTTTGAGAGCATCTTAAGCAATATCCACCATGAACTAGAAGAGTACAACAAACATGTCAAGGAGCTCATTCAAAGGTGTAAAGGAGAAAGAGTGTCAAGAAAGTAGATCATGGGGTATAATACTTATATAATTGTAGTTTTGGACCATTTAGGTTGTGGTCATCATGACATGATCATTGTGACTTCATCATGGTGGGAACACCATTGGGTTGGGGACTTCATCATGATAGGATGTCTCAGCATGATGACATATATAGGAATTCTTTGAGCAATTAAGGCTCTATATATTAAATTGATTCTTTTGTAAATATCGGATTAGCGGGACCATTCTCCCAATGTGTAGCTGGAGTCATAGTATTGGTAGAGTGTACAGTAAGTGCCTCTTTGCAGGTGGTGCTGCCATACCATTTAATCTGTAAGAACCAATTAGGTAGAATAGGGTTAGTCTTAATTCATTATTATGTGATAGTGGCAATGCACAATTGTTGATGTGCACCATCTTGTTGTAATCGTGAGTATAAGAGGAGTCACCACAACTTAATACAGGTTCAATAAGCATAGATTTGAATCCCATCTCATAACTATCTATTCAAACTCATGAATGTGTAATCACTTTGCTCGTGTGTTTGTGAACGTGACTTTGTTGTGGGGATGATGCTTGAGGACCTCTTAGATTTTGAGTGTATCAATCTCAATACAATGTATGTTTTGTGATTCTTGAGTCAAGTAGTGGTGTGAAACTTGAAGTAAGAACACAAGTGTTGAGGTGCGGGAGTGCAGTCAGGCTTGGGAGTTCTGAAGAGTCGGGGTGACGGATTGAGAGCCATGACGGTTGGGGGTGTCATAAAGTAACACATGTAACAAAAAGCTCAGGGTATTGTGAACCTACAATTTAGTAGTAAGGAGTACCTTATGGGAAGCGTAGAATGCTCTCATTTGCATTGTGGTATGCATTGTATAGGTAACTACAAGGAAAAGACCTTCAGAGCTGGTGACTGACATGATAGACTGAATCATCATCACTTCAGGAGCTCATGCAATGAGATATCATCTGTGAATGTGATTTAATGGTTATGGTTTTGCTATAGTGTGCCAAGGGTACTCTACCCTTTTTTGAGAATTATCCTATCCAAGAGGTTAAATATGCAACAGTAGTCAACTTGTGACAAAGTGGCACTTTTCCTTCAATCCTAGCCAATTGCAAACCATATCCTCTTGAGAATGACCTGTTCTTACCAATTATACTGCAAGTACCTTGACAGTGTGCTGTCACATTGCACATTACTTCACAAGCATATGGAACTCCATGTACTCCTTTTTGGCTTAAAATTTTTGCACTAGTACATCAATTTCAAGAGAAATTGGAGTGCACAAACACCCTATGCACTAAATGTAGACCAATCCCAAACTTTTCACATTTGAAGATTGAAAGTTAGATGATTAGATTCATATAAGTTTAAATTATGTTTGATCAAAATATTATATCAGTATTTCTGACTGCATAATATATGCAGAAAAAATAATAATTTCTGATCTAAAAGATAATTAGTCTAAAGGCCCCTGAAGTCTTGCCATTGATCATCCGCGACGTACAGTCCTTTAGTACAGTCCTTTTCAGCCAATACGGAGGTTGAAAATTTAATGAAGTTGATATTATCTCTAGGCAGATACTTGCGGAGGAAGGAGGACAGTGCATGCACTGAAGCATTTGTGGTGTACACTATTCATTCAATCACTAGCTGCATACTCTTCAGAAACCTAGTTTCCTCTTCCGGAATTCCACGATCCATCTGATTCAGTAGAATCTGATGCAAATGTTGGAGTCCTTGTGCTCATTGATCGGTCCTCACTTACGTATGCCACGTAATGGAATGGAAACACAAAATCGCCCAACTAGTTAAGAACAGTACTTAAACCATGATCCATGGAAGCTCAGGACGTAGAAAGATGGAAGAAGTTTTTCCTAGAGTGATAGTGATGGCACCAGACCTTGGAGGCTGCGAGTCGGTGTCGAGTGACGCCAACCATCTCATCAACTTACAAATCCAAGTCTCTTAAGATAAACAACAAACTCGAGAACACCAAGAAGCAAGTCAAAAGAGCTAGAGGCATCGTAGAACGGGTCATGGTGATCGAGTCACCCTCTGCTACCGGAATCTCCGGTTCTTCCCCTTCTCGTGTTGCTGTCGCATTCTAGTCAACCCGAATGGCCAATCTCATCGTCCCAATTCTCCATAGAAAGCAACCTGAGTATCCAGGTTGGATCAATGGCAAGACTTCAGGGGCCTTTAGACTTCCCTGCTCGTGGTATCTAAACTTCTAAAGATCATACCTTTGCTCCAGCAACTATTATAATTTGCCAGAAAACTAATCAGTCAACACGTCGTTGCTCTAGACTTCTTTCGACTTCCTGGAAAGAGGGGCCTAAAGGTATTCGCAGCCTGGTAGCGTGACCCCAACCTTTTCAACCCGCTTTAGACTTGGTACAATCCGGCATCAATCAAAGACTAAACTTCACTTAAGGTCTCCATTGCGCTATATCTTCCTTCGTCTGTCTATACCATGGTGTCGCTTACGGCTGTGGCAGTGACACTGGGACTGTGGTCACTGTTGACCTGCCGCATCCGCAGTGACGGCATTCCAGTACCACCCGGTAACGGAACCTGGGAAGGGCATCTCTGATATGCCATCCATATATGGACATTTTAGGGCAATATACTAAAAACCGAGAAGGACGACCGCGTAGAAAAAAAATCGAAGGATGGGATGAAGAAATGAATAAACAAAATTATGGCAGAATGTCAACTATTCTGTTCATCCTATGATATCGAGAACAGCACACGTACAGCATATAGGAAGTTAACGTACACAAGACATCAGCAAAGAGCACAGAAGAAAAAAGATCTTTTGTCAAGCAAAAGACTTTAAGATCCTCTCGGTAAATGGTCAAACAGAAATATCTTCTTGCAAATCAAGTTAGAATCGTAGGATTGACCAAGAAAACAGAGTCTATGGACGTCTGTGCTGAAGTAAAGATCTACTCATAATTGGGGTGGCATTAGCTATGATGACGATGGGTCCATGGTATTCCTGTCGATTGACAAGTACTTGTCAATCGACTTTGTCATTTGTGAAGCTAAAGTACATCAGCGTGTTCACCTTTTTGGGTAGAGGCGTGCTGTGCCCTGAGAGGTATTACCTCATTATTTTATTTTAATACTCTTCAGATACTCCTCTTCACCAAATGACGATCACCAATATCCGTGTTGTCCCAAGCAACTTGTACTCAAAAAGTGTCATTTCAGATCGAAGTGTATACAGTGAAATTCACCTCAACGTGAGCCTCATTGTTACTTTCAGGTATGGCCTTGCGCGGATGCTTACCAAGCTCGTGTTGGAGACAAAGTCGACATCATGCATCATGAAGTCTCAAACGAAATATAGAAACCATATTATAATATAAACTCTTCCTGGACTTGGTACAATTTCTTGCTTTATGTAACCTTCTGCTCCTTCATACAAAACGTGCTAACTACTTACAGGTCTATTGCCGGATGTTGTGCTTCCTTCGTAATTCTGCGCGTGTCGTTTATCACCATTGAGAACAGATAGAAAGAGTCAGTTGACCCCATTTTGTTGGAGACGGAGATCAGGTTCGGGATGTACCGTCCTGCTGGTTATCAACCTTTCTCGAAACAAAATTGGTATATGTACACAGTTCAGACCAGTGTTAGTTAGGTCCAGTTAGGTCCAGTGTACAAGTACAAGCAGTACTTGTTTCTGCTCCACTCCACTGTTGGAGATCAAGATCTTGTGAAATGAAGATCGTCTTCCGCTCCACTGCACAACCACTTGTTTTCTGCTCCACTTCACAACCAGGGAAGACGATCTTGATTTCACAAGATATCAACGATGAATCAGCAAGAGAAACTCTGCCTAGCTTTATTCCTGCTAGGCATGCTTCTGCCAAACACGTTCGGATCAGAGGTAAACTGTAACATGATGAGTTTATGGGTTTATCTTTGCAATCGTGATCTAACATATAGGAAAGAAAAGGTTCATAAACTAGAGAAGGATTACCTTTAAGTTAACTATTGCTTAAGGGCTCTCCGCAAATGCATCTCTGGCTTAGAAATCCGAACTACTCTTACTCTGTCAATCACATGTGGAACGTGACAAGTTCATGAACATTCGGAAGTACTCTTGCTAACCTCTTCATCACTCAAATGTGAATTTCAGTACATGATGGACACAATCATGACGAGCCTAACATATAGTGTTGAAATCTTTCTCAATATATATTATCTCAGTTCATTCAATACACCTGCCCTGGTTTGTAAATGTAACTGACCCATTGACAGAACGCAATACCCACTAGCAGGTATCTGAGTACCGGAACACAACAGCAAACACTAGTAGCAAGCATTTTGTCTTACTACCTCCTTCGTTTCACGGAGCGTGGTGTTGGTATAAAGTTACCACCTTGCTGGAAAAAAGAGGATATAGAGTTTCTGCACTCGATCTAGCTTCTCCGGGAGAGACAAAACCAATGCAGACACTGTAGCTACAGTAACTGAATACGTGGCGCGAGTCACCAATCACTTGAACAATGTAACTGGAAAGGTAATTTTATGTCCCTTGGAGAATCGAACTTTTAGTAACTGGAATTTCAGACATGTATGCATATTGGTACTTCTTCAAATAACGAGCAAGATATATGCACACAATTGCACGGGCAGGATTAACAATACCAGTGTTAGTTCTCTGCTTCTATCCGCAAGGAGATTGTGGTAATTGATCCTCTGGTATGGGTTTTGATCGTTGGTGATTTTGGTTGGGTTGGTCACGGGGAACTCGCTGCAACTTATCTCATGGAGGAATTTGGACCTGCAAAAATCGACAAAGCTATCTTTTTTTTTATCGCCCATGCAAAAGAGCAACGAAAGCTACTTCATAGAGGACGTGATAAGTATCTCAACTACTAAAACAACAGCCCCAGACAGGATCCTTCGAAATGTTGAGATGCTTAGCAAATTAAATGGTGTCACATAGCTTCTTGAGCTCTTTGTCTTAAAAGATTTCGATTCCCTCCGGACAGTAAATTACAGTATCCTGACAGTTGGTGAGACTCATGTTAGACAGTGATAGGGACATCACGATATATAGCTCTTCAATCACAGAACTGTATGATGTAAGTTCATTGATCGATAGCTCTTCTCTGCCGGGCATTAATAGTTACCAAATAACTCACAACCACTCAATTACGCAGATGGGTTGGACCAACTAGCAACTTCTGTAAGCCTCAACCCGGAGTTTGGGCGACAATTATTCTTGAATGAGAGTCCCGAGGAGGTACGGTAACTCCAAACCTTCATAATCGACATCTAAAACTACTTGCAACACTGTCCCTTCAGCGATAGCAGTGCTGAACTGAGAAGGTAACTGATTAAAGTTCACCACCAAAGTACCACTGAGATACCAAAGTTCACCACAAAAAATGGTTCGCGGTACACACGTCACGCTCCAATCTATAGACGTAGGAAGAGAAAGTATACAAGTATATAGAGTCACTCCTCACCATAAATTTAATATGGTGACTAAAGATCAATCTTTCCCGCGAATACTAATCGCTAGGAATATTTGCACACGTCCCGCTCTAATATATATAGATATAGGAAGAGAAATACCAATCGCTAGGAATCGCTAGTCGAGATACCAATACGTATACCAATCGCTAGTAATCGCTAGTCGAGAAATGGTGACTAAAGATTAATCTTTCGCTAAGAATAGTAGTATGGGATACTTCTATCAACATTCTTGCTCCAACTAACGACACCTAAATCAAAAATATTCAAATTTATCTCTACATAAAGCTTGGTGAAAATACGAGCGACTTGCAGATCAGGACGAATATAACGCAGATATATTTCTCCAGCCCATATTTTTTCTCTAACGAAATGATATCGAACATTGATATTTTTTGGCCCTGGCATGAAATACTGGATTTGGATTTATCTGATGTTATTTGGATATGAGATTATAGGATCATGATATATATATCCAAGATTATATTGGGGTAAGGTGTGAAGCCAAATTGTTTCACACAAAGTATTAATGATACTCTATATTCTACTTCTTCCCACGATGATAAAGAAATAGTAGGTTGCTTCTCCAATGGCCAACTAACTGTAGAAATTCCCAAGTTTGAAAACATAACCTGATGTTGATCTTGAGTACTTCCTGCCCAATCTGCATTAGTAAAACTGCGAAGAATGGGTGACCCATCACCTGAGTAGTGAATAGCGAAGACCAACTTGGATGGTGAACTTCATCGAACATAATATTCTAACCATGTCAAGATGTGGCTTCATTGGTGCTTATACAAATTGACTCGCTAGTCCAATATCTTGGTTTAGATCAGGTCTAGTAAGAGTCAAAAAAATCAAACTTCCAAAAATCTTTCTGTACATATCAGCCAACAACTCATTGTCTTCAGCACTTCACTTCCCAGAAGTTGGGAAAGGAGTAGAAATAGACTTACACTCCATTTTACCAAACTTCTCCAACATGTGGAGAGAATATTGATGATGTGGAACCAAAAGTCATTGCCATCTTGAATAAACTCAATATCCAAGAAGTATTTGAGTTCTCCCAAGTCCTTTATGCACTACTCTCCCTCGGCTAATCTTGTATTTGTTCAATGAGATAACAGCTACCGATGATGATCAGTTCATCAACATAGTTGAACAATAAAACCATATTATCACCAACTTGTAGTTTGGACAGCAAAGAATCTGAATTGCACACTCAAAATCCAATGGATAAAAGATAGGAATTTATATTGGCATTCCAAGCTCTTGGAGCCTGATTAAGTCCATAAAGAGACTTTTTCAGTAATCAAACTTTGTTCAAATATATTTGATCTTCATATCTAAGTAGCTGGATCATGTAGACCTCCTCCTCCAAATCTTCATAAAGAAAATTATTATTAAATTCCATCTGATAGAACTCCACTTATTGAAGTGGCCAGTGCTGAGAGAGTTCAAATCAATGGCATGTAGGCAATAGGGCTGAATGTCTCATCAAATAAATTTCACATTGCTATGAATAGTCCTTTGCCACAAGTTTTGCCTTGTACCTACTCATTGAACCATCAAAGTTTCTCTTAATCATAGAAATTCACATGCATCCAATTCCTTTTTTACCCCAGGGTATTATATCCACCAACCCCCATGTTTGTTGTTGATGTAGTGATGCAACTCCAAGCTCCAAAAAGGGAGAAGAAGAGAAGGAATGTCACTACACTTTTGGGAGTCAGTTAGTATGATATGATGGCTGACTTGGCTTCCTCCAAAGTAGACTTAATGTCTAAACAATTGTGAGAGGAAAACAAGTTTTATAAAGGACATTTACTCACATGGCACTCCATAGAACCCAAAAACATAAAATTTCTGACCTACCTATGGTGTACCAAATTGAGCTTGAGGACTTGGGATCTCTTGAGGTAGAAATAGAAATCAATGGTGGTTTGATCCAATCAGTTGTCAATTTCATGAAAAAGGAGATTGCACTAAAGTAAGGATACACCTGTAGAGCCTACTCTATGGATCCTACATTTTGCAAAAACTGTCAGGAATGTTATCAAAGGTCTTGACCACCATAGGGGATGTGGCATTTGCCCTGGATTACATCATCCTTTGGCTTGTAACCAAGATGGGGTATCTTGTACTCATCAAAACGCCTTGGTTATATGGAGCTTAAGTCAGTGTAGATTGGCATCAACATAAACCCCGGGGTTCTAGACCCAAGATCTACCAATTCCACAAAAATCACAATTTTTTGGAAGAAGGTTCCTCATATGGGAGAAATGTTGTCATCAAACAAAGAAGATGAAGCTAACTGCTTAGAGTACTATGAAATTTTTGATAAAGCCAAAGACAGCACCTACTTAGGAGAGGAAGAAGAAAACACAGCACTTCTTGGGGCATGCTATGTGAGTTATGTAGAAGGTATTGTTAACCCTAATGATTGTCACAATGTAATTGTGGTTGAAGGAAAGGTACTGAAGATATATATAAGAGTGTCCTAGGAGGAACTTGAAGGGTATATATTCTTATTCCAAGAGTACCAAGACATTTTTGCTTGGAAATTAAGCAAATGCCTAGCACTCCACACCAATCGGGAGAACCTTGCATTGATTTGGAAGAAGGAGTGATGTAGGTATGGAAATGAAAAATGAAAAATGTTGATGAGGAAATAGATAAGTGCCTTTCAGCCGGTATCATTTTCCAATACTCAACAACAAATGGGTCTGTCCAATTGTAATTATACCAAAGAAGAAAAACATAAAAGATTAGAGTGTGTCAAGATTTTTGCAAGCTTAATGCCGTTAGAAGGAATGATCATCATCCTCTGCCCTTTACCAACACCATCCTGCATCAGGTTATAGGACACCGATGCTATAGCTTTCTAGATGGCTATTTGGGTTATAACTAGGTCTATATTTGGGAAGAAGATAATGACAAGACTACCTTCACAACCAATTGGGGCACTTATGCTTATAACCAAATGTCATTTGGCCTGTGTAATGCACCTTCCGTATTCCAATAAATGATGACTGCAATCTTCAAGGATTACTTGTGGAAGTTCATGGAAGTCTCCATCCATGACTTCTATGACCTTTGCAAAGGTGGAGAAATTAGACTTGGATCTTTACATGATTCTCCTCAACTATTTTTTAATTCTCTCTCTTTTGAGCATTGATTGAAATGATAACCTCAAGGCTTAGCGAAACTTTGAACAGTCTTACATTACACTCCTCATTCCTTTCTTTGACTCTCAATAATCATAGTCTTTCCTAAAAGATGAAGGAAACTCTTGTCTCAACTTCACAAATTAGAACTCTCTTTTGTTTTAACTCTAATCAATTAGATTCCTGCATTTGATCAATCAAATCAAGAGGACTCCCAAAATACTCCTTTGGCCCAAATTCTACTTTAACATTTCCTATATACCAACTAAACTTGATCATGCAAAGTCCAAGATGGAGGTCTCTATACATTATATCTCATATGCAATCCCCTAAAAGGTCCCCTTTAATCTAACATTCTCTTAAGTTTCAGTTTCATGTAATCTTGGAGTACTATTGAATATAAAATAATTAGGATTAATTCACTAGGAGTAATATTGGATATAAAATAACTAAATATTAGATCTGGCCCTTCATTTAGCCATACTAAATTGATTAGAGATATCCCTAACTAGTTATTACTAAACTTAGCTAGTTGTAACTAATTCAAAACCAGAAAAATACTGCTAGAAACTTATTTGTACCGCAGAGTGTAACAATACAAAATGCCTCCCCTCAAGGCCTACAGTATTAACTACATGACAACTAAATCACTTAAGGGAAAAAATATTTCAAACGTAAGGAAGGTACATCGGCACTGTACTAGGATCTGCCTTACTATATGTTCCTTGCTATGACCCCACATATGTGCCAAGTCCATAAGAGATGGGAAACTTGGCACAACAACAAAGTGAGTTAGCCATTGATTTCCATGCGAGAGCAGAGGATGATAACAGAAACCGGATCATTCATAACTTAAGATGCATCCAGTTATAAGAAGAAGCTCTAGTTATTATCTGTAGCAGAGAGGAAGGAGATTTGGAATGGGCGCACCGGCCTGAGGAGACCAAATGATACATAAAGCTTTCATCAAGACTACAGTAAATTTGTTTAAGCGTGGTGGAAGCATTTGTTTCGGGGAGACAGGGGGTACTGTTAGTCGCAAAATATCCGTCCTTTATCCCTTGCCTGACACCAAATGAAAGGAGGACAATTAAAGGTGTGTGAAGGACAATTGTAAGCCTCGCCAAATGATGGAGTGGAACAAATTCATAATAGGAGAAAGAGAAATATGGGTTTCTGAAAAAATTAGGACTTGAATGAATTTGCCTAAGAAAAGTAATGAACAAATTGTCCTTCTATTCTACTAAGAGGGCCAAGATTGGATTAGAATAATAATCAAGTGGGAATGGATAGAGAATCCGCCTATAAGATAAGGTCAATCATTGCAAAGGGCACAGGTTGCATATGTTCACTAAGGGAACAAACGGGAGGAGAGGTAAAGTAGGAGAAAATACAAATAAATCCGAGTGCAAGGGATGAAAAGTGCACTCAATTGTAACGAACAAAGAAGAAGACGTGATTCTGGTCCAAAGATGTAACCAGTTATAAAGACATACCCATATAAGGTTGCTTGAGGGGCGAGTTCAGTGCCCATCATAGTACTATGTGAATGGGTCAAGTGTTTGTCTCATTCATTAGTATTTTCCCGAGCGCTATGAGAATAATTGATAAGAAGTAGAGTCAATGTCCGTATAAGTGTGGATAGCTGCTACCCACCACTATACCCTTCAATAGACCTTCGGTAATTTCTTTCCAGTTGGAATCATTGGGAGCAAGATAATCCCAAGATCTCCTCGCTAGGTTGATTCACTCACAATTGAGGATAGTCAGTGCCTCAATTCAGGAAACGACTAGGCTTGGTAAAAGATGCATTTGCTACATACAAGATAAGTTATGCAGAAATGCACTGGATAGAGAACTGACGTCCCGTACATAAAGCTAAATTCGACTCGCGAGTTAAGCTCGAGGTTCGCGATTTGGAGCAGGGTAATTTCATTAAATGCTGAAGAAGCCGAATTCAAAGCCAGAAGAGAATTTAGAGAATAAAGAGCAAGTACGAATTCATACACTGCAAGTATACTTCACTCAACCATTTTACCTCTTATGTTTTATCCGTGTACGGGCTTGATGGGGTCTTCCCATTTCTCTTGTTATCCTATGCGGTCGCCTTTTTCTTCCTTCAGTATACTCCACTAAACATACAAGAAAGGAAGTTAGTGGCTGCATACTTACTTTTCAGTTAAAAGGTTTGCTACGGCTGTCCAGAGAGTGCTGTAGTAGGGACAGGGTATAACGTCCAGTCTTACGCCGTGCTCGGTCCCCTGCACCCTAAGTCTGTATGGTGAAAGGACCTAAGTCTTGTCTGGTGAAAAGCACGTAGTCATAGCAAACAAACAAAAGATCGACTCTCACACGAAGAAACTTAGCCCATCAAGAAAGAACAATAGAGTAGCCAAAGACCAAATATTTCTTATTCTCACATGCAGGATGAACGCATGAATTCTTTGGCTATTTATCTTATGTAGTAGTCAAACTTTTTATAGAAGTATGAAGGTAAACACTATGAAT
This sequence comes from Lunularia cruciata, assembly GCA_948567375.1. Lineage (NCBI taxonomy): Eukaryota > Viridiplantae > Streptophyta > Marchantiopsida > Lunulariales > Lunulariaceae > Lunularia > Lunularia cruciata. Next base: position 71,125,000 of record OX419757.1, on the reverse strand, counting down.
TCGTCATGAGTGTCGGAGTGGATGGATGTAAATCCCAGTACCCTCGTCCTGTGTTTCTAAACTATGCAAGCTATAATGAGGATCATGGCTCTGTGAATCAACGGACGTTTTGTTTAATATTACTTCCATGTACTACCTCTCTCAAAACCGCAGATGAACTGAATGAAAATGTAATAATCCTTGAGATTGCTATCAAAAGAGCGATATGCACCATGAACTACCATATCAGATCTGCGGAACTATGCATCCAATTCACAAAATGGCATCCACGTAATGGCAAGTCTTTCTGAACAAGCTACACAAGTACCAAGTCACGTTTTACTTATTTCTCTCCTGGCCTGAATATAAACCCAAGCTTTACGTTTGTATACCTAACCAGAATGCTACTTGCTTTCAATCGAGTACACCCATGAAGCATAAATTTTTGGATGATTTAAGTCCTAACATTTTTGGATGATTTAAGTCTTCCCATCCTTCATTCTTCCTACGCGGTCGCTTTTTTTCATTTAAGTCCTATCAGTCATGAGTACTTGAAGGTAAGCTCCCAGCGCGCACACGACTGCCTAAACTACTGCATTTCGCTTATTGGTCACCAGTCTTTAACAAGTAATGCATTCTTGCATTTGCCTCCAACTTGATGACAAAGAATTGTCGTTACAGAATATGCAATATGAATTCATAATGGAATTCAATGCTGCAAGAATTCTAAAAAGTTATAATAAAATCTAGTAGGCAAGGGCAGCGACAAGTGCTGAAGCCACGACGAATCCGGTCCAGACGACAGGGCTTGTCGTCGCTGCAGCGCCCTGTAGGAGAAACAGCAATTTTTAGATGTCCATTACAAATTGTAGAGATTCCATCATATCTACACAAGATCTCATAATCAAGGGGAGCACAGCAAAGAGGTTAAAGGAAAACATACTCGAACAAAATCGTTTTTGCAACGAGAAGATTCAGTTGGCAATTCAACTCAAGAAGTGCACATAAACATTTGTGTTCTGCGAAGAGTTTGGGATTGAATGTAATGTACCTCCTCAGATGCGGGACCTGGTGCAATAACACTTGGGGAAGAGGCAGGGGTAGAGTCAGGGGAAGAGACAGGGGTGGTAGAGGGTGCAGTGGTAGGAAGGGCAGTCGGGGGAGAAGAGATTGGCGCAACAATGGGGGTGGTTACAGGGGAGACTGGTGCGACAATGGGAGCAACAATGGGGGCCACAACAGGAGCAACTGTGGGCACCGTGAAAGAGGGTGGTGAAGCAGATGGAGAAACAGAAGGGATATCAGCGTCTGATGAAGGAGCCATCGCTGGACCTTGCTGCCCTTGAGCAAAGGTCACTCCAAGAAGAACCATAGCGATGAAGAAATATCCGTTCATCTGGGTAGTCATGATTGCGAAGATCTGCATATGCACAATCCTATTAGACTTGGAACATTCAAACAGCTTGTACTGCTTCCCATCCGTTTATTTTACTTCAAGCGACTAACTCTTCATCAACTGAAGAGCTAGAGAAATTGAGATACTTGACGAAGTACATGTTTGTGTCTTGGACTAAGCATAGTCGATCTCAGAACTAGCCAGACAATCAGATGCTGTAAATCCTGTGATGGGAGAGATAAACCTCGATTCAGACGCCTTGGTCGACCTGACCGAACTTGAGCTTGAGCTGTAGAGATTAGATCGTAGTAGTGCTGAGTTCAAACTTGAGCTTTGGTCCTGCAGGAGAGGAGCAGAACTGTTGTCAGTTAAATCCGACAATTGCAAGACTAAACACTTAACCCAACAAGCAATTTGGCAACGCTCTAGATCTGCAATTGAAAGCTAATCACGACCGCTCCACAGAACAGAGTGCATTCTCGAATTTCAGTCTAGGTTTTGTCACTTCGGGAATGATTGACATATTGGTAGACTCTCTTACCCTCTTCTGCTTGTAGATTCAATCTTCTTCTCCTCTGTCTTGAGATGCTTCAGTTGACTGAGCTGTGGGGAATGATTTCCTGAATGGGCTGAGAGAGTTGTTATACGTTCAGCGGCAGGACTGTTTCAAGATTCAAAATGGAATCATTCCCAGCATCTCAAAGCGCAGCGCTGTCCACGCTATTTCCTGGAGCCAAGTTTTCTTCCCACTACTCTGTGCCCACTCACCTTGAACGTGTTGCCCAGCACGTCCAGTTGGAAAGAGTCTCATATAAGCAAGCGTGATGAACCTGATCACCGCGGTACAGCAAAATTTCGGCTGGTCCACACCAAGCTCCATTGAGCTTTCCCGTAAGTCTACCAGTTACTTTCATCTCAGGAAGTCAAGCTCCGTAGGCGTTGCAGTCCACAGGGAAAATAACGAATAGTTCCGATCCAGTAATTAAATGGGACTTTGAGGATCGGAACTTTGCACCTACGGAAAAGAGCTGTAAGCCTTGTGGCAACAGTTCAGCGGCTTGATGTTCACTTTATCAAAACCATTGTCCCTGGTGTCCTGGAAGTCTGATTTCACTATCGGACCAGTATGAGAGCTCCCGGTTCCGTTCAGCTGTACCCTTGACGGCTTAGCACGTAACAAAGCGGCAATCTCCTGCGCTGGCACACCTGCTACAAGTGTAGTTTTTACGTCAGGTTTCGCTCATAGCGAGCCTCTATCGACGAGCTTCAGTGATCCATACGATTTGAAATGTTTCCCAACTGTGTCGCTATCAAATTTCACTGTACTAGAACTGTTAGGTCTGTAAATAGACCTAACAGAAGAGGAAGATTCTAAGTTTTTTGTCCCGATTCGTGTGGCAAATGCAGGATTTCATATCACTCAGGTAGCTGTCTGAAAGCTCAGAAAATTGGTGCTGGATGTAATTACCACAATTGCAACGTGGAAAGTTCAGCTATTCTTTCATAAATGAAAAGAGATTGAGAGGAAGGCAATTACTAAAGCGGTATAGACAGTCGTTTCCAGGAACTGTTCTGTGATCCGATACACGATCTTGAGCGCACCTGAGAATATAGGTCACATCAAATTGAATTGACTTGCAAGAAAATCTTCCCCACTCTTCTCAAACAAACCTCTGAATCGATTAGCATAGTGAGGACAATCGGGCCACGACAAATCATTAGGTGCTCGCCGGAATATTAGTTCGCAAGCACTCATTGAGTATTCGGAAGCTGAAACTCCCCTTATCAAGAATCCAGCTAGAGGCCCTGTACACTAATCTGATCATTCGAAAAGGACAATCAAAGTTGGTCCACCTGAATCTTAGGACTGGGTAAAGTAGTTCGGACAGTCGAACCACACCAGATGGAGGCATCACCGCAATTCCTGCTATTCCATTTTGTTTCGAGAAGATCCCGAACTGCATGAACTGAATTCAATGGACTTGAGAGGTGTGAGATATTATGACAAGTGTTGCAGCAACGCTTTCGCCCCGAACTCTGTGTCCCTTATGTCTACGGCCAGATTGTAAGCCGCGAAGTGAGCTTCCATGTAGAATCTGGTCCATATGTTTGCAAATGGAATTGAGCAATTATAAAGTTCAGTTGAAGTCTGGACAAGACCGCTGAAGCAGGTATTCTTTAATCCGAGCCTAACTTGCATCGCTAAAATAATTCTATATGTCATACGCAAATGTGATCATAACTGTCTGCTGGATTGTTGCGTCTCTCCCTCTATTGTGCTTGAATGCCGAGTTCCCTGTATCGTCTGCATCTAGACAGCACTGAAGTGATTTGATTGGACGGCATTTCTCCCAGTAAATATAGGAACCATTTGGCTATAGTTCTACACTAGCTTGTGACTAGAATGAACGGCTGTATTACACCCTTGGAAGGTGTTCATTTTTGTGTGTTCAATATGCTGCCAATGCAAGTTCGGAAACTACTTCTGTACATTAGGTTTGATTACGAGTTGTACAGTAATATGACATGCTGTGGTCTATGTTGCAGTTCTGATATACTGGTCAACTGATAGAAACTTAAGAGAGGAAAACTGTTATTTCCACGAAAAAGACTTCCTGTTCGAGGGCAGAAAAATGTTCGATGGAGATTTTAGTTCTGATCTTTGTTTTCTGGACCATTCAGCTTTCACTTGCTCAAGCGAATCTCTCCACCGAAACTCAAGCCTTGCTGGACTTCAAAGCTTCATATGCTGCAGACTCAAAACTTTTGCAGAGCTGGATAGTTGGAAGGGATCGCTGCAGAGCATGGAAAGGATTGACATGTTGGAGCACTGGTTTAGTAAGATGGGTTAGCTTGCAAAATGCCAATTTGACAGGGAACTTTCCAGCCGTTCTCGGTAGTTTGTCTGCTCTTACAAGATTGGACTTACACCATAACCAAATTTCGGGAGAGCTTGCAGCTGATGTGGACTTTCTCGTGCATATGAAAAGACTCAATTTAAGCAAAAACAAATTGTTGGGATCGATTCCTGAGTTCATCGGCAAGATGCAGATGCTGGAAGAATTAAGTCTTGCTGACAACTTATTTGGAGGAAAGATTCCGGATGAGCTCTTCGCCAATTTGCGTCGCTTGGAGGTGTTGGATGTTTCAAATAATGAACTTAGCGGGGTCATGCCAGAGAGTCCCTCAACCCAGGGCCCTCTAAGGATAGTTCTGCTCGGGGGCAACAACCTCAGTGGCCCCGTTCCATCCTTTCTGGGAACTATCACCTCACTTGTGAAGGCAGACCTATCTGGTAACCGTTTCACAGGAATTCTTCCACGGCAGTGGAAGTCATTGAACTTGTCATATCTAAACTTGTCGAATAATCAGCTTCAAGGTCAGGTGCCTTTAGAGCTGCTAAACCTCTCGTCACTGACGAATCTACGTCTGGGAGGCAACAACTTCACAGGAACAATATCGGCTCAAGTTTCTTGTCGGTTCGGAAGCTCCGCATTCACCGGAAACCCCAATTTGATACTGGAGCCTTGTGCAGATACCTCCAATGCTACTATTCTCCCTCTTACTCCCGGTTCAGAGCCGGCAACGAAACCACCCAGGTCACAGCTTGCTTCAAGCCCAATTGATGGAAGCGTGGCACCCGTTCCTCTGGCTGCTGTAGTTCAAAAATCCAGAAAGTGCACAAATTTCGTTCTAGTCTTGGCGCTCGTTGGTGGAAGCATCAGTTTAATCAGTGCTGCCGGAGGTATTATTACCATCTTTTGCCTACTTTGCAGAGCGCGCAACAAAGTTAAGCTCGCCCAAGGTGACGCCTTCTACTCCAAGGGAAGTGATTCCCTATACTACACAAGCAGGGCCACTGAATCCACTGGTCCACCTAGTCACTTCAAAGTTTCCACGACTTCTGATTCTCTGTCTAGACAGTCCAGTGACATGGCCAAGTCCATCAGCTTCGCATCCATCGAATTTTAGCATCATGGAGCAGCTTAGAGCTTCTACATTGTTGGTTCCTGCTGGTGAAGATGGGTGTAGGTATATCTCGCTGCGCACATAAAGAATAGAGAGGGGGTAATTGTTCATAGATCCTTTAACATATCATACTGTAGGTAGACGATCGATTCAGGTTCAAACTACTTCAGTAACTCGAGTTCGTATCCACTACTGTAACATGACTTGTAAAGATAGTTCCAACAGTTGAACAGCTTGATCATTAAGTAAAGTTTGATTATTTCTTAGTAAAATTTGCACAAGCTGCGAGAAGAAAGGCTAAATTTCTTTCCTTCGACATATTGTCAAATATTAGTAGATAATAATGAGCAAACTTCAATATTGGTAAAATAAATGACAGGCTTGAAAATGGATGGTCTTCACCATGAGAATTTAGACGAAGACGATAGCAATAGACAATTGATGCGATGAACCAATATTCCCATGGAAGAATCAACGAGCACATTGAGGTTTAGTCAATACAAAGAGTAGGTTAACAAGTGTGCAAAATTTAGAAATTTGGAAAAATGAGAAATAAAATACTAATATTAAGAGAAACTATGGTGCAAGTTTTCCTATTTGGGCATTTAGCTTGCCGCTTCCTGCATCTCTCATCATATCGGATATGAAAAATTTTAACTGCTGATATAAAGATTTCACATGGTTTCATTCCAGAGTAGTGTCTACTTTAACTGTCCACCGTTATGTTATTTGGCTGATGTCATATTGATGTTGATAAAATGTACTTTCCTGTTCATGTTTAGAAAAACATATTTTATATTCAGTTACTCGACGTATTTAAATAGTTTCTCGTTCCGTGATTATTGTTAGATAGCCTTTTAGGTATAAAAGGTCGAATCAGATATGAGTTTGTTGAAACTATTGTTGAGTTGAGTTTGATTATTCATGCATCGGAGCTGCCAAAATACTAAAATCCGCTACTTATTACATTTTATTATCACAGTTCATTCCATTTACTTGCATAGCCATATATATCAATGCTCCCTCAATTTAGTTATATTGAGAAAACAATCACGTCCGGATGTAAAGACATCGATATAAATCAATACTCAGAACATAAAATGGTGTAGATTGGTTAGCTTAACAGAATTAATTACGATATTTATTCTATACTGAAATGCATTGATACAGATTGATATAGGAGGCAGGCATGCAGTACGTATGAAAGAATAGTAATAATAGTGTTTCTTTGGATAGAAATTGTTTATTGTAATATGAGTATATTTCTTCCTATATATTGTACTCAAGATAACTTTTCACTTTTCACTACTCTTGGTTTTCACATGAAAATGAAACCAAAGAGACATTAGAATTTTATTTTTAATTAATGATTTTTTACTACTAATAGATTTCTTATGGACCTTCTGAATATTTGAAAATATATTTTAAGCTTTTTTAATTTTTATTTTACAAGACCTTCCATCTTTTGACTAGGCAAGAACCAATAGCTTTGTTAATCCATCAATTTGTGCTGATCTGATTATAATTTTTCTCAAGCTTCTCCTCTTATATCTCTTCATTACTACTGTGCACCAAGACACCAGGGATTAGGGTTAGGGTTAGGGTTTTGGGTTTAGCTGGTATAGTGACATCATCCCCTCCTCAAACAATATCTTCTAGATGTTTCTCCTAAGGAGCGATACCTTTCGGGCAACTTGGAAGTCAAGAGAAACTATGCAACATTGATCAACTTGAGTTTTCTATTGTTCCCATGCTTCATTGAGCTCTATGGCATGATGTTATTGAGTCTATTTGATTTCTTTGGCCCTCTCATCTATAGAAGAGTTCACCAAGTCTCCAAAGATGTAAAGACCAAACTAGGGGTGTGTAAAAGACCAAGATTGAGGAGAGAAATATGAGAATGGAAGCTCACATTGCGACACTTGAATGAGGGAAACTCCAGATGTCTAGCATGAGCTTTGGCTCTTGTATTTATGGGGAACATACAAGGTTCTTGAGAAGCTTCTCAGGAAGCTTCCTTGAGCCACTTTGCAAGCCAAGTTAACCAAAAATTTTCTCAAGAAGCTTCTTTCTAGAAGTCGCCTACTTGGCTTGCAAGCTAAGCCAGTGAAAAGCTTCTAGAAACCTCCTTCTAGAAGCCATTTACTTGGAGTGCAAGCAAAGCTAGCCGAGAAGCTTCCCAAGAAGCTTTCTAGATACTTTTAGAATATTCTAGGCTAATTTGGCATATTTTCTACTTTGTTAACCCTAACTAACTTTGTTGCTAAACTCCATATTGTTACAAGGTGAATCCGTAGTTGGCATAGAGCGGGGTAATACCAATCAATGCAGACATCATGTTGTTGTATGAAAACTATGCCTGATGTAGCAATTCCAACCAATCATCTTGTTGGTAGCTTAAAGAACAAGAAAGGTATTGCTGAAGTGTTTGGTTTACCTGTTTAGTTTGACCATCCATCTAAGGGTGAAATGCCAAACATAGCAAAATCTTAACTTTCAAGAACTTGAATAGATGCCCTTAGAATACTTGATGCAAACCAAGTTCCACAATCTTAAATAATCTCATCAAGAAGTCCATGCCATTAGACAATCCAATTGAGCACCAATTGGGCACTCTATTCTTATTGACTTGGAGTAAGGAATGAAGTGTGCAATCTTGGTCAACCAATCAACCATGTTTAGAATTGAATATTTTCTGCTAATGGGTTGTAGATCCATGATGAAATCCATGGAAATGGATCCTCAAGGTCAATTGGGTACATGTAGAAGTTATAGAAGACAAAAAGGGTGGTGCCAAATGGCCCTGGAATGAGAGCAAGCATTGCAAGACTTGATGTACTTGCAAAGCATTTGGGACATTTATGGCCACCAATAGTTCCTTGTAATGAGTTCTAGAGTTAATGCAATACAAAAGTGTCATATTAGAGGGTTTTATCAAGACATTCTTTCAAGATTTGTAGGTGTATTTGGCAATCAAGGACATAGATCAGATTTCTCAAAGGAGAAGGACATCATGGAGTTCATCCAATTGATCCATGATTTCCTATACTAGAGGTCATCCATGGTAGCTACAATAATGTCCTCAACCAATGGTTGATTTATTACCTAGGAAGCTTGAATGGCAATAATCTTGAATTGCTCTAACTTGATGAAAGCTTGGGTCTGTTTGCTATAGGCCTCATGCACCTCTTGAAGCTAAATTTTAAAGCAGCAAGAAAGTACATCTACTTTGCTTTATTGTTTTCCCAAGTTGTATTAGATCTCAAAGTCAAAGTCAACTAAGAAGATTAACCATTGTGCTTGGCTCCAATTAAGGGTCCTTGTCATCATGAAGCATAGGAGATTCTTGTGATCTATCAGGACTCAATGTTGAGTGCTAATAAGGTAAGGTCTTTATTGCTCAAATGCCATGATAATGGCTAGGAACTCTTTATCATACACTTGGAAGTTGACATTTGGAATCGTGAATTTTTGTGAATAGAAGGCCATAAGGTAAAGAACACCATCAATGTTAGGTTGAGAGAGAACTACACCAAGGGAAAACTCCAAGGCATCTACCTCCACCCTAAATGGATTTTTAGGGTAAGGGTGGATGAGAATAAGAGCTAAGGTTATCACAACATTTGTAATGCCAAAGGTAGTTTGCTCGGATGTTGGAATGGTAGTGTTGGCACTCATAGTATTTTGGTAGTTGCTCATGGAGTACTTGATGGTGGCCACATTTTATGTTAGTGCTACTAATCACATGGTAGGACCCACTATGTGCATCATCAAATGTGTAGTCAGTGGTGTTGTTAGGGCTAAAGATCTAGGTCAAGCAAAGGGGTATACTTTCAAAGCATAGATCCAAAGAGCTCACTTCTTTGAGTTCCTAGCTATGGTGGATAGAGGCCGATGAGTGTTACTTGGAGTCTCTTATCTAGAGTGAGTGTTGCTTGATTGGAATCAATGCACAATTGTAGTAGATTGTTGAGTGGAGGATTGAGTTTAGATCCAATTTGAGTGTGATTCAAGTAGAAGAGTTGAATTGATTACATCAGAGCAATGAGAGTAAGGGAGAAATTGAGTGCAAGAATTGAGGGCATTATTGTAGTTCACATTTATGGAAGATCACATTGGGAAACTTGAGTGTGTATGAAACTTTGAATACTTAGCATGAGCTTGGGCTTTGGTATTTTTAAGGAGCATACAAGGCTCTTGAGAAGCTTCTCAAGAAGCTTCCTTGAGCCACTTTCTTGGAATGTAAGTGTAATCTAGGATAGGAGACCTGAAGAGAAACACACAAGAAGAAACACACAATTTCATACTCAACCTCCAATGCCCCAAAGGAGCACCTTGATTGTATTATATAGCAAAGGAGACACCACCAAAAGAAGCTCCACCCTTGGATCAGATACATGGATTGGTGACTTGTAAGAAAGCTCTGCCCTTAGATTGGTTGCATGCATGGGTGACATGTTGGTTTTGATCCTATTTGGTTGGTCAAACCATCTTTGACTAAAGGGAATCTTTAAGGAATCTTCCTATATGAATATCCAAATCGTATGGGTGAGGTACCATTGGAAAGCTCTTGATGAGGCAAACTTGGGGGAGGGAGGCCAGCCTTTCTTCTACTGGGAGCTACACCTTATACTTTTTTTAAGCCTAATTCATCCGTTTAGGCCTCTAAAATTGGCTTTGAAGTTTTTAGGCTATTTTTGGCTCCTACTCTATTAATAGAGGTCCTCTTTTGGTGGCACTGTCACGCCATTTGTAGTGTCGCATCTAGATGCTTGGACACAAGAGTTCCAATGATAGTAGATAGAGTTATTTTAGCAATTTCTTAGAGACTACTTTCCAACGGTCAGATTTTGTGTTTGGGGTACTGACTTCACGGTGGGGCCCACCGTCACTTTGCATCATTTGCACCATCAACGGGACCGCTAGGGTTCAGATCTAGCTCAAGCCCAAGGGGTATACTTTTGAAGTGCAACTCCAGAGAGCTCACTTCTTTGATGTTGAGCCTTCGAGTTTCTGGCTATGGTGGATAGAGGCCAACGAGCATCACCTAGATTCTCTTAGCTAGAGTGGGTGTGGCTTGATTGTAATCAATGCCCAATTGTTGGCAGTTTATAGAGAGTGATAGATCAAGTATTGATCTGAGTTGAGTTGAGTTGAGTTGAGAGTGGTAAACAATCTTATTCATTGTGGCACTTTAAAGTCTCTGTATGACTTATGTGTGAGTTGTGCTTCTATAGTGTATGATATTGACAACGATGTATGTTGTGTAGCAATGTATATACGCACAACAACACCTCTATCTGAACTACCTAGCCCATCATGCATAATATCTTTCCAGATGTTACCAAGCTAATTTTTGCCTTTAAATAATATGTCTAGCTTTTGGTATCACAAATTCAAGCTATTTTTGGCTCTTTCTCTACTAGTAGAAGTACTCTTTTGGTGACACCTCTATTTGATCTACCTAGCCCATTATACATAACATCTTTCTAGATGTTACCAAGCCAATTTTCAATTCTAGATGATATGTCTAATTATTGGTTTTATAGCAAGCCAAGTTAACCAAGAAACTTCTCAAGAAGGTTCCTTCTAGAAGTTGCTTACTTGACGTGCAAACTAAGCTAGTTGGAAGCTTCTAAAAGCTTCCTTCTAGAATTTACTTACTTGGGATGCAAGCTAACCTAGCCAAGAAGCTTGCTCCTAGAAGTTACCACTTGGCATGCACGTCATCCAATACTTGGGAGGTACCAAGTAGCTTCCTAAATACTTCTAGAATATTCTAGGTTAATTTGGCCCATTTGATACTTTATTAGCCTTGACTAACTTCATCACTAAACTCCATACTATTACATATTCCCCCACCGCTAGTTGGTGATATCCTCATTTCCATTGAAGCTTCAAACTCCTAGATGGCCGTTTGTGCATTCTATAGATGAGAAAGAGGCTCCCAAGTGGCATCATGAAGAGGATACCCTTTCAAGAAGACTTTGTACTTTGTATGTTGTTGACGGCCTTGTTGAATGTAGTGACATGCAAGAATATGATCCACTTCATACTCCTCATGATCATTGATGGAGATGGGAGGAGGAAGTTTGACACAAGAGGAAAAAGAAGATGGATTAGGAACAAAGGGTTTCAACTTGGAAACATAAAAGACATGATGGATGTGCATATGACAAGGCAAGGCAAGGCATGTCAATAAGCAATAAAAGAAATGATTTGAGTGACATCAAAGGGTCCTATCTAATTAAGAGCAATTTATATACTTGGCTATCAAGTGGGAGTGGTAAGTTATGGATGAAAGCATGACTTTATCACCTACTTGCAAGGTGAGATCCTACTAATGGTGGTCTACATATTGTGTTTGATGATTTTGAGCAACAAGGAGATGAGATTTGGCTTGTTGGAGGGATTGAGATATGGTGGTGAAGAAGGTAGTAGTATGAGGGACATGAGATGGAGGAAGAGCAAGAAGGGAATTTGGAACAAGTGAAACTTGGCCAAAATTAAGGAAGAAGGAGAGTATTTGGTGCTTGCCTATTTGGAGTTATTGTATGTAAACTTTATAGCTGCAAGACATTCATCCCAATTGGTATGATGAACATTGATGAAATCATGAAGCATATCCTCCAAGGTGTGATTTTTATATTTAGTTTGTCCATCAATTTGAGGATGATAGGTCATGGACAAAGCAAGCTTGGTGCCAAGTATCTGAAAGAGTGTTTGCCAAAATTTTCCAATGAATCAAAGATGAACACACAAGGCATCCCATGATGCTTGAAAACAATGTCAAAGTAGATCTATGCCAATGTTAGAGCATCCATGGTATCAAAGGTAAGCGCCAAATGGATTTGCTTACTAAGCTTATCCACAAACACCACTATTTTTGTAGGACCTTGCTTTGTCTTGGGCAAGGATGTGATGAGATCCAAGCACACGTGTTCCCATCAAGTAGATGGAATGTGGAGTGGTTGAAGGAGAGCACTCGGTTTCTGGTTGTTGGTCTTGTTACATTGGTAGTTCTCACACGATTGGACAAACTCTTGAACATCTCATGCCATGTTGGGCCACCACCATTGGCATTGGAGGGCACACAAGGTCTTGTCTACATCCATCTGACCAATGATTGGTAAGTCATGGGCTTCTTGGAGGTGCACAAGTTAGAAATCACCCTTGGCTAGAATATATATCCAGTCCTCATGGAATAAAATGCCTTCCTTGAAGGAGAAGATGTTGTATTCCTTGTCACATGTTGCAAGATAACCTTGTACCATCTGAAAGAAAAGATCTTGTTGTAGAGTTGTACCAAACTTGACTTGGACCTTTGAGTAGACTAACACCATTGTAATTGCCATTGTGATTAGAGGAAGAGACTTCAAATCAGGTCATTGTGATAGGGAATCAGAGATGACATGAACCAACCAGGTTTGTACTCAAGTTTGATATCAAAAAATTGGAGTTTCTCTTCCCATCAATGATGTCAGCTTTTCATGTGTTCCAAATGTAATGTCTACAACAAGGGTTTGTGATCAATTTGCATGGTCACCTATTTTTCCAAGAGATAATGCCTCCATACCTTGGTGGCATGTACCATTGCTAGTTTCTCTTGATCTCATGTAGAGTAATTCCTTTTTGTGGTGTTTAATCAGCGAGACACAAAGGCAATGAGATGTAACCCATTTGAGAATTCCTACTGCAACATAGCTCCAATGGCATAGTTAGAAGCATCAAAGTCAATCACACAAGGTAGTTGAGGATCATATAGTTGAAGAATGGGTCTTGGAGAAACCATATGTTTTAGCTTCTAAAATGCTTCTTCATGCTTGGTAGTCCATTGAAAGCTTGAGTTTTTCCTCAAGTGGTCAATCAATGGTATTACAATGTGCATATAATAATAGATGAGCCATCGGTAAAAACTTGTCAATCCATTAAATACTCACACCTTTGTGGCATCCTTTGGAGTAAGCCAATCAATAATGACCTTGATTTTCTCCTCTTCCATCTTAATCCCCTTTGATGACCCAAGAAGGTAATTTTCTTTTGCCAAAAGGTACACTTTGACTTCTTACAATAAAACTTCCATTGACGTAGTTGTCTTAGGACTTCTTGCACATGATTTGCATGTTCTACCTCTATCTTACTATAGATTAAAATTTCATCCAAGAACATCACCATGTACTGATACAATATGCCATACAACACCTAATGCATTTGATCCATGAAGACTGTTGGAGCATTAATGCCCCAAAAGGTAAAACTCCCCATTCAAAATGCCCATACCTTGTGCAAAAGGCAATCTTTTGCACATCCTACCTATCAATGAGAATTTGCTAATAGCCATTGCAAAGATCCAACTTTGAGAAGTATCATGCTCCACTCAATTGATCAAGCAAGTCATCAATTCAAAGCAAGGGATATGCATTCTTCACTATCTGTTTAGTGAGCCCATGGTAATCAATATAGAAATGGAGTCTTCCATATTTCTTTGGAATGAATATTAATGGTGCTCCATAAGGAGATGTACTATGTTGTATGAAATCCTTCTCCAACAACTCCATAAGTATTGTTTGCAACTCCTCCAACTCCTTTGGTGGGATTCAATAGATTGGTTTACTCACTGGAGTACTCGTTAGCAATAACTCAATCTTGAAGTGCATACTACAATTGAATGGTAATTTCTTTGGTAGATCATCCGCAAACACATCCACAAACTCTTGAAGAATTTGATCAACCATTGCTTGATGAGGCTCATGACCTCCCTCATATTCTCTTTGTGCAATTGACTTGATCCACACCATGAAAATAGACTTATCTTCCTCCAAAGCTTGCTCTAAGGCTACTTCACTAACAAACTTCTCATCTAGGGACTTATCTTCCTTCAAAGCTTGCTCTATGGCTACTTTCTTGACAAACTTCCCATCTTGGGATTGACTATTCTTAGATTTCTTACTCAAAGGTGCCACACAACCTAATCGGAAATTTCTACCTTTGTGTTGTACTTGAATTTTTCATTAAGTCCAATCAACCTTATGACATTCAAGCCAAGGCAAACTCTAAATGACATCATAGTGTATAGGTCCATTATAAACCTCATACAATTCAAATACTCCTCAATCTTGAATGTAATAGGATGTGAGGTGCAAAATGCAAAAAACTTTCTACCATCTGCCATCATCAATCTACTTCTAATTACTAGCTTGATAGGAATACATAATTCTTTTGCTAATTTTATGGACATGCAATTCTTTGAACTTCCAAAATCAACAAAAATCAAATCAAATATCATACTTTACAAGTGAAGCAAACTAACATTGGTCTAGCCTTTGATCCCATTGGAACTAATGAAGTTTTCAATAAGTGGCTCAAAATCTCTTGTAGGGTTTCCTTGTTTCCTTGATTATTCTACTTGACAAACTCCATCTAGACGACTTGTCAAGGTCTCTTATTCATAAGTGGACATTCAACAATATGATGAACAATTTGGCAACAATAAAAAAACCACCATTTTGTCACAATTCTTCTCTATCTACAATACCAAGTGGTCTCTATTGAATGGCATCAATCTCCATTGGTGTTGGCTCCTCCACCTATATGTTGTGTACTAGTAGGTTCTGTGGAGGTCAAGGTCTAGACCAAGTTATTGCAACCAAGGAATCAAAAATTTTCACAAACTACATGGCTTCCTCCAAGTGTTTGGCTCTTGCATAATCACCTTTAATTGTGACTTCAAGCCCCTCACAAATCAATCCAGAGCTCCACCTTCCAATATATTTAGAATTTTCATGATGGTGTTCTAGAATTGCATGATATAACTTCTTATAGAGCCAATCTGCTTCAACTTTACCAACTTATTTTGTGCATTTCATGTGGTATTTATAGCTTGGAATCAACAAATTATTACACTCTTGAATTTTTTCCAAGTCAAGATTGGTGCAAAAATTTTCCATTCAGCTTGCTCTACTCTGAATTGTCACCATAGCTTTGCTATTTTATCCAATTTACTAGAAGCCAAGAAAATTGTTTCCATTCATCTTGAAGATTGGTAGCTTCAAAATAACATTTATAGTCAAACATAAAATTCTCCACTACACTTGGAGATTCTTGCCTTCAAATACCTTAGGTTTTGGAAATTGAATTTTATCTTCTCCTTCTCAAACTTATGCTCTCTCTACATACTCTCGTCGTCAATGGTCTCATTCATCCAACAATCAAGTAAGGTGCTCAATTTGTTATTACATAGCAATGATAACCTTGAGCATTACCGCTATGGCTACTACTCTATCATACTAACTCCAATTTATCTAGTTTATTAACACATAGATGCAACATACCTACCATTCTCCATAAGTTACAACCAAAAGTACCAAGGGTTCCTCAAACAAGGTAATTTCATTCAAAAAAATTTGCCCAAAATGTGAGGTGATGAATTATGTAAAATGATGATTGGTTAGTACCCAAGCACAAAAATCCCAATGGTTTGGTGAAAATGGATTTGGGGGTCCATAAATTCCACCCATCCTATTCCTACTCTGATATCGATGTAAAAGACCAAGACCAAGACCAAAGAGAGAAATAGGAGACCAGAAATTCACATTGGGACACTTTGAGTGTGTGTGAAACTTTGAATGCCTAGCATGAGCTTGGGCTTTGGTATTTGTAGGGAGCATACAAGGCTCTTGAGAAGCTTCTCAAGAGGTTCTTTGTAGAAGTTGCCTAATTGGCGTGCAAGCTAAGCTAATTGGAAGCTGCTAGAAGCTTCCTTCTAGAATCTACCTACTTGGGATGCAAGCTAAGCTAGCCAGGAAGCTTCCCAAGAAGCTTCCTTCTAGAAGTCACCACTTGACATGCATGTTACCCAATACTTCAGAGGTACCAAGTAGATTCCTTGATACTTCTAGAATATTCTAGGGTAATTTGGCCTATTTGATACTTTGTTAGCCTTGACTAACTTTGTTGCTAAATTCCATATTGTTACACTTTGTGAGAGGGACAATGTGGTTCTTGCTTCTAGAACAAAGGTGGTTGATAGTGGAGCTAACTTGGTTAAAGAGCATAGGATCTGCTCTACAACTAGTGATTTATGGTAGGAAGCAACAATTAGGTTGGAGGAGTTACATGTAAAAGACCTAAGACCAAGGAGAGAAATAGGAGAATGGAAGATCACATTGGGACACTTGAATGTATGTAACCTCTAAATGTCTAGCATGAACTTTGGTTCTGGTATTTACAAGAAGCATACAAGGCTCTTGAGAAGCTTCCTTGAGCCACTTTCTTGGAATGCAAGCCAAGTTAACCGAGAAGTTTCTCAAGAAGCTTCCTTCTAGAAGTCGCATATTTGGCTTGCAAGCTAAGCTAGTCGAGAAGCTTCCCAAGAAGCTTCTTAGCTACTTTTGGAATATTCTAGGCTAATTTGGCCCATTCACTACTTTGTTAGCCCTAACTAACTTTGTTGCTAAACTCCATATTGTTACATATTCCTCCACTGCTAATTGGTGCCGTCCTCGTCGCCATTAAAGCTTCAAACTCCTAGATGGCCATTTTTGCAGTCTGGAGATGAGAAAGAGGTTCTTATGTCGTATCATGAAGGAGATACCCTTTCCAAAGGACCTTGTACTCCGTATGTTTTTTCTGGCCCTGTTGAATGTGGCGACGTGCAAGGATACAATCAACTTCATATTCCTCATGATCATTGATAGGGATGGGAGGAGGAAGAGGTTGGACAAGAGAGGGAAAAGAAGATGGATTAGGGACAAAAGGTTTCAACTTAGAAATATGAAAGATAGGGTGGATATGCATATGACAAGGCAAGGCAAGTTGATAAGCAATAGGAGAAATGAGGTGTATGACCTCAAAGGGTCCTATCCAATTAGAAGCAAGTTTATGAACTTGAGTATCAAGTGGGAGTGGTAGGTTACTGATGAGAGTATGACTTTATCACCAACTTGAAAGGTGAGATCACAATGATGGTGGTCTGCATATTGTTTTTGATAATTTTGGGCAACAAGGAGGTGAGATTTGGCTTGTTAGAGGGGTTGGGATATGGTGATCAAAAAGGTTGAAGTATGAGGGATATGAGATGGAGGAGAAGCAAAAAAGGAATATGAGGAATGAAGGAGAGAATCTAGTGCTTGCCTATTTGGAATTATTGTATGCAAACTCCGTAACTACAAGACATTCATCCCAATTGGTATGGTGAATATTGACAAAGACACGAAGCACATCCTCTAAGGTGAAATTTGCACATTTAGTTTGCCCATCAATTTAAGGATGATAGGCCATGAACAAAGCAAACTTGGTGCCAAGTATTTGGAAGAGTGCTTGCCAAAACTTTTCTATGAAGCAAGGATCACGGCCGGAGATGATTACACACGTCATCCCATGATGCTTGAATACATAATATAAGTAGATTTGTGCCAAGGTTGGAGCATCCACAATATCAATTGTTGGTGCGAAATGGATTTGCTTAATGAAGCTCATCCACAAACACCACAACGGTTGTATGACCTTGCTTTGTCTTAGGCAAGGATATGATGAGATCTAAGCTCATATGTTCCTAATGAGTAGATAGAATGGGGAGTGGTTGAAGGAGTCCACTTGGTTTCTTGTTATTGGCCTTGTTGCGTTGGTAGCTCTCACATGATCAGACAAAATCCCAAACATATCATGCTATGTTGAGCCACCACCATTTTGTTGGAGGGTATCCAAGGTCTTTTCCATACCCATGTGACCAACAATTGGTAAATCATAGGCTTCTTGAAGGCATACAAGTTAGAGATCACCTTTGGCTAGAACAAAGATCTGGTCCTCATGGAATAAAAGGCCTCCCTTGTAAGAGAAGGTATTGTACTCCTTATTGTATGTTGCAAGATGACCTTGTACCATCTGAAAGAAAGGATCTTGTTGTAGAGTTGTTTGAAACTCAATTTGGACTTTGGAGTCAATGGATACCGTCATAATTGCCACTATGATGAGAGGAAGAGACTTCAAATTAGATCATCATGATAGGTATCAAGGATGACATAGAACCAACCAGGTTTGTACTCAAGTTTGATGTCAAACAATTGTAGTTGTTCCTCTCGTCAATGATATCAACTCTTCATGTGTTCCAAATGTAATGTCTAAAACAAGAGCTTTTGATCAGTTTGCATGACCACTTGTTTCCCCAAGAGTTAATGCCTCCATACCTTGGTGGCATATACTATTGCTAGTTGTTCTCAATCTTGAGCAAAATAACTCCTTTCTGTTGTATTTAGTCCACGAGACACAAAGGCAATGAAATGTAATCCATCTATGAATTCTAGTTACAACACAACTCCAATTACAAAGTTAGAAGTACCAAAATCAACCACTCATGGCAGATGAAGATCATATGGTTAAAGAATTGGTCTTGAAGATACCATATGTTTCAACTTTTGGAATGCTTCTTTGTGCTTGTTGGTCCATTTAAAGCTTGAGTTCTTCCTCAAGAGGTCGATCAATGGTGTGGCCACATGAGCATAGTAGTGGATGAACCGTCAATAAAAGCTAGCCAATCCATGAAATGCTTGTACTTCAATAGCATCCTTTGGAGTAGGCCAATTAATGATGATCTTGAGTTTCTCCTCTTCCATCTTGATCCCCTTTAATGCGATCTTGTGACCCAAGAAGGTAATTTCCTTCTACTAAAAGGCTATTTCAACTTCTTGTAATAAAACTTCCACTATTGTAGTCATCTTAGGACTTCTCACACATGATTCACATGTTCTACCTTTGCCTTGTTGTAGACTAAGATATCATCCAAGAATACCTCCACATATCAATCCACATATCAATCCAACACCCCATGTATTTGATCCATGAAGACTAATGGAGCATTAGTGAGCCCAAAAGGAAAAACTCTCCACTCAAAATGTCCATACCTTGTACAAAATGTAGTCTTTTGCACATCCTTCCTATTAATAGTGATTTGCTAGTAGCGGTTGTGAAGATCCAACTTGGAGAAGTATCATGCTCCACTCAATTGATCAAGCAAGTCATCAATCCAAGGCAAGGAGTATGCATCTTTGATTGTTTTTTTATTGAGCCTATGGTAATCAATGCAAAAATAAAGTCCTCCATCCTTCTTTAGAACAAATAGTACCGGTGCTCAAGGAGATGTACTATGTCATATGAAATCCTTCTCCAATAGCTCCGTGAGTGTTGTTCACAACTCCTCTAACTCCTTTGGCGAGAACCGATAGATTGGTCTACTCATTGGAGTATTCCCTAATAATAACTCAATCTTGAAGGGCATACCACAATCAAAGGTTAATCCCTTTGGTAGATCATCCAAAAACACATCTGTAAACTCCTGAACTATTTGATCAACGATTGCTCAAGGAGACTCTTGACTCTTCTCAGATTCTCCTTGTGCAATTGGCTTGATCCACATTGCAAATCAAACTTACCTTTCTCCAAAGCTTGCTCTATAGTTGCTTCACTAACAAACTTCCCATCTAGGGACTTATCTTCCTTCAAGATTTGCTCTATGGTTGCTTTCTTGACAAACTTCCCACCTTGGGACTTCTCTTCCTTTAAGTCTTGTTCTATGGCTGCTTTCTTTACCAAATTCCTATCTTGGGATTGGCTATCCGTAGGTGTCTCACTCAAAGGTGCCAAACAACCTAATCAGAAATTCCTACCTTGGTGTTGTACTTGAATTTGTTGTTGAGTCCAATCAAATTGAACCTTATGACATTCAACCCAAGTTAGTCCTCAAATGACATCATAGTGTAGAGGTGCCACTACAAACCTCATACACTCCAAATACTCCTAAATGTTGAAGGTAACAAGATATATGATATGGAATGCAAAACCTTTTTATCATCCGTAATCATCAATCTACTTCCAATTATTGGTTTGATAAGAATACTCAATTCCTTTGCTAATTGCATAAACATGTAATTCTTTGAACTTCCAAAACCAACCAAAATTCTACAACCATGATCTCATATTGTACCTTGCAAGTGAAGCAAACTTGCATAGGTCGAGCTTTCATTCTCAATGGAATTAATCAAATTCCCAACATGCAGCTTGAAATCTCCTATTGGGGTTTGTTGTTTCCTTTATCAATTTGTTTCACAAACTTCATTTGGGTAATTTGTCGAGGTCACTCATTCCTAAGTAGACATTCAGCAATGCAATGTCCAACTTGCCAACAATAAAAACAACCACCATTTTGTTGCAATCTTTCTCTCTCTATTGTACCAAGTGGTTTCCATTGGACATCATCAATCTCCATTGGTGCTTGTTCCTCCAACCGTGTGTAGTGTATTAGTAGGTTCTATGAAAGTCAAGGTCAAGATCAAGTTGTTGCAACCAAGGAATCAAAGCACTCAGCCAACTGCATGGCTTCTTCCACGTTTTGTGGCTCTCGCATGGTCACCTCCAATTTGGTTCATGACTTCAAGTCCCTCACAAATTGATCCAAAATTTCACCTTCTTGTATATTTGGAATTTGCATGATGATGTTTTGGAATTGCATGATGTAGCTCCTTAAAGAGCCAATTTGCTTCAACTATGCAAACTTATCTTGTGCGGCTTGTGTGGCATTTATAGTTTGAAATCAACCAAGTATTGCATTCTTGAATTCTACCCATGTCAAGATTGGTGCAACAATTTGTCATTCAGTTTGCTCCACTCGGAATCACCATCAAAGTTTTGTCATGCCATCCAATTGGCTAGAAGCCAAAGAGAATTTGTTTTTGTTCATCTTGAAGATTGGTAGCTTCAAAATAACATTTGCAATCAAATACAAAATTCTGTACTATGCCCGGGAGATTCTTGCCTTCAAACACCTTGGGTTTGGAAATTTGATTTGATCTTCTCCATCTCAAACTAGTCTCTCTCTACATGTTCTTATTGTTGATGATCTTGTTCATCCAGCAATCGAGTAAGGTGCTCAATTTGTTGTTGCATAACAATGATAACGTTGGGTATTACTACCATAGTTACTACTCTATCCCACTACTCCCAATTAATCTAATTTATTAACACATAGATGCAACATATTCACCTTTCTCCATAAGTTATAACTAGAAGTATCAAGGGTTTCTCAAACAAGGTGATCATATGCAAAAAAAATCCTACCAAAAATGTGAGGTGGTGAATTGTATGAAACAATGTTTGGGTAGTACTTGGACATAAAAATCCCAATGGTTTAGCGGAGGTGGATTTGGTGGTCCATAAATTCTACACATCCCATTCTTACTCTGAAACCAATGTAAAAGACCAAGACCAATGAGAGAAATAGGAGAATGGAAGATCACATTGGGACACTTGAATGTGGGTAAACTCCATATTGTTACATTACCCGTTAGACGTAACTTTGAGTGAGCTTGATTCATACTTGGAGTTGTCATATTGGACAACCAAAGTGGGATTTTCTATTTGATGGGACTTTCAAGGAAGGTCTATATACCATGGATGGTCTTATTAGACTTTAAATTGTAGTCCCTTATGTTGGGAAATGTTGTAGTTGTCGATCTTGAGCTACAAAAGACCAATGTAGAGAGGTACCCATTTCAAATCTAAACATCTCTATGGGGTGGTTCTACATAGTAGATCACATGTGAGGAGCTCATTGTCTAGATTCAGCCTGATCATTTGATTGATAGTTCTAGGATGAGAGTTCAAACCATTGCAATAGTAGCAAAGTCATATGATGTGCCAATTAGTGGAATAGTGTTATATCTCATGGGTTTTAATATTGATTTTTTGTAATATCAATAGCTAAATATATTATCTAGAGGTGAAAATTGCCTTGATAACACCTAGAAGGATGTTATATATAATGGACTAAGTAGATCAAATAGAGGTGTCACCAATAGAGTACCTCTATTAATAGAGTAGGAGTTAAATAGAGCCTAAAAATTTTAGAGCCAATTTTAGAGGCCTAAACGGATGAATTAGACCTCAAAAATGTGTAGATTCCTCCCCATGGAAAGAAAGGCTCACCTTCCTGCCCACTGTTTGTCTCATCAAGAATTTTCCAATGATACCTCACCCATGCAATTATGAGATTTTCATAAGAAGATTCTTTAAAGATTCCCTTTGGTCAAACATTGTTTGACACACCAAGTAGAACAAGAACCAACATATCATTCATGCATGCAACTAATCTAAGGGTGGAGCTTGCTAACATGTCAACAATCTATTTAACTGATCCAAGGGTGGAGCTTCCTTTGAGGGTATCCTCTTTGCTATATAATAAAGACAATGTGCTCCTTTGGAGCATTGGAGTATCAAGTGTGAAGCTTTGTGTTTCTTCTCTTGTGTTTCACTTGTAAGTTCTCCTATCCACTAAACATCATACAATTAAGAGGAGACAATTTCCTATATGCCAGTTTGGTAGGTAGGTGAGGGACAAGTATGTCACCTACTAATACACTTAGGAGTTGTAATCTTTGGTTCACTATAATCAAGGACCATGGCATGAGTTTCAGCTTTCAAAGGTTTTGTTATTTGGCTTGGTGACTTGTTGGAGAGGAACGCCCATATGGAAGATACCTCAAGGAGATCACTCTAACTTGGACTACTATTGGGATTTTTCCATCCACCTTAGACGTTCCATTGTGGAGTTGGTTTCAACTCCACAACTCTACTTTTCAACTCCAACTTTTAGGTCAAGTTAGGTTGAACAATATGGAGTTTATAGATGAGTTAGTCAAGTTAATGAAATAGAAAATTAGCCAAGAATTATAAGAATAGTCTAGAAGTATCTAGGAAGCTAATTGGTACCATCCAAGTATTGAGTAATATGCATATTAAATGGTGACTTCTAAGAAGAAGTTTCTTGGAACTAGCTAGCCAAGAAGTTTCTTGGGAAACTTCTTGGCTAGCTTAGCTTGCATGCCAAGTAGGCAACTTCTAGAAAGGAGCTTCTTAAGGAGCTTCCTGGTTAACTTGGCTTGCACTTAAAGAAGATAGCTTTTAAAAAGCTTCTTGAGAAGCTTCTCAAGAGCCTTGTATATTCTCTATAAATGCCATATCCTAAGCTCATGCTATGCATTTAGAATTTCTCTTATTCAAGAGGCCCAATGTGAGCTTTCATTCTGATCTTCCATTCTCCTATTGCCCTCCTTGGTCTATTACAATGGACCTGAACTATTTGATTTGAATTGTAAGCCTTGGCTTGATAGAGTAATGTAGGAGGTGCTTGATAGGCATCACCACTCAAACAATTGTGAGCTCTATGCCTATCAAGACAATTCAAGCACATGTTGGGACTAATAGATCAAGTGAGCATGGTATTCTTGGGATGCAACCAATTGCTATTAGTGAGAGTGGTCTACTTGGGGTCCATCCAAGTAAGCATGATCTACTTGAGTTTACACTCTTGGTCTACTTGGGATGTAGCTAGAGGACATATGGAAATTGTAGCTGAGTAAAGGGAGTTTTTTGCATTGAGATTGGGGACTCTAGTGGTTATGGGTATGATATTACTACTCCAAAGGGTCCGGTCTAGTAAACATTCAGTATATCTTCCACTCCTACATCAATTACAAAGGATACTTGGGAACAAGACATTGGACCCAAGCTTACAAGACAAGTAAGACATAGAGTTTGGAGGTTCTTGAGGAACTACACAAGTTGTTTTACATTAAGTATGAAGGATTTGGGTGCCCTTAAAGGACCTAATATTTGGATTGAGGTGACTAGTGATACACAAATTTTTCAATGTCCCTATAGATATAATGACATGGAAAGAACATTGATTTAGAGTCATAGTAGAAATATTTTTGAGGTTGCTTTGGTGGAGATTTCACATAGAAGGTATGCTTCAACTAAAGTGATGCCAACCAAGAAGCATATGCATGGCTATTATATAAATAGGCAAATAAGGGAGAGCCATATGGCATGAAACTGGCACGTATGGTTTGGAGGGAGGTATATGTCTTCCACATGGGAGATGAGTATCGATCCTATCAAAGGAATTGATGGGAGCTTTCACAAGCGGTGGAGCATGTGGTTTAATTTGATTCAATGCGCAAAACCTTACCAACCCTTGACAAGTGTCAAACCAAAAATGATTTGAACTTGGTGATCACTTTGGGTCTAATGGTAATTCAAAAGAGCCAAAAGGCTTTGAAAATCATAGGAAGTCATCATTCATGGGTTTTTCAAGGGGATTCTTAAAAAAAACCATATGATTATAATGTACCCAACTATGATGAGAGGACTAGTGGAGATTACCATCCTATCAACCAATAGACTAGGGTGAATCAATATGTTATGCTTATACTAGAGGAGATTGCTTCAAAGATTTCACAATAAGCAAGACAATTGGGCATGCAAAGGTCTTCAGGACTTTGGATCTTTGAGCAAGATATCATCACTTGCCAATCAAGGAGGAAGACAAGTCCAAGACAACATTTTGGGATATTGATCCTCATGGAAATGATGTATTATATCAGTGGAGGTTTTTACCATTTGGGTTAAAGAACACTCCTACCAAGTTTCAAAGGGTCATAGACAAGATCCTAGTAGGATTGGATTTTTCTTGATGTTACATTGATGACATTTTGATATGTATCATTATTGTGGACGAGCATGAGAGACATTTGTTGGAGGTGTTTCAGAGGTTGAGATCTCATGGATTCAAATTATATTCTGTGAGGTGTAGATTTTTCATAAATAGGTTTAGTATTTGGGTTGCACTATCTACCTTGGAGGACTTGGTGTTTAGTAGACCAAGGTAGAGGCTATTGCATGTATTCTTCAGCCTATGGATATTGGTAGAGTGTGAGCATTCCTTGGGTTGGCAAGCTTCTATCACCAATATGTTAAAGGATTTAGTGCCATTGCCAAGGCCTTAAAAAAGTTGACCAAGCTTACACAAGAGTGGTGTTAGGGAGATGAGTAGGAGAAATTTTTTATAGAGCTCAAGGAGAGGTTGACATCTGCTTTTATTCATAGGAGATCGATTAGGAGATGACTATTCCAGGTTTATGTTGATTGAAGTACATTGGGGCTTGGAGTAGTGTTTCCTTCCCCTCATCACCCAATAGGATGATGAGGAGAAGGAGTTTATGGTGGCCTATGCTAGTCTCTCCAAGAATTTAGTGGAGGCCCAAAATATACTTCATATGAGGGAGAGTGCTTGGTAGTAGTATGGGCAATAGCACATTTTTTATATTACCTATTTGGTACTCCTTCACTCTCATGATTGATCATCAACCATTGAAGTGATGTATTATCTTTGCATTAGTATTGTGGGTAGCACAATTGGTGCCAAAGAGAGAGACTATGACCTTAAACAAGCTAGGAAATTTAGATTGGAGAGAAAACACCTTCTTTTTGTATGGGAGGATGGTAGAGTGCAAGTAGTACCACTTCCATCTCAAAGACTACAATTGGTATATCATGCTCATGAGGAGCTAGGAAATTTTGGAGTAAATCATACATATAGCTTACTCTATAGTCATTATTGGTGGAACGGTATGTAGACAAATGTACAACAATTTATTGCTAGTCGTGTGGTTTACGACTAAGTTAGAGCATTAGCTAATCCTCTTATGCTACAATTACACCCATTACCAATCATGGGATTGGGTTAAAATTAGAGGTTGGACTTTGTTGGACCTTTATTGTTGATTGTGAGACATCACTAGTATGTTTTGATTATGGTGGACCACTTTTCCAAATGGATCGAGTTGGTGGTATTTCCTAACAAGTCTAGTGAATTGGTACACCAAGTGAGATTTTAATTGTTTAGGGTATGCAGTTCTTTGAGGAGTTTCAGGTATTGTGTGACAAGGCTTTGATTGATCATCATATTACCTCCCAAGAAATCCCTAAGGTAGATGGTTTAGCAAAGAGAGTGGTTCAAACAATAAAAAGAAGATTGCATAAGTTTGGTTTGTAGAGAAGCCACTTGGGAGATTGGGATCTCCAATTACCTTGGTTGGCCATGGGCTATTAGTTCAATTGGCAAGCCTCCTTAGCATCCTTCTTTCCTTACTTTCTACTTTATGGATGAGATCCAAATTACCAATAGCTATTTGTTGTGATGCTACTATAGTTTTGGACTTGGATGATCCAAACATTTAGGTGAGCATATGTTCTCAATGGGCCGAGATCTTTTGGAAAGTGATGCCAACGGCCTTTGAGAACTTAGCAATTGCTCAGCATAAGGATACCTTACACTATGCTTCTATTCAAGGAGGAGGTTTTAGACTGTTGTGCGGCAATTTCATCTAAGTGATTATGTATATCTACAACATATTGTATTGATGTTAGTTGATGTTACTATAGGCCTTACTATCTTGAGAGTACATAAGGACTATGGACACAAGCTTGGCACTTGTACATGCATGTGTAATATTCCAAAGGATAGGAGAACCCCCAAGAGAAACATAGGAGAAGAAATGCAAAGTTTCACACTCAATACTCCGCTACCCCTAATAGTAGTAGCACCTTGTCTTTATTATATAGCAAAGAGGATCCACTCAAAGGAGACTCCACCCTTGTATCAGATACATGGATTGGTGACATGTTGGTGAGCTCCATCATTAGATTAGTTGCATGGATGGATGACATGTCAGTCCTTGTCCTATCTGGTTGGTCAAACAAGTTTGACCAAAAGGAATCTTTAGGGAATCTTCCTATAGGAACCTTAAAATCACATGGGTGAGGTACCATTTGGAAACTCTCAATGAGACAAACTATGGGAGGAAGAAGGCCAACCTTTTCACTATAGTGGAGGAAGTCTTTTCCTACCCTATCAATGGAAGTACTCCTCTGGTGACACCTCTATATGATCTACTTAGTCCATCATATATAACATCCTTCTAGATATTACCAACCCATTTTACACCTTTAGATAATATGTCTTACTAGTATTCCAAACCTCTCCACTTTTAAGATACAATGTCCTCACTGCAAAGTTGTTGCTCAGGAAATTGCACTAACACCGGTGCAAGGGTAAAGTTAGCTCTTGGTTCCCATGTTGCCTCATACAATGGATGCCTTTCCAACATACAAGATATTCCATGCACTGATGGTGGTTACCATGGATGCATTTCTAGAGAATGCATTTGACTTCATATTTTTCTATGCCGTTAATGAGTGTTGGACAAGGTCTTACTTCTTGTAAGGAAGAAAAGTTGAGTAGTCACGGTGCATATTTGCATAGTAAAGAAATATGGAACACTAGATGGATCTTCATGCATAGCGGTAGCTTGAGGTGATGGATCATTATGCCAATTTTATGAAGGATTGGTAAAGGCCCAATAAAATAGGGTGTGAGCTTCCAAGGACCAACTAAGGTGAGGTTGGTTGTGGATAGCAAAACTTGATCTCCAACATTGAACTCCATGTGTCGGTGATGTACATCTACATATTGTTTTTGTAATTTTGGGCAATCTGCAACTTGTACTTGGCATTCTCTACACCCTATTGGATTCTAAAAACAAAAGTGGTAGCCATTGGGTGGATCAAGCTCAAAGGCGTGAAAGGATGCTCTCTATACATGAGCAAGAATGGTGTGATTTATGTAGATGCATTCACTAAATTGTTTGAGTCAAACTCTACCAATGGAAGTAAGGTCTCCTGCCTTTCTTGCTCATCTAAGGTGAAGCCCCGGAGTATGTCATCAACAATGCAATTAGCCTGCTCTTTTTATCCATAGGTCTATAGATGGTAAGCCATGGACATGGATAATTTGGTTTGAGAGACACCAAAGAATGTTCTCCAGAACAAACTAGTGAATTGAATGCCTTTATTGGTGATGAGCACTTGAGACATGCCATGGTGAGAAAAGACTACAACTAAATACAATTGAGCTAATTGTGGAGCAATCACATCCTTGGTGGTAAGATGCACTTGAATCAATTTTTTTGAGTTGGTCAACAAAGACTACAATGGAATCAAACCCAAAGGTGATCTTGGGCAATTCACAAACCAGATACATGCTTACTTGTTCCCAATATTGTGTAGGAGTAGAGAAGGATTGAAGGAGTCATGCAAGAGCTTGATTAGAAGCTTTATTTTGTTGACAAAATAGATAGCTTCAAATGTAGTCCATCATATCATTGCTCATCTTGGGCCAATAGTAATGGCATTTGATTGCATCTAAAGTCTTGTCCATTCTAACGTGATCTGCAATGGTGGAATCATGGTATTCCGCTAGAATGGTGGTTTTATGTCTATGGCATCCAAGATCCATAACTTGGTGAGTCTTTGGGTACTAGTGACACCTTTGGATGATTGAGCACCTACGATCTATGGGTCAAATTCTTTTATAGTAGCAAGAATCTTTGGCCAAAATTTTAGATTCATCTTGACCTCTACCACCAGGCATTTGAGTAAATGTATCTGCAAGTTACTTCTTACCTTCTACATGAGTGTTTAAGATGTTGAACCATTGTTCCACTCTACCCACCAAATTTGTTGATGAGAGAGATCTTATTGTGTCTCAAGGTAGACTAGAGGTTTGTGGTATGTCTCTACTACAAATGCCTTCTTGCCAAGGTAGTACTTCTAATGGTTGGCTGTAAGGACAATGGCCAACTCTTCTTGTTTGGTAGTGTGATAGTTGCATTTTTCTAGTAATAAAAATCTTATTGTGTCTCAAGGTAGACTAGAGGTTTGTGGTATGTCTCCACTACAAATGCCTTCTTGCCAAGGTAGTACTTCTAATGGTTGGCTGTAAGGATAATGGCCAACTCTTCTTGTTTGGTAGTGTGATAGTTGCATTTTTCTAGTAATAAATTTCAAAATAAATATGCAATGTGCCATTTCTCATGCCATCCTTATTGTGGGACTGATCTTATTGCAATGCTTGATGCATCTATAGCCAACTTGATTGGATATTTTAGATCATACCATTTTAAGATTGGTGCATGTAGTAATGCATCTTTCAATTCTTGAAAGGCTAATTCTTGTGCGGTTTCCCATATCCACTTCTTCCACTTGCCAAGTAGTGTAGTTAAAAGGTTGCCAAACCTTGGAGAAGTCCTTGAAAAATTGGCAGTAGAACCCCATCAATCCCAAGAAACTTGTGAATTGAGTCTAATCTTTTAGAGCACCTTATTTTTGGATGACCTCTATTTATCAATTAACACTTGGATACTTTTTGTATTTACTCTGTGCCCCAAGTAGTCTACTTTGGACTTGCCAAACTTGCACTTTAAGATTTTGACATACAATTGATTTTATTGTAGAATCTAGAGGACGTCTCATGCTGCTTGTGCTCTATCATTGGTCTATTATAAACTAATATGTTATCTAGGAAAATGATTATAAATTTATCCATGTATGGATGAAATATATCATTCATCAAACTCATAAAAGTGGTTGGTATATTGGTGAGGCCAAATGGCATCACCAAGTTCTCAAAGTGGCCATACCTTGTTTGAAAGATAATTTTGTGTATGTCTTCCTTTGCAATCCTGATTTGGTTATAACCGTTCCATAGATCAAGTTTGGTGATGTATTTTTCCCCATTGAGTTGATCAAATAGGTCATTCATGCAAGGTAAGGGATATTTATTCTTCACCATTTGTTGATTGAGGCTTGGTAGTCAATGCATATGTGCATTGTACCATTCTTCTTCTTCACAAACAAGATAGGAGCCTTGTATGGTGATACATTGGGTTGAAAAAACCCTTTCTATAACATCTCCTCAATTTGAGCCTTACATTCCTCTAACTCATGAGGTGATAGTTGATATGGGGCCTTACAAGGAGGTTTCTTCTCTAGAAGTAGCTTGATTTTATGAACTACTCTCCTTTTTTATGGTAATTGTGAGTGTAAATCATCCAAAAAGACATCTTAAAACTCATTGACCACATCTTTCAAATGCTTAAGAATTTGCCCATCAATTTGTGCATTGTGGACTTTTCTTATAAGACCCATGAAATATCTATATTTCTTACCAATAATCATTGTCCTTATGACATAAAGAGTCAATTCTTGCCTTTATGATCTTTCTTTAACACTCCAATGATCTTTTATTGGGTAGTTCTCACTACTTTCTTTCTCCAATCAATTGTGAGGTTCTAGTGCTCCATGGCATGCCTAAGATCACATCATAACAAGCTAATTGTATCACTCACCACTCAATTTCTTCTTGATACTCTCCTACAAAAAGTGATACCTTTTTAAGTAACGACACAATTCTCTCGATATGACCATTAGGTAACTCTACTTCTTCATTCTCATTCTTCTCTAGTTCCATCCCAATCTTATTGCAAGAGAGCAAGACAAGAAATTCTTTGTTGCTCCAAAGTCTATCAATATTCTCACTTGATTCCCTTTTAGGACTCGATTTACAAAAATTAGTTGTGCATTTGTCTTCCTCAACCTTTGCACACTTGTCCTCTTCCTCCCCTCATTTTTACTCTTCTCTATTGAGCCTATAAGGCAATGAGGTAAATTTACTAGCAATCTTTGTTTTTTGATGTGATTTGAGCATCCTCCTCTTCAATTTGTCTCTCCATGTTGTTCAAGATTGCATGTATAGAGCTCGAGTGCCTCTAGGAAGATGAGAAAGGCAATTGGTAGCTATGTGCCTAACTTGGCCGCAATTGTAACAATGTTATGGTTTTGCTCAAGCCCCTTTTCCTTGTGGTACTCTATCTCTTCTTTCTTTGACATGTCCCCGTTCTCCTTTGAGCGATTGTGCTTGTTGGTCTTGAAAGAAAATGTTGCCCAATTCCATAAGAATTGGTCAACCAAAATGGGGTGTCTAAGCTCAATATTCTTGCAATGGGACTACCCCTTCATTTTCACCAAGAGCTCCTACTATTCTTTGAGCATAGGCAATGGCTTCAGAAACAAAGTGAGGATTTTGTATTCTTACTTCTTGGACGTTTAACCCCCATTTGAAACTATCTAGAGCTTCTATTGGACTCGTATTGGTTATCATAACCTATAGGTCAAGAAATACCTCCACATACTCTTGGATATTGTTCTTTTGCTTCAAGTCCTAGAATTGGGTTTGGGCAATCTCCATAGAATTTAGATTGGAAATTCTTCAATAGTCTTTCTTGCATTGCCAATCCAGATGATCTCTCTTCCTTTTACCAACAATGATCATTCCCAAGCATTGTACCATGTGAGGGCTTTATCAATCAAATACCAACATGCAAACACACATGCAAAATGGTCAATGATCTCAATTGTGAATAATCAAAAGTATTGATTCATTATTGAAATCCAGCTTTCCATTACTCCCATGGAACATTGTCATTTGTAAGGCTTGATATTGCACATCTTCTTCATCCATAGTAGCAATGTAGCTTGATTTTTGACCAAGGTTGGTGTCATCAACATGAGTGACTCTCTAGGTGCTTTGGCCATAGGTACTAGATTTTGGGATGGTTCTCTTTCTTGCATTCTTGAAGGCATGTACTGACTTTGCAATATCTCATTGTCATCTTGATCTCCCAAAACTCATTCAACATCCTCTACATTCTTTGCATCAGATCTTGCAACTACGGTTCCATGATTAGTACACACAGCTAACACTCAATTGCTACTTCCTACTTCAATAGAAGATCAATAGGATCATACAAGAGGAAGAACGGACTATTGGGACTACCATTGGGACCTCAAAGGCTATCACTTGTTGATAATATTCCTCACTAGAATTGCGGACTTCAAAATCCCTAAATGCCACTTTTGGTCAAACAACATAATGGATTTCTACTTGCATGTTGAAAGGGAGAAGATTTGGTATATTAAGATCCATTATCTCATAATATAATGTAGATCGTCAAATCCTACTCTCTATTATATATCACCACAAGTAGAATCATTGAGTTTGATGAATTCATCATTATGCCCATGAACTCTACTCCAAAATCATAAACAAGATATACTCTCACTTGCTCACTTTGGATGTACATAATCTTGATGTGGAATGGATTCAAGAATGGAAAGCAAGGTGTAAGAAATTGTCCTACAAGAACCTTCATCCCATCTTCTCTCTAAAATACACCCAATCTATTAATTATACTATATTTTCTCCCCTCAAAACTACTCAATCTCAATAGCCCTTGTTCTTCCAAGAATGGTGATCTACTCTCTTGGATTGAAACACCTATTTTGATACCATTGTAATATTCTAAGAGCAGGAGAACACTCCAAGAGAAACATAGGAGAAGAAACACAAAGCTTCACACTCAATACTCTACTGCCCCAAAGGAGCACCTTGTCTTCATTATAGAGCAAAGAGGATCCCCTCAAAGGAAGCTCTACCTTTGGATCAGATACATGGATTGATAAGATGTTGATGAGCTTTACCCTTAGATTAGTTGTATGGATGGATGACATGTCGCTCCTTGTCCTATATGGTTGGTCAAACAAGTTTGACTGAATGGAATCTTTAGAAAATATTCTTGTAGAAAGCTCAAAATTGCATGGGTGAGGTATCGTTGGAAAGCTCTCAGTAACAGAAACTAAGGGGAGGGAAAGTCAAACTTTTTGACTCTTGGGGGAGAGTATGTTTCATTTTCAAGGCCCAATTTGTCAGTTTAGGCCTCCAAAATTAGCTTAAAGTTTTCAAGGTGTTTTTACATCTTGTCCTATTAGGGGAAGTACTCTTTTGGGGACACTGCTATTTGATCTACTTAGTCCATCACATATAACATCTTTCTAGATGCTACCAAGCCCATTTCCACCCTTAGATAATATGTCTAGATTTTGGTATTACAATAGGCTTACGGTGTATGTTATGTGGCTCTTTTAGTGGAGTTGCTTCTATGTTGTTGTGTGATAGTTGTCTGAGAGGATGGCATATGGCATGTTTGACCTCTCCCCTCATAATGGTTCCTCAAGGATAGTCGTTATCTCTTAGATGTACTTGACTTATAGCTATTTCACCTTTTATGTGATGTAGATTGTAGACAAGCGACTAACAATGAGGTTCAATGGCACCCGACCTCTTGATCTTGGTCCACCATAGGACATATCACATATTTAGAGTAGATGACTATCTCAAGTAAAGGGACCTAACCACAAGCTAGGGAGGCAATTGTGGCACTTTAGAGTTCATGCATGACTTGTGTGAGAGTTGTGCTTCTATAGTATATGATGTTGACTGTAACGATATGGAATTTAGCGACAAAGTTAGTCAGGCTTACGAAGTAGCACATAAGACAAATTAACCTAGCATATTCCGGAAGTATCTAGGAAGCTTCTTGGGAAGCTTCCTGGTTAGCCTAGCTTGCACCTTAAGTAAGTAGCTTCTAGAAGCTTCCAACTAGCTTAGCTTGCACGCCAAGTAGGCGGCTTCTAGAAAGAAGCTTCTTGAGAAGCTTCCTAGTTAACTTGGCTTGCACTCTAAGAAAGCGGCTTGAAGAAGCTTCTTGAGAAGCTTTTCAAGGGCCTTGTATGCTACCTATAAATACCAAAGCCAAAGCTCATGCTAGGCATTCGGAGTTTTCACTCATTTAGGTGTCCCAATGTGAGTTTCCATTCTCCCATTTCTCTCCTCGGATTCGGTCTTTTACATTTTTTACATCTTTTACATTGGTATCAGAGCAAGAATGGGATGGATGGAATTTATGGACCACCAAATCCACTCCTACCAAACCATTGGGATTTTTGTGTCCAAATACTACCCAAGCATCGTTTCACACAGTTCATCACCTCACACTTTGGACAAGATTTTCTGCATATGATCACCATATCTGAGGAACCCTTGGTGCTTCCGGTTGTAACTTATGGAGAACGGTGGACGTGCTGTTTCTATGTGTTAATAAATTAGATAGATTGAGAGTGGTTTGATAGAGGAGCAACCATGGCGGCAATACCTGATGTTATCTTTGCTATGCAACAACAAATCGAGCACCTCACTTGATTATTGGATGAACAAGATCTTCGACGACAAGAGCAAGTGGAGAGAGTACCAATTCGAGAAGGAGAAGATCGGATCAGATTCTCTAAACCAAAGGTATTTGAAGGCAAGAATCTCTCGGGTGCAGTGGAGAATTTTGTGTTTGATTGTGAACATTATTTTGAAGCTACCAATCTACAAGATGAGCAAAAATAGATTCTCTTGGCTTCTAGCCAATTGGATGGAGTAGCAAAGCTATGGTGGAGATTCTAAGTGGAGCAAGCCAAACAACAAATGGTTGCACCAATCTTGACATGGGCAGAATTCAAGAGCGCAATAATCAGTCGGTTCCAAGCTATAAATGCCACACAAGCTGCACGAGATAAGTTGGCAGAGTTGAAACAAATTGGCTCTGTAATAAATTACATCATGTAGTTCCAAAACACCATCATGCAAATTCCAGATATTTTGGAAGGTGAAGCTCTGGATCAATTTGTGAGGAGCTTGAAGGCAAGAACCAAATTAGAGGTAACCATGCGAGAGCCACAACACTTGGAGGAAGCCATGCGGTTGGCCAAACGTTTTGATTCCTTGGTAGCAACAACTTGGCCTCGACCTTGACCCCCACAAAACCTACCAATACACTACACACAAGTGGAGGAGCCAGCACCAATGGAGATTGATGCAATTCAACAAAGACCAATGGGCATGGCAGATAGGGAGAAACTACAACAAAATGGTGGTTGTTTGAATTGTATTGCATTGTTGAATGTCCACTCAAGAATGGATGACCTCGACAAGTTGCGCAAGTGGAAGTTGTGGAGCGGAATGATCAAGAAAACAAGGAATCCCAATAGGAGATTTTGAGCCGCCTATTGGGAGCTTGATTAGTTCCAATGGGATTGAAGGCTCAACCTATGCAAGTCTGCTTCACTTACAAGGTATGATCTCTAATCGGGGTTGTAGAATTTTGGTTGATTCTGGAAGTTCAGAGAATTGCATGTCTATGCAAGTAGCAAAGGAATTGGGTATTCCTATCAAGCCAGTGATTGGAAGTAGTTTGATGATGGCGGATGGTAGAAAGGGTTCTGCATTCCGCACCTCACATCTTGTTACCTTCAAGATTAGGAAGGAGTATTTGAAGTGTATGAGGTTTGTAGTGGCACCTCTACACTATGATATCATTCTGGGTCTACCTTGGCTTGAACGTCATAAGGTTCAATTTGATTAGACCCGATGCCAAATTCAAGTACAACACCAAGGTAGGAATTTCCAATTAGGTTGTCTGGCACCTCTGAGTAAGACACCTAAGAATAGTCAATCCCAAGATGGGAAGTTTGTTGAGAAGGTAGCCCATAGAGCAAATCTTGAAGGGAGATGAGTCCCAAGATGGGAAGTTTGCCAAGAATGCAACCATGGAGCAAGCTTGGAAGAGAGATGAGTCCCTAGAAGGGAAGTTTGTTAATGAAGCAACCATAGAGCAAGCTTTGGAGGAAGATAAGTTTGTATTCGCGGTGTGGATCAAGCCGATTGCACAAGAACAATCTGAGGAGGGCCAAGTGCCGCATCAAGCAATGGTTGATCGGATAGTTCAAGAATTTGCAAATGTGTTTCCGGATGATCTGCCAAAGGGATTACCCTCCGATCGAGGTATGCTCTTCAAGATCAAGTTATTGCCAAGGAGTACTCCAATGAGTAGACCAATCTATTGGCTCTCACCAAAGGAGTTGGAGGAGTTGCGAACAACACTTACAGAGTTGTTGGAGAAGGATTTCATACGACATAGTACCTCTCCTTGGGGAGCACTAGTACTATTTGTTCCAAAGAAGGATGGAGGACTTCATTTTTGTATTGATTACCGTGGACTCAATAAGCAAACCGTGAAGAATGCATATCCCTTGCCTCGGATCAATGACCTGCTTGATCAACTAAGTGGAGCACGCTACTTTTCCAAGCTGGATCTTCATAGCAGCTATTGGCAAATTCCTATTGAAGGAGAGGACGTGCAAAAGACTGCTTTTCGCACAAGGTATGGACATTTTGAGTGGAGAGTTCTACTTTTCAGACTCACTAATGCTCTAGCAATCTTCATGGATCAGATGCATTGGGTGTTGGAGGGACTATTGGATTGGTCTGTGGTGGTGTTCTTAGATGATATCTTAATCTATAGCAGGATAGAGGCAAAACACATGAATCATGTGCGAGAAGTCCTAAGACGACTACGGCAGTGGAAATTTTATTGCAAGAAGTCAAAGTGTGCTTTTTGGCAGAAGGAGGTTACCTTCTTGGGTCATAAGATCTCATCAGAAGGGATCAAGATGGAAGAAGAGAATATCAAGGCCATTACTAATTGGCCTACCCCAAAGGATGCTACAGAAGTACAAGCATTCAATGGATTGGCCAGTTTTTACCGACGGTTCATCCACTATTATGCTCACGTGGCTGCACCATTGACTGACCTCTTGGGAAAGAACTTGAGCTTCTAGTGGAACACCAAGCATGAAGAAGCATTCCAGAAGTTAAATCATATGGTGTCTTTGAGACCTATTCTTCAACCATATGATCCTCAACTACCTTGTGTGGTTGATTTTGATCCTTCTAACCTTGCAATTGGAGTTGTGTTGTAACAAGAATTTCCAGATGTACTACATCCTATTGCCTCTGTGTCTTGCCGACTAAATACAGCTGAAAGAAATTACTCTACTTGAGATCGAGAACAACTTGCAATGGTATATGCCACCAAGGTATGGAGGCATTATCTCTTGGGGAAATAAGTGACCATGCAAACTGATCACAAACCATTGTTGTAGACCTTACACTTGGAGCACATGAAGAGTCGGCATCATTCGATGGGAAGAGCAACTCCAATTGTTTGACATCAAACTTGAGTACAAACCAGGTTGGTTCCATGTCATCCCTGATGCTCTATCACGACGACCTGATTTGAAGGATCTTCCCTTCATCACGGCGGCAATTACAACGGTGTCCATTGACCCTAAGGTCCATAATGAGTTTCAATCAGCTCTACAACAAGATCCCTTCTTCCAAATGGTACA
The DNA here is from genome assembly GCA_948567375.1 of Lunularia cruciata. Lineage (NCBI taxonomy): Eukaryota > Viridiplantae > Streptophyta > Marchantiopsida > Lunulariales > Lunulariaceae > Lunularia > Lunularia cruciata. The sequence continues at coordinate 71,087,799 of OX419757.1, read as the reverse complement.
CGGTCATCTGACAGCACACAACAAGGAGTACAACACCTTCTCCTTCAAGGAAGGCCTCTTATTCTATGTAGACCAGATCTATGTTCCAGCCAAAGGTGATCTTTGACTTGTGCACCTTCAAGAAGCCCATGATTTACCAATAGCTAGTCATATGGGAGTGGACAAGACCTTGGGCACCCTCCAACGCCAATGGTGGTGGCCCAACATGACACGAGATGTTTGAGACTTTGTCCGATCATGTGAGAGTTGCCAACGGAACAAGGCCAGCAACCAGAAGCCGAGTGGACTCCTTCAACCACTCGCTATTCCATCCGCTTGCTAGGAGCATGTGAGCTTGGATCTCATCACATCCTTGCCAAAGACAAAGCAAGGACACACCGCAATCGTGGTGTTTGTGGATAAGCTTAGTAAGCAAATCCACTTGACACCAACCTATGATACAGTGGATGCTCCAACCTTAGCACAACTCTACTTTGACAATGTCTTCAAGCATCGTGTGGATGCCACATGTCCTCATCTCCGACCGTGATCCTTGATTTACCGGGAAGTTTTGGCAAACACTCTTCTAGATACTCAGCACCAAGCTTGCTTTGTCCACGGCCTACCATCCTCAAACTGATGGACAAACCGAACGTGCAAATCGTACATTGGAGGATATGTTGCGGGCCTTTGTCAATGTCCACCATACCAACTGGGATGAATGTCTTGCAGCTACAGAATTTGCCTACAACAATTCCAAACAGGCAAGCACCGGATTTTCTCCCTTCTTTCTCAATTTTGGCCAAGATCCGCTTGTTCCAGATTCTCTTCTTGCTCCCCCTCCATCTCAAGTTCCTCATACTTACACATTCTTGACCACTGTATCCCAATTGCTCTTACAAGCCAAGTCTCACCCTCCTTGTTGCTCAGAATCGCCAAAAACAATATGCGGACCACCATCGTCGTGATCTCACCTTTGAAGTTGGTGATAAAGTCATGCTATCCTCCGGTAACCTCCCTCTCCCACTTGATACCCAAGTTTGTAAACTTGCCCCTGACTGGATAGGACCCTTTGATATCACCCAAATTGTCTATTTTATTGCTTATTGACTTCCCTTGCCTTGTCACATGCGTATCCATCCTATCTTTCATATTTCCAAGTTGAAACCCTTTGTTCCTAACCCCTCTTCCTTTTCCTCTCGAGTCCAACCTCCCCCTCTTCCTGTCCCTATCAATGATCATGAGGAGTACGAAGTTATCATATCCTTGCGCGTCGCCATATTCAACAAGGCCGTCGCCAACATACGGAGTACAAGGTCCTTTGGAAAGGGTATCCCCTTCATGATGCCACCTAGGAACCTCTTTCTCACCTCCAAAATGTATAGATGGCCATCCAGGAATTTGAAGCTTCACTGGCGACAAGGACGTCATCAACTAGCGGCGGGGGAATATGTAACAATATGGAGTTTAGCAATGAAGTTAGTCAGGCTTACGAAGTAGCACATAAGACAAAGTAGGCTAGAATATTCTGGAAGTATTTAGGAAGCTTCTTGGGAAGCTTCCCGGTTAGCCTAGCTTGCACCTTAAGTAAGTAGCTTCTAGAAGGAAGCTTCTAGAAGCTTCCAACTAGCTTAGCTTGCACGCCAAGTAGGCAACTTCTAGAAGGAAGCTTCTTGAGAAGCTTCCTAGTTAACTTGGCTTGCACTCTAAGAAAGCGACTTGAGGAAGCTTCTTGAGAAGCTTCTCAAGGGACTTGTATGCTACCTATAAATACCAAAGCCAAAGCTCATGCTAGGCATTGGGAGTTTTCCTTCATTCAGGTGTCCCAATGTGAGTTTCCATTCGCCTATTTCTCTCCTCGGATTTGGTCTTTTACATTTTTTACATCTTTTACATTGATAGTGATGTATAGTGTGTAGTGATATATATGCGCACAATGATTGTCACAACATTTGTAGTGCCAAAGCTAGTTTGCTTGGATGTTGGAGTGGTAGTATAGATAGTCATAGTTATTTTGGTAATTACTCATGGACTACTTGATGGTGATGATATTTCATGTTAGGACTAATGATCACATGGTGAGATCCACCATCACTTGCACTGTTTGCACCATCAAATGTGCTATTAGAGCTAGAGATCTAGGTCAAATAGAGGGATATACTTTCAAAGTGTATCTCTAGAGAGTTTACTTCTCTGATGTTGAATCTTGAGTTCCTAGCTATGGTAGAAAGAGGCCATCAAGTGTCACTTGGAGTCTATTAGCTAGAGTGTAAGTCTCTTTGCTAAATTGTAATCAATGCTTGATTGTTGGCAAATTGTTGAGTGGAGGATTGAGTTCTGATCAAATTTGAATGTGATGCAAGTGGAAGAGTTAAACTGATTATTGTGGCACTTTAGAGTTCATGGTATGACTTATGTGTGAGTTGTGCTTCTATAGTATATGATATTGACAACAATGTATGTTGTGTAGCTACTATACTCACACAACAAGGTGAATGCAAACTTCAAGGCATCAAAAACAATTTGGACCTTGTTGTTCCAAGAAAAGGACTTGTCCTAAGAAGTGAGGGCTATGAGTGGAGCAATGATCCTAGACTAGTTCAAACAAACTGATGGTAGAACTTGGCAAATCCCAAGAAGCATTGGGCATCCTTGAGAAAGGCTAGAGTAGATCCACCTTGAATATTCTTGACTTTTTGAAAATCTATAGAAACACCACTAGAAGAGTGACATAGCCTACTAATAATTGATCAAACTCACATATTTTGAACTTGGTATAGAGGTTATGTGTAATAATATGGAGTTTGCAAATGAGTTCATAAAGGCTATTGAGTTAGTAAACTAAGGTGAATATAGCTAGGAATTTTAAGAATATTCTAAAAGCATATAAGAAGTTACTTGGTAGAATGTTCTAGAAGTAATTAAGAAGATTCTTAGTGAGAAGCTTCTACATACCTCCTAAGGATTAGGTAACTTGCACACCAAGTTAGCAATTAGCTTAGCTTATATGCCAAGTAGGCGGTTTCTAAAATGAAGCTTCCTTGGAAACTTCTCAACTAGCTTAGCTTGCACACCCCAAGAAGACAACTTCAAGAAGAAAGCTTCCTTAGAAGCTTCTCAAGAGCTTTGTATTGCTTCATTATATATACCAAAACCTAAGCTCATGCTAGGCATTTAGAGTTTGACTTACTTGAAAGTTCCAATGTGATCTTCCACTTTGATCTTCCATTCTCCTATTTTTCTCCTTGGTCTTTTACATCATGCTCATACAATTTAGCCAACATTAGGTAGATATGGTTGGCATGATCATCAAAATTTCTAAATAAGATCAAGATGACCACCACAAAATCATCCAAGTGTTCTCAAAAAATATCATTCATCAAGTGCTTGAAAAATATAAGTGTATTAGTCAAACCAAAGGGCATCATCATGTACTTAAAGTGTCTATAAAAAGTGCAAAAGGCAATCTTTCACTCATCTCTTGGGCACATCTTAACTAGGTTGTAGGCTCCTCAAAATTCAATCTTGGTGAAGATTTTGCTAATGTAAAGGCAATCTAAAAGTTGGGAGATCAAAGGTAAGGATTCTTGATTGTGATCTTTTTGAGACCTTGATAGTCTACATAGAGATTTAGCAAGCCATCCTTTCCTTGACAAATAAAATTGGAGCACAAGTTGGAGAGCATGAGTGTTGGATGAAGCACTTGGTAATATTTTTTGTGAGGTATTCATAAAGAGCCTTGAGCTCAAGCTTTGATAGTTCATATATAGGTCCAAAGGGTGGAGTATTCCTTCCTTAAGGTAAATAGGACAATTGTAAGGATGGTGCTTAGGAAGCCAATCAACATTTTTTATTTAAACTTGAACAATGTAATTATACTTTTGTGGAAGCTTGATGTTTTCTAGCTTCAGCGTGGGGATGTACGTGGGGTTGATATAGATAATGAAGATCAAAGAGTGTTTGGAAGCCATTAAAAGGCTATAGTACCAACAAAAGAGATTTGTGTAGACTTAGCGGGCTTCTTGATAAGATTCTTGATAGGCTTCTTGACATGATTCTCAGCTAGATACTTGATAGGACTTGAATTTTTTTTGACCTGCTTTGGGCTCTCAATCACAAGAAACTCAATTGGAGACTTAACATGACAAGACTTGCAAGACTCAATAGGGTGTTCTTAGCTTGATGTTGTTGGGGATTGCACTACAATGCACTGAGGATGATTGGTTTATTGTTCCAATTGATGATAGGATTGTGCACTTCTAGACAAGGCAGACCAAGGATGACAAGATAATGAGGTGTTGAAATAATGTTGAAGGAAAATTCTTTCGGAGTGGTTGCTGATATGTATCTCTAGAGGAATTGTCTCATTTGTGACTACATCCAAGGAAATAGTTCTATCATCAGTAACCTCTAAAAGGATAAGATTGGCTCCTTTCTGGTTGGGGTGCTGTATCTCAAGACAAGGGCTCGGTCAATGAAGCAAGAGATAGCATTAAAATCTACCAATGCCAATTCTTGTAGTGCAATAGTGAGTGTCGGATAATCTTGACTGGTTGGGTAAAGCTTGTATTGGGTATGATTGCCAAAGAAGAACCTTGACAAAGATAACATGGAGTGTCATCTAATAGCACTACTCCTACTATGATTGGATATTCTCATTTTCTAAAACTTAAGGATTCTCCATAGCTTGAATAAGGTGCCTCACAAGTTTCTATGTGCACTAGCGTGCAATGTGCCCAAGATTGTGATAGTAGAAGTAGAGGTTGCTTGCTCAATGTCAAAGTTTTTGCCTCAATCAAGGATCTGATACAAGCCATAGTGATATGCATGAGGTTGTTTCTACCAAATTTTTTGGGTAGGCTGATCTTGGGTTCTGAATGTGTGGAAAAAAAAGTGATGGGTGTTGAGACCATAAATGAACATTGGACCTATAGGTGGTTCATAAATTCTTGGAGTGCCTTATTTTCTTATTTTTCTTACTGAGTGTGTTGAAGGGCAGTCAAGATATGGTTGAGGTCAATGGTGTTTTCAGAGTTGCTCATGGTGTAATATGACAAGACAAGATGGTTGTAGGGAGGCTAAGAAGAGCGAATCAAACTATTGTGGATTGAACAAGACTAGAACAAGACATGAAACTTGGCTGCAATTGAGCAAGGCAAGACTAGACTAGGTAAGAACTCACTGGTTTGTTGATCCATCAACTTGTGTTGATCTATTGATAGGTTCTCCTAAGCTTTTCCTCTTATATCTCTTCATTACCAATGCGCACCAAGATGCATAAATTTAGTGTTAGAGTTTAGGTTTAGTTAGTTATGTGATAAATGGATACTAAAATTATAAGGTGTAATATTTGGTTTTATTTCATTATCACTAAGGAATAAATCAGCCAGCCAGGAAATAAAAAACTAAACAACTTTACAAAACTTTCAATTTTCTCTCCATCCTCTCTATCAATACTTTCTTTAGGATGTATTAATTCTACATCAACCACAAAATCTCCATCTTTTTTTATTTATATGTTTTACTTGTTGATTGAAAAGTTGTGAAAAATATTACAACTTTTTGTCCACCTTAAAAATTTTATATTGCTATTATAATCTTGAGCTCCCACAAGGAATATTCCCAAATTACCAATATAATAATGTTCATTTAAACATGTACTTGAGCAACATATTTTTTTTAGACTCTTGCTTATTGTAGATATAGGCCTTGTGTGTATCCTTGTTCAAGTAGGTACGTATCCTTGTTCATCATTGCAATATACCTTGAGTCCATTAATAAATATTTGTCTTTCAAAACATTGACAAACTCCATTCAAACTCAGACTAGAGGTATGATCTCTTCAAACTTGTAATGTTATGAAAAAACCCAAATATTCTTGCATATTATCATTTTGGCACAAAAGCCATACGAGCAAAATTGACTAAAATAAAGTAAAATATTTGGGGTTGGAGTCTTACCTCATGAAAAATAAATAATCTTTTGCTTATCATCACAAAACACCTTGTTTACTAAGTAGCATCTGTTTTAGTTGAAATATGTTCCTCATCAATTGCATGACTCTAGGCTAAAGTGCTTATGAACCGTCCACTAACTCCACGCAACTATAAATCCTTTGTAGCAAAAGCATAGAAAATTCTACTTCCTTGTTCTTTATTGGCCATTTTCTTTTCTCTTCCTAGGTTAGCTAAGTTGTTTTGAACACTCTATTCATAGTAGATTTCTGCACTAATTTCCCTCATATTTATACATTTACTCCATTTCAATTGTCCCAAAACATATTAAGAACCATAGCAAGTTGAGTCCTCATAAGTGTCTATTTATTGGTCCTACTTATTAACACGGGTTTACTTTAACGAGATCCACTAATACACAAAATAAATCCATATTTATGATCGTCATCTTTTAGAAAAGCCACAAGAGCAAAGTCTCCGAGTAATTTATTAACAAGATCTGAACTTCAAAATATATAAGGTAGTCTATCAAAATCTACCCTCATTTAGCAAATCCCACCACCTCAATTATTTGAACCCCACATCATCCTGGTTCTCGTCATCTCTCCAAACCTCATCATTCCAATCATTGTCCGACCAAGTCATAGAATCTTCATTCTCATCTTTAATTTCTTTACTTTCTTCTTCTATGCGCTTTAATGCTCCGTCGTATATGTGATGTTATCTTTCTCAATATTTAAGATCTAGTTTTACTTTGAGGTATTTCAACTCAACCCTTCAAATTGGCATTTAATTTTCAGTATCTCAATGGCACTACAAGAACCGAGGATACGATACTTGGATCAATTTGGATTACCGCTTGAAAAGAATCGCTTGGAGAAAACGCTTGGAAAATTCTCATATAGACTCTGTTGGGGTTTAGCCCCATGTTACTTTTTTTTTCCTCTCCCTTGTATGGCTTGATGGTGTCTTCCCCTCCTTCGTTTTTCCTACACGGTCGCCTGTTTTCTTCTTTCTTTTCTCATATAGACTCTATTGGGGCTTAGCCCCATGTTACCTTTTTTTCTCTCCCTTGTTCGGTTTGATGGGGTCTTTCTATCCTTCGTTCTTTCTAAGCGTGTCGCCTTTTTTTCTTTCTTCTTCTTGGAGAAAAGGGTGAAATGAAATCCAACTAAAGTCCCATAATGGAAGTAATGGAAAAAAATGTTCTTTTAAATTCCAAATTAAAATCATTAACAGCTTAATCAATTATTACAGGTAGCCGATACCGGTAAAAGTTTAAGGGTCATCTCAAGACGTGACCCCGTACCTTTGGGATCCAATAACCTTTTACGGCTGTGGAATCTTTACCCAAATCGTTTGTACCGAAAACTGCACATTACCATAAATCGTTTTGTCTACCCGTGAAACTTTTATAAATTCACTACGGGTACTATAAACAGCTACTGGTGTTAGAAACATAGTCATGAGGACCTCTCGCATTAGCACATCATAAACCCCATTAAGCAATCACAATAGCGCATCATAAACCCCATTAAGCAAATAATGTAAAAAATAGAATAACATGGTTCACTTCCTATTCAGGACTCTACCTCGACCTAAACAGGTTCACCGCACCACTTTATCACTCGCTATATATATATATAAAGAGATCAATATTTATTTGCTTTTAGGCTTTCACCATGTATGTCTCAAGTCCTTTACTTTCTCTTACTCACAATTTCAGATTTTTTCTTAGAATGCGTATTTATTTACATTGCATAGTCATTCCACTTATTCAGGTTGCTACTCTTTGTTAGGATTTTAAGTTTCATATGTTATAGCTTTTCCTTTACCCTGAGCGGCACTGTTGGAACTCTTTGTTTGTATTTTAAGCTTCATACATTATAGCTTTTCCCTTACCCTGAGTGGCACTGTTGGAAGCAACTGAGTTTGCCTTGGCACTCATGAGTTATTGAACAGACATTTGGTATGAGGGGTACTGACAATTGCTCAACTACTTCAGCACTACGGAGGCACTAATGAAATTGCAAGTGTTTTCATGGAGGTTTACTATTGCCTCCTTCTGCTTCCCTTTGCTGTTTAGTATCTCAATACTCAAGCATCAATAGTGCTTGTTGTGATATACTTTATATCCTATCCTCTAATGCTTTGTTCTCTTTACCCTGTTACACTTTGTTTGATCTGTTTCTGCAGCCACACCATCCGACAACTCTTGTATTGTTCAACTCCTCCATTCCTCAGCTAATTCCCTCCCTAGTAATTTTCCTTTGCTCTTTGACTGATTCCTGGTTCGACCTCTCACGGTCATTTGCATTGCTGCTCTCTACTCTCATTGTTTAATAGTCCGTAGGCCATCTGTTGTTCTCACTTTATTTCAATTATTTGCCATGGGTTGTTTTCAATTTGTTTCAATTATTCATTCTACCTTAAGGATTTAACACTATTCTAGCATTGTGAATCATGTCCGATCATTTGCATTTCATGAATTCTGGATAACCTGTTCTTAGAACTGCTTCTACTTTCATATACCTCTATATCAAGAGAGATCAAAAGCAACCTATATAAAGAGAGATCAAAAGCAACTGGTCAGACTAGTTATAGTTTCTTCAGATAACATCTCCAGTTTTTTTGATGTTATTCTGAAATAATCCACCAGTTGACAAACAAAAGTGTTTCAAAATGTATTTCACATTTACTGAACGCAAACCAACATGTATTTAGCGTACATACGGCCTAGATGTAATGTATACTGTTTCTTTATCAACAAACCATGAGCAGGAAACCACTGGATTTTGGATCTTCTTGGTACAACTCTATCTTGTCGTCAGAATAGAGAGCGAGTTGGCTTGGCTTTGTCTTAAGTATTGATGAAGTTGTCGAGAAACCTTTTGAAGCCTAGTTAGTCCAGGAGTAGAATTTAAAATCCCATTTTTATTACATTAGAAGGGTGTGATAGCACTCCATCGTGTCCAATATTCAATCGTGGTTGTCGCTGAAGGCCAACGGAACAATAGATGGTTTAGAAAATTGGGCCCTTATAAAGCCATCCATAATATCAACGACACAGATATCTGGTACGATGTCCCGAGGAAGACACGTCACGATTTTCACGTTGGAACTCATCTCTGGAGTCTGTAGTATTCCCCAACTAGATACGAGTTCACGTACTCCCAGTTTTGTGCGGCGCCATAGTAAGAAGATATGGAGTGAATCAGATTTTTAGCGTCCAGTATTTGAAAGCGTAATGACGAGCTTTGTGTACTCGGTTTATCACTTTCGAGTCAAGGTTTTGTCCTTCAAATCTTGGAGATGGATGGTTGACTAGATGGGTGGCATCTAGAGCGAGACGGACAAATCCAAGGTCTCCGGGTCAAACGGTCCGAGAACTCTGTCTTCCAGGTTGACACCAGCCGATGTTCTGTTGGACTGCCTCTGTATGGCCCAAGTTTCGCACCAGCGAGGTTGGATATCGCGTCCGCCTCCAGACAAAAAGCTTATAGGAAGCCTACATAGGAAGTTTGAGCCAGATGCCGTGGATGGACATGGTGATAAGTTCTTCCCCCTTTCGCAGCTGCTCGACTTTAGATCAGCCCGATCTGCTAGCTCCACCAGACTACCTCTCTTCTCTATAATTGACTGCCTTCATCGTGTTCTGTAGGTCCTGGACTGACGGAACGTTTGTGAATCCGCGGTACTGTAAAGTAGCTGCAATTCTTACTCATTGGCCATACGTGAATCAGTCAGACCCTCTTCTGCTTCTGTTTTCAACTGATCCTGGAGAATCCAATCCACACGACTGAGCTTCAGTTAGTTTCCCGACTTTCCAGCTCCTAACTTGCTGCCGTTGCATCTGCCCGTGACGAGAACGTGGCTAATAATGCTACAAAAGTTACTAAACGTGGGAAGGGGAAGGCAAATCCACAATTCGCATCAGATGTGAAATGATTTCTTTTGGACGAAAGCTGGAAGGTCGACAAGTTCTGCACCTGCTTTGGTTTCTGAAGATGTAATAGTGGAATGGAAAGTGACTAGGAGGGTGGAGAGAAGCTTGGATGGTTGGTATTGGCGCGGAATGACGGAGTCTGGGATGAACTGAAGTGGAGTGTGGCGGACTCACTTCTTACGCTGGAGTTACGCACTGATTGTCAGAGCTGGACCTTAGCGGAGATGTTACCGCAGATCTGGAGTGACGGAATAGAGAGTGGTCGTAGAGGAACAGGCGAGGTCCGATTCAGGCTTGGCGGCTGAGGTTTAGTTTGTGGTAGCAAAATCTGGAACGGGTGAGACCCAGTATAATTTCTCGAGGAGAATTGAAGGGTATGGTTCGGGAGCTGGCGGAGTTATAGGATTCACTTCATTGTAGAGGTGCTTTCGGAGGGAAGAAATGATGCCGAGTGCTGTGGCAAGGAGATCCGTGGGTGATGGAAGTAGCTAATTCCACCCCCTCTTTAAAACATGAAGGATTGATCTGGTATGTGACGCATTATTGCAAAATTACGCAGTTGTTGAGAAAGTGCACATTTTCAACAGGAACGAAGTAAGCTTCAGGTTCGGCGAGATGTCCTCCAATCTTGGTGTAGCTGGCAAGATACTCTTCTCTCCAGGCCAGATCTTGAGACTGACGACAGCTGACAGAAATTTCACTCGAGCGCTAATTGACTCTCCCGTATGATTTAACTAGAGCAAGATGCTCCAGTGGATCTACGGTAAGGGTTTTGGTTACGGGCCCCGAAGAGCAGGAATGCTGTTCCTCAACAACAAGGTGTTAGCAAATTGTGGTAAGGTAGTGATTGCTATGAGTTTCAATTCCCACACAGTTTCTCCTCAATACCTACTAGATGTCACCTGCTGAGTTTATAATGTATTCTATGTATGTGTTCCACTTGGCAGTTATCGAAATTTTCATTCCCTTTATTTACAGGTAGCTGAAATCTGCACCTGTAAGACCTCCTTATACCCTGAATATAAAGTGTAGTCAAACGTCACAAGCTCTTGACTGCCAAGGACTCATTGGTGATTACTACAATGCGTGCGTTTGTTTCATATTCTGACTATTCGATTCCTAATAAGTCATGATAGGAAACTCTCTTCCTTTAGGAACTCATTCCTCTCGAGGCTTCAAATTCTGCTAGTAATCTATCCAGGCCGGAGATGCGTTCCATTGTTACACAACGGTTGACCAGTTACTAGACTAACTGCTGCCTACGTCCGTCAGACTCCAGAGAAATTCGTAATCACAAATGGTGGACAGCACTAGATAATCATATGGGAAGCTAATCAAGCAAATAACATTTTATTACATTTCTCTGCGAATTATGAGTTCCTCTTTTCACTTAACAGTTGTCTAATTTCTCGACATGCATGTACTGACAACAGAGCACGAACAGACGGAAAGCCGATTTTCAGGACTAGAATCTTACTTCCTTTTCTCTGTTATGATTTTGCAGACCTAGTAACATAACATTACAAATGAGCTCCAGTGAGACAATTTTGGACGCCAAGTTCACCTGGACGGCCACTCTGGTCCCATAGAAACTTCACATCTACTGAATTTCTTCTAACTACTAGTTTGAGTTGGACAGAAAGGCATGTAATATTCTTCAGCTACATCTGCATTTAGTTTCCTCTATCTGCAGACCAAGTCACCATGGGGCCAAAGAAGCCAAGTCACTGGATATTCGACAGATGGGCTTGTCTAGCAGCATCCATGATTATGCAGGTAAATCTATGCTGTTGTCTCTTTAGTGGTTGTTACATCTTTTTCTGGTCCTTCTCATCTGTTTCATTATGTCGTCTTTATTCTAAAAGATAGGTCTATTATGCACCTGTTATGTTTGGAATCCTTCGATGTCTTTCAATTATCCTGTTTCTATATCAACATCGCATGTTAATTTATATTGCAGGCATGTGGAGGTCTAGGGTATACATTTGCGGTCTATAGTCAACATGTAAAGGAAAAATTGGACTATGATCAAGAAGATCTCGATAAACTGGGAGCTGCCAAAGACTTTGGTTATTGTCTTGGAATAATTGGTGGTATTCTATATAACTATATGTCGCCATGGATGACGATCTCGATTGGGGCAGTTCTTCACTTTTCTGGCTACTTTATGGTACAGTCTATTCTGAGTATCAAAACTCAAACTATGGATTTTCCTCTGTGCACAAATCTTTGACCCAAGAGGAGGAAAACTCATCAGGAGTCTGATTTTCGATAGATCTTTGCATGAGAGGTGCAAAAGATGTGCATCTTTTCCTGTTTTGACAGAAGTGAATCAAGAGGATATATTACGTGAACCATGCAATGACTGTGTGTATGTACGTATGTGGTTGTAGCTGTGGATGACCACCACAGGAAACATCAATCCGCCAATGTGGATGGTATGATCTCTCGCACTAAAAGTCTTCTTTAACTTTTGAGGAGGGAGATAATCTCCGAATTCTATACTTCAAGTGGACCTGATAACCAAGAGGAATTTATACAGAGAGCAGTGTGGCCCGTTTGAATTTTTCCTCACCTTGTCTGTTGGCTCTGGGATTCACAAAAGTTATTCGTGTACAACCAGCTCTGGGGATTCATTGCCGTCGGTGTTGGAGGCGACAGTTGGATAGATACTGCCGCAATCATGACTAGGTACTGACTTGTCGGTTGCCTCCTCATTGCTCTTTTGTTGGAACATCGAGAAGTTCACATTGTGCCAACTGTCAACTTCAACTTCGTTAGTTATCGTCCAAGTACGGTGTCGTCACCTCAAAATAAAAAGCTCCGAAGATGTGAGCAGTACTTTTATGTCTCAGTCGTTTATAACCTCTACTCGATTCATTGAAATGTTTCTTCTTTCAGTCTACAGAATTTTGATAAATTTCGCGGCACAGCAATGGGTGTGTTGAAGGCCCAGGTCGGACTTTGTGGGGCAATTTTCATGACGGTAAACCACATGTACTGATGTCTTTGAGAAATAGAATTAAGCTGGTGATAAGAAATATGTTCTCCAAAAAGTTTCCGGGGCATGTATGTCAACCTCTGTTAGCATGCAATCATGTAGGTGAAGAATTATGGCTTGGTAATAACGTGTTTCCTGTCCAATTTGGATTGCAACAGCTATACAAAGCGTTTCTGGAACCCAATGTGGACGCATACATTCTGTTGGTGGCAACTGCTCCAGCCGTCACTAGCATTTGCCTGGCAGTCTTCGTTTGGCCATTTCCTTGTGATGACGAGCAGGACGCAAAAGACACAAGCATCAATAGACGTTTCAAATTAGCATATGTGAGTGGATCACCACCAAATAATTTTCTATTCTTGGACGGAGCAAGTTTCATCTACTTGACATGATATGTGATATCTCTGGGTTACATACAGCCTGTGGGAAGCAAGACTCTAGATGGAGCCACTTCCTAGGTGCTGATTTAGGTCAGCCAGCCTGCCTCCTTGGTGTCGAATTAGGCCTTATTTCGTCACCCAGGATTTTGGAACGGGATTTCAGTAACCTTATCCTCTATATATATCTTGTATGTGCAGACAGCTACAATTCTTTTAGGGTTGTATCTTCTGGCCTCAGTTCTAATTCAGGTATGATCCTAGCACTGCTCGCCTGGGTCTACTCCTTCCTGTCAAGCTATTTCTGATCAGTTCTTCGCCATACATGCAAATGCTATGAGTGAACCAGAATTTGGTCCCAGATTTCTGCGGTTGACATCAAGTGTTGGCGTTAGACAATGTGCCTGTTTGCAAGTCCATACTCGAAGCTCTGCCGCCGCTTGCGAAGGACTGATGAACTTCTTGCGACTTTCAGGCATATGAAGATATCAATAGGTCATGGCAGGTCTTCTTTGCCGTAACCATGCTCATACATTTATTCGCTATCTCAAGTCTACTGGTATGTAACCCCGCTTCATTAGCTCATAACATGGCAAGTTGATTGGGGAGAAGATAGATAGAACTACAATTTTCTCGAATGGTACTTCGCTTTGCTGGTAGTTTATTTCTATCATGCCAGCTCCTAGGCTCTTCGCCACTACTCAACCAGAACTAGCGTTTGTCGAACTAACTTGACTTAAATGGGGACCGGATGTTTGTGGTTGAAGATGGAAATAACAAGTTTAGTCACTATCGCTCGTTTTTGAAAGTTATGTAAATCGTTTTCAACAGGTTGTTTACAAACCTTTGTCCAGATTGCACGACTGGTGGACGGGCGGTAAAACTCAATACATCTCCTCAGAAGAGATGGTGCACCTATCCAAACTGAAAAGAAAGACCTCAGAGTTGAGTCCCGGAGAGAGTAACCTGGATGATGATCACCAACCTCTCAGACGAAAGGCCCCAGACAGTCAGGAAATTCTTGAGGATAGTCATGACGTCAAGGTGTTCGTGACTTCTGATGCACTTGTGAATAAGAAGTCTTACCAAAAACTTGTACCACTCCCAGAAGACCACGACAAAACCACGATGGACCTCGACGATGATCAAACAGAGAGTCAAGATGGAGAGCTAGCAGAGATAGAGCAGTTCACATTGAAAGAGAGTCTCCAGCGTATCGAGTTCTGGTAAACAGTTGGACTCTGATTTTGCCCTCTGAATATGCAAATTTTTCGCGTCTATTTAGCATGATTTCACAATAAATCAAATGTGTTGAAACTTGTATATAATTATCTATAGATGGTGCATTGAATAGAAGTTCCAAGTGTATCTCATTTCAGGTGGATGGTTTTCCGCATTATTTAGAACTTCTTTATTCTGTTTCGTTCAAAGGTCGGGTGATGAAGTGACCTTACGAAGTCTATTAAATCGGGGTTACTTTTTTCATGTCTTTCTGGGCAAATAACGGAGCTCTTTGTCGTGGCAGGTTGCTTTCTTTTGCAATTATGGCTGGTCCTGGATGTGGGCTGGCTGTAATCAATAACTTTGGCCAGGTCAGTAAACTGTGGAACACCTCCACCATTAAAGTCCACCAGCATACTCTTCAATGAGCCAACTCTTCCACTTTATCTGTATTGTGGTGCAAGTACAATACGGTAGTTTAAACTTGTCTCTGGATAAGCTTCAAATCTTCAAGGGTTGAGAGCTTGAGACTTGGGGGTCTTGCTGGAACTGAAATGCATCGCCAGTGAATTGCTCATCTAGTAACCTCCAGGCCCCCTCACACCTGTTCCCATTTCTCTGAAGGTCTGCGGTTTCACGCCTTTCAAATGGGATCAAGCTTTTCTATTAAATTTATGCAATCTCTAGTGCCAGCTTTACTCGTTCCCCTGCCCTGAATCACCTCCAGATGATAATTTAGTTTGTATGAAAGGTAAGTACGTTATGTAAGGCTCATGAAATAAGTTGACTCGTTGCAGATCGGAAAAGCTTTGGGTTCGGAGAGCGTTGAGCTGTTTGTGGGATTGATTAGCATTGCAAGCTGCTTCGGTCGTCTTATTGCTGGGTAAGCCGATATTTCCGGCCTTCTCAACGGGAAGACGTGATCAGCTTTCTGGAGGGCTGTTGTTTTAGGCAGTAAGACAGGACGGGATTCGCATGATTGAGAGAATTTTTTCAGTACCATTAAACATTGGGATGCAATATTCTCGCTGTCAGCAGGCCTTGATACACATTTCCCTGATACTTGTTCACCTACAGATATGGGTCGGATGTGATGATAAGGAATACTGGATACCCACGGCCGTTATGTCTGACCGTAGCACACTCAATTATGTCTGTGGGCTGTCTGACTCTAGCTGCGGGAAGTAAGTAATGGTTTTCTTTCCTCTCTGAACGATAGTACTTTCGATGACACGTTTGTCTTTTCAATAGCTTGTGACTACCAGAGTCTGAAACATCAGTTTCACTGACCTTTGGAATGTCGTGTTTATCAGAAATCCCTCTTCTCTACTTGGGATCAGCTCTAGTCGGCGGATCGTATGGTGCTTTCTGGTCCCTCACTCCAGCGATAATATCCGAGGTTTTTGGTCTCCAAAATTTTGCTGCACTGTACAAGATCATAGGGTAAGACTAAACATCACCTGGTTGTGACCTTATCATGCCAGGATAGTTTGCATGGTCTACAAACATGATGCAAATGCAAATGTAATCAGATGTACAAGGTAAATGAGGATTGAGACACAGGATCCCCATCAAGATGTACAAGGCAGAGACGAAAAAGATAAAATGGGGCTAGGCCCCACTAGAGTCTATATGAGAAATCTGCCATATTGCACCTAAGGTATCTGATCCATGCAAATTGCATGGTCTACAAACAATTGGAACATCAAGAAACATAATTTAGTGTGACAGTTCTCCTATGGATTGCACTAGCCATTGCTCTATGTAGAGCAATGGACACATGTTATTTAAAATATGTTACAAAGTATGAGAGTGAGTGGTACTCCTTGGCGTCTAACATGATAAGCTCTTGTGCACTCCTTGACAAATGTGTCGAACTCCATGTCCATCGTCCCATATAATTCCAAAGCTAGAGAAAGAAAGAGTTGACTTCGTTGCATGCTCTTATACTTGGAGACCTAGTAACTTCTTGTTGCACTCATCGCCCATCCAAGGAGATGAGTAATCACTCCCTCCAAAATTGTACCCCGTGTAGGGTTTGTAACCACAACATCCGTTATTGTCACCCGATCATGTCGGATCAAGTATAAATTTGCCTTGACATGTGTTGTTTGCAAAGCATACAAATATTCCCTCCAAGCCAAGCATCCATTCTTCGTGCCATAGCAAACATTGTGTCCTTAATAGCATCATGGGTAGCTATCCTTTGTTCTCCAAAAGGACACCATGTCATATGGACTTTTGTTGCATCTAGTGTAGAACCACACTCACAAGTGAGTAATGAAGATGCAGATAGGTGGACCAAACCTAAACAAAATTTTGTTGCTTTAGAGAAAGTAGTTGGTGCGAGTTTGAACGCTCTAATGCACATTCAAGCTAGGATCCAAGAGCTTGCATCCTTGCCGGAGCAAGAGCGAAGATATGCTCTAATAGCTTGAGGAATGGACAAGTCAACTAAGAGAGAATGTAGCGTATGCTCACATTGTTGCTCCATCAAGGAAGACTATAAACATGTAGTCCAATCTGACGAAAGTGAAGCAAAAGATGGAAAGTACTCTCATGCTCGTGGGGATACACTATCTCTCATCTGCCGCAATAACATCTAGAGAGAATATGACCCCTCCTCCACCTCTACCACATAAGTCTCCAAAACCGGCTTATCAACAACCACAAAACAAGAGGAAAGTAGGGGTGTCAAGAGAGCATAACTACCTAAAAATGCTATAGGTGTTGTCTCCTCCATAGATAGCAAGCCAACCCTCCACACGAGATCAACAAAGTTGTTTGTCTATGTGCCAAATCCCTTGTCACACACTCAAAAGTCCCTAGTCCAATAATATCACCAAAGACTCCCAATTTTGAGTGTGACACTCCCAAAGACTCCACTTTGCTATATAGTACAATCAAGGTGCTCCTTTGGGTATCAAAGGTTTGAGTATGAAATAGTGTGTTCCTTATTCTATATTTCTCTTTAGGTCTCTTATCCTCAGAGTATTACATGTAATTACTCTGAATTGATGTGGACTCAGGTGTTGTTGAAAGTGAAAATGGTGCTGAAGGACAATGGTATGACTGACCAAACACAAAATGATCTCTCCAATAATAATTGGTCTAATGCTCCTTGTGTCCTTCTCCATCGTGAGAAGTAGACTAGCACCTAGCACCCGATTAACAAACATAAGAATATCTCCTCTTGCTATTGTTACAACCACTTGAAACAACTTGGTAAAACCACTAGAAGGATCATCTGCATGAAAAAAATCTCTAAGTTGCTCATAAACCATCATTAAAAATCCTCTTGAGAAAAGGCGAGGAGCAATGCACAATGCTTGTGCAAAAAATGACCTATCAAGACATAAAGGCTGCTCAAGTTGATAATCTAAAACCTCTAGTGGTAGTCCCTCTACTACCATAGGATGGAGTGAGCGGAGGGAAGAGATAGTCTCATCCGTAGGACTAGCTATAGACAAAGGGTGTAGCACCATGTTGCTCTACTAAACTCTCCAGCCTAACCCAATGTCCTTCACCATCGTAATTGAGTAGACTTTGTGGTATCCTGTGGCAAAACTTGCCTCCTAAAATATGTAGCCCTAACAAACTCCTCTTGAAAGGCTACCTAATCCCCACTTGGAATTGATAAAACCTAGTAATCACCTCTTTATTCCCTACGCGTCTCCTTCTAGCATAATGAAGACACCATCGAGGGAGTAAGAGGAATAGAACCCATGCTAACTTGTCCAAGGGATCACGTGCCAAAAAATCAAGTGGTAGGAAAAAAGCTTGTCTAGCCTCATCATGGAGTGTATGGGGTAGCCTATGGAATAGAGGTGGACATGGAAAACTAGTCTCAAATAACCCCAAAATGCAACCCGCTTGAGAAGCTAACCACTCCCACGACTCAATCGTTATCCCTAGAATGGTCAACAAAGGAATAAACTAAGCATGCATAATATCGAGTATCACTACTATCGATATGGTTGCTCACCTCACGTGAGTATCCCAAATGGTCCAATCATATTTCTTGTGCATCTTTCCCACATGGGTCTTTACCCCTTGCAAGAGAAAGCATTGGTGACACACCGTGCATGGTGTATCCCGAGCCGCCCTTGGCGGTCCCCCATAGGAAGGTGTAGCCATGCATAGCACAAGAATAACAATAATAACACATGATGCTCCTCTCCATATCTCCTCATAAATGCAATACCACAATCCCTCACATCCCAACTCACATAAAAATATAAATATATGGAACTTAGACATGAAAATTCTCAACAAATCACTCTCAATGTGTATCGATCACTCTGTACCCTAAAAAACGTAATAATCCTCATAACTTTCTACTCAATTCTCCATAGTATTCAATCTAGTATTCAATCTAGATACCATAGAACTGAAATTGAAAAACAAATAGAATAGACTATTCACTTGAATGTCATATACTAGAGAGCACTCAAAAAGTATAGATCTTTCCTCTCACATCTCTTCCTTTCACTCCCATCTCCACACTCTCCCTAAGTCCCTACCCCAGTGTAACAAGTAACAAGTTCCCAGCTAAATGTAACATGTTGTGTTAAAGGATTGCATACATAACGCTTGGGAAGGCCCTCTTGATTTCAACATTTAACATCATGAAACAAAACATTGAGGTGAGAGGAACTAAATGGCAACTTTGATGTGAAAGGCCACATAAACAAAACTTTAGAAGAAATTTCTTTACACAATCTCTCAACAGCATACGTAAGGAACAGCTTTGAGTTTCCTCTAAACAATGTGGATTTATTTTGCTACATTGAACAGCCCTTCAAAATGTTGACTTTCAAAGTTGGAATGAAAACTCATCATCTCCATTACTAGCACAACTGAAATCAAACTTTTAACATAATGCTCTCAGCCATCTCAAAACATGTATAAATATAGATATAAATGTAATGCATTAACATGGTTATTGTTCTAACCACTTTCTACAACAAGTTGTATTTGCTTTTTTCACTTATTTTATTTTGGTTTATGTGCTTTCTCTTGAAGATATGGTCACTTTTAATACTTTTGCCAAAGTATTACCAAAGTTATCCTCAATTACAATCATCTAAATATTCCATCTTGATCTTTTCTTAAGATCATCCATAATTCCTCTCTAGTTTTGGTTGTCTCGGATATCACTACTTCATCAAATTCCACGATAAAGGTTGAACAAAGAAGAAAGAAGTGAAAAACCATTATTAATGAGTATTTTGCATTTTCATATGATGATGGTGCACTTTAAGAAGATTAGACTAAAAAAATATCTTGCCTTTAGAACTCCTAAGCAATGCTCATTCAGTACACAAGTCCTAGCTACACATCAAGTGAAATTAGATTTCTCTTGAAAATGTGTTTATTTGAAAGATGACACACGGTGACACATGGGCACATAATCAAAATCCCCTAAAATCAACCAATAAATACTAGGATTTCTCAAACAAAGCACAATCTCCTCAGGTATTTAAATCACTCCAAATTGGAGACCTCTACAAGCAAGCCATATCATGGCATGATCACAACATAGCTTAGAAACCATACCAATTATTAGTGCACACAATTTGATGGACTCTTGCAAAAGATACATTATTGAAATCACTCACTTTAAGCAATGCTGAAACTTACTTCTAGCAATATGGATTATTCTGCTTGTGTTGTCACCAACTACCTGACCATTTAAAGAGTAAAACCCATTCCTTCTACAATATGTTTCTCTATTAATAATAGGTTTATGAGCAAGTGGAAAAAGTACTATCTACTGATCCTATGCAGCTCAAGAACTCTTTCAATGGAATGATGATATGAATGATATTCTTATTCTCTCCTCAATATCATGCCACTTGACCTCCTTCCCAAGGAGAAAGATTATTTTTATCATTACTCTATTAGTAAGTCTCATAGTTGATCCAACATTAGTCCCTCAAATATTAAAACCCCTTGCTACGGAAGCACCCTTCTAATGATGCCCAAATCTATTTAGCACTAGAGCAACTTGGACCCAAGTTGCTTTAGCTATGGTGCTCTTAATTGCTCCATCTTGGAGTCTCTTCAATCAAAAGAATTCTTAAACACACAAGGGTTCTTTATAGCATCCACTAAAATTTGGAATGAAAAAATGTCAATCTTTGTGAGTTGCCTAAATGCATTCACAAAGAAATTAAATACAAACTTGAAACTACAAGTAGATTGGATCTTGTATTACAAATAGCAAGAAGTATTTGTGAAATCCCACCGCTTGAGCAATCTAATATGTAGTCTTCTTGGTCATCTTTACTCCAATTATTATAGTTGATATTAGAGTTGCTCCTCATCATCTCATTTGTTACACCTTTGATACATTTTATGATTTTGTGAGGAAGCAATTGATGATTACTAGTGTCAGACATTGGATGCGTGGAATTATAACAAGAATCACTTCTATTCACTAAATTCACTAATTAGAGCACATCATTATGAGTGACAACTCCGAGTCAAATCAAGAGTGAGAGAAACTCATGAGTGAGAGTTGTGAGAGTCAAATCTTGGGGTGCAAATCAAGAACAATTCACTAAGCAATGAAGGCTTTGCAAAATTGGAGGTTTTCTAATTTGAATTCAAACAAACAAGAGTGAGAAAGAGGGATCATTATGGGAGTGAGAAGTGAGAGGTTTTCTAATTTGAAGTTAAACAAAAGAGAGTCATAAAGAGGGATCATTACGGGAGAGAGAAGTGAGAATCCGTGAGCAATTCAAGAATATCTCACTAAGCGAGAGTGAGAGGCTATGTAATCAAATGAATGAGAGGTTATTCAAGAGTATTTCCTTTAGTAGGAGACTATGTAATTAAGAAAGACCCTAAGCAATTCTAGACTATTTCACTAAGGCTATGAAATTTTGAGTCACTCAATTTAAAGTGAGTGATTTGATTTTGAATCCATTCATAAATATCTATTAAAAAAATAGGTTTATTTTGAATATATCTATTAATATCTGTTTAAAATTTGATGAACTCAATTAAGAATTGAGGAATAAACTCACAATCAAAAATACTACATGTGACGATTTAGAACCATACAATACAAACCAATAACCATAACTATTGAGGATTTATAATACACACATAAATTTTATAGTAATTATTGTACTACATTTGACAATTTAGAACCATACCGTATAAATCCATAACCATAAAAACTAATTGTTGAGGATTTAAAATACACGTAGAACTTTTATAGTAATTGTTGGACTTAAGTTCGCAGGTCACAGGAGCTACAGAAGAGTGTGGAGACGGGAGAGGAGAGGAAGAGAAGTGAGAAGACATATCTTAATTCTTGAGTGCTCTCAAGGATATAGCCCTTGAATGAATAGTCAATTCTCTTTGTTTTTAAATTTTGATTCCATTGGTATCTAGATTGAAGACTATAGAGAATGGAGTAGAAAGTTATGAGGATTTTTACCTTTTTTAGGGTTCAGAGTGATCATTACACATTGAGAGTGATGGGTCTGGAATTTTGATTTTTAATCTCTTGGTTTTCATGATTAAGTTCCATGGGAATTTAATTTGAAAATTTTGGAGATGGAAATTGAAAGTTATGAGAGTTTATAGTTTTTAGGGCTTGGAGAGATTGTTTTCTTATGTGAGTTGGGATGTTAGGGGCTGTGGTTTTGTAGATATAGGGAGATATGGAGAGGAGCATCATTTGTTAATATCATTATTCTTGTGCTAGGCATGGCTACACCTTCCCATGTGGAGTCGTCTAGAGCGGCTTGGGATACATCATGCCCGATGTGTTACCGACGCTTTACCTTGCAAGGGGTAAAGACCCATGTGGGAAGGATGCACAAGGACTTGAGATTGAACCACTTGGGATGCCCACATGAGACGAGCGACCACATTGATAGCAGTGACACTCGGGATTATGCACGCTTCTTTTATTCCTTCATTGATCATTTTAGGGATACCGATTGAGTTGTGGGAGTGGTTAGCTTCTAAGGTAGATTGCATTTTGGAGTTATTTGAGACTAGTTTTACATGTCCACTTCTATTCCATAGGCCACCCCGCACATTCCATGATGAGGCTAGACAGGCTTTTTGCCTACCACTTGATTGTTTGGCATGTGATACATTGGATGAGTTAGCATGGTTCCTATTCCTCTTACTCCCTTGATAGTGTCTTCCTTATGCTAGAGGAGGATGTGCGGGGCATAAAGAAGTGGTTGCTAGATTTCATTAATTCCAAGCGAGGGATTGGGCGGCCCTTTAGGAGGAGTCTATTAGGGTCACACAATCTAGGAGACAAGCACCGCCACATGATACCATAAAGTCCACTTGATTATGATAGTGTAGGATATTGGGTCAAGCGGGAGAGTTTAGGTGAGTAGCACGAGCGCTACACCCTTTGTCTATGGTAAGTCCTACTTATGAGACTATCTCTTCCCTATGCTCACTACATCCTATAGCAGTAGAAGGACTATCACTACAAGTCTTAGATTATTAGCTTGAGCAGCCTTAATGTCTTGATAGGTCGCTATTTGTACAAGCATTGTACACTGCCCCTCGCCTTTCCTCAAGAGGCTTGTTAGGGATGGTTTATGAGCACCTTAGAGATTGCTTCCATGCAGATGATCCTTCTAGTGGTTTATTGAGTTGTTTCAAGTGGTTGCAATAGTAGCAAGAGGAGACATTCTTATGTCTATTAGTTGAGTGTTAGGTGCTAGTTGACTTCTTGCAATGTAGAAAGACACGAGGGGCATTAGACCAATTGCTATTGGAGAGACTTTTTGCGTCTGGTTTGTCATACCATTGTCCTTAAGCATCATTCTCACTTTTGACAACACCTTAGTCCACATCAATTTGGAGAAGCTACACCTAGAGGATGTGTGGCTATATCTCTTGGTATTAGAGCACTCGTAGATATCCATCCAGAGTGGGTTATCCTACAGGTAGATGTTGAGAACGCTTTTAATAGCATCTCATGGGCATCCATCTTTAGAGAGCTTAGGGAGGCTGGTGGATGCTTGGCAAGTCTCATTCTTTTTGTGCGGTGTTTTTTATGGCTCTCTTGCTTTCCTTTACTACAAGCATGGTGGTTCACAAGAGAGAGTCATCATCTTGGAGTCAACTGTTGGTACACATTAGGGAGATCCTTTGGGGGGCCCTTATTTGCCATGGCTCACTTTAGAGCTCTCCTATCTACTACTTTAGCCATGATGGGTTGTGTATTTCTCACCTTGGCAGATGATACACACATCGTAGGCCCTGTAGATTAGATCAAGTAGGCCTTTGACTACTTGACTACCAAGCTACATCTAGTAGGCTTGAGAATCAAAGTGTCAAAGTATATGGCATGGTCCACTTTAGGTATCCCTCCTCACCTTGAGCTTCCGGAGGGGTGTATCACATCCACAGATGGACCTTGTGTTCTCGGAGTGCTAGTAGGATCGGAGGATTTTGTCACACGCTTCTTAGACGCTACTCATGCAGAAGATGTTCTCCATGTGGATGACCTTCCACTACTAGGAGATCCATAGGTGGCATTTGATATACTCTCCTCCAGTATTGCTCGTCGACCATCCTACCTCATCCTTACAGTTCCCCCCTCACCATCCTTCTTATCACATCTGAGAGCATTTGATAGGAGGATTATGGGAGTCTTTGGTGATGTAAAAGACCGAAACTGAGGAGAGAAATAGGAGAATAGAAACTCACATTGGGACACTTGAATAAGGGAAAACTCCGAATGCCTAGCATGAGCTTTGGCTTTGGTATTTATAAGTAGCATACAAGGCCCTTGAGAAGCTTCTCAAGAAGCTTCCTCAAGCCGCTTTCTTAGAGTG
The DNA here is from genome assembly GCA_948567375.1 of Lunularia cruciata. Taxonomy (NCBI): domain Eukaryota; kingdom Viridiplantae; phylum Streptophyta; class Marchantiopsida; order Lunulariales; family Lunulariaceae; genus Lunularia; species Lunularia cruciata. The sequence continues at coordinate 71,063,488 of OX419757.1, read as the reverse complement.
CAAGCTAAGTTAACTAGGAAGCTTCTCAAAAAGCTTCCTTCTAGAAGCCGTCTACTTGGCGTGCAAGCTAAGCTAGTTGGAAGCTTCTAGAAGCTTCCTTCTAGAAGCTACTTACTTAAGATGTAAGCTAAGCTAACCGGGAAGCTTCCCAAGAAGCTTCCTAGATACTTCCGGAATATGCTAGGTTAATTTGTCTTATGTGCTACTTCGTCAGCCTCACTGACTTTGTTGCTAAACTCCATATTGTTACATATTCCCCCGCCACTAGTTGGTGACGTCCTCGTCGCCAATGAAGCTTTGAAGCCTCGGATGGCCGTCTGTGCATTGTGGAGGTAAGAAAGAGGTTCCCAAGTGGCATCATGGAGGAGATACCCTTTCCAAAGGACCTTGTACTCCATATGTTGGCAACGGCCTTGTTGAATGTGGCGACGCGTAAGGATACGATGAACTTTGTACTCCTCATGATCATTGATAGGGATAGGAAGTAGGGGAGGTTGGACTCGAGAGGAAAAGGAAGAGGGGTTAGGAACAAAGGGTTTCAACTTAGAAACATGAAAGATAGGATGGATACGCATGTGACAAGGCAAGGCAAGACGATAAGCAACATGAGAGACAATTTGGGTGATATCAAAGGGTCCTATCCAATTAGGGGCAAGTTTACAAACTTGGGTATCAAGTGGGAGAGGGAGGTTATTAGAGGATAACATGACTTTATCACCGACTTCAAAGGTAAGATCTCAACGATGGTGGTCCGCATGTTGTTTTTGGCGATTCTGAGCAACAAGGAGGTGAGACTTGGCTTGTTGGAGAGATTGGGATATAGTGGTCAAGAATGTGGAAGTATGAGGAACTTGAGATGGAGGGGGAGCAAGAAGAGAATCTAGAACAAGCGGATCTTGGCCAAAATTGAGAAAGAAAGGAGACAATCCGGTGCTTGCCTATTTGGAATTGTTGTAGGCAAATTCGGTAGCGGCAAGACATTCATCCCAATTGGTATGGTGGACATTGACAAAGGCACACAACATATCCTCCAATGTATGATTTACATGTTCGGTTTGTCCATCAATTTGAGGATGATAGGCCGTGGACAAAGCAAGCTTGGTGCCGAGTATTTGAAAGAGTGCTTGCCAAAACTTCCCAGTAAAGCGAGGATCACGGTCGGAGATGAGTGCGCATGGTATTCTATGATGCTTGAAGACATTGTCGAAGTAGATTTGCGCTAAGGTTGGAGCATCCACGGTATCACAAGATGGTGCCATGTGGATTTGCTTACTAAGCTTATCCACAAACACCACGATGGCGGTGTGTCCTTGTTTTGTCTTTGGCAAGGATGTGATGAGATTCAAGCTCACATGCTCCCAACGAGCTGATGGAACGGCAAGCAGTTGAAGGAGTCCACCCGGCTTCTGGTTGCTGGACTTGTTACGTTGGCAGCCCTCACACAATCAGAAAAATTCTCGAACATCCCGTGTCATGTTGGGCCACCACCATTGACGTTGGAGGGTACCCAAGGTCTTGTCCACACCCATGTGACCAGCGATGGGTAAATCATGGGCTTCTTGAAGGCGCACAAGTCAAAGATCACCTTTGACTGGAACATAGATCCGGTCCGCATGGAATAGAAGGCCTTCCTTGAAGGAGAAGGTGTTGTACTCCTTGTCACTTGTTGTTAGCCGACCATGTACCATTTGGAAGAAGGGATCTTGCTGTAGAGCTAACTGAAACTCGTTATGAATCTTGGGATCAATTGACACCGTCGTAATTGTTGCCGCGATGAGAGGAAGAGACTTCAAATCAGGTCATCGTGATAGAGCATCTGGGATGACATGGAACCAACCTGGTTTGTACTCAAGTTTGATGTCAAACAATTGGAGTTTCTCTTCCCATCGATGATGTTGACTCTTCATGTGCTCTAGGTGTAAGGTCTACAACAATGGTTTGTGATCAGTTTGCATGATCACTTGTTTCCCCAAGAGATAATGCCTCCATACCTTGGTGGCATATACCATTTCAAGTTGTTCCCGATCTCAAGCAGAGTAATTTCTTTCAGCTGTATTTAGTCGGCGAGACACAAAGGCAATAGGATGTAGTCCATCTGGAAATTCTTGTTGCAACACAGCTCCAATTGCAAAGTTAGAAGCATCAAAATCAACCACACAAGGTAGTTGAGGATCATATGGTGGAAGAATGGGTCTTGAAGACACCATATGCTTTAACTTCTGGAATGCTTCTTCATGCTTGGTGGTCCATTGGAAGCTTGAGTTCTTTCTCAAGAGGCCAGTCAATGGTGCAGCCACGTGAGCATAATAGTGGATGAACCGTTGGTAAAAATTGGCCAATCCATTGAATGCTCGTACTTCGGTAGCATCCTTTGGGGTAGGCCAATCAGTAATGGCCTTGATCTTCTCTTCTTCCATCTTGATCCCCTCTGATAAGATCTTATGACCCAAGAAGGTAACCTACTTCTGCCAAAAAGCACACTTTGACTTCTTGCAGTAAAATTTCCACTATCGTAGTCGTCTTAGGACTTCAGGCACATGATTCTTGTGTTTTGCCTCTGTCCTACTATAGATTAAGATATCATTTAAGAATACTACCACAGACTGATCCAATAGTCCCTCCAACACCCGATGCATCTGATCCATGAAGACTGTTGGAGCATTAGTGAGTCCAAAAGGTAGAACTTTCCACTCAAAATGTCCATACCTTGTGCGAAAGGCAGTCTTTTGCACGTCCTCTCCTTCAATAGGAATTTGCCAATAGCCGCTACGAAGATCTAGCTTGGAAAAGTAACGTGCTCCACTTAATTGATCAAGCAGGTCATCGATCCGAGGCAAGGGATATGCATTCTTCACGGTTTGCTTATTGAGCCCATGGTAATCAATACAGAAACAAAGTTCTTTGTCCTTCTTTGGAATAAATAGTACCGGTGCTCCCCACGGAGAGGTACTATGTCGTATGAAATCCTTCTCCAATAACTCTGTAAATGTTGTTCGTAACTCCTCCAACTCCTTGGTGAGAGCCGATAGATTGGTCTACTCACTAGAGTACTCCCTGGCAATAACTCGATCTTGAAGAGCATATCTCGATCAGAAGGTAATCCCTTTGGCAGATCATCCGGAAACACATCTGCAAACTCCTAAACTATCCGATCAATCGTTGCTTGATGCGGCACCTGGCCTTCCTCAGATTTATTCTTGTGCAATCGACATGATCCACACTGCGAATACAGACTTATCTTCCTCCAAAGCTTGCTCTATAGCTGCTTCATTAACAAACTTCCCTTCTAGGGACTCATCTCTCTTCCAAGCTTGCTCCATGGTTGCCTTCTTGGCAAACTTCCCATCTTGGGACTCATCTCACTTCCAGATTTGCTCTATAGCTACCTTCTCAACAAACTTCCCATCTTGGGACTGACTATTCTTAGGTGTCTTACTCAAAGATGCCAGACAACCTAATCGGAAATTCCTATCTTGGTGTTGTACTTGAATTTGATGTCGGGTCCAATTAAATTGAACCTTATGATATTCAAGCCAAGTTAGTCCCAGAATGATATCATAGTGTGGAGGTGCCACTACAAACCTCATACACTCCAAATACTCCTTCCCAATCTTGAAGGTAACATGATGCAAGGTGCGGAATACAAAACCTTTTCTACCATCCGCCATCATCAAACTACTTCCAATCACTGGCTTGATAGGAACACCCAATTCCTTTGCTACTTGCATAGATATGAAATTCTCTGAACTTCCATAATCAACCAAAATCCTACAACCCCGATTAGATATCTTACCTTGCAAGTGAAGCAAACTTGCATAGGTCAAGCCTTCAATCCCATTGGAACTAATCAAGCTCCCAGTAGGCGGCTCGAAATCTCCTACTGGGATTCTTTGTTTCCCTGATCATTCTGTTCCACAAACTCCATTTGGGCAACTTGTCGAGGTCGCCCATTCCTAAGTGGACATTCAGCAATGCGATGTCCAACTTGGCGACAATAAAAGCAACCTCCATTTTCTCGTAATCTTTCTCTATCTGCTGTGCCAAGTGGTCTTCGTTGGATAGCATCAATCTCCATTGGTACCGGTTCTTCCACTCGTGGTACTAGTAGGTTTTGTGTAGGTCAAGATCAAGACCAAGTTGTCACAACTAAGGAATCAAAATGCTCAGCCAATTGCATGGCTTCTTCTACGTTCTGTGGCTCTCGCATGGTCACCTCCAATCTGGTTCATGACATCAATCCTTGCATAAATCGATCCAAAACTTCACCTTCTTGGATATCTGGAATTTGCATGATGATATTTTGAAATTATGTGATGTAGCTTCTTACTAAGCCAATTTGCCTCAACTCCGCCAATTTATCTCATGCAGCTCGGGTGGCATTTATAGTCTGAAATCGACCAAGTATTGCATCCTTGAATTCTTCCCATGTCAAAATTGGTGCAACAATTTGTCGTTCAGCTCTTTCTACTCAAAATCGCCACCAAAGTTTTGCCACGCCATCCAACTGGCTAGAAGCCAAGAGAATTTGTTTCCGCTCGTCTTGAAGATTGGTGGCTTCAAAGTAACGTTCACAATCAAACACAAAATTCTCCACTGTGCCTGGAAGATTCTTGCCTTCAAACACCTTGGGTTTTGGAAATTGAATGCAATCTTCTCCATCTCGAACTGGCGCTCTGTCTATCTGTTCTCGTCGTTGCTGGTCTCGTTCATCCAACAATCAAGTAAGATGCTCAATTTGTTGTTGCATTGCAAGGATAACATCCGGTATTGCCGCCATCGCTACTACTCTATTCCACTACCCTCAATTTATCTATTTGATTAACACATAGATACAACACGTCCACCGTTCTCCATAAGTTACAACTGGAAGTATCAAGGGTTCCCCTAACATGGTGATCATATGTAGAAAATCCTACCCAAAGTGTGAGGCGATGAATTGTGTGAAACGATGCTTTGGTAATATGTGGACATGAAAGTCCCAATGGTTTGGCGGAAGTGGATTTGGTGGTCCATAAATTCCATCCATCCCATTCCTGCTCTAATACCAATGTAAAAGACCAAAACCAAGGAGAGAAATAGGAGAATGGAAACTCACATTGGGACACTTGAATGAGGGAAAACTCCAAATGCCTAGCATGAGCTTTGGCTTTGGTATTTATAGGTAGCATACAAGGCCCTTGAGAAGCTTCTCAAGAAGCTTCCTTCTAGAAGCCGTCTACTTGGCATGCAAGCTAAGCTAGTTGGAAGCTTCTAGAAGCTACTTACTTAAGGTGTAAGCTAAGCTAACCGGGAAGCTTCCCAAGAAGTTTCCTAGATACTTTTGGAATATTCTAAGTTAATTTGTCTTATGTGCTACTTCGTGAGCCTGACTGACTTTGTCGCTAAACTCCATATTGTTACAGGGGATATTATTGGACCAGTGACATTTGAGTGTGTGATAGAGGATTTGGCATGTAAACAAATGGCTCTGCCTATCTCATGTGGTGGAGTTGGCTTGCTATCTATGGAGGAGACAGTACTTATAGCGTTTTTGGGTAGTTGGGCTCTCTCGGCACCCCTGCTTTCCTCATGTTTTGTGGTTGTTGATAGACCAATTTTGGAGACTTATGTGATAGAGGTGGAAGGGGGATCCTTTTCTCTAGATGTTATTGCTGTAGACAAGAGATAGTCTATCCCCACGAGTATGAGAGGATTTTACACCTTTTGCTTCACTATCCTCAGATTGGACTAGAGGTTTACAATCTTCCTTGATGGAACGATAGTGTGAACATACGTTACATTCTCTCTTAGTCGACTCATCCATTCCTCAAGCTATTAGAGCACGTCTTTGCTCTTGCTCCGGCAAGGGTGCAAGCTCTTGGATCTTAGCTCGACCGTGCATTAGGGCATTCTGACTCGCACCAATTAATTTCTCTATAACGATGAGGTTTTGCCTAGGTTTGGTCCACCCATTTGTATCTTCATAACTCACTTGTGAGTGTGGTTCTACATTAGATACAGCGATCCACATGACACGATGTCCTTTTGGAGGACAAAGGACAGCTACCCATGATACCATTAGGGACATAGTGTTTGCTATGGCACGAGAGAGTGGATACTTGGCTTGGAGGGAGCGTTCGTATGCTTTGCAGACAACATGTGTCAGGTATACTTATACTTGGTCTGAGATGATGAGGTGACAATAGCAGATATCATGGTTACGGACCCTATGCGAGATATAGTTTTGGAGGGAGTGATTACCCATCCTCCTAGATGGGCGGTGAGTGCAACAACATGTCGCAAGGTCTCCAAGTATAGGAGGATGCAACGAGGTCACCTCTTTGTTCCTCTAGAGTTAATGGAACGATGGACATGGTATTTGACGTATTTGTCAAGGAGTGCATGAGAGCTTATCATATTAGGCATAAGGGGTACCATTCTCATTCTTACACTTTGTAGTATATTTTAGACAGCGTATGTCCATTACTCTTCAAAGGGTAATGGTTGGTGCAATCCATAGGAGAACAATCACATTTGGTGATGTTTCTTCAAATGTTCCAGTTGTGTATAGGCTGCACAACTTGCATATATATATATATATATATTGTACAACTTGCATAGCTCGGGTATCTTAGGTGCGGGTAGTGCAGATTTTTCATATAGACTCTATTGGAGCTTAGCCCCATGTTACCTTTTTTTTTTTTTTTTTTCTCTCCCTTGCAAGGGCTTGATGGGGTCTTCCCATTCTTCGTTTTTCCCACGCGGTCGCCTTCTAGATCTAGATTGTTGGAACAGCAGTAACTCTTTTGGCCCGGCGACTGATTGACAGTAGAATCCATCAAAGCTAAATCTGAAACACCCTAACGTAACGTCACAGGAGATGTCCTTACTAACGGTTGTCCCTCCTTCCCCGTAACGAGTCTGGAATTTCTCGAATTGAAACCACGAATGTTTTTTATCGGAAACCCTAAATGGTGAGAAGAGTCGAAACTCTATATATATGTGCGCACTGCCGCCTAACCCGATCAAATCGAGGGATCAGGACCGACTCAGGAATGATGAAGCGATGGCCGCCTGCACCCTCAGGCGCATTGCAAGAGTAGCACTTCGGGTTAACGTAGCTATACCCATCGGTTTCGTGCCCGACATATGCTCGCCGAGCGTTGACTCGTATGGGCGTGAATCGAATCGCCAAACCAGTGTTGTAGATGAGCACAATGACGCCGTCCTCAGCATGGCAGGACTGACTGCTGGGCAGAGGAGTGTCGTAGATTAGCAGACAGAGGAGTGTCGTAGATTGGTACAATAGATATCTTCTTCAGCTTGCCGTGCTCACGGCTGCTTCATGTGCACCAGCAGTTTGATCCTTCAAAGGTCTTGTGCGGCGAAATCGAAGAAATCTAAAAGCAGTACGTGGTTGACTTTGCCTTGCATCTTTTAAGTTTGAAATCTCTAATGCGGACCCAAACTTGGTGTTCACATTTCGTGCCGTAGATACTTTTGTCACGAAATAGAAAGCTTTTATGCGTTTCGCTAAGTTCCAGACTCCGTCGAGTGTAGGAATGTCCCGGGATACTTTCCTTACAATGGGACCGTACCTCCGCCTCTTGTAAGTTCACCTAGGACCATATGGACGATGAAGACACCGTGAAAGGTCTCGTTCAACTGATTGCCCTGACAGGCCATGTTGACCACTCAAAAAAGATCACCACCCATAATCTGACGTCCCAGTTGTATAAATCTTGCTGACCGTGCTAAGCGCTTGAGAGGGGTATCTTAGCCGACCGTGATGAAGTTAATTAAGGTCTCGTTCGCCTGAATGGCCCGACAAAGCCATTTCATGTTGAAAGTACTTAATTCTGAGTTTCGACTAAGAAGATCACCCCAAAACTTCACTTCTTGCAATGAACCCTTTCTCATTTCATTGGAGAGGTAAGCGCGACGCCTTGTTTCCAGGGACCCCAGGATTTTTGACTCTATTGAGTGAACGGAAGTAATGCTACCTTGTCATGTCTGCGAGCACTGTTATTGCCCCTCTTAGATTCGGCATGGCATTTGTCAGCTTCCTCATCGCTGAGGAACCGCACATGTTTGTGCTGTTATCTGACTTCCTACAGAAAATTGCTACAAGCTAACAACTCTGCCAGGTTTCTCTGTGCTAACATTGCGCAGTGAGAAGTATGATGAGTTGTACATCACAGTCTCCCTTAGTTTTGAATTTTTCCTGTGATTTCGCGTCGTTTGTCTCACTACACGGCGTCCTTGCTTTTCAGAGTCTGAGCAATCTGGAAGAGCGGATGAAGATGCATCCTCTGGCGAAAGAAAGCTTAGTTAAACTGATGGAGATGGCGCTAGAGTTCTAGAAAACTGCCAAATTACGGACAGGAAGGTCTTCAGCAGGAATGCTGGATCACATTCACGTCGAAGCTCACGGTGTCCGGACGGCCCTATGTCACATCGCCGCCGTGTCTGTCTCCGGACTGCAGACTCTAAACGTTCTGCCTTATGATCCGTCTGTGGGCCATTCTTCCCCCTCTTGTCATCTTCCTTTCCGTCTATTTGTGATGTCATTTGCTTCCTCTCTCCTTACCAACCTGAAATAATCTACAGTTAATAATCTCTGCCCGGTTTCTTGCCTCAGATGGTGAGGGAAGTAGATAAAGCACCCTTGATATCTCCCCTCGGCCTCAACCCCGTCGTTCTGATGACTGTACCTATACTCAGTTGAGACTCCCATTCAAGGCTACACTCGGTAGATATCTCCCGGCTGGAAGGTCCGTATGTTCCCACTCCAGCATGTCTTCCAGCATCATCGCATCTCAGTATCCTCCGAGGCCATGCACTGCTCACGAGATGAGAGCCTACCTGGATGTGTGTTCATGTTTGGCCTTGTGGCCACCTCGACCAGCTACTTTGGTCATGCCCTAGGACAATGTTTATCTTCATTTACACCAGCTAGAGATTTTGATCATCAACTCTTTGCTGCATAACGATATTTGATTCTCATTTTACTTCGGCGCGCGCGAGCAAATCTTCCATCCTCATCGTGTGCATATATGCTTTGAGGCCATGCTTTGCTAACAGTACGAGCCTTACATGAGCCAAATGAGTCTTCACACTGGTTTGGCATCATTGGTACCGAGATCCCATTCAATGTGGGTGGAAAGCATGAGGCCGATATCGTAAGTCTTAAACATTTGCAGCATACTCTCTTCCAGCAAACCTTCCATCCTCCTACGTAACCGCGATGTACTTGGGGAACACGTTTCGCTCAAATCGAAGCAGTGACGTTAGTGTGGGATCTTCGTAAACTACTACACGCTGGTCTACAGCAAGTGTGGAAGGTGCGCATACTAGGGTATTATGGAGGGATTAACGTAGTAGCCACTTCGTAGCGGAGAGGGAATGATGCTATTCTTTGTCTGCTCAGGGGCTTCTGACGCTCTTGTAGAATATGGTGGATGCTGCATGACTGCCGATGACAGGCAGGCTAACTAAGCGGCACTGTGAGGTGAGATGCGCATCAAGGCCATGAATTGCAAATGGTGGGTTCTGTTTACAGCGGGAACATTCTGATCTTATATCAGTAACTTTTTCGAGTCAATCTGCAAACTTGCCGATAAAGCAGGATAAACTGCCAAATTGAGCGGAAGAAGAGCCCGCAAACACCGGTTTATCCATTGAAGTTTGCAACGGAGAGAAAGCCATGGACTTGTTTTGTATGGGACAAAAAAGGAAGACTTTTACGGAGTGAAACTCATGGACTTGTTTTGTATGTGACAGGCACTGGACAGAGCTAAAGGTGCCGGCCTCTCAAGACGAATTGAAAAGATCCGAAAAGGAGGGCAAAGAATTGACGAAATCAATAACTGATGAGGTGTGCTAAAGAAAGGAGAAAGAAATTAAGCCTTAATGTAAGAATCTAAAGATAAAGAAGCACACAATCAATCAGGCTTTCGAGCAAATACACTTAGGTGACTCTTCCTCTGTTAACCCCAACGTCAAAGTAAACTACTCTCAGCAGACGTGTACCTAAGCACACGTGTCACTCATCTATACCCACGCCCCTTAATGATGCAGAAAAACCACAGCAAATACAAGGCCCGTGTCGATGATACAAATGTAGTGAAGTAAGTCCAGATGCCGATAGGGTATTATGGTTGTGCCAAAAGGAAAATAACCTGGAGTCCCTTCAACACAACCACTTCCAGAGTAGCAATTTTGTTACTCTGGAAGTTTACCGTCCTTAACTCTGCATGGAGTAACTATACGGATAATGGAATACGATGGTGAATTCTAGTTGCAGACGTTCCAATGGGATGTACACTGTAGAGGACCTGAAACGGAATTGAAGCTCAAGTCTACAGTCAACTTGTTGAGTTGTAGGTTATATCACATGTGAATCGGAGCAGTCAGCACCCGTTGGAAAAAATGGACCGGTACTCAGTTGATGCTAGCGGGCCATAATCGGGAAATCTTCCCCATGGTTTCCGACCAGGCAAAGTGTACCGTGCAGAAAGTAGCACCGCCAAATTTGCCATACATACTTGATTACAATCTGATAACCTAGTCCGAATCACCCCGGAAATGGTACACTTAAACCTCCACAAGAGAAAACGTCCATCAAGAAAAACAAAAGATCATCTAGTCTACTGCAACATCGACACCTTTACTAGTGAGAGGAACGCTCAATCTAGCGAATCACTACATTTCTATGGTAAACAAGCGAGATAGTAACACGGCAAATGAACCGAAGAACTGGGAGAGGGGTCAGCAATGTACGAGAAATAAGCAAAAACAATAACATCCACAGAAAGCTAAAATCTGCATATATGAAAGTATGCAGCAAGGTCACTTCTTAGCGTTAGAAGTATGTGAAACTATAGACACCAACTTGAAACATGCTTTCCAGAGCTTGCAGGTGAGCTTACAATACTCTCGGTGGTAACAGAAAGTACCATTTTTACTTTTGATTGCTGGACGAGACAATTGCACTGCAAGATGTTCCTTCCTGTCATATAAGGTTCCTTCTCATTCCTCTGGTAAAATTCTGCAAATTCCATAAAGTCCATGCACTCTATCCAGATGTACAGAATCAAATAGTCCTATTTTCTTCCCCTGAGCATGCTTCATAAGACGTAGTTAACCAGCTAATTCATGAAGAGAAACCAAAATCTAGAAACCTCCAGTACTTGGTTTCAGATATTTATGCTTGATTTATCTTTTAGTTGTCATGGAGTGCAATTAGAGAAACCTAGTCCGATCTCTGAACCTTGTACACTAAAAAAGGGCCAACCTGCGGCAGGAAGTCGCATGGATCAACGAAGAAACCCTGGGTGTACAGTCCAAGCAATGAGTAGCAGGTTCCATTGGATGTGACACATTCTAAAAGTTTCTAAACGCCAAGAGAGAAATTGCCCTCAAGAGAATACAATATTTGCCATAATACAAGAGAATGTCAGGGCTTCTTGTAGTAGGTTGTTGGCACAAAAGGCATTTTAGTGATGGCACCATCACTAACCTTGCCCCTTACATTCACCTTGATGGCTGTTCCACTCTTATGGTGTCCAGATTTCACATACCCCATGGCAATGTTCTTCTTCAAACAAGGACTGTAACCTCCGCTGGTTACCTCCCCAATGACTTCACCATTGGCATCCAAGATCTCTGCATGACCCCTTGCCGGGGCTCCGGCAGCCATAAGACCTACCCTGCGCTTAGTAGGTCCGTCCTTCAATTGTTGAAGGATAACTTTAGCTCCTGGGAAATTGCCTTCAGCTCGTCTTCTCTTTCCGATAGTCCAAGCGAGACCGGCTTCAATAGGGGTAATATGCTGCTCCAAATCGTTCCCATACAGACACAACCCGGCCTCCAATCTCAAACTATCTCTTGCTCCTAATCCGGTCAAGCGAATTTTCCCTTCGCTCTTCTCCAGAAAGGCCTTGGTCAGATCCACAGCGTTCTCATGAGGGACGGAGATCTCGAACCCATCTTCCCCAGTGTACCCTGTCCTAGTGACGAAACAAGAAGCGCCATTCACATCCACAACCTTAAAGTCGGAGAAATAAATCTGAGCAATATCCGCATTGGTGAGCTTTTGCAGGGTGGGAGCGGCAAGAGGACCCTGAATGGCTAGCAGTGACCTCTCGTCATGAATGTGCCATCCAACATCTTTGCCGGATTGTTGGAAGGGCTTCAGGTGGTTCTCCATGTGCTCCAAATCCTTATCACGGCACCCAGCATTGACAACCATGTAAATGTGTTCGTCAGTGACCTTGGTGATGACAGTGTCATCAATCACTCCACCCTTATCATTCGTGAAGACTGACAGAGTACCGGTTCCTGGAGCTAACGAGGCAATGTCCGCAACAACAAGGGATTCCAAGAAAGGGATAGCATCCTTCCCTTTCAGACTCAATCCGCACATGTGGGAAACATCAAAAAGACTGCCATTGCTCCGACAATTCGTTGTGGAGTCCATGATACTATCTTTGTACTGGATGGGCATGCTCCAGCCAGCGAAAGGCACCATTTTGCCCCCATTCTCGACGTGGAAGTCATACAGTGAGGTTTTCTTCAATGTTGACTGATCTGCATAGCTTCGGCGCTGGAGCTGCAGCTGGAGCTTGAGCTGGTTGGCCTCTCTTCCCACAATCTGTTTCACGGATGCAGCCAATTGACATCCTGCTCTTCTCATCTTGCCTTCTCTCTCCTGCTCTTCTCTCCTCTGCCTCTGAGCGACACAACGCAGGAGTCTCCGCTGCTCAATTGTATGGCATTCTGGTTCTGACGGGGAAAGGTAGAGGAGGATCCTACTTCCGATAGAAACGAACAACCCACCACAAAAATTACCTTGCGCACAAGGAAGGTTTGAAATACATTATCCGTTAGCCTGCTCAGGACCACGCAAGTCGCAGCAATCCATGCCAATCCAATACAGGCAAGGTGAAAAATACATTGCTTCAGCTAGTAAAAATGATATGGAGATGCGGGGTATCGATCCCCGTGCCTCTCGCATGCTAAGCGAGCGCTCTACCATCTGAGCTACATCCCCTTGATGCTTTCACAATCTAGTTAACTTTTATTACTTTTAATACAGATGGCTAAGTATAATTAGGATAAATCAGAATCCTGTATTCTGTCTTCCTGATCATTCAGCGCTCAAATTAGTGACTTTTCTGAAGAGGAATAATATAAAGGGCGATGTTGCTGCATGTTGTACTAATGCGTTCCCGTACTGTGCCACCCAACACGTTGTACATTAGAGGTCCTCAACTCGTTCACCTTTTTGTGACACAAAAATTGAGGTCGTAACGAGCCAGAAAAATTACCTTACCTTTACCAACTGAGATACGAAATAGGGGATTGAAGAAGTCTGCAAGACGGGGCATTCTACTAGGATGAAATGCTAAGATCATGGATTTCCGCTAAGACAGTCCGTACTTATTCAAGCCTCCCATACATTAGCATCTCAGTTGATTTGAGATAACAAAGTTAAAATGTGTATGCCTACAGTGTGCGAACTGCGAACTGGCTCATTTCTCTTTCCTTGACAATCTTGCACGCTTCTATATCAAAATGATCATACCAAATGTTTAACATTTGATATGATCAAATGACATTTCTGGTCCCAGTGAGCATTAACTACATTGTCTCACATCCAAGATCACTCTAACTTACTAACTTGTCAAACTCAGGGTACAAAGGCCCCTAACTGATCTCTGTACTTTGGCGTTCTCAAAGGAGATGTTCTCCCTTTCCAGAGGGAGGCTATCATGTGTTATCTTCATGATAAACAACCCGCAGGAAACGTTCAGCTCATTCCAAATTACCAACATGAACTTTTCAGCAACCCTTCTCCAGAGCAATATGCACCTCTCGGTTTGGTCTGAGCAGACCTCGTGATCTCAGATGATGCCCCTTAGTATCCTACTATGAGCTAATAAGAACCACGTGCTGAGTGGGAGATGCTAGACATTGAGCCTACCTTATCGTGTGTTGTAGTGGGGTGGTGGCCTGATGTCATCACACATACATGTACTGAACATGCTTTCTCTTGCACCTGACCAATTTAGGCGCCACTAGGTCCAGATTCACTTGTGGGTGAAGAAGGAGCAGACGAGGTGTCTGAAGGAAAGTCCGGAAGGTTTGCGGGTGCATCCTCTGGAGAAATTGCAGTGGCTGCATTCAACTTCTCATAGTCTTCATTCTTACGTTGTAAAATGTCTTCAAGTTTGCCTAACAACCTCTTAAACTGTTCACGTTCTATTGATACAACTTTGCATTTAGTGAGCGCGGTGATTGTGGCAGCACGAGGAGCGTCATTGAGTAGTGCAAGCTCCCCGAAGTGGTCCCCTCGTTCGTATTTCATAATTACTTTACCTTTTGATCTGGCCTCAGCTTCACCTTCCTCCAGCAAGAAAAATCTGTCACCCTTTGCTCCTTCAACGATAATAACTTGATGAGGAGCGAAAAATGTTGCTTCTAAAACGTCAGCAATGGCCGATCTCTCGTATTTGTCGAGCGACTTTAGAAGAGGGACTTCCTTGAGAAATTCTTCATACAGATACTCTTTTCTTGAGTTGTGGACATTAATATGGCCCGGAAAGTTGATCTATCCACCGCCCACAACACACAATCCGTGGTGGCCTTAACCGTAGTAGCTCTGGGAGCGTTATACAAGGGCAAGCTCTCCAAAACTGTCGCCTGCTGCATACTGCTCTACCATGGCTTCGTTTCCCCCCATCTTGGTTATCCAGACTTTAGCTGCTCCATGCTCTAAAAGATAAAAATATTCTCCAGGTTCAACCTGTTGAATAATAATGTCATTCTCTTTGAATCGGACTTCTTCCACCGCATCTACAACAGTTTCTGATTGCTCTTGATCAAGATGTTGAAGAAGATAACTCTGTAAAAACATGCACGTATTCGCTTTCTGGCTTCTTCAATCTTCTGTACAACCCTCTTCTCAAATTTCTCATTGCCTCTGAAAACTTCGGAACTCACCCCGGTTCTTCGAAATGAGAGTCTTACTCCTGTCCCTTGTTCTGATTCCAGCAATGTTCTTAGCCTTGGGTCTCAGCTTCATATCAACCATGCCCATGCTGATATCACGACCACCGCCCGAAGACCCCATAGATTCTCCACTAATGTGTCCTCTGCGACTTTTGCCAGCACCTCAACAGATCTTTTATTACCACGTTCTCAAACTCTAAATTCTTGGTAATCTCAAAGAGGGTCCTATTAACCAGCACCCCAAACATCAATGCGAACCCCTATACAACTATGTACAACGAGCCCACTCACGCCTTCCGAATTTGAACCTCTTGGCTTCAGACCGACCCGAATTATCAGGGTAATGACCCGAATTATCAGGGTAATGCTAGCAAAGGAGATCTCCACGGACAGAGGATTCGTGGACGGGTGAACGAGTTCTACCTCTCCACTCCATCCTCTTTAACCAACGAAAGAAAACCTTTAACGCAGGAGAAAAATGTTATATCGTTATGGAAAGGAACGAAGTCAAGAACAGTTCCGAAGAGGAGTAGGGTGCTTGTGCAGACAAGCAGGTCCCTACTCAGGAGTACGCATTAAAATTGAGTTCTTCGACTGTCGCTTTTCCACTTGTCCCTCAGATATTTCAACCTAGGAAGCAGATGTATACTAGATTTGACTGCGAGTGAGGCAAGGTACAGAGCACTTAATCGAGAGAGTATGTTCAGTGAACGTTGGCGGATGAGGCAAAGCATAGGCCGCTTGATGATAAAGTATGTTCGTTGACGACGTACCAGAAGGACTACATTTGGTGGACCGGTTGATCTATTCCTTGAAGAGTTCAACTTCAACACATGAATGTGACAAAAGCAAGCGGTTTCTCCCCACAACGATAACTGAATGGGATATCGTCGTTCCAGTCAGATTTCTTTGAGATTTTTCGGATACAAGATGTTGTGCAGAGACTGAAGCAGCAAAAGGACCCGCTCTTTCGTGCAAACCTTATCGGAAAGAACCTTAGAGGGGGATAAATTTGTGAGTCGAATGATAAAATTTAAAGTATATACAACTGATACACGGGAAAACGTTGCCCCGATACCAAATCGATGCGACGATTCATGGTTATTTTCATCTCCCAGGTTTACAGAGTGATCAAACGATTGAGCCCCGTGCCCAATCGTAAATTAAGGTAAGATCATTTCGTCCGTGCAGCAATGTCTGGAGTTACTTCTGGTTATAGCTAATCACTGGGCCGCTGGCGGAAGTGGTGAAAATCCCAGTCTTTGTCAACACACTGGGATTCTCAAAAATAAACGAGCTACATGTTTTGTTAAGTCCAAGATCTGCACGATTATTAGAGTGTTTGATCTCTGGTTTCTCTTTTCCGTCCACACCCAGAGTGGACGATTGTCTAGAGAAACGGGAAACAAACTTCGTGTCAGAACTTCTCCGGGGTTCCTAAACTTCTCTCAAGAATTGTAGTCCGTCGAAGATATCCAACAATCAGATGCTCATGAGAGACACGCACTGAAGTTCATGCATGTGCGTGACGGTTTGAGGTATTGACCACCAAGTATGACACAGAGACAATCGATCATGACGAATAGAGATAAGGTAAAAAGGAAGTAGTTCAAGCAACTCAAGCCCCATCTGTGCAAGTGAGAGTTTATGGACAGAGCGCCATCGAACCGACTGAAACCATTTGAACCAACTGCACATAGCCTTGAAAGTATTCTTGCAAAAATGGTGGAAAAAGGCTGGCCCGATGCTTCATGTCACGAGCCTCTTTACTCTCCTCTGCACCCATTCCCTCTGAATTAGATGATTATGAAACCGACGCTACAGATGATGGGGATGACCACTTTGATACGACGGGTGCTTCAAAATCGTAAAACCCTAAGGATACGGGTACAAAGAAGCACCAGGTTCAAAGGATTAGGTCCAACTCCAGGAGAAACAGCGATAATTCACCAAAACAAAGTGCGAAAGAAGACTATCTACCTACCCTGGATCCAGAGCATGTGGAGACCAGAGAGTACGGGAAGCTCTTGTGAACGGTTCAGACACTGACCAACAAGCTATGCCCTCGGCTCTTGAGAAACATGCCGATAGTGCGGACGAGCATGTGAAACAATCGAGAAGAAAGATTGAACCACAAGTAGTTCAACTCCTGGAACCAAGCAGAGACAACATGGCACGAGAATAAAGTGAGCATATAAAAAAGCTTGGGGAGGAGATGGCACAAAAGCTAGGGCATATACGAGGTCGGGAACTCTCAGAGGTCCTAAAGCATGTGCCAGTTTCTTCTCAATCTTGTTGGTGGGCATCCTATGGCCGTGATTGATAAATGATCTGATTTCCTGATCCCTCGGGCATACAGCACTGTAGAAATACTGGTTGATAAAATATTTCGATCACAGGCACCAAATTGATATATAGCATTTAAAATTTTGCCTTCTATTTGCAAGGTCTGAGTAACTTCCAAAACACTCCAACCAATAGAGAGTAACTCGCCTATACTAAGAGAGTCATACGAAGTTTTATAAACAGTCACAACAACAAATTCACATGAGGCTGACCTGATTTCTGAGCTCTGAAATCTGTGCCTCCTTCCCCAAATTAGGTCCTGAAACAAGCAACAAGCTAAACGCTGATTATCAGTGTTTTTCAGTCAATGGATATACCAACTTAGCTCAAAGAAGTGGACATTTCATATGTAAGAGAAACGTTGATTTAAGCCTCTATCAGAGGGAGATAAGATGCCGTGCTCGGATTACAGCAACCTGCAGTAGGGCAGACTACACTACTCTAGCATGCCACAAATGACAGTACCAAAGAAAAGGCCAAGGGCCGAGCGAAGCAGTACCATCTCCTTATGATGCTAACATAATCTAGACAGGTATGTCACTATCTGATGTACTTATGACATGGGTTTATGCCATGGCCTAGAGCCTAGACACCAGAAAGAAAACTGTCACGGGATACAAGAGCAATGTAACAATTTGTATAATGGAGTACAGAACCCGCTATCATGCAGCTGACGCGATTGCGGGGAGAGCTTTAGCCAAATTGTTCCTGAAATTGTTTGAGAGAGCATTAATGGATTATGACAGAGGCATAATAACTTAGGATGATGATTTCCCAACTAAGTTTTTGAAACTTAGTAACTTACCTTTTTGAGCTGGCTATCTCCGTTTTTCCTTGATGTATGAAAATGATATGACATTCCTTTCGGATAAAATACCAAAAGTCTTTTGGACATACCCTAACGTAGGATGCTATCTATCTTCACTAAAAGAATTCAGCTGGTGACACTAGAGGAGGAACTCTGGCATCACTGGCGTTGGATTCTGATGCTTCTTGTCTGTTCTCTCTTGCTCGCAGCTGGAGAGCTTCCGCAAGAGCCCAACTAGGGAACACTGCCGGGGCTTTGGAGGATCTGAATAGCTCTGTTGAGCTTTGTCCCATCGAGCCTTTTGTGGCAAGAGAAGGGTATATTGAAGAGAATCATGAGTGATTACGACGGAGCTCCGTCGAGTTTGAATGAGAGTTTGAGATTAGAAGCTGACGACTACGAAGTACTGGTGCACCGTGGTTATGTTAAATTTCTCAAGGAAGATGAAGATGGTGCCCGGTTGGATGCAGAACATCCCCTTATGGCAAAACAATTTGACATCTCGAAATATTTGGCTTGATATGTAGACGATACATGTCTTGGTGTTATGTCGGTGTCATGCTTAGAATTTGAGCTTGTGTAAGAATACATCCACCAAACCTGGGACTTCTTTATTCCCCTTTCGACATGTCCAAAGAGAATATCCAACTTGAAGTACAAAGTTACAGGGTTTGTAAATCAATGTGCTATTGTTGGAGTAGTCAAATTACGGTCTGTTAAATATAAATCAGCAGTGAATAATGATGGAATTCAGTGTAAAATCATATAAATGCGTATCCTCGAGTAGATTATTTTATATACGACAATGTCAGATTTTGTAGACTTTTGACACTAGGACAATATATTTTGGATACTATTCTGGTTGCTCCAAGCGACAAGGCGTCTTAGCATAGTGATTGCGTCCACATTTCTTGCAAACCATAACGTGCACTTGCTTGAGCCTACCTTCCCCTGCAATCTGTATATCCTCAACGCCCTGAATTTTTCTGGCAAAAGGTGGCGCAGCAGGCAGGTCATGCGTGTGTTGAACAGAACCTGCCATTGAGTTTTGTCTACTGCACATTGCTTTGTTGTGGTCCTTAACCCCACATTGGCCATAGGTATACTGGTAGTCCGTGCTGACTTTGCCCTTTGACTGTAGCCTTTTTGATTTCAGCCTGCTTGCTTTTTGTGTAATGTTGTGCGATTTGGACACACCATCAGAGGGAAGTTCATTACACAAAATTGGCATCATCAACGTAATGTAAGTGGACTGCAAAGCAATCATTAGGTAGGAGCTTGCCATAAAAGATGTTGATGCAAGCCCCGCTTGCATCAACATCTTTTACAATCTTTGGCAATTGCATCAGTAGCATGCACGTAGGGGAGCTGATATTCTTCAAAAGCTTTGCAGCTGCATATTTAAGACTTGAGATCCACAATGTTTTTTCTTCCATCAGCCAGGTTTATTACCTCAAAACCAAGGAATGAGAAATGTACCACTTGATATTGCTGACTCTTGCATTTCAATTCATTGTAGCGGAGATTCTGGGATGGTTGTGTCTACTTGTACATACGAGCTTTGCCTCCAAAACATTAGCTCTGCAACTTGGGATACCCATCCACTGAAAAAGTTCAGATATGAGCCATTGCACAGCTTTTCAAGCCAAGAGTTGGTGCTCTAGGCCGAATTGGATGTCACCATGCCGTATTGCATAGCCAAACAGTAGTGTGTTGCTGCACACTCTATGATATTGCAATCAAGTAGTCGGCTGCAAGTGAATTTTCCGAGTGGATGACTTGCATTGGTGCTTCATGCTGCCTTATCATTAGTGCCTTAGTTGACGTCCATATCTTGCACTTAAACATAGACTTAAATCTTGCATTCACGTTCTATCGAGGTGGTATGTACAAATTGATTTGTGAAATTCTGATAGGACAATGCATTGCACGTTATGCAAGCCCTTTTCCATGATCATGCATGAGAATAATGCCAAGTTGCCCAACCTCCGGTATTGCAGCTCTCAATTTCTGAAGAAAAAACACCCAATTTGCTCCATTCTTGATAGGTACAATGCAAGTACAAAGTGGAACAATATGGCCTTCACCATCATGTGTGCATGCAGACATTGCCACACCTCCATATCTTGAGCATAAGTGGCATGCATCCACAATAACCATTGGCTGGCAATGACAAAATGCCAATTTTTGCAATTGAAGACATAGAAATGACCACTCTACATCACTCTTGGCATTTCTCTCAAATGCCCATATTGCTCCAAATTTTCTTTGAAGAATAGCATGAAGAAATGGTCATTCTTCAAAGCATTATTCGTCTTGCACTGATTTAAAGCTCTCCATGCCATAGAGTAAGTGGCAACCTGGCCATGCTGACCACAAACCTCTGCACTCACATCACCCAACGTGAAGCATTTGTAGCACACCAGTAGAGGCTCTGCCAAAGCCAAAAAATTGATATAGAAGTGTGAGGTGCCATAGTGTAGAATGCAGACTGCACGAGGTTCAATTTACAAAAGTGTACAGGGCCATCCTTATGTCTATACGTTGTCACTCTGAAGTCGCAAGCCAGCCTTGATCTTGCCCTCGTTGTAGCCTTGGTAGAGGAGCAGTGAACATCAAGCCTATCCGGTTTGCTGCACTCCATGTAAAAGAGAAGCTACTGCACGCTGCATATCTGGCAAAGCCGGAAGTGCAATTCATCCATTGTGTCAAATGTTTTAAAAGCATCAAATACATTTAGAGACATTGAGGTTCTGAGTTCTATAGGAGAGACAGAGACAGTAGAGTGCAATGAATGGTGGAGCAGGTAGCTATAAAAGAATTTCACATTCTTGTGAATAAAACTTTGGAGTCAGTACATTTTTGCAAATAAAATCTGGAATCCGCCCATTTTTGCAAATAAAATTTTTAAATGGCCCATTTATGAAAATTCCCAATATTATACCGAATAGAACAAAAGATAAAGGAATACGAAGGCACCAAAAAGTATAAAGGTGGTTAAAAGGTCAAATAGTATACCCAAAGGAAACAAGATAAAGGGATACCAGAGTACCAAGAGGTGCAAATGGAGAGCACAAGCGTGAGACCCAAGCTAAAAGGGCAAAAAGCAGGGGAAGAAACAAGTGCCTTGTACCAAATTTCAGGGAAATAATAATGAAAACTACAAAGTAAACTAGAGCTGAAATGTGTGATGTAGCACTCCAAAGGTATATCTGGTAAATGCGGAAGGAAGAACCTAGACTAAATGGGAACTTGTAGGTCGCTAGTCTATAAAGACACAATGTCTACTAGTATTGAAGGGTGATAGAGACACTAGTATTGAAAATAAGAAAAAAAGATGTGAACATGGAGTGAGATTGCAAAGGTACCTCCCCTTTGTAAAAAACCACATGTTGCATGTAGTAGGAGATAGTCAAATTGAAGTGGAAATAGCCTGGATTTTTACCGCCAAAGGAATGAAAGTATCCAAGGAGAACCTTGGTGCAGAAGTGGTTTTCCTTCCTCCTAATGGCTATGGCTATTATAGTTGTTGCAGCTCTTACCAAGGATTCTGGGCGTAATGGATTTGCAACCTATATTTGCATTCACCTTTTGAGGAAGAAATCCCCAAAGGCACATCCATCACTCAATGAAAAATTGAGAATTAATAGATACTAAAATCTGAATTACTGAATCTCATATGGCATCAAATTGTATAGACATAACATGAAGACTAGTTTGGGCCATGTTGAAGAATCAACTGAAAGTAAACTTGAATCATATAATGAACATTGAAGCAGTCCACTTTTAGAAGTAATTGAACGCCAATTGCGATTGATTTTACAAATTATTTAATTTTCCTTGTTTCTAACTCAAAATTCATTCATCAGGAGGAGATTGGTCATACCACTACGCAAGTGTTTGGGTCTCTCTCTCAAGGTGTAATCTAGATAATTAATCTTTACTTTATTTAGGTTCAATAAGTTATTAATTTTTATCACTTTTGTATGACTAAAAGTTTAAGTAGGCCTTTCTGTTCATGATTCTTTCTGCTGTTGGTTAATGAGTTTGCAATGGCTATGTGACTAAAATTTTCTGTTTCATCTGTTTCTAAGTCGATTGATATTTGGTAAATGTCCGGATGAATGACATTTGAAAGAAGCTCGTCAGTTTGTCATTGATATCTATGACCATGACAATCGATTCTTCTAACATAATATGAAAGAAATTTATTAGCATGTAGAACATGTTTCCAAGAAAATTTGGAGGACAAACTTCATTTGCAACATATAATCAAACTGATATAACCATCATAAGTGATCGGAGATTGTTAAGCAAACGATTCTAAAGTATGTCTAGAGGGATGCAGCTTTTCCACGAACTCCTTACATATCCCGGGCGGCATCCTCACAATCTCCTCACACGCCATTCTTTCAGGCTCAAGCCTCCATACTCGGATGGCAAAGCATACTCCGTCCTCGGACCTCCCACCATCAACAGCCGGCCCTTGCATTCCAAAAGAGAAGGACAAACAACAGAATCGGACATACGTACCTGAACTTCACTGCCGACTCTACGTTCGATGTCATAGGCAAACGCTCCGAATGGTGAAAAGGTTATACAATAAAAGAGTCCGTTACACCATATGGCATGGCATGCCCGGCACCAAATTTCCAAGCGGCTGCCATGATTGGCCAAGGGGTACGTCCGACTGTCCATGAATTACTTGTGGAATCAAAAACCTTCTGTAGCCAGCCTACCGGCTCTCTTTCGGCCCTCGTCAAAGAAAAGATCCGACATGAGAATCTGAATTTTTTCTGTCTTCGGGTTCAATGTCCTTCCTACGACATGTTTAATCTTTTATGTACATAATCGACGTTACAGTCCTGCAAAGGGAAATTTTCATTCCCATGACAGAGCAAGCCTTCTGACGTAACCAGAACACATTTCTTGGATGAGAGTGTAGGTATTGAGATGCTCTATCACTCTCGAAAAGCACAATTATAGGCGGAAGTCAGTTCGCATGATTACAGAACAGTCCAGGCTTTCTGCTGGGATGTCTCTGAATAGAGATCGACGAAACGACTTGATAACATGAGGGTGGACCACTTCTTGCACACAAACCGCACCCGGAGAAGGCTGTGAAGCGGCGGGTGAGCCAAGGTCGTGTCGAATAGATCTTCGAGGTCTTTTCTGAACTTAAATGCATCTCTAGTGAATTCCGCATCTAGTGACCTCCACACCCCCTCACACCTGTTTCCATTCATATGATGATCTGCCCGCTTTACTGCTTCCCGTGTACATGCTCTGGATCACCGCCAAGTGCTCTTTTAGTTCTATCAAAGTTAGTACGTTACATAAGGCTCATGAAATAAGTTGATTCCTTGTAGTTCGGATTTGCTTAGCATTGGGTTTGGAGAGTGTTGGCCTGTTCGTGGGATTGATTAGCATTGCAAGTCCCTTCGGTCGTCTTATTGCTGGGTAAGCCGATGATTTCCGGCCTTCTCAACTGGAAAACGTGGTCAGCTTTTAGGAAGGCTGTTGCTTAGGCTGTACGACAGGATGGGATTCGCATGATTAAGCGAATCTTTTCAGTACCAATAAGCATTGGGATGCAACATTATCGCTGTCAGCAGGCCTTGATACTCATTTCCCTGATATTTGTTAACCTGCAGATATGGGCCGGATGTGATGGTAAGGAATACCGGATATCCACGGCGTTATGTCTGACCGTAGCACATTTCATTTATGAGTGGGCTGTCTGACCCTAGTTGCCGGAAGTAAGTAATGGTTTTCTTTCCTCTTTGAACAATAGTACTTTCGATGACAATTTGCCTTTCCAATAGCTTGTGATTACCAGTGTCTGAACGTCATTTTGACTGGCCTTTGGATGTCGTGTTTATCAGAAACTCCACTTCTCTACTTGGGATCTACGATGGATCTACGTGCTGCTCTCTGGTCCCTCACTCCAGCGAATATCCGAGATCTTTGGTCTCCAAATTTTGCTGCACTGTACAAGATCATAAGGTAAGATAGATTTTGCTGGTAAGATTTTGCTGGTAAGATTTTGCTGCACTGTATAAGATCATAAGGTAACCTTGTTGTGATGCTTGTCGTGACAGTATAGTTCCTGTTTCTTTATCCTCATTTACCTTCCCTGTCCGGATTTGCATCATATTCCATCATCCCTTCGTGCTCAGCTTACAGTACCCAGCTAAAACTAACGAGAATATTCCCCAATCTTTGGATATTCTTAATTTCTTGATTGTGCATGTGTACCAGTGGGAGCTTAAATCCTTCTGCCAAAGTAGTCGGATACCCGTACGACGAAGAAAGAGATTTTACAACGCTACGAACAACCCTGGCACACAAAATTCCAGGCCTAGGTAACGAATACGAAGACGGTGACTTGATCAAGAGCAAGAGCAAAACTTGACTGATGGAAACTCCTTACTGTATCATGCGGATATATATTCAGTCACTTCTAAGGTTGAGTATTAAAGTGACTAGATATCTTGAGTGGTCAATACTCATGAAGTCACGCAGGTCTATATTCAGGAGTTTAGACGGATGACAGAGGGACTATCCCTGTGTTTGTATATATACACATATGTGCAATGGAAATAAAGGTTCGAAGGCTGGTGTGAGCCTGTTTCAGCCCGTGGAGGTAGCTTCCGGGACAGGGAGTGAACCACATTATTTCCTGTTAGTCCTCTGATTTATGTTTAATGGGCCTTATGATGTGCTATTGCGAGAGGTCCCTTGGGACTGTATTTTCTAACAATTGGTATCAGAGCTTAGAGCTTAGTTGGTCCTGAAGAGGGTCTTGAGATCTGAGGGTGCAGGGAAGTGGGTCCAGAAGCAAGTCCACAGTAAAGCAATGGCAGGGATGATATCCACATCAAATGCTAAATTTGCAGTGGAGAAGTTTGATGTGAAAAACAATTTTGGACTTTGGCAACTGAAGATGAAGGACCTTCTTGTCCAACAAGGACTGCATAGAGCATTGAAGAAGAAAAAGGAGGACAAAAGTGATGCGGATGGGGTAGATGAAGATGCAAATCTGAGAGCTATTAGCACTATAAGGTTGAACCTTGCTGATGAAGTGCTATACAATGTTATGAATGAGGTATCTGCACCAAAACTATGGGCCAAACTGGAAAATCTTTATATGACCAAGTCTTTGACAAACAGACTGTTTCTTAAACAGAAGTTGTATATGTTGAGGATGAAGGAAGGCCAGAGTATTATGGAGCACCTCAATGCTTTCAACAAAATCATTTGTGAGTTGATGAGCATAGAGGTTTAGTTAGAAGAGGAGGATAAGGCATTGCTGTTATTGACTTCACTTTCTCCATCATATGAGCATCTGTTCACAACTCTTCTATATGGGAAGAATGATATAAACTGTGAGGAGGTCACTTTAGCATTATTGTCCAATGAGATGCGAAAAACACCCAACCAAGAAAAGACAAATTCAGAGGCTCTATTTATCAGAGGAAGGATAAGAGAGAGAGAGAGAGATCAGATCAAGAGTAAATCAAGATCCAAGTCTAGAACTGGAGGTTTCAAAGGCAAGTGATGGATTTGTGGGAAGGTTGGACATTTAAAGAAGGATTGTAATAACATGAGGCTTGAGTCCAACAAGGATAAAGGTCAACTTTCAGATCAAGCAAGCATTGCTGAGTCATCAAGAGTTGTGGATGATGTTCTATGTGTTACCCAAGACAAAGATCAATTTGAGAAGTCATGGATATTGGACTCAAGTTGCTCTTACCATATGTGTCCAAATAAGGAGTGGTTTCATGAGTACAAATCATTCAATGGAGGATCTGTAATAATGGGGAACAACATGGCTTGTAAAGCTATTGGCATTGGTACAATACACATTAAGATGTTTGATGGTATTGTGAGGACTCTTGTTGATGTGAGGCATGTTCCTGAGTTAAGGAAGAATTTGATATCACTAGGCACTTTGGAGTCAAATGGTTTGAGGTGGGGAGCAAAAAATGGAACACTCAAGGTATCAAAAGGAGCATTAGTTGTAATGAAGGGCAAGAAGATAGGAAACCTTTATGAGCTTGTTGGAGAGACCATCACTAGAGGAGTGGCAAGTACTTTTTCTAGAAATGAAGATCCCAAAGATCGTACTCAGTTATGGCACCTCCGTTTGGGTCATATGAGTGAAAGAGGTCTAAGTGAATTGTCCAAGCAACAACTTCTGAAGGGCCTTAAAAGTTGTAAGTTAAAATTTTGTGAGCATTGTGTAATAGGAAAGCAATGGAGGGTAACCTTTTCCACAAGAGTTCATTGCACAAAGGGAATTTTAGACTATGTGCATTATGATGTTTGGGGCCCTGCACCTATAGCTTCAAAATCTGGAGCATTATATTTTGTATCTTTGGTTGATGATTACTCTAGGAGAGTATGGGTCTACACCATGAAGCAAAAATCTGAGGTCTTCTCTCTCTTTAAACAATAGAAGGTGAAAATGGAGAAACAAACTGGAAGGAAAGTGAAGTGTTTGACATTTGATAATGGTGGAGAATACAAATCTGGAGAGTTTGATTGATATTGTAAGAGTGAAGGGATAATCCATCACTTTACCATACCAGGTACTCCTCAAGAAAATGGTGTGGCAGAGCGGATAAATCGTGCACTCTTGGAGAAAGCAAGAAGTATGTTAAGCAACGCCGGATTGGAGAAGAGTTTTTGTGTAGAAGCTATAAATATGGCTTGTCATTTGGTACATTTCTCCCTCTACTGCTATTGAGTGTAAGACACCTATGGAAAAATGGACAAGTAGGCATGTTGATTACTCTTCACTTAGAGTATTTGGATGCATAGCTTATGTTCATATTCAACAAGAACAAAAGACAAAGTTAGATCCCAAATCTAGAAAATGTATATTCTTGGGATATGAGAAGGATATAAAGGGATATAAATTGTGGGATCCAGAAAGTTGTTGTCTTGTTGTGAGTAGGGATATAGTTTTTGATGAGACTAGCACAATGAAGACTATTACTATAGCAAAAGAAAAGAAAAAACAAATTCAGTCAGATTTTGTTAAGATAGATATTGATACTGGAAATGCAGAAATTTCACCTCTTGTAGATCTACCAAGTGAACCATTAGAAGAGCAGATCCCAGAAGTGATTCATGAACGTAGGTATCCAAATAGGGATAGAAGGCCTCCAAAGAGATTTGATGCTTCATTTGTAGCTTATGCTTTTCTTACGGAGAATGGTGAGCCTTCTTCATATGAAGAGGCAATGCAAGATCAATAATGTCAAAAGTGGCATTGTGCAATGGAAGAGGAGATGAAGTCTTTGGCCAAGAACCAAACTTGGAGACTTGAAAAAGTGCCTATGGGAAAGAAGGCAATTGGTTGCAGATGGATATTCCGGAGGAAGGAATGACTTCCAAAATCAGGTGGAGAAAGATACAAAGCAAGGCTTGTAGCAAAGGGTTATAGCCAAAAAGAAGGTATTGACTTCAATGATATTTTTTCACCAGTGGTAAAAATCTCTTCAATTTGTGCACTATTGGCAATAGTTGCATTGCATAACTTGGAGTTGGAGCAACTAGATGTTACAACTGCTTTTTTACATGGAGAATTGGAGGAGGAGATTAACATGCATCAACCTGAAGGTTTTGTGGTACCAAGGAACCAGAACTTGGTTTGCAAGTTACAAAAGTCTTTATATGAACTAAAGCAAAGTCCAAGACTTTGGTACATGAAATTTGATACTTTCATGTTGAAGCAAGGATATAATAGAAGTGAATCAGATTGTTGTGTGTACCCCAAGAAGCTACATGGACCTAGAGTATTTGATTTAATCATCTTGGTACTATATGTGGATGATATGCTGATTGCTGCAAAGGATATGGTTGAGGTGGAGAAATTGAAAGCACAACTTGGTAAAGAGTTTGATATGAAGGACTTGGGTTCTTCAAAGAGGGTACTTGGGATTGAAATCCATCGGGACAGGAGCAAGGGAAAGTTACGGATATCTCAAAGGAGATATTTGGAAAAATTACTTGCTCGGTTTGGCATGGAGAAAGCAAAACCAGTGAACACTCCAATGGCAAGTCATTTTAGGATATCATTGGAGCAATATCCATCAAATGAGGAGGAGAGAAAAGTAATGTCCAATATTCCTTATGCTAGTGCTGTTGGGAGCTTAATGTATGCTATGGTCTGCACTAGACCAGACATCTCATATGTTGTGAGCATGGTGAGTAGATACATGGCAAATCCAGGGAAACAACATTGGGAAGTTGTGAAGTGGATACTTTGTTACTTGAAAGGACTATAAATACTGGCATTACCTTTGATGTGGAGAAGGAAAAAGAAGGAGGAATTACAGGGTATGTAGATTCTGATTTTGCTAGAGACTTGGATAAGAGAAGGTCTACAACCGGATTTGTTTTTACACTTGTTGGTGGTGCAGTAAGTTGGAAGCCTACTCTCCAATCTACTGTTTCTCTTTCTACTACAGAGGCAAAATATATGGCAACTACTGAGGCTGCCAAAGAGGCAATATGGCTACACAGATTAGCCAAGGATATAGGACTCCCTAATATGAAGTCCACACTCTTTTGTGATAGCCAAAGCGCTATTCAATTGGCAAAGAATCAAGTATATCATTCAAGGACAAAGCATATTGATGCGAGACAACAATTTATCAGAGAAGTTGTGACAAATGGTGAAATCAATTTGCAAAAGATTGGTACAAAGGTAAATGCAGCTGATATGTTGACTAAACCTGTTTTTGTTGAGAAGTTCAAGTTATGCATGAACTTGCTCAACGTTCAATGTTGCTCTTTGGGATGATAAGGTGGATACAAGAAAAAGATGGAGTTTTTTTATGTTTGGCTTGCTATAAGTGACTTGATTGATCAAGAGCAAGAGCAAAACTTGACTGATGGAAACTCCTTACTGTATCATGTGGATATATATTCAGTCACTTCTAAGGTTGAGTATTAAAGTGACTAGATATCTTGAGTGGTCAATACTCATGAAGTCACATAGGTCTATATTCAGGAGTTTAGACGGATGACAGAGGGACTATCCCTGTGTTTGTATATATATACATATGTGCAATGGAAATAAAGGTTCAAAGGCTTGTGTGAGCCTGTTTCAGCCGTGGAGGTAGCTGCCGGGACAGGGAGTGAACCACGTTATTTCCTGTTAGTCCTCTGATTTATGTTTAATGGGCCTTATGATGTGCTATTGCGAGAGGTCCCTTGGGACTGTATTTTCTAAAAACTTGGTTGGAGACTAGAATGTGCCTATTACTAATTCCTGCAGGCAGAGCGTACAACAAGCAAAACACTGATCCCCAAATAGACACTCCTCTAATCCCATTTTTGGAATTCAGGCACGAGCGATAGACGCTTAACTCAATGCGCGGGAAAGGGGTAGGGATGCCTTTGCTGTATTACCCAACAACAATCTACATGTTGACTCAGTAAACGTGGATCAACAAGATATTTATGGAATCCACCTTCCAGTGTACGTGGAGTCTTGCTGTGGTACTGAACTTATACTTTTAATTCCAGAGTCCGGTTACAGAGTAAAACCTCCCAATAGTGACATACATCTGTACAGAGTAAAACCTCCCAATAGTGGCATACATCTGTACTGGCCATGGATGTCACTATTGAGAGGTTTTCACTAATCAGAGGAAAGTGCACAACCTCGTTCCACTTGAGTCTTGATGTTTTTAAACATTATGCACCTTGGGTGCCTGATCTACACACCTTTTTCCCACTCTAGTTATTTTTCCTTTTGATAGGACGGTGATAGGTGATATTGTTGTCTTCGATTATCTACATGCATGTTATTAATGTTAAGAGGTGTAGACGTCAGGACGTTATGACAAAGTTGGAGGTAATCTATTTTCTTGGTCAACTTGGAGCCACCTAAGAACAAGCGACATTGTATTTTGTAATGGCGCATCCTACCATGACCAAAATCTGGAAAGAAAAGGAACTCATCAAGCAGGTGGCATCTGATTCGAATCGAATTGGGTTGAAAAAAGGTTTGACATCAACTTGAGTGCAACTTCTTATCGACATGCACCCACGTTGAATATGACAGGTGAGGTGCTCAAGAACAAGGCTCTATTTTTCAGAGACAAGATCTTGCAAGATTTCACCGAATGTTTGAAACCATCAGACTCAGTTGCTCTACAGGCATTTGTCGCTCCAAATGGATGGGTCATTGAGTCTTGATGACAAAAAATTTGATAAATTGCTAAAGAACTCATTGAAATGGATGC
The DNA here is from genome assembly GCA_948567375.1 of Lunularia cruciata. Lineage (NCBI taxonomy): Eukaryota > Viridiplantae > Streptophyta > Marchantiopsida > Lunulariales > Lunulariaceae > Lunularia > Lunularia cruciata. The sequence goes on along the minus strand of OX419757.1, from coordinate 71,033,074 downwards.
GCTTGATGCTACTGGTGACAACAAGGTTGACAATGATAACATTGTCCAGTCTGTTCTTGAACAACACAATCTAATGCAGAATTCCAAAAATATTGATGACAATGAGGTTGAAGAGATCCCACCTTTGATAAGCATTGAGCAAGCAAATCGGGTTATCACAAATTTAATTAACTTTATCTCTCTTGAATCATTGTTATCATCGGATTCTCAAAGCAACCTGCTTTCCAACCTTCAAAAAGCTTGTAGGCCGTTGATTCATCAACATAAAGTTGAGAAAAATAGGTTGCTGAAACAATCCGTGTTATCGATGTGATTTACCTCAATGCAACAAGAATAACCTTAGTCAATGTAGAGAACTGTTGGGATTTGAAGTTTAATATAGATGTCATATTCCACTTTCACATAACCCATAATAGCACGTTTGAAATACAGATAGTATATTACCTCCATATTTACACTATAGAACTGTCACTATTGGCACCATCATGTCACTATTGCACAATTGTGACGTACTATTATTATTGGGCATATTTATTGGTTCTAGACTAATTGTTCTAGGGTTCTTGGTCACTAATGAGAGGATGTTACTCATATGAAGTGGCACTATTGAGATTTTACTCTGTACTGGCTATCAATGTCACTATTGAGAGGTTGTCACTAACCAGAGGAAAGTGCGCAGCCTCTTTCCCGCATGAGTTTCGATGATTTTGAATGTTTTGGAACTTGGGTGCCTGACCTACACATCTTTTTATCCGCATAAGTCTAGACGTTCTTGAGCATTCTAGACGTTCTTGAGCATTCTGGAACTTGGGTGCTATTTATCCGCATGAGTCTAAAAATTTCTTGAATATTCTGGAACTTGGGTGCACGACTTGAGCATTCAAGAACTTGGGTGCTATTTATCCGACTGAGTCTAGAAATTTCTGGAACTTGAGTGCCCAATTTACACACCTTTTTCCCACTGTGGCTATTTATCCGTATGAGTATCAACGTTCTTGAGCATTCTGGAACTTGGTGCCTGACCTACACACCTTTTTCCCACTCTCACATTTTATTTGTGTGAGTCTCAACGTTCTTGAGCATTCTGGAACTTGGGTGCTTGACCCACACACCTTTTCCCACTCAAGCTATTTTTCCTTTTGATTGCACGGTGAGTGGTGTTGGGTTACTGTATTGCTAAATTCAAATTTGATTATCTACAAGCATGTTGGTTAATGTCAAGAAGCAAAGGCGTTTGGACATGATGACAAAGTTGAAGGTTATCAATTTCCTCAGTCAACCTGGAGCCACCCATGAACAAGTGGCATCGCATTTTGTAGTGGCGCATCCAACCGTGACCAAAATCTGGAAAGAGAGGGAACTCATTAAGCAGGTAGCCTCTGATTCAAATCAAATTGGTTTGAAAAAAGTTTTGACAACAACTTGAGTGCAACTCGTTCTCGATATGGTGCATCAATGGCGTATGCGTGTTGAGATTGATGCACCCATGCTGACTGTGACTGGTGAGGTGCTCAAGAATAAGGCTTTATTTGTCAGAGACAAGATCTTGCAGGACGTTACCAAATGTTGGAAACCATCAGACGCAGTTGCTTTGCAGGTATTTGTTGCCTTGGATGGATGGCTCAAGAAGTATTTAAATTGTGTCTTGACAACTAGCAAGAAGAAGTGTGGAGAACACAACAGCCTCAATCCGATGCAGGTTGAGAAGCATTTGCATGAAATTTGTGAAATGCTGAATGATGTCCCTCTTGAATGCATTATCAACATTGACAAGTTAGCTCTATAGCATTGCACCACATTATCAAGATCATTCTTCATAGTCAATATGGATGGTCATGGTGTCAAGCGCAGAAAAGAACAAATCACAGTGACCTCGGAGTTAGCACTTCAGGCAAGAAGTTTTGCACTCAGGTTATTATGAAGAGTGCACGTCCTCATGCTTTGAAGAATATTCCCAATATATGTAAGGAGTTTGGTATTATTTACAACCTCCAAGCCAAAGCCTGGCAAGACAGGTCCTCATATATGCGCTTGCTGCACACATACAACAAAATTGCCAAGCAATGCAACAACATCTTCTATATCCTCCAAGATAACTGTTCATCATATGTTTGTGCTGCTAAAATTTTTTATCCAACGGGCTCACAAGAAACACTCTTCAAGTATCAAAACCAATGCATCATTTTCTTCCCACCTAGTGCCACTAGCTATTGTCAACCTCTTGATCAAGGTGTCATTTGCTCTTTCAAAGCACGCTTTTGCCGTGCCCAACTGAACCATCTTCTTTCTGAGCATAAAATCTGGCAAACTAGTGAACGTGCACCCACTTCTCAATTTCTGATCAACAACCATACGCACTTGCACAACGTGCTTCATTAAGTCAAATCAGCATCAGACGGTATCGAAGAGAACACTATTTGACGGTGTTTTGTCAAATCAAATTGTCTCCCTGTTGTTACAAATGTCATTGCCAATCAGTATATTGATCACTCTGCACCTAGCCCTAATCAAGCTGTCGATTACTTAGTGATAATGCTGAAAGAAATTTGACTGGAGGAATCTTTCTCGGCATCATTGGGTCTTGATGACAAAAGTTTTGAACAGGTTGCTGAAGAACTCATTGAAATGGATGCACTTGATGCTACTGGTGACGATGAGGTTGACGACGATAACATTGTCCACTCTGTTCTTGAACAGCACAACCTAATGCAAAATTCCAGAAATATTGAAGATGATGACATTGAGTAGATCCCACCTTTGATAAGTTTGAGAATCAAAGCGGGCCATCACTGATTTAATCAATTTTCTCTCTCTAATGATTGCTTTCTCCAGAACTTCAAAGCAACCTGCTTTCCAACCTGCTTTTCAAAAAGCTAGTCGGCTGTTGATGAATCAACAGAAAGTTGAGAAAAACAGGTTGCTGAAATAATCTGCATTATCGATGTATTTTACCTTGGACCAACCACAATAACCTTAGTCAATGGAGAGAACTCTCAGGATTTGAAGTTTCATAAAAATGCCACATTAATTTGTTGCCACATTCCCCTTTCATACACTCTTGAATAATAACACTCTTGAAATACAGATAGAATGTTACCTCCATATTTACACTATAGAACTGTCACTATTGGTACCATCATCTCACTATTGCTCAATTATGACGTACTGTTATTATTGGGCATATTTACTGGGACTAGACTAATTATTCTAGGGTTCTTGGTCACTAAAGAAAAGATTACTCATACGAGGTGGCACTATTTGGAGGTTTTACTCTGTACACTGTGTTTCGGGATGCGATAGAGGTGCTCCAGTACAGGAGCCATTCCAGCCAAAAGATCTCATCAGCTTTTATGCTCGATCAACTCGAACTATCGATAATTCCGTGCGCCCAATGGCTCCTGATATCGTGAGCCCAACTCGAACTATCGATAGTGAACTATAATTCCGTGATCCCAATGGCTCCTGATACCCTTCTTTATTGTAGATCAACTCAATGTTCTTCGTACAGTACAGTAAAGTCAAGGTGTCAGTGTACATAAATAGAGAGTTCATAGATATCTCATTTATCACCTCCATTCCGGAGGTTCACAGTTACAGGAGTGTCCTTCCACCTAAGAGCGCTCTCTCCTACTCTCGCCGTATGGAGGCCGTATCAACGAAACAGTGAAAGGGTATATAAAGGATATATCATTTGCAGAGAAGAAGAATGGGCGATCGCGTAGAAAACACAAAGGACGGGAAGATCCCATCAAGCATCAATCAAGCCGTACAAGGGAGAGAAAGAGAGAAAAAAAAAAGAAAAAAAAAAGCTTCCCAGACAGCATGTACCTGTGTACAATAGAGGTCATGAGTATCCATTATTCGCTATGCGGGATGAATCATCAGTCAATGTTTCTGAAGATCATCTTGGTGGACTTGATGGATTACCTTTCAGATTGTAGTCTGGCAAGCAGAAAATGTGTACGGTATCTAGGCAAAGTGTCCTGAAACCTCCAGGGGCTAAATATCACATGCCGCTTTCAAGGACTGAATACACTACGCTTGTGAAGCTTGTGAGAAACTAAACATTAGAAAATACCTCCAAGACATTTATATTGAGTAAATAAAACTGCAAAATTTTTTTTTACTTTTTTTATATTGGAAAAGGTTTGGGTATTGCATTCTTGGTCCAAATGATAGCACAAAGAGAATGTTTTTACCACATATTGAGATTGAGTGAAATAAGTGAAAGTGACATCGGAAAAATAATGAAGTGAAAAAAGAATAAACTTACATCAAATTTTTTGACAAGAGGATATTATAGGTACCTATTGTATAGATGAAAGAGCTCAAATTTAATACTAATTTTTCATCAAATATATTTAGATATATCATATTATTTATTTTAGTATAGGGAAATAGAACATATAAAATTATTGCAATATTCATATATCATCATATATGAAAGAATAAAAAAATTTGATTCTTCTTTAGTTCGCTTTAAAGAGCCAAGTGCATGGAAGATTCTCTATACTCGTATTTCTAAACATTTAAAATCTTGGTATATATATATATATCTCAATAAAAAGCTTACGAGTGATCACTAGAATTTTACCGAAGCTATGTGTTTGGCATGAAAGTATCGTAATAGGTTTTGATCTATTACATTCTTGGTCCAATACATACAAAGAGCAAATATACTTCACCAAATATTTTATTTATTTGAATAAGTGAAAACTACATTAGAAACATCCTGGTTACTTAAACTAGATCAGGCTTTTGAATCATAAAGTGGATTATATTTAGGACATAAGATATTGTAGGCATCTAGTGGATACTTGAAAAAACCCCAAATTTTGTTATAATTTTTGAGGAATTCATATTATGTGGAGTACATCAAGAAAATAAATTGAGATGATATTCAGAAATTAAGATTTTTAATCTAAGTGTAAGTTCTTACAACTATTGTAGAATTCTATTTTTAATACATGTGTAAAGTAACATGTATCCAAAATAGTATAAGGATTTACATGTTTGCATATGTGAGTATAAAGAAAATTTATGTTTTTTGGGCTAAAATATAATATTTAATATATAATATTATTTCCAATTTAAAATAGAATACTAAAAATTTACATATGAAAATAAAGAAATAAAATCTATTTCATACTTACACATACAATCATTCAGAAGTGTTCCTTTATTAGAGCGTCAACTTGCTTCCGGAGGCCATCAGCGTCCCTACACACACAAGCATGGTAGCCTATCACGCCCCGTTTCACGACAATTTCCAAAAGAGATAGGTTGATATACTTGACGTCCTAAATGCCACACCCGGCCTAGAATATGGTGCATTGAGGTCAAGTTCCAAGTATCTCTCATTTCAGGTGGATGGTTTTCCGCATAATTCAAAGTCCCGTCATAGTGTTTCGTTCACAGGTAGGTTGATGGAGTGACCCACTAAGTCTATTGCATCGGGGTTGCTTCTCTCAATTCTTTCCGCCCAAAATAACCAAGCTCTTTGTCGTGGCCGGTTGCTTTCTTTTGCAATTATGGTTGGTCCTGGATGTGGACTGGCTGTGATCAATAACTTTGGCCAGGTCAGTAAACTGTGGAACACCTCTACCATTAAATTCAATCACGAAACTCTTCACTGAGACAACTCTTCCACTTCTTCTGTAATGTGATGCAAGTACAATATGGTAGTTAAACTTGTCTCTGGATAGGCTCCGAGTTTTCAAGGCTTGAGAACTTTGGACATGGAGGTCTTGTTTGAACTAAAATGCTTCGCCAGTGAATTAGGATCCCGGCCCCTTCAGACCTGTTTCCATTTCTCCGAAGTTCTCCAGGTTCACGCCTTTCAAATGGGATCAAGCTTTCCCTTAGTTGATGCAATCTCTACTGCCAGCTTTACTGCTGTCTTGTTTTACCACTAGGCCTTCTCCTGTAAATGCCCTGAATCACCGCCAAATGCTCTTTGAGTTCCTATGGAAATGAGTACGTTATGTAAGGTTCATGAAATAAGTTGATTCGTTGCAGTTCGAAAAAGCTTTGGGTTCGGAGAGCGTTGAGCTATTTGTGGGATTGATTAGCATTGCAAGCTGCTTCGGTCGTCTTATTGCTTGATTAGCCGAAGATATCCGGCCTTCTCTATTGGATGTTGGCTTAGGCTGTTGCTTACCGATAAGACAGGACGGGATCCGCACGATTAAGCGAAGATTTTCAGTACTAAATAAGCATTGGGATGCAATATTCTCGCTGTCAGCAGCCGCGATACACATTTCCCTGATATTTTTTGTCCTACAGAAGTGAGTTGGATATGATGACATGGAATACTGGATACCCACGGCCGTTATGTCTGACCATAGCACACTGAATTATGATTGTGGGCTGTCTGACTCTAGCTGCGGGCAGTAATTAATAGTTTTCTTCCTCTGCGGACGATAGTACTGTCGATGATAAGTTTATGATTACAACAGCTTGTGAATACCAGAGTCTGAAACGTCAGTTTGACTGGCCTTTGGAATGTCGTGTTTATAAGAAATCCTCTTCTCTCCTTGGGATCAGCTCTAGTAGGTGGATTGTATGGTGCTCTCTGGTCCCTCCCTCACTCCAGCGATAATATCCAAGGTCTTTGGTCTCCAAAGTTTTCTGCACTGTACAAGATCATAAGGTTAACATCACCTTGTTGTGACGCTGGTCGTGCTAGTATAGTTCCTGTTTCTCAATCCTCATCTACCTTCCCTATGTGTCCAGATTTGCATCATCCCTTGGTGTTCAGATTACAGTTAAAAGTCAAGAATATGGACCCAGCTAAAACAAACGAAGCTTTTTCCCAATCTTTGGATCTTGTTAAGCTAATTTCTTGATTGTGCATGTACAGAGCATGTGGACCAGTGGGAGCTTACATCCTTTCTGCCAAAGTAGTGGTATAACTGTACGACGAAGTAGAGATTTATCACGCCATGAAGAACCCTGGTAAGAAAAATTCCAGACCTAGGTGGTGAAGACGATGACTTGTTTGGAGACGAGAATATGTATCTAGGTACACGATGCTTCGGAATATAGATGGCGGTGCTAGCTGGTGTATGTGCGATAGGTGCTTGTATATGAGCTACTCTAGCCAAAAGAACTCATAAATTTACTCTCGATGGATATAATTCAATGAGCCCAATGGCTCCTGATACCCTTCTTTATTGTAGATCAACTCAATACGCTTAGAAGAGTACAATGAAAACAAGATCTCAGTGTACATAAATATAGAGTTCATAGACATCTAATTCACCACCTCCACTCCTGAGGCCTGCAGTTACAGAAGTGTCCTTCCACCTAAGAGCTCTCTCCGTCATATGGAGCCCGCATCAATGAAACAGTTAAGGGTATATAAAACACATATCACATGCACAGAAACTTCCACACAGCATTATCTGTGGAAACCAGAGGTCATGAGTATCCGTTCTTCTCTTTGCGGGATGAATCATCTGTCATCATGTCTGAAGATCATTCTACCTGCCTCGGGAGGATTTAATCACGGTATCATCTTGGTGGACTTGATGGATCACTACCAGATTCATGGATTACCATTCTGATTGTAGTCCAGCAAGCAGAAAATGTGTACAGTATCTGAGCAAGCAGAAAATGTGAAAGGTATCTGGGTATAAAGTCAGGAAACCTCCAGGGGCTAAATATCACATGCCGCTTTAAAGGACTGCATACACTACGCTTGTAAAGTTCCTCTCGTATTCAACATGTAACATCTGAAACGAAACGAACATTGAGGAGAGAGAAAGTAAATGGCGTCTTTGATGTGACGGGCCACATTACCGAAACTTCAAAAGGAAAATTCGTGACACGATCTCTCGACGGCATTCGTCGGAAACAGCTTTCAGCTTCCTGTAAACAATGGGGATTTATTCCGCTGCTCTGAACAGCCCTTCAAAATGTTGATGATGAAAGCTCATCATCTCCGTCACCAGCATGACTCACATCAAAGATTTCACATAATGCTCTCGACCATATTAAAACATTTACAGATGTAGGTAGAAGTATAGATCGTTAACCTGGTTACTCTTTTACTCCTTTCCTTCAACTAAGTTGTATTTATGTTTTTCACTTATTCTGCCTCAGTTTATGTCTGTCTTATCTTGAAAATTTGGTCAATTTTGCTCATTATCAGGGTTACCAAAGTTGCAATCATCTCCATAGTTTGATCATGATACAAATTTAAGATCACCTACCATGTCTTTGTAGTTCCGGTTCTCTCGGATGTCACTACATTGTCGAATTTGACGATAAGGTCCCTCCCTCTAAGGAAACAGAAGTCAGACACCGCTGTAGCAAGCATTTTGTATTTTCATAAGATGGTGATGCACTTGAAGAAGATCGAACTAACCAATTTTAGAAAACTTTATCAACTTTGCGGAATACGTTTTCGTTTTTTGATAAGAACGTAAAATCGGATTTGCACGACCCTAAAACACATTCATTCATTGTTAAAGTTCTTAATATTCTTCCTTTTATTCTTGTTTAGTCAAGATCAAGATCAAGGATGTAATTTTATGAACTCTTCTGCAGAAATTGACTAATTCCTCATATGTGAAATTTTCATATATCAAGTATTGTATGAACTAATGTTAAGAGAGTAAAATACAAAGTAGGTAAAGGGTTGATACTCTTACACTATACTTCCAAACGTTAACCTACAGTTGCTTTAAAAACTAAACAGTTTTCTGCTTAAACTTCCTTTAATCCCTTTCGGAACACTCTTTTTGGCAACACCTTTATCTCTTCTTAGTGCCTCGTACTCTTTTTTCTTTTTCGTTCGGGGTATACTATTTGGCCTGTTGGCCCATTTCTTTCAGTAGCTTACTCGTGTGAATCAGATACCATCAAGGTCTTCACGCCTATCCGACCACTCCAGCCGTAACCAAAAGCTTCTTTCGACACCACCCCAATCGGCTGTCCGGACGATCCTAACGGTAACCAAAGGAAGCTTCTTTGGACATGGATGGGCTCGGGAGACCTATACATTTGATATAGAAGATATATACTTAGACTTTAGAGGTTAAAAAGTCATATGTTTGTAGGAATAATATTGAACGTAAAGGAAAATCTTGGCAGAATTTCCTCATTACTATTAGCTTAAGTTTCAATTTATTTAGTTCAAATCAAATTTTAAACCGAATATGGAAAGAGGGGAATAAATTTATAATTTATAACTTAATTGCATCAATTAACTTAAAAAATATCGATAAGTTAAAATCAGGCCTAGGAATGGTGAAAAGGGGCGTCGAGTGAAATTAGAATAGCGAGAGAAATGATCTCTACTGGTTTTCCCTAAAATAAAATAAAAAATCATTTACTTGCCGGTCAACCTTTGATACCTCCGTAATATATATTCTAGCTCTAAATTTGAATGTTATTTCTGCATAGAATGTGCGGACGCCTTAGTGCAATTTGTATTCATTCGGTGGAGAGTATTGTCCTTTTCAGAATGTTAAATGTTGTTCTAAATCATAGATACCAAGTAAAAGGTACAATACAGGTACATATCGTTCAAGGTGCAGAACGAATCATGCAATGATGTCCAATATCATTCAGCCAACATGAAGTGAATCCTACAAATTGTGCCTGAAGGGAAGGGTAGAATGCACTTACAATTACAGTGACTTGAGAATGGAGTGACACTTGGAGTGAAGCAAGCCATTACCTTCAGCAGCAATCCTAGTTAGAACTTAGAGTGAAAGTGATTCCTTTATTTTATTTTTGTTGCAGTGTGCCACAGTGGGTGACACTACCCTCTTCTTGAAGTGGTTCCTGCCCAAGAGGTTAAACAAGAAATAATAAATAAATTGTGAGATTGTGATAGTTGCTTCATTCTTAGTCATTTCCAGCCTGTACCCTTGTGGGAATGACCTATTCTTACTGATTATACTATAAGTATGTCAACATTGGGCTATCACGATGTCATTGGGACCATTTTCCCAATGCTAAGTTAAAGAAAATGAAAGCAAAGTGTATAGTAGGAGCATTGCCATGCAACCCATGGAGTCACAACATTTAATAAGGAAGATAAGGTAGTTATTTTAGGATTAGCATTGATAGGAGTAACGTTAATAAACTGATTTTGATGGCACATGGCCATTGGATTTTCCCTATTATTATGTAGTAGGAAGTATAAGAGGTTTAGCCCCAAAATGATACATGTACATGTTCAAACTTTCATCTTCTTATCCAACTTTGTGTATGCTTAGTCTATGTATCTTTGTGTGTTTGAATTAGGTTCTATCTTTCAATTGGATACATAGGGACCTCCAAGATCCTTAGAGCATTGATGTCAATGCTAGGTATGTTTTGTGATGGCTCGATCAATTAGTGGTGAGGAACTCAAAGTAGGAATGCAAGTACTAGAGTGTAGGTGTGCATTTTAGCTTGACTGGGGTGTTGGATCCTTGGGATTCTAAAGGCTTGGGGTGGGAGGTTGAAAGGTCATAGAGGACTTCAAGTATCATGAAGTACCATGTATATAAAAAAATTATAGCATGTTACAAACCTACAATGCCAATAGGGGTGATGCCTTTAGGGAAGGGTAGAACATTATCACAAGAGTTTTAGTATGCAAGGCATAGGTAATTGTAAGATAAAGACCCTTGGGTCCACTGGACCTTCAGTGCAAATTCAACCATCACCTCCAAAGCAGCATTTGACTAGATTCTTTATGCAAGTAATTTTCACTTTGTATTTTGTGTAGTACTACATTTTGAGCGACACTACACTCTTTTTTGATAGATTCTACCTGTAGTAAAAAATATGTAACAATAAAAAAATTATCATTGTGATACTTTCTCTTCAGTATAGTCATTCCCAACCCAAATCCTCAAGTGCATGACCTGTTCTTATTTTTTTAACTATTAGTTCATTGACACTAGGTTGTCACACATACTTTGATCTTCCTTGTCTTCTTCTTTGGAACTACTACAATGGGAGATAGCAATTGTCACTGAGTACCATAAGATAATCCCAACCCAAAGGTACTTATTGATTTCCTCCTTGACTAACAATGAATACCTAGGATTGAGTCAATATTGTTGTTGCCTTACTAAAATTGCTTCTTCCTGTAGGTTGATTTGATGCTCCCCAATTGCCCAAGGATGCTCAATATCTACTCAATTTTCTAGGCAAATACATTCTGGTACTCCTTAAATAGGATGGCGTAGTCTTCTTACTCCAGAAGTGAGAAGGACTTGTAAATCTTTAGCAATTTCCCCTCAACTATCACCATGTCATGGCAGTTGTTTGGATTGATGATGCACTCCACATGGCTTATTTTCCTTACTCCTACAATTGAAATTTTTTCTTCTTGAGCTTTAGGGTGATCTATTGCTTTGGCATCATTCTCTGCTTCATAACACTCAAGGTAATTCACCACATCTTCTTTCAAAGAACCTTTAGCCTCATCCAAAGTATCTTTAGTGTACTCTTCTTCCAAGATCAGGTTTCTTCTAAATGGTTACCTTCTTCCAACATACTATGACTTGTTTGGGGTTCAAAACAGCTATATTAGGAAAGTGAAGCTTATGCTGACACCATCAAACTATCATTATTGCTCTGCATATCCAAGGTCTTACTATCAACATAAGATAAACCATTTTGGTTATTGGGCAAAGGACAATATAATCCAGATGAAATTTTACTCCACTTGTGATGGAGAAAACATTAGATCAACATTCCTAGAGGTATATTTCTTGTTTGGTTTGCAAATTGGAAGATAAAGGGATATGGTTCAAACATAGAGTATCCAAACTGAAGCATAGTTTCCTCCATCATGACATTAATTTCTGATCCCAAGTCGATGAGGACCAATTGGATAATGCAGCCAGTAATCTCTATTTTCACTTCTAGAGATCCTAGGTTTTCCAACTCTACCTTGTATATTGTAGGAAGATCAGATTTCTTACGTGCTTGTAATCTTTGAAGTGCCAAGGTCAATTGCCTCTTGTACAATTTGTTATCCCCCAAAATTGTCTGAACATGACATCAGCCTTGGAGGATCACAAATCTGCAATGATGTTGTATTGCAACACTACTACAAGAGAGCTAGCTTTCCTTTGCTTCTTCTTTGTAATAACATTCTATGCCATAATTATCTTCCAGTTTGAATCTTCTCTGGTGATTCTCCCTAGACAAGGACCTTTGAGCATTGAACCTTTGGCCTCCAATGTATTCAAGGACAACCCTTCAGCCTAATTTTCCTTTGGCCTAAAGTCCAAGTCACAACAAAGAATAATTGGTTGTAGTTTCTCCATCTTTCCATTGCAAGGGGAGTTTTGCAATCCCCCTTCCAAAGCTTCTCTTCCAAGAGTTCTTGCACTTCCTTCAAAGTATCAGCCAAGTATAGAGAGTGGGTACTCTAATTCTTATTGTGTTCTTCAGTCATACTCTGTATATGAAGATCTTATTGGGAGGCGGTCAAGATAGATTTTGTAGATTCCTCACGTTTTTCTTTGCCTCTGACTTGTTCTAGTAGCTTTACCTCCTTGGTAGATAAAAGTTGTCATGTGCAACTATGCTTCTTCTTTGATCCTAATGATTCTTTGGATCCCAAAGAGGAAGTGTCTATTACTATCTTTGTGTTTGAGCATGTTTCTATGTAATTCACTTCCAAATCTGGCCAGCCACTATCATGAGATAGAAATGCTTCATCTGCTCTTAATTCCTCCAAGGTCACAGAGTGCTCATCTGTATCAACTTTGGTGATTCAAGGAGTAGGTACAAATCTAACTAGTGGTCTTGGGACAAGAGATTGAGGACAATTTTCCTTGACTTTTCCTGGGGTTTTACAATTATTGCACAATAGTGTGGTGAATTTGTTTTTTGAGCTCCAAACATTGTGTTGACCAATGTCCAACCGCTCCATAATTATAGCATGCGGTAGGGGTAGCATTTTTCTTTGGGGCTAGAATCATTGTTTATGGCTCATTAGCAGCATACTCTATAGGCACATATCAAGGAATGGTGAAAGAGGGGTGTGGGGATTGGGTTGGAAGATACTTCTTGGACAATGAAGACTTGATCTTCCTCCTCCACATAGCACTCTTGCTTTTCCCACTTGGGTGCCCATTCCACCAATTTTTTAGCAAGTAGGACATGTAGAAAATCATTCTATATTAGCATGTCATGGCTTACCATAGGTTGTACACCAAATATGTGGTCAAGTGTATGAAGGAGGCTTTTGTCTCTCCTTTTCACCAATGACTTAGATCAGTAAACTCCTTGAAATCACTAAACTCCTTGATGAGTTCCTCTAACTTAGTTCTAACTATGTGGGAGTCTTTGGAGTAGAGCCAATCTTTTGCCTTAGAGTACCTTGTATTTCCTTCTGTCTCTCTTTCTCATCTTTTGATGAGGATGATGAATACATGGTCATACTAGATGACTCCAATGAGGAAAAAGGTGGCCTTAAGGGTGATCTCTTTAATGGCTTCTTTGATCTTTGCCCTTAGCATACTAGTCCAGTAGGATTTATCCTAGTTGTTTCATACAGTTTTGCAGACTTGATGACTCTGCCTAATCTGTCATGATCTCTCTCCTTGGTAAAGACAAGTAGCTCTAGGTAGGAAGTACTCCTAGGAACCAAGCCATTGCTTGAGCATCCAAGTATCCCAAGGTAGCACCTTGCTTAGATACTTGGCTTAGTAGGCTTTGGAACCTCTTAGTGTAAATTCTCAACTTCTCATCCTTCTTCTTTTCCCGTTGTTTGCAAAGGCATTTTTGCCTATGTTATTGTATTTTGGTAACCATAGAAGTGGTTCATTCAAATCAAAGGGATATTCACCTTTTATTTCATATTTCATTTGGATATTCTCGCAAGACTCCAATGATAGTAGCAAAAGAGGATTCATTGTTTCACAGTCTAGACTTATTTTTTATCGAGCATCTAATCATGGTTTTGTTCGGATCTTACAAAATAAAACCTAGATATGGGTTGGAAAATACGTTTCGTCAAGGTTCTATCTTGTGACATAACTTAGAACGTTAGGATATGTGTAGATAAAATGGATTCTTGGGGTTAAATATTAAGAAACTGGTCAATATTAAAGACGGAGCCTGTTTATCGGTTTCTAATTATGATCTCCAAAGCAAAAATTCCCTCCTGAATTTTCTTTGATTCTTATTTAGTAATGGGATATTTCTTATTCCTCGATGACTTTCTCTTCTTTTGTCTCCTCTGTTTGGCCAGCATAATTAATGCACATATATGAAATGTCATTCGATGATACTTTTGGTATCGTGTTTGACAAATGCCAAAAGATAAACTAGAAGCGGATTTAACAAAATTTTAGTATCTTTTCTATTTAGAGTTGTATCACATATATTCAAATATATTAAATGCATTAAAAACTTTAATATGATTGAAAAATACACTACTTAATAGACAGGATTTTGATGATATGCTTTATCTGAACACCCATTACAACATAATCTAATGTACTAAGATAAGAAATTAGAAAATAAGAAATTAATAGAGTGAAATATATATACATATAGTCTTGCCTAAATCCCGTTTCCACTGGGTAAATCATTATCTTCCGCAACTATCTAAACAAAGATTTCTAGGAAACTAAGTTTTCTCCCCGGAAATCTTACCTTTCTTAAGCCTCTTCTTTCTCTATCTCAACATTATCTTCCATAACTATCTAAACAATTATATCTAGGAAACTAAGTTTTCCCCAAGTTTTACCTTTCTTAAGCCTCTTCTTTCTCGATCTCAACAATATCTTCCATAACTATCTAAGCTACTCTATCTAGGGAACTAAGTTTTGCCTAAGTCCTATTGTTAATATGCTAAACTTTCTTTCTTTATCTCAACACTGAGTAGGTTGCGCTTCTTGTGAGTGTCTGTCTTGCCGATTGCTAAACTGAATAGTCTATGTACCATTGCATCTGATAGCTCCACACTAATTAAAGCTAGAACTACTGAATATCCAGTAAATACATATATCTCACCATCTAAACCAGATCAATTGATCAATTTCTAGTGGAGATGCGGACGAGAGTTAACAGGAATTTAACTCTCTGCCTAGAAGATTTTGTTTTTGGAGCACCCGAAACAACATCGTTAAGGAGATTGAGCCGTCAGTATGTTTTACCAGGAAATTCAACAAATGTTTACTTGATGCAAAGAATGAATCAAACACACGAGTTCTACTCATCATGTTCAAGCATGACTGCTTGAGGTGGAGATGTGATTAGTTGAGATCTGCGAACAATAACTGAAACCTTGTCTTTCAATTAGAGCCCTAAAAGCTCATAAACTCGCGTCCAGATTCGCACTCTATCGACTCTATTGGGGCTCAGCCCCATTTTACGGATTATGTCTCTCCCTTGTACGGCTTGATGGGGTCTTCCCATCCTTCGTGTTTTCGGTCGGCCTTTTCTCTCGATTCAGAGGACACGTTTTCTTGTGGTGCCTTTGCATATACATGGATGGAAAGGAGATTAGACTCTAGGATTTCCAGAGATCATGAGTGAAGGATTAATCTAGACATAAACTCCTTCCGGGGTAAACTGCCTCTACAACGGACAGAGTGAACAGTGCTACGCTCAGTACCAATCCTCCTGGATATCTCAGGATGAAAGGATAGTGCCAAATCCAGTTAGTGTTGATGATAGACATCAGAAGCAACGTTTCAAGGAGGCGTACATAATATTATAGATGATAATCCTCTGCATTTACCTCGTGATCTTCCTCTTTCTCCTATGCTTTCTCACTGCTAATGTAGTCATCGTATTTGTGCTTAAAGGTAAGCGTGCTATTCTCCATATGATCTGCTTTTCTGTTTACCCTTTCTCGTTCCCGACATCACAAGGCTAAGTCCAGTGATCCTTACATGCGAGAAAGTAGAACTTGTTTGGACGTTAAGAATTCTAAAGATTAGAATCATCAACTCTCTTGAGTTACATGTACAGAATGGTTCTACCTAATTATATTTGTTTGTCTATCATTCTATCATTCAGTAACCTTATATGTTCATGTGGACAATGTTCTCATTGCTTCGTTCAGTTACTGAGAGCTAATAAATATCTTCGATTCCACCATGAAAATTGTATAGTGCAATCGTTTGCACAATTTCCTGCCACTAGCGGGCAACTTACTGTTCTTATTGGATAGCAAATTGGGCAACTTCGTCCAGTTACTGAGAGCTAATTAAGGTCTTCAATTCCACCATGAAAATTGTATATTGCAATCGTTTGCACAATTTCCTGCCACTTGCGGGCAACTTACTGTTCTGTATTGGATAGCAGACCGAGTGTCTTATTCCCCGTCTCGAAGTCGACATAAAAGCATAAACCTTCCAAAGGAGAAGTCCAGAGGACTCGAGATTCCTAGCTTGATTGACGCGGTGCCTCCCTGATGCCGCCGGAGGAATTATTGAACTCCTGTTGTGAAAGTCGGAGCATCGAACCAAGAACAATCAAAAGAACCAACCAGATGTTGAAATTGAATTTCCGCCCATTTCACTTTTGGACGTAGAGTGGGCCAGTTCCTCGGAAGTCGATAAGTTACCTTTCCTCAAGCCCCAGAAGAAATTCAGCTTTACACAACACCCAGTGACCACTCGAAATTGTTCGTTTTGTCCCTGTGTTGAGAGAACCCCCCGCTCAGCTTTCATTTCATGCAGCTGGGTCAGAGTACGCTGTGTCTAGATACTACCTGAGGAACTACCACTTTTATCTATATACTGCAGATCGAGTTTGAATTGAAAAATTAGTCAAAGGCATCCAGGTTTAAGCATATAGCTAACCGTTGGAATTCATTACAATGTCTCTTTCTTCCGAGGATTCGCTTTTGCAAATTGGACACTCCTCTATACTATATAAAAGTGACTGATCTTCATGGCGATTTCGAAGTCAAAACCAGAATGTGTTCGCTTTTATCATGACGTTATACAGCGTTCAATTTATAGAACTTGATGACTCAAGGACGCTTTTCTCGAGCTCTTAGACTGGACAAAATAAATTGGTTACGTTGTATTTTAGTCAGAGACTAATCGATTGATGCACGTGAGGTACTGGCTAGATCTGGAAACCAGCTAATAAGGTGGGGCCAGAAAATGGCACTTGCAAGTCCACGTGATACAAAGTAAATAGCTTTAAAACCATCTCTGCAATTTAAGAATCACAGGAATCCGCCATCAAAGATTGGTGTACAGACAACGATTGTACAAGATCTAAGAAGTTGACCATGGTGAAGAAGTCGACTGTTGGCAAGGACAGCAACGGTCAAGCTAAGAGTATACATACACTGAGCTTGACAATCTGAGTGTCCTGGATTTTAGTAGTCGCTGACCATCCGAACGCATCAGAAATTCCGAGGATAATTCGAGTACTGTCTGCTGTCGAAGAGACAAGTAACTTCCTGTGTCGGGAAATTCCAGAATGTTTATACTGCTTAAGGTCCTCTAGTGGCTGCGGTGAAAGTTCTGGAGACCTTGTGCAAGCTTCAGGGTATAAGTGTGCAAGAAGAATTTAGCAATAAAAGATTGACGAAGTAGACAGCAGATTGAGAAGGAGGCTAAATCGAATGGATCTGCAACACAGTTGCAACGTCCAATAGTAAGCCTGCATAGAATCCAGCTAGAAACCAGTTGGACTACTGAGGATTCTCTGGGTCTTGTGTCCAGAGTCTAGAAAGAAATATGCACATTATCTGAATAGATCTCAACGGGAAGGTACGGGAACTCAAAATCTAGTGACATTGACAAAAATGTTCAGAGCAGTAGACTAATGGTGCGGGTCATTGAATTGGTCCACTGCATCTGGTCTCCTTCCATCAGAGATAGCCGTAAGATGCCTATGGAAAGCAATCCTGACTGACCACTGAACAATATAAAGTCGTTGGATTGGACTTGGTAACTACAGCCAATTTGTCAGTAGTCTTCGGTAAAGTCTTCTTTGGGCCCTAGCCCATTCTACCTCTTCTTCTGTCTCTCCCTTGTACGGGCTTGGTGGGTCTTCCCAACCTTCTTGTGTTCTATGTGGTCGCCTTCTATCTCTCTGGTAAAGATACTCAAATGTTACAGTTACTTTATTTGTTCAAATGAACAGAAATGCAATCCGAGATTGAAATCTTCCTTATCAAAGAGTTATCACTTCGATCCAAGCAAAAATTACATGATAATCATTACATCTTAGTATGATACTAATGCAAACTAATATTTACAATTCGCTGAGTTCATAAATAAACGCTTTTATATGTAGTCGGCTAAGTAAAATCCACAATAACTGCAATCGACAGCGATTAATATTGCATTCGAATTCGAGCGAGCTTTTTCGAATTCCTGTCCGATCAACTTGTACTTGCACCAGCAGCTTTGCTGAGAATGTCCGTAACACACATATATACATACAAGTTCAGAAAATGTAAACTTGTCAATGGAAAAACATGCAATCGTTATCATGATATGCCTAGCTCCATACTCTACGAGTTTCTATTGGAGACCCTTACCAGCTTCCCTTCAATCTTCAACCAACCATGAGACAATTCGATTCCGAACCAGTAGAAGATTTCCTGGTCAACTTTATCTTTTTTTGAACTGTGCATAGATGACTAGATACATGAAAGGTCAACAATATTGCGTGTCTAGATACTCTGGTCTTATTTTAACATATTATTGCTGGATGTAAAAGTATTCAAACTATTTATCACATGGGCCATGGGCGTCTGACGATCTCTTTTATATCGTAGAGTGCACGTCTCTTTGGTTCATAAATACGTGAGGTTGGATTGGCTATAAAACGACCGACTGATTCAAGAGCTTTTCGTCACAAACTTTATCGATCATCTCGGACCCTTTACATTACCATGAACATATTAGTGGAATAAACGATCTAGCAACTAAGAAATTAATCCACTATCATATGAGTTATATGTACCCAAGGCAGATTCTAGTAGGCTTTCTCATATCCACTCAGTTGTACTTGCACCACCGTAATGGTGGTCCAAGGTTCAGTGGGCACTAACTAGTAGTCACAGAATAGAAAGAGCTTTGTAAGAATCCTACTCGGCTAGTGATGACATAGAAGATTAAATTACTTAATAACAAAAACGCTGAATTAAGTGTTGATACTTACACTACCGCAACTGTAGTCGAAGGTTCAACAAGCTATAGACAGGAAGTTATAAAAAAGAAAAATAACTTAACGAGCTAATAGGAGGTCATAGTAATGGGACCTGCTGATCATGACTTGTAATGGCATTCAAAGGACTTCTGCCTTATTTCCAACTAACCCTTGATCTCACGCACAATTGCACAGCAATAACCTAGATAACAATGTTCGAAGCACGGGACCACACTACTCATCTTGATAACAAGTATAAGTGTACGCATCCATGCAACAAACACTCGTGCCATACAAAACAAGAGGGATCATTAGGGTTTAGGCTTTAGGCTTTATTTTCTTTATCACATCAGCGATAATAAGATTTTGACTTCTTACCCTGGGATAGTAATGGGACTTTTAGCGTGTTGTGCTATATATAAAAAAACTGTTTATTATAACACTACACAGTGTTCTTAGTACGGTAATACATCACTAATTTCCTGTTCAAACAAACACTGAACATCTTGTGCCTAGTACTTTGAATATTTTGTAGATGCTGGTCATGTCTAGCTTTAATGCTCTTAAAGATCCAGTGCTCAAAGAGCGACATGAGAGCATCCACCATTATCTTGTTCAAATCAGGCAACAGATGAGCTACTGGAATAGTTCAGCAATATTATCCAAAGTTCTTGGAAAAATGTACGACAAATGGTACCTGTCAAACGCATACTGTAAAGCAGTACTCTACAGGAAATAATAAGGGACTACAATGTCTCAAAAGAGCGATACACAACATAAAAGTTTAGGGTTTAATGCAATACAAAATTTTAGGGTTTAGAGCAATACAAAATTTTAGGGTTTACAGCAAAAGTTTAAAGCAATACATAACACAAATCCAAAAGAGTAACTACAGTTGATAACAATGGTATTCTGAACTTCCATCTATGGTGTAAGGCAACAATCCATAATCATACAGTACACAAGATGTCACAACATTTGTAGCGCCAAAGTTAGTTTGCTCTAATGTGGAGTGGTAGTGTTGGCAAGAGGAAAGACCACATTTGGCTTCTGAACTTACACCCACACTGGAAGGCAATAATCCACAATCATACAATACACAAGATGTTACAACATTTGTAACACCAAAGTTAGTTTGCTCGGACGCTGGAGTGGTAGTGTTGGCAAGAAGAAAGGTCTCATTTAGCTGAATTTTGGCAGCCAAAGCTAGTTTACTCAAATGCTGGAGTGGTAGTGTTGGCAAGAAGAAAGGCCTCATTTTGCTGAATTTTGGCATTTAGAGACTTCAAGGTATAGGTATTCTTGAATGTATGTATTTTGAACTTACATCCAAATTGTAAGACAATAATCCACAATCATATAGTACACCAGATGTCACAACATTTGTGGTGCTAAAGCTAATTTGCTCAAACATTGGAGTGGTAGTGTTGACAAAAAAAAAATTCTCATATGGCTGCCAAGCTAGTATGCTTGGACGTTGGAGTGGTGGTGTTGGATATAAGAAAGGCCTCATTGGCTGAATTTTGGCATTTAGAGGGTTCATGGCATAGGGCTAGAGAGGCTACAAAGGCCTAGAAGGGCCAGCTTGTTGTGAGACTAGCCAATTTAGATGACTTTTTGGTAGTTTTTAGTCATCTATTGGTAAAAAGGTAAAAATTTTGCCCTCTTAGATTGGGTGCAATAGAGTTTGAACATTAGATCTATAGTTCCTAGACTGGTCCCCTAGTCAACTAGTCCACCTTCACTTGTTGTCCTAGTGATTGGTCTATTGATATCTATACATATGTAACTTTGGCTAGGAGAAGCAATTTGATCTCATACATGGTGATCCTTGTAGCTTAGGAGTAGATAGATATTCTTATTATATCAAATGCAAAATGGTGATAAAGTCAATCTAATATTGATTTATGAGATGGAGAGTTTTTGTTTAGATTTCTTTTGATTGGAACTTTTCCATTCTCTATTTCTTATTTGTGTACCATGTTTATGTGAGGTGCCTTGACTTTAAAGCATTTGTGTTCTTATTTTCTCTTGATTGTGAGGTTGGAATGATGACCAATCAGACTATCTATGTTTTTCTCTGGTGAGGTAGGAAGTGATGATCTACAAACCGTGAGAGTGCATGTTATGATGGCAAGTTATAGTTTGCCCTTTTCCCTAGTACGTTATCAGAATTAAAGCTAAATTAGTGAGAGGTTTTTTCACTAGTGGTACCACTTGATGGTGATTTGTGGTGGGGTACTTGTGATGGTTTCGGTTGTAGTTTAAATTAAATTTTCATATCATAGTTCTTTGGGGATTCTAGAGGAGATATCATTGCATCATGCAATGGGTTTACATGGAATGGCACTTGGTATCAACTTATATCTCAGGTCCCAATGAGAGAGGAGATTGACTCTAATTTGGAGTTTGATGTAGGAGCTTATTTAGCTGAGAGTGCACTTGGGGTGTCCACACTATTATTGTAGGATATGGACAAGATTTATAGAATCTCCAAAGGCCTTAGGCGCTACTCTAATGTAGTAGGTACCATTGAGTTGGATGACTTCATCCAAGATTTTGATAGTTGGTGTGATCTGTGGCAGATGCCTAACTTGCCCTTCATGGCATGGAAGAGATTGTTGCAACACTTGGAAGATCTGCCAATGGAAGTGACTATCATGAGTTCAAGAGCGCTCACATGAGGAATTTGAATTATGGAGACAATACTAGTCTCAAACTACATCTCCATCACTTTAGGCTTTGGTTTCTAGGGGGTAGATCAATAGCACCCATGAGTTCTAGCTCTAGTAGTGTAGGTGTATCCAATGGAGGTGCATTAGTTGGAGATGGTGCTACTACAAGTGGAGGTTTCATTGCAAGAGGTGATGTAGTACTAGGCTTTAATCCCATGGTGGAGTCTAATGTTTGAGATAGAACTACCAAGGAGTGCAAACTTACAAGTTGAGGATGTAAAAGACCAAGATCAAGAAGAGAATGGAAGATCACATTGGGACACTTGAATGTGAGAAAAATTTGAATGCCTAGCATGAGTTTTGGCTCTCGTATTTATAGGGAGCATACAAGGATCTTGAGAAACTTCTCAAGAAACTTCCTTGAGCTGCTTTCTTGGAGTGCAAGCCAAGTTAATTGGGGAGGTTCTTAAGAAGTAGTCTACTTGGCATGCAAGCTAAGCTAGTTTGAAGCTTCTAAAAGCTTCCTTCTAGAAATTATTTACTTGGGGTGCAAGCTAAGCTAGTGGGAAGCTTCCCAAGAAGCTTCCTAGATACTTCTAGGATATTCTATGCTAATTTCGCCTATTCACTACTTTGTTAGCCTTGACTAACTTCATTGCTAAACTCCATATTGTTACATATTCCCCCATCACTAGTTGATGATGTCCTTGTTGCCAGTGAAGCTTTGAACTCTTGGATGGCCAATTGTGCATTCTGGAGATGAGAAAAAGGTTCCCATGTGGCATCATGAAGGGGATATCATTTCCAAAGGACCTTGTACTCTATATGTTGTTGATGGCCTTGTTGAATGTGTCGATGCGCAAGAATACATTCAACTTTGTACTCCTCATGATCATTAAGGAGGAGAAGGAGGTTAAACTCAAGAGGAAAAAGAAGATGGGTTAGGAACAAAAGGTTTCAACTTGGAAACATGAAAGATAGGATGGATGCGCATATGACAAGACAAGGCAAGGCAAGTCAATAAGCAACAAGAGAGACAATTTGGGTGACATCAAGGTCATATCCAATTAGGAGCAATTTTACAAACTTGGGTATCAAGTGGAAGAGGGAGGTTATTGGATGAGGGCATGACCTTATCACCAACTTCAATAATAAGATCATGACGATGGTGATCCACATATTTTTCTATCAATTTTGAGCATCAAGGAGATGAGATTTGGCTTGTTGGAAGGATTGGGATAATGGTCAAGAAGGTGGATGAAGAAGTACGAGGGACATGAGATGGAAGAGGAGGAAGAAGGGAATCTAGAACAAGTGGATCTTGGCCAAAATTGAGAAAGAAAGGAGAGAATTTGGTCCTTGCCTATTCAGAATTATTGTATGCAAACTCTGTAGTTGCAAGACATTCATCCCAATTGGTACGGTGAATGTTGACAAAGAAACAAAGCATATCTTCCAAGGTGCAATTTGCACCTTCAATTTGTCCATCAATTTGAGGATGATAGGCTATGGATAAAGCAAACTTGGTGCCAAGTATCTAGAAGAGTGCTTGCCAAAACTTTTTAGTGAAGCAAGGATCATGGTTGGAGATGAGTACATGTAGCATCCCATGATGCTTGAATACATTGTCAAAGTAGATTCACATCAAGGTTAGAGCATCTACAATATCAACTGTTGGTGCCAAATAGATTTTCTTACTAAGCTCACTCACAAACACCACAATCGTTATGTGACCTTGATTTGTCTTGGGCAAGGAGGTGATGAGATCTAAGCTCACATGTTCCCAACAAGTAGATGGAATGGGAGTGGTTGAAGGAGTCCACTTGGTTTTTGGTATTGGCCTTGTTGCATTGGCAACTCTCACACAATTGGACAAACTTCCAAACATCGCATGCCATGTTGGGCCACCATCATTGGCATTGGAGGGTACCCAAGGTCTTGTCCACACCCATGTGACCAATAATTGGTAAATCATGGGCTTCTTGAAGGTGCACAAGTCGGAGATCACCTTTGATTGGAGCATAGATCTGGTCCTCATGGAATAAAAGGTCCTCCTTGAAAGAGAAAGTGTTGTACTCCTTGCCACATGTTGCAAGATAATCATTTACCATCTAGAAGAAAGGATCTTGTTGTAGAGTTGACCTGAACTCATTTTGGATCTTAGAGTCAATTGACACCATTGTAATTGTTGTCGTGATGAGAAGAAGAGACTTCAAATTAGTTCGTTGTGATAGGGCATCAGGGATGACATGGAACCAACCTGGTTTGTACTCAAGTTTGATATCAAAAAATTGACTTGCTCCTCCCATTGATGATGTCAACTTTTCATGTGTTCCAAGTGTAAGGTCTACAACGATAGTTTGTGATCAGTTTGTATGATCACTTATTTCCCCAAGCGCTAATGCTTCCATACCTTGGTGGCATATACTATTGCAAGTTGTTCACAATATTGAGTAGAGAAATTTTTATTTAGCTATATTTAGTTGATGGGACACAAAGGCAATAGGATGCAGTCCATTTGGGAATTCTTGTTGCAACACGGCTCCAATTGGAAAGTTAGAAGCATCAAAATCAACCACACAAGGTAGCTAAGCATCATATGGTTAAAGAATGGGTCTTGAAAACACCATATGTTTCAACTTCTGAAATGCTTCTTTTTGCTTGGTGGTCCGATGAAAGCTCAATTTCTTCCCCAAGAGGTTAGCCAATGGTGCAATCACACAAGCATAATAGTGGATGAACCATTGGTAAAAATTGGCCAATCCATTAAATGCCCATACTTCTGTAGCATCTTTTGGAGGAGGCCAATCAGTAATGGCCTTGATTTTCTCCTCTTCCATCTTTATCCCCTCTAATGAGACCTTGTGGCCCAAGAAGGTAACTTCCTTTTGCCAAAAGGTACACTTTTATTTTTTGCAATAAAATTTCCACTATCATAGTCATCTTATAACTTCTTGCACGTGATTCACGTGTTCTACCTCTATCTTGCTATAGATTAAGATATCATCCAATAATACCACCATATACCAATCTAATAATCCATTCAACATCCAATGCATTTGATCCATGAAGACTGTTGGAGCATTAGTGTGCCCAAAAGATAGAACTCTCCACTTGAAATGCACATACCTTGTGTGAAAGGCAGTTTTTTGCACATCCTCCCTATCAATGAGGATTTGCCAAAAGCCACTACAAATATCTAACTTGGAGAAGTATCGTGCTCCACTCATTGATCAAGCAAGTCATTGATCTGAGGCAAGGGATATGCATTCTTTATTGTTTGGTTATTGCACCCACGGTAATCAATATAGAAACAAAGTCCTCCATCTTTCTTTGGGACGAATAATACTAATGCTCTCCAAGGAGAGGTATTGTATCATATAAAATCCCTCTCCAAAAACTCCATAAGTGTTGTTCACAACTCCTCCAACTACTTTGGTGAGAGCCAAAAGACTAGTCTACTCACCGGCCTACCCCCTAGTAATAACTTAATCTTGAAGGGCATACCCCGATTAGAGGGTAATCCATTTGGCAGATCGTCCGGAAACACGTCCAGAAACTCTTGAACTATTTGATCAACCATTGCTTAATGAGGTTCTTGACACTCCTCAGATTGTCCTTGTGCAATTTGCTTGATCCACATTGCAAAATTAGATTTATCTTCCTCCAAAGCTTACTCTATGGTTGCTTTACTAACAAACTTCACATTTAAGGACTCATCTCTTCAAAGCTTGCTCCATGGCTGCCTTCCTGGAAAACTTCCCATCTTGGGACTCATCTCCCTTCAAGGCTTGCTCTATGGCTACCTTCTTGACAAACTTCTCATCTTGGGACGGACTATTCTTAGGTGTCTTACTTAGAGGTACCAGAAAACCTAATCAGAAATTATTTCCTTGGTGTTGTACTTGAATTTATCATTGGGTTCAATCAAATTGAACCTTATGACGTTCAACCCAAGGTAGTCCTAGAATGACATCTTAGTGTAGAGGTCACTACAAACCTCATACACTCCAAATACTCCTTCCCAATCTTAAAGGTAACAAGATGCAAAGTACAAAATGCAAAACTCTTTCTACCATCCACCATCATCAATCTACTTCCAATTACTGGTTTGATAAGAATACCCAATTCCTTTGCTACTTGCATAAACATGCAATTCTTTGAACTAAAAAATCAACTAAAATCAACTAAAATTTTACAACCTCAATAAGATATTGTACCTTGCAAGTGAAGCAAACTTGCATAGGTCAAGTCTTCAATCCTATTAGAACTAATCAAGCTCCTAGTAGGCGGCTCAAAATCTCATACTGGGATTCCTCATTTCCTTGATCATTTTACTCCACAACTTCATTTGGGTGACTTGTAAAGATCACACATTCTTGAGTGTACATTCAATAATGCAATGTCCCAATTAGCAACAATAAAAACAACCACCATTTTGTCATATTTTTTCTCTATCTATAGTGCCAAATAGTCTCCATTGAATGACATCAATCTCCATTGGTACAGGCTTCCTCTACTTGTGTGTAATGTACTAGTAGGTTTTGTGGAGGTCAAGGTCAAGAACAAGTTGTTGCAACCAAGGAATCAAAATTTTTGGCCAATTGCATGGCTTCCTCCAAGTGTTGTGGCTCTCACATGGTTATCTTTAATTTGGTTCTTGACTTCAAGCCCCTCACAAATTGATCTAGAGCTTCACTTTCTAGTATATTTGGAATTTGCATGATGGTTTTTTGAATTGCATGATGTAACTTCTTACAAAGCCAATCTATTTCAACTCTGTCAACCTATCCCATGGAGCTTGTGTGGCATTTATTACTTGAATCGACTAATTATTGCACTATTGAATTTTGCCCATGTTGAGATTGGTGCAACAATTTGTCGTTCAGCTTGCTCCACTCGGAATTGTCACCATAGTTTTGCTACTCCATCACTTAGCTAAAAGCCAAGAGAATCTATTTTCGTTCATCTTGAAGATTTGTAGCTTCAAAATAACATTCATAGTCAAACACAAAATTCCATTGCACCCAAGAGATTCTTGCCTTTGAATACTTTGGATACCTTAGGGAATCGGATTCAATCTTCTCCTTCTCAACATCAATGATCTAGTTCATCCAACAATTGAGTAAGGTTTTCAATTTATTGTTGCATAGCAATGATAACCTTGAGCATTGCCGCCATGGTTGCTACTCTATCACCCCTAATCTATCTAATTTATTAACACATAGAAGCAACACATCTACCATTCTCCATAAGTTACAACCAAAAGCACCAAGGGCTCCTCAGATATGGTGATCATATGCATAAAATCTTGTCCAAAGTGTGAGGTGATGAATTGTGTGAAATAATTTTTAGGTAGTACTTGGACGCTAAAATCCCAATGGTTTTGTGGAAATGAATTTGGTGGTCCATAAATTCTATCCATCCCATTTTTGCATTAATACCAATATAAAAAACCAAGACCGGAAAAATTTAAGATCACATGTGTGAAAACTCCAAATGCCTAGCATGAACTTTGGCTTTCATATTTATAGGAAGCATACAAGGCTCTTGAGGAGCTTCTCAAGAAGCTTCCTTGAGCCACTTTCTTGGAATGCAAGTCAAGTTAATCGAGAAGCTTCTCAAGAAACTTTCTTCTTGAAGCAATATGCTTGGCATGTAAGCTAAGCTGGTTAGAAGTTTTTAGAAGCTTTCTTTTAGAAATAACTTACTTGGGGTGCAAACTAAGCTAGTGGGAAGTTTCCTAAGAAGTTTCCTATATATTTCTAAGATATTCCATGTTAATTTGGCTTATTCACTACTTTGTTAGCCTTGACTTACTTGATTGCTAAACTCTATATTGTTATAGAGGAGCTTACAAGAGTTCCAATGGAAGGCTGGAGAGAGCCTATAGAGTTCCAATGGAAGGCTGGAGAGAGCCTATGCGATGCATACACTTGCATGAGATTGCTAATCATGTTCACTCAAGGAGTTATTGAGGCCCAAGTAGTCCAATTTTGGTATGGGATCCTAGACATTGAGTTGCAATGTAGAATATATGATGCTATATTATTATGGACTATCTCATCTACTTTGGTATTGGTCTTTAGTTTGGCTAAGAAAAGTAAGCTCAACATGGTGGGAGGAGAGAGTGATGATATCTAGATTTGGTAGATCTGGAGATCTCATCCATAGTTCTTACTTCTTCTAGAGTGTAGCATAGTGTACCACACCATGTTTGACTTTTGAGGGCAAAGTAGACAATGTAGATTTTATGGAGCAAGTGGAAAGCCTAGTGCAACTAGACCTTACCTTCCTTTTGGGGAAGCAATAGCCAATGAGTGGTGGTGTTGCTTATTGGATTTCTGGTGGACTTCACCACAAGAGAGAGTGCATTGAGTGCAATGGACATGATGCAATTAGTACATCATAGCTAGCACAAAGATATTGTGACCATTTTCATAGATTTGGTCACACTAATGACCAATGCTTTGACCTTCACCTAGAGTTATAGAGTAGTAAGGCTTCTATGGTAGGTGATAGAGGATCTCTTGGTCATGGAGGCCAAGGTGGTGGTAGATGACCACACCTAGTAGGGGTGCAATACTTTCCCTTGCCCTTGCTTATGATATAGCCATGGTTATGTGGATTGAGTAGTTGGAGAAAAGATTGGCTAGTATGGCCATAGCTTAGAGGAGATCAACTTTAGGTGTTGAGGCTTCTATCTCTTATGCTATTGATAGAGATATCTTGGACTTTATGTGTAGAGTAACATAGGTAGATGCATCTACCATAATGACTAGGATTGTAGTACATGCTCCAAAGCCTAGAGGAGCATCATTGGAGTTGGACCCACATAAAGGAAAGGCTAGTAGACAAGTCAAACTTCCCTCGTCTTTCACACTCTTTAAGGCACTATAGATGACATCCATGGCTCTTAGACATCTTAATGCAAGTGCGGTAGGTGCTAATGGAGTGCATTATGGACTAGATGTTAGTCAACCACTTATTACTACACAAATTGAGTCTAGCACAATGTTGGGGGCAACTTAGTTGATTATGCACTTCCCTTTGTTCTCAACCAATGATATATTTACATTGAGAGCTGACCTAGCTCTAGTGTTCCAATTGGCTTCTACACTTTGTGAGAGTAGGGATGATATAGTTCTTGTTTGTAGAGTAGAGGTGGTTGATAGTGGAGTTGACTTGGTTGAGGAGTATAGGATCCACACAATGACCAATGGTTTATAATAGGCAACAACAGCTAGGTTGGAGGAGCTACCAATTAGACTTGCCTTTGAGCAAGATCAGTTTACACTTGGAGTTATCCTCTTGGATAACCAAAGTGGGAGTTTCCCTTTGGTGGGACCTTCAAAATAGGTCTATACAACATGGAGGGTCTTATTAGACTCTCGTGCATAACCCCTTATATTGGGAAGGTTGCAATTGTAGAGGTGTTCATTTTTTATCTAGAAATCTCTAAGGGATGGTTCTACATAGTACATTGCATGTGAGGAGTTCATTATCTAGATTCAGCCCAATCATCCGCTTGATAACTTTGTGGTGAGAGCTCAAGCCATTATAACAATAGCAAAGTCATATGATGTGCTAGTTTTGGTGGAGTAATGTTATACTCCATGGGTTTTAGTATTGACTACTAGGAAGATCCAGCTCCCTATAGGCCAAGTTGGCATTCAAGTGAGGGATAGCTATACCATTTACCAATACACTTTAGTAATGGTAGTCTTGGCTCACTACAATCATGGACCATGGCATCACTTTCAACCTTCAATAGTTTTGTTACTTGGCCAAATGACTTATTGGAAGAGAATGCCCATGCAAAGGATACCCCAATACCATAGGAGATCACCAAGATTTGGAGTAAAAATGGGATTGCTCCATCCACCTTGGATGTTTCATTGTGGAGTTTTGAGGATGCATTGCAACAACATGCAAATCAGTTGGTGTAACAACCTTGGAGTAGAGCCTTTGTACCACTAGGATACCAATGTGAGGGTGAGCTTCCAAAGTCTATTGTCTTGTCACCTTTGGATACCACATTCATTGCTTGGTCGTATTTAGCAAAGAGAGTGTGTCTATTGGAGTTTTTTGTTGGAATTAACACTAAACTAGCTACAATACTACATGCATGTATGTAGGTTTAGTGGTACTTTTGTATGTAGAGATATGAGATTGCTAAGCAAGTCTCTCTACATCATGTGGCACACTTGGCCTATCAACATCCTAAGTTATTACCAATGTTACCAATCAAGGGTTACTAGAATACCCTACCAATAAACATTTCTTTATTAGGTGCATAGGATTTAGAGAGACATGGTCATATTCATTTGGAGAATTCTAGATAGCCATGTTAGGGACATACTTGCTCTAGTGTCTTTTGGGAGATGTTACATCTCCCAAAATCTCCCAACATCTCCAAGTTCATCAATCAGTTTCTCTAACCTACATTTTGGAGAACATCTCTTTGATAGGTGATCCTTATACACAAGTGGTAGCGTGTACATATCAAGTTTATTCTTGGATGAGACATGTTATGTTGTTGGATGTAACCAAAGTGGGATCATGCACTTATCATCTTTGTCTTTGGTGGATAAACCTCTTACCTAGAGAGTTTCTATAGTTTGCTTATGATGGGATTCAACAACTAGACCACCTTACTATCCATGATATTTTGGATGTTGGGTGCCAATCTCAAATGGTGGTAGTGGTTGATAGGTCACTTATGGCAATGGTGAACCTTGTTTGATAGCCTAGAGCCACTTTATGAGCTTCCCAAGCTCCCATGCTTTTTGAGAGGGAGGTCTTATACTTATTTAGGACTCACAATTACAACAATTGGTGGAGCCCAACATCAATGAGAAGGAGTGGGTGATAGGTTTTTATATTGATATTATCATTGTTAGCATCTAAGCATCAAGTGTTAGGTTAGGCTATGGACTTGAATTTCTTGACTTGGATTGTGAGCCTTGGTTTGGCATAGCAACGTAGAATGTGCTTGATAGGTATCACCACTTGGACACTTGTGAGTTCTATGCCTCTTGAGATGATTTAGGCACATGTTGGGGATGATATACTGATTGGGTATGGTATTCTTGTGACACAACAATGGATACTAGTGAGAGTGGTCTACTTGGGGTCTATCCAAGTGAGCATGGTCTACTTGGATTACACCCTTGGTCTACTTGGGATACAGCTAGAAGATGTATAGAGCTTGAAACCAGAGTAGAGGGAGTTTTCCATGTTGAGTTTGGGGACTCTAATGGTTGGGACATTAAATTATTGCTCCTAAGGGCCCATTGTAGCAGCCAATCAACACATCTCCCACCCTTACATCAATTACAAAGGATACTTGAGAACTAAAATTTGGACCAAAGCTTAAAGGAGGGGAAAGATGGAGAGTTTGGAGGTTCTTAAAGAGCTATACAAGTTGTTTTACCTTCAGTATGAAGGATTTGTGTGCTCTAAAAGGACCTAGTATTTGCTTTGAGCTTACTAGTGATACACCAAAAATTTTTGCATCCCTATGATATAGTGACATGAAGAGAGTATTGATTCAAAGCCAGAGTATAGACCTTTTTGAGGCTAGTTTGGTCTAGTCTCAAAAATGAGAGCATGCTTCAATTACACTAATGCTAGCCAAGAAGGATATGCTTGGCAACTACATAAATAGGTGGATATGTGGAGATTACCCTTCTATCAACCAATAGACTATGGCTAATTTGTATGCCATGCTTACACTAGAGGAAATCTTTGATCCAATTGCGTATGCAAAGATCTTCAATATTTTGGATCTTTGAGCAAGATATTATTAGTTGCAAATCAAGGAGGAGGACAAGTCCAAGATAGCATTTTGGGCTATTGATCCTCACCATAAGGATAAATTATATCAATGGATGTTCTTATTATTTGGGTTAAATAACACTCTTATTGAGTTCCACAATGTCAAGGACAAGATCCTAGTAGGATTGGATTTTTCTTTATGTTATATTGATGAAATTTTGATCTATAGCACTATTGTGGAAGAGCATGAGAGATATTTGATGGAGGTGTTTCAGAGGTTGAGATCTCATGGACTCAAATTATGTCTTGGAAAGAAGATTGTTCCACAAGCAAGTTGAGTATTCACATTGAATATTTGAGTCACTCTATCTACCCTTGAGACTTGGTGTTCAGACCAAGGTAGAGGCTATTGCACATATTCCTTGGCCTATGGATGGGAGTAGACGGTGAGCATTCCTTGGGTTGGTAGACTTTTATCACTAATATGTTAGAGGATTTAGTGTCATTTCCAAGGTCTTAACCAAGCTCCCTAACACCACTCATGTGTAAGCTTGGTCGGAAGCTGACCAAGCTGACACATGAGTGGTGTTAGGGAGATGAGCAAGAGAGAGCTTTTATAGAATTCAAGAAAAGGTTGACATCCGCCCTTATTCTTAAGAGACCAATCAAAGGATAATCATTTTAAATTCATAGTCATTGGAGTACGTTGAGACTTGGAGTAGAGCTCACCTAATAGGATGATAAGGAGAAGGAGTTTGTGGTGGCTTATGCTAGTTGTTCCAAGAATTCAATGGAGGTAAAGTATGAAAGAGAGTGCTTGGTAGCAGCATGGGCAATAGCATATTTTTTATATTATCTATTTGGAGGTAAACCCCTTAACTCTCATCATTGATCATCAACCACTAAAGTGATTGATGTAGTCCAACAAGATTTTAAGGAAGCTTGCACAATGGTTTTGATTTTACAAGAATATGATTTTATAGTTATTCACAAACTTGGAGTGGTGAACCATGATGCAAATGGGTTGAGTAGAAACTCATGTCCCAACGAACAAGATTAGAACAAAGCATGTTGGCATGGTGAGACAAATGAGAAGATGATGCCAAGTTGGCATGCATCTACCTTTCTATGTATATATTTTGAGGCCTTGGTAGTATCTCTCAATTTTTTGAGGCCTTGGTAGCACATACAAGAGGAGTAATTGAGATCACATATCCAAAAGGTGAAGATATTGGTATAGGTCAGCGATACATTCATGATGATATCTTAGTGATGAATTATCTTTGTATTGGTTTTGTGGGTGGCACAATTGGTGCTAAGGAGAGAGACCGTGCTCTTTAGCAAACTTGACAATTTAGATTGGAGAGCAAACACCTTCTTTGTGTATGGGAGGATGGTAGAGTGCAAGTAGTACCACTTCCATCTCAAATACCACAATTGTTATATCATGCTCATGAGGAGCTTGGACATTTTGGGGTAAAGTAAACATATAGCTTGCTCTAGAGTTATTATTGGTGATGCAATATGCAGATTGATGTACAAAAAAATGTGCCACATGTGTGGTTTGTGATCAAGTTAGAGCATCATTTTATGCTCCTACACCATAGGTACACCCATTACCTATCATGGGATTGGGTTACTATTGGAGTTTGGAATTTTTTTGGACCTTTATCATTGACTATGAGATATCATCAGTATGTTTTGGTTATGGTGAAGCACTTATCCAAGTAGATTGAGTTGGGGGTACTTCATGACAAGTTTTAATACTCCGAGGACAAGAGAAGAGAGAAAACACAGATTGCACACTCAAACATTCGATGCCCCAAGGGAGCACCTTCTCTTTATTATATAGACAAAGAGGATCTCCTCCAAGGAAGCTCCACCATAGGATTAGGGACATAGATAGGTGACATGTCAACAAGCTCCACCCTTGGATTACTGACTTGGATGGGTGACCTGTCTGGTCTAGGTCCTATCTGGTTGGTCAAACGAGCTTTGACCGGAGGGAATCTTTTAGGGAATCTTCTTGTAGGAATCTCAGAATCACATGAGTAAGGTACCATTGGAAAGCTCTTGACGAGACAAACCAGGCATATTGCCTTCAAAGATTTCAGGCATATTTCGGTTCCTACTCTATTAGTAGAAGTCCCCTTTTGGTGATACCTCTTTCTGATCTGTTTAGTCCATCATGTGTAACATCCTTCCAGATGTTACCAAACCAATTCTCACCTTTAAATCATATGTCTAGCTATTGGTTCTACGGTTCTCAAGTCTATTTTGGTTTCTGCCCTATTAGTAGAAGTACTCTTTTGGTGATATTTCTATCTGATCTATTTTGACCATCATGTATAACATCATTCTAGATGTTACCAGACCAAATTTCACATCTAGATCATATGGCTAACCCTTGGTATTACAGACCTCCCTCCTTTTAAGACGCAACGTCCTCGTTGTGCAATTGTTGCTCAAATGCTTGCACCAACACCGGTGCATGTGCCAAATTGGCAGCGTGTTCCCAGGTTGCTTTATAGAGAGGGTAACCTTTCCATTGTACTAGATATTCCACCCGTGGATGGCGAGTACCACGCATGCGCTTTTGGAGAATCCGCTCTACTTCATATTCCTCTGTGCCATCAATGACTGTTGGACAAGGTCGAATGTCCTATGTGGAAGTACCTTGGCCTGATCGGGGAGCATATCTGCGTAATAGGGAGACATGGAACACTGGATGGATCTTCATGTGTGGTGGTAGCTCAAGGTGATAGGCCACAGCGTCGATGCGACGAAGAATCGAGAAAGGCCCAATAAAACGAGGTCTGAGCTTACGAGATCCAACTAATGTGAGGTTGGTTGTCAATAGCCACACTTGATCCCCAACATTGAACTCCATATGCCTACGGTATGCATCAGCATACTGCTTTTGTCGATTTTGTGCAATCTGTAACCTGTGCTTGGCGCTCTCCACACCTTGTTGGATTCTAGAAACAAATGTGTTGACTGCATCAACCTTGGTAGTCACTGGACGGATCTTCATCAAGCTAGAAGGTGTGAAGGGATGCTCACCATACATGAGGAAGAACGGAGTGACCTGGGTGGAGGCATTCACTGAATTGTTGTAAGCGAATTCCACCAACGGTAGTAGGGTGTCCCACCTCTCTTGCTCTTCCAAGGTGAAGCCGCGTAACATGTCTTCAATCGTGCGATTAGCCCGCTCTGTTTGGCCATCTGTTTGTGGGTGGTAAGCTGTAGACATGGCCAACTTGGTTTTGAAGAAACCAAAGAGTGTTCGCCAAAACAAACTGGTGAATTGTGTGCCTCTATCGGTGATGAGTACTCTAGACAAGCCATGGTGAGCAAAGACTACATCTAAGTATAGTTGAGCTAGTTGTGGAGCGGTCACCTCCTTGGTGGTAGGGCATACATGAATCATTTTGCTGAGCCGGTCCACAAAGACGATAATGGAGTCAAACCCTGAGGTGGTCTTGGGTAATTCACAGACGAGATCCATACTCACTTGTTCCCAACGTTGGGTAGGAGTGGGAAGAGGTTGAAGGAGCCCTGCAGGAGCTTGATTAGAAGCTTTGTTCTGTTGACAAAGTAGGCAGCTACGCACATAGTCCATCACGTCGTTGCTCATCTTGGGCCAATAGTAATGGCGCTTGACTGCCTCCAAGGTCTTGTCCACTCCGACATGAGCTGCAATGGCCGAATTATGACATTCCGCTAGAATGGTGGTGCATAATTCTGGGACATTTGGGATCCACAATCGGCCCTCTCGAAAGGTGAGTCCTTGGGTGCTGGTGACACCTTTGGACGCTTGCGCTTCTACAATCTGTGGGTCAGTTTTTGTAGCAGCTAGAATCTCTTGCCAGAATTCAGGGTTAATCTTAACCTTTGCCGCCAAGTTGTTGGCCATTGGCATGCGGGTGAACGCATCTGCAAGTTGCTTCTTACCTTCCACGTAGGTGATTGTCATGTTGAAGCATTGTCGACACTCTGCCCACCGAATTTGGCGACGAGATAGATCCTCCTGCGTCTCGAGGTAGACTAGAGGTTTGTGGTCTGTCTCTACTACAAATGCCTTCTCGCCCAAGTAGTGCTTCCAATGCTTGGTTGCTAGAACAATGGCCAGCTCTTCTCGTTCTGTGGTGTGGTAGTTGCACTCTGCCGGTAACAACTTTCAAGAGAAATATGCAATTGGATGCCATCCGTCATGCCACTCTTGTTGTAGGACTGCTCCTATTGCTACGCCTGATGCATCCGTAGCCAACTTGATTGGACGTTTTGGGTCATACCACTTCAAGATTGGTGCATGTAGCAAGGCGGCCTTCAATTCTTGAAAGGCCAACTCTTGTGCAGTTCCCCATGTCCACTTCTTCTCGTTGCCAAGTAGTGCCGTAAAAGGCTGTGCAACCTTGGAGAAGTCCTTGACAAATCTACGATAGAATCCCGTCAACCCCAAGAAGCTCTTAAGTTGAGTCTGATCTTCGGGTGCACTCCATTTTTGAATGACTTCTATTTTATCTTTCAATACTTGAATGCCCTCTGCACTTACTCTATGCCCTAAGTAGTCTACTTTGGACTTGCCAAACTTACACTTTGAGATTTTGGCATACAACTGATTCTGTCTTAGAATCTGGAGGACCTCTCGTAGATGTTGTTTGTGTTATGTCATCGTGCTACTATATACTAAGATATCATCCAAGAAGACAATAATAGACTTATCCAAGTATGGACGAAATATGTCATTCATTAGGCTCATGAAAGTGGCAGGCGCATTGGTGAGGCCAAAAGGCATCACAAGATACTCAAAGTGGCCATACCTGGTTCGAAAGGCAGTTTTGTACACATCCTCCTCTACAATTCGGATTTGATTGTAACCGCTCCGCAAGTCCAGTTTGGTGAAGTATCTCGCTCCATGGAGTTGATCAAACAGGTCATCCATGCGAGGTAAGGGGTATTTGTTCTTCACTGTTTGCTGATTGAGACCCCGATAGTCAATGCACATGTGCATTGTACCATCCTTCTTCTTCACAAACAAGACAGGGGCCCCATATGGTGATACGCTAGGTTGGATGAACCCTTTCTATAGCATCTCCTCAATTTGAGTCTTACACTCCTCCAACTCATGAGGTGATAGGCGATATGGGGCCTTACAAGGAGGTGTCTTCCCCGGGAGTGTCTCTATTTTGTGATCTACTCGCCTTTTAGGTGGTAATCCTGAGGGTAGATCATCGGGAAAGACATCTTGAAACTCATCCACCACATCCTTCAATTTCTCAGGAATTTGTCCAGCGAGTTGTGCACTCTGGACTTCTCTTATTAGACCCAGAAAACATCTATCGGTCTTACAGACAGTTGTCGTCCCTACGACATATAGAGGCAGTTTCTGCCTGTGTGATTTTTCTTTAACCCCAATGATTGACCATTGGTGGGTTCTCACTACTTTCTTCCTCCAATCCACCATTGGGTTGTACTGTTCCATCCATGGCATGCCTAAAATTGCATCATAACGGGCTAACTGTATCACTCGCCACTCAATTGCTTCCTGATATTCTCCTACAGAGAGGGTTACCCGTCTAGGTAATGATTCAATCCTCTCTATTTGCCCATTTGGTAACTCTACTTCTTCACTTCCATCTCTCTCTAGATCCATTCCCAATCTGATTGCAACAGAGCAAGACAAGAAATTCTCTGTTGCTCCCGGATCTATTAATACTCTCACTTGATTACCTTCTAGGATTCCATTCACAACAATCAATTGTGAGGTTGCCTTTCGGGATCTTTGCGCATTATTCTTCTTCCTTCCCTTGCTTCTCTGCTTCGTTATTGAGCCAGTAAGGCCACAAGGTACATTTACTGGCAATCTTCGTTTTCCGAAGTGGTTTCCTTCTCCTCCTCTTCAATGTGCCTCTCCATGTTGTTCAAAGATCGCCTGTACGAAGGCCGAGGGCCTCTAGGGAAATGAGTGTGACAATTGGTAGATATGTGCCCAATACGGCCACAATTGTAACAACGGCATTGTTCTCCTCGAGTCCCTTCTCCTCGTGGGACTCCATCTCTTCGTTCTTCTACCCGTCCTCGCTCTCCTTGAAGCGGCCGTGCTCCTCGATCTCGGAATCGAAGGTTGCCCAATTCCATCGGTACTGGTCCACCCATGTGTGGCATTTCTACCCGATAATGTTGAGGTGGAACTACTCCTTCACCTCCACCTAATGCTCCGGCTATTCTCTGCGCACAAGCAATGGCTTCAAATACCGCGCGAGGGTTTTGCATCATGACTTCTTGGCGAATCCGCTCTTTCAACCCTCGTTTGAAATTGTCAAGAGCCTCTGCTGGACTCATGTTGGTAATTGCGACTTGTAGATCCAGAAATGCCTCCACATACTCTTGTACGCTATTCTTCTGTCTCAATCCCCATAGTCGGGTTCGAGCCATCTGCACAGAATCCACCGATTGGAAATTCTTGAGCAGTCCTTCTTGCATTGCTGTCCATGTGACCTCCCTTCTCTCTGCCAGCATGGATTGTTCCCAAGCATATACCATGTGAGGGCTTTATCGGTCAAGTACCCACATGCAAACACGCCTGCAGCATGCTCTGTGATCTCTGTTGAGAACAACCGAAAATATCGATTCATTCTCGAGATCCAATTCTCCACTACTCCCATCGTACGCTGCCCCTTGTAAGGCTCGATGTTGCAGGTCTTCTTCATCCGGAGTAGCAATGTGGCTTCATCGTTGATAGGGTTTGTAGGCACGGGTGCCTCTCCAAGTACTTCAGTTGCAGGTACTGGGTTTTGAGACGCTCTTCTTCTTGCATGGCTTGATCGTTCCTGAGGATCTGCACTTGACTTTGCAATGTCTCCATGGTCATCTTAATCTCTCGAAATTCATTCAACATCCCTTGCATTCCTTGCACCAACTCTTGCAACTGCGGATCCATGGTGCCTGCAACACCCAATTGCTAACGTCTACTTCAATACAGAGTCGATATAATCACTCTGGAAGGCGCACGAACTATCGGAACTACCATTGGGACCTCAGAAGCTATCACTTGTTGATAATACTCCTCACCAAAATTCCTAACTACAAAATCTCTAAACATCAATTTCGGCCTCACTACATAACGGAATTCTACTTGAGTGTTGAAAGGGAGAGGATTTGGGACATTCATATCCATATTATCATAATAGAATGTAGATCGTCAAATCCCACTCTCTGTCATATATCACCACAGGTAGAATCACCAGGTTTGGTGAGTTCATCACTCTGTCCATGAATTCAGCACCGAAGTGATAAACTAGCGATACTCTCATCTGCTCACGCTGGATGTACATAACCTTGATGTGGAATGGGTTTGAGAATGGAAAGCTAGGTGTGGGAAATTGTCCCCCCGGTGCATCCATCCCATCCGCTCTCTAAAGTCCTTCCTAAGTCTAGCGATTACTCTATGTTCTCCACCTCAAATTACTCAATTTCAGTAGTTTGTGCTATTCCAAGAGGGGTGATCCACTCTCTTGGACTAGAACACTCGCTTTGATACCATTGTAATACTCCGAGGACAAGAGAAGAGAGAAAACACAGATTGCACACTCAAACATTCGATGCCCCAAGGGAGCACCTTCTCTTTATTATATAGACAAAGAGGATCTCCTCCAAGGAAGCTCCACCATAGGATTAGGGACATAGATAGGTGACATGTCAACAAGCTCCACCCTTGGATTACTGACTTGGATGGGTGACCTGTCTGGTCTAGGTCCTATCTGGTTGGTCAAACGAGCTTTGACCGGAGGGAATCTTTTAGGGAATCTTCCTGTAGGAATCTCAGAATCACATGAGTAAGGTACCGTTGGAAAGCTCTTGACAAGACAAACCAGGGGGGAGGGAAGGCCAGCCTTTCCTCCATTGGGGGGGAATCTGCACATTTTCAAGGCCTAATTCATCCGTTTAGGCCTCCGAAATTGCCTTCAAAGATTTCAGGCATATTTTGGTTCCTACTCTATTAGTAGAAGTCCCCTTTTGGTGATACCTCTTTCTGATCTGTTTAGTCCATCATGTGTAACATCCTTCCAGATGTTACCAAACCAATTCTCACCTTTAAATCATATGTCTAGCTATTGGTTCTACGGTTCTCAAGTCTATTTCGGTTTCTGCCCTATTAGTAGAAGTACTCTTTTGGTGATATTTCTATCTGATCTATTTTGACTATCATGTATAACATCATTCTAGATGTTACCAGACCAAATTTCACATCTAGATCATATGGCTAACCCTTGGTATTACACAAGTCCAATAAAGGACGGCTTATTCGTTCTTAGATTGGGTTTTTAGTCATTTTGGTGCACCAATTGTGATTGATTAAGGTACATAGTTCTTGGGAAAGTTTCATATCTTGTATGACAGGACCTTGATTTATCATCATACTACCTCCTGAGATCACCTTGAGATAGATGGCTTAGCAAAGAGTGGTTTAGATGGTGAAGAGATGGTTGCGTAAGTATGTTTTGCAAAGAGGCCACTTGTGAGATTAGAATTTCCAAAAACCTTGGTTGACCATGGGCTATTAGTTCAGTTTGAAAGCCTCCTTAGCATCTATCTCTACTTACTTTCTACTCTATACAAGATCCAAATTCACCTATAACCATTTGTCGTGATGCTATTGTACTTTTAGATTTGGATGATCCAAATATATGAGTGAGTGCATGTTCTCAATGGGTAGAGATCTTTTAGAGAGTGATGCCAATGGCCTTTGAGAATTTAGAGATTATTCAGCATATGGATACCTTACACTATGCTACTATTCAAGGAGGAGGTTATAAACCCTCAATCCGTCAATTTCATCCAAGTGACTACGTATATCTATAGCAAACTACACCAATGATACTTTATGTTACTACAGGCCGTACTATCTTGAGAGTGCATGAGGTTTTGTCTTCTAGAGTCCTTATATTGGAAGGCCATAATGGTGTTGTTTGGAAGGATCATGTGCACAATTATGTACCATGCCACCTCCCAAACATTGATAGCACTATGGACCCAAGCTTGGCACTTGTATATGTAGGCTTGTGGTGTATGTTTGTGTCTGTTTTGGTGGAGCTGCTACTATGTTGGTGTGTGATAACTATTCAAGAGGATGGCATGTTTGTCCGATCCTCTCACTGTGGCTCTCAAGGATAGTGATTATGTCTTAAATGTACTTGACCTATAACTAGTTCACTTTTTATGTGGTATAGATTGCAAATATACAACATGTATGTCTAACGATGGGGCTTCATAGTACCCGTCTCCTGATCTTTGCCCACCATAGGGCATATCACATACTTGGAGTAGATGGCTATATGGAGTTAAAGGGAACTAACTACCAACTAGAGGGGCGATTGTGTTACTTTAGAGTTCATGTATGACTTATATGTGAGTTTTACTTCTATAGTATATGATGTTGATAGTAATATATATAGTAAGTATCATGACATTTGTATCGCTGAAGCTATTTTGCTTAGAAGCTAGAGTGGTAATGTTGGCAATCATAATTATTTAAGTAATTGCTCATGGACTACTTGACGATGACCAGATTTCATGTTAATGTTATTGATCACATGGTGGGACCCATTGTCACTTACACCGTTCACACCGTCAGATGTGTCATCAATGATACCATTAGGGCCAGAGACCTAGATCTAGCAAAGGGGTATACTTTTGAAGTGCAGCTTGAGAGAGATCACTTATCTGATATTGAGTTTTTCAAATTCTTGGTTATGGTGGACAGACTCCGGCGAGCATCAATGGAATCTTTTAGCTAGAGGGGTTGTGATTTGATTGTAATAATGCTCACTTGTTGACTAGAGTTCAAATTTGATCTAAATATGATTGATTGGAACAATGAATTTATTATTGTGACATTTTAGAATTCATGTATAATTTATGTGTGACTATATATTTATTTATTTATTTATTTATTTATTTATTTATGAAAAACAGTGCAAGCATGCTGCAAAATAGGATTCTTCTTTTTGTTATATCCACAAAAGTTACTGTTCTAATGGCACAAATATTATTCTTGAGACATTTACTACCGTACATGAAGTAAACGAATCTGTGAGAAAGCTTCGTGAGGCGCAATTGACCTTCACGAACTAAGAGAAAAAGGAGTAAAACTAGTAATATCTTCTAAAAGTGTAGCAACGTTTTCAGATTATCGAGGTATCTTTGAGCGCAACCGAGAGAATTTGTCAAGAAAGATGAAATGAGAAGCAGCGGAGTTGAGAGCAGTCATCGAAATAAAGGATGGCAAAGCATATGCTTGATCAGCTACCTAGTGAGCAGCAAGTGGAATCCGCGAAAGGTCTGGATTAATTCCTCATCATTACAGGATTCAAAATATATAATGCAGAATGATTGCTGAGAGATTGTATCCAATATTGGAAAGTGGTATTGTCCAGAATGCATGGAAAGCTATACGGAGTATGGCATCACAAGAAGAATACAACTCGCTAAAAGAGTTGCAAGTTAAGCATCTTAATATTAATGAGTGGATGACAATACTGTGTATTGGGCAATACTGTGAGAAGAGAGAAGATTATAGAGCCCGGTCCGACAGTGACAAGAAGCTAGTAGCAAAGATAACCAGATATAGCATGCCTATAAATGGAAGGGTCCCATTAGTAGACTGTCAAAAGCCGGAGATCCTTGGCTTCAATATGAGAGCTGGGGAGGAAGAACTAAGGGATAAAGACGTTCCTTTTGTACAAACAAGTGTCACAGCAAAAAAGGAGAGACCAAAGAAACAGGAAAAATGTCTCCCATACAACAAGCACAACAAAGAAAACCGTGTACGTGCACAAGAATTGGAACTCTGAGGATGATAAAATACTCGAGAGACTCAACGATGGACGAAGGATCGGGAAATCTATGTTTAGTGGTGATAAAAAAACAAGAGCACTCCATACGAAATGAGATCGGCGGATATAGCTCTGACTCTTCTGATAAATCTAGTAGTGAAGATTATTTCCCAAGATTTATTGAATGTCTTGCGCGTAAGTCTGGAGAATGCAAATTATGGAACAATAGACACTCCAAGAAGCTGTAGGAAAGAAAAGAGTTGCTAGAATCAGCATTAGCATGATGTTAAAGCCAAACCGTTCTAAGAACCTTGACTATAGCATAGAAAAGTTTAAACAGTCTGCCTCGTATTTTGGAGAATACGAAGAGGAAGCCTTGAAGATGAACACATCAAAGAGACAGATGATATGGGCAAAATATTTAGCGGGTGTTTAAAGCTACTAGTTGATACAAGTTTTAGGAGCGTGGAGCTAGAAGCTTTTGATCGTGATAAAATATTGACATTCACGCCTACTAGACATGCAGATCTGAGCAATTATCAAAGAAGATTCTTAATAAAATCAAAACATATGCTTCAAAATAATGCATCTGATTAAGCTGAGACTAGAACGGAGCCATATATTCAAGCTATGGTAGACAACTTTCTCCAAGGATGTGGACTTGATGATGCTCTAGAACTAGAAGTAGTACCATCAAAGCTCAGAATGTTAATGTAATCGACCTGACCTCCCAAGTCAAACTAGGGCCCTAGTCTAGCTCCCTAGGATAGTCGGACATAGTCAAAAGAGACTAAGCTATTATAGCAATAAACTTGATTCAAGAAATGCGTACAACACGGTGAGTATGAGATTGTTTGTGGACAATGATATTAAGTTTAAGTATTAACACATACTCATCTGCAAGTAATCGGTTCTCATCCACAACAACGCAGTAAAATTCCAAAATGTGCGAGCGTTGTGTTCCAGAATGTGCGAGTGTTCAGATGCCAAGGACCGATATCATCATGCCAAGGATCGATCCACCATTTTAAACCATTGTGAACTGGGTAGCAGTCTGTATCATGAGGATACTGGATGTCATTGACTGAGAAAACTAAAAGCATCAGGCCGTGCATTGTAACATTATGTTACTGAATGGACCAAAGAAAGTGGTACAGGTACGAGAGACGCAAGGCTTTATCTTATCTATTCTGGTACAATCGAAGGTCAGCTTTAATTCCAAAGTAGGCTACATATACAGAGTAAAGCACCGCGCAGACCGCAGAGGAGATAGTCCGAGTTATATTCCTCTGGTCAACACAAGAAC
Organism: Lunularia cruciata; assembly: GCA_948567375.1. NCBI lineage: Eukaryota > Viridiplantae > Streptophyta > Marchantiopsida > Lunulariales > Lunulariaceae > Lunularia > Lunularia cruciata. The sequence continues at coordinate 70,989,374 of OX419757.1, read as the reverse complement.
TAAGTGGAGCGGGTCTTCTGGTGAACTTTGTACTTTAAAGACTCGACTCATCGATATCAGTCCAGAAAGACACTAGATTTGATTTGGCACCTTGTTTGATGGCTGCTTGCATTAAGAATCATTCCTGTGCTGCTACAAGTGTTTATAACACATGCTACAATTTGGCAAGGTTACTGGACTTAAAGAGATTACAGTAAGCTCAATACGTCACGTACTACTTGTCGAGAAGATGACCTCACTCAACTACCACACAGTTTCGAGTTCGGAAAAGTAATGCAGGGGCAAGACATCCGGGAACTTCGGTACCACTTCATAATACAAGTCATATTAAAGTTCATGAAGAGCTAATGTAGTACGAGAAACGTAGATATCTCCATGTGCAGGCAATATATGAAAAGTGTAAGCGTCCTGTGCGATGACTTGGAGTATAACTTTTGAGCAGATTATGTAAATGGCAATTGACTTATGAAACGGAGAACTACCGTTGGATTGAACTTAAAGCTGTGAAACATATTGAAGAAATTCAGCACGAGAGACAACTCTGAGAAATGACCGCATATAGTTACTCTCTGTATCTGATTCGGTATCTACCCAGGTCAGTATCGATCTAGCACAGCAAACCACGACCGCATAAACATGGAAATCAGGAATTGCACACTATATAAACCATGCCTCTCACTGCAAATTGCAAGTTCTCAGAGTTTGCTTCTTAGATCGTGTTAGCTTTCCGAGAAGTTCATCGGGGAGTTCATGTAAGCTGCATTTGTATCGAACATTTGTTCTCTGTAAATTTTAAGAATCCTCTCTTTGGAATTCTGTGTCAACATGTCTCTAAAGTTATCTACGATGAAGGGGCTCTCAATGCGTTTGTTTCTCGGAGTTGTGTTCATTGCATCTATCGGCCGTCCTGTTTTTGGGGCTGATCCTGATATTGTTACCGACTTCGGTATCAATGTCACCTCAGGAGAGGACCTCCACTTTACAGGCTTTCGCGATCTTCCCGAAGAGCCATCCGGTTCCATCCACATCACTTTCGGCTTCGACACTGAGTTTCCTGGAGTCATTGGCTTGGGAGTTGCGCCTGCCCTGCTGAAGTTCGGCCCCGACTCGCTCAACTCATTCCACACTCATCCTCGTGCCAGTGAAGTGTTCTTCATCATAGATGGAGAGCTTGACTCATACGTTCTTGATACGGCAAATAGACTGTACTTTGCAACTCTGAAGAAAAATGATGTGTTCGTGTTCCCAAAGGGTCTCATGCACTTCCAAATCAATCGAAGTAAGACAAAGACCGCCACCGTGCTTGCATGCTTCAACAGTGAGAATGCAGGTCGTGTCAGCATTCCCCCAGCAATTTTCAACTCTAACCCGCGCATTGGAACCGACATTCTGATGAAGGGCCTGTTTCTTGACGAAGAAACTGTCGAGCGTCTGAAGAACCTGACTTTTCCCTCCTCAGTCTGATCAAGTGATCATGAGCAGACCAATTCTGCTTATTCTTTGGATAACTCTGTAGCTGCAGTTCCGACTGCAACCTGAACGTATACAAATAGCCTTAGTTCGCTTTAATGGCAGGTGCAACATGCGCGATGCCATGTGGTGAGACAGTGCTCGTTTTATAAGTACGTTCAGCGTAGTACCTAGTACTCGCCCAATGATGTATCTAGGTGCTAATAGCTATCATGGCACGCATATTAGTTGTAGACTTGATCCGAGAGCTGATCGTGCTTTGAACGAAGGGAATCAAATAAATTTGATATGAAAGTATTTATGTTGACTACAGATCCAGTGTATTTCCCCTTATCACTGCAGTTTACAAATGGAACATATATATATGTGGATCCAGGCAAGACATTTTCAACTACACATTGAATTGACGTTTAGTTGCATCGTGGTTGGATTGGCATAGCATCATGAGGTTTAGATCACACAACTTACCTGGTTTACTGGTAGGACCCTGCATAGTAGACAGTAGAATGTGGACGAGCAAAAGCACGCAAAAACGACTCAATGGAAATGACCCCAACACACAGATGCATGCAACGTTCCTGATGCACGAAACACATAATTTATCAATTGTTCCGTATCTGATGAATTGATTTATATTCCTTTACTGTGTCTCAGCACTGATTCGTTGTGTAAGTGTAAGGCTCTTATATAGTCACATGAATTTTCTGTTTTCCAAATCTGTTTGCTATCTTACAGTAAGATATATATTATGCTATGGATGTAGAACATCATAAAATATTGTTGCAAAGAATTACTAGAGTTTCACACCTTAGTTTTTGTCAAATTCATCCATTTTTTCAAAATTGTATGGAATAATTCTGAAAGAGATAAATATCATGTAGTTACAGATAATAAATATTGTTATGAAATATTTTAAAATAAATAATTGCGACAATTATAACTAATCTATCACATATGGAAACCTGCTGATGTTTCAAATGTCATAATCAAATGAGCGTTTCATAAAGTATGGCCTCCTCTTGATTTGCACTGACTAACTAGCTGATAGATAAGTTGTTTTAGGTGTCCAGAGTACCGTAGATGGACATGGATAACTCTGTCTAGGAATCCCGGTCATTTATTTTGATTTCCAAACGATTCACAAAAGCTATTTCTGGGCTTGCTCTGTGATATATACACGAATCAGTTCAGGGTCCTTGCAGTTTCAAATAAGGAAAAAGGCGACCACGTAGAACACATGAAGGAATGATATTACTCTCAAGCGGGTTTGCCCAGAGCTATGAACCTCGTTCACTACCTATAGTTACTTAACAGATTATATGCCTCTTGCCACGGCACTTTAATAAGAATTTCTCTCCACAACTCCATATCAGAGCAGATCCCGTCGAGGTGACGAGATCTGCTCTGGCTTTACAGTTGCACATAAACATACCACGGTGGCTCAGCATACATATTCTGATTCAGTTTCGTATCCTAGATTCATCTGATGATTAGTCAAACTGGGATTGCCACGAGACCAGATGGCTCAAATGTAATTGCCAATTGCGATGAGGATAAGACAGGAGGATCCCTGAAGCACTTGCTGTTTGTCATGTTGATATCAAATCAAAGTTGAGGATGCAGGTCTGGAGTCAAGCTGCACGGTTCTATCGAGACGGGGTGACGACTATCTTCGACTTTCATGCTTTGCCCTTGATGAGCTTGACGTTTTTTTTGGATTTTGACTTGTGCGATCATGTCTTTATCTATTTCTATCCTAAGCGAGTCGACAGGATAACCCCAATATTGATTACAGCATTCACTAAAAGTAAACTCCTGGATGTTTGAAAAGAAGGAATCAAATATTTAGATGTTTATAGACTTCAAAGGTCTAGAAACTTTATATCATATGGTTACAAGTTTATGTGTAAAATTCTTAGAGATATTATGATTTAATATAATCATTCTAATTATTATTGTAAAAAATTAAATAAATAAACCTCTAAGATATTACAGATATCATTATTATATATAATAATTTCAAATAAATAATAATACATGGAAATTGATGTTAGTAGAAATCAAGATTCAAATTAGACTTCAAAAAATCTTATCTATCTACATCATACTTTTCTCATTTCTTTTGTAAATGTTTCAAACTGTATGTCATATTCTTCAAGCTTCACATAGCCATAACAATAGATTTTTAAAAAATATTCATAAGCATTAGTAGAAGTATCAATTTTCTTCATTCAAAAATTTACAAAATAATCATATTAACCATTTAAAGTTCCATATCCAGTAAAAAATTGACTAAATTATTAATCAGACCAAAGATTGAGATTATTATCCCGCCAGGAATTACAAAAATCCTTGAACTCCTAAACAACTTGATAGTTATTGAGGTTGTTATGATTATTCCATAAGAAAACAAAATATTTCAAAATAGAAATCATATTTAAAAAGTAATTATTATGTTTATCCTTTTTTTAATTGTTGAAAATAATCATTTTCTATTGTTTCACATTGGAATATCTAATAAATTGTTCTTATCATATTATCCAATTGGGTATGAATAATAAACTGATATTCAATTGAATTATGTGATGTGAGAAAATTTATATTAGCTAAGTTATTCAATAATCAGAGATTTAATCAAATGGTGGGGTAATAAGTAAAAAAATCTTAACAATTTTTTCATCTTAATAATTTTTAAATTGTTCTTGGTTCAAAATAATAAGATTTAAAATTTGTACTAATCCAAAACTCCTCCAAAGTGAAGGTAGAGAAACCTTCACTTTGAGGACAAAGTGAAAAGGTAGTTCGGGGGTAAATGTAACACCCACTTGTGCATGTGTGTGGTATTGTGATATTTAGCTTGGTAGTACAAATACTTGAGAGATATTATTTATATAGAGATAAAGGTTGTTCTATATTTGTCATGATTAGCTAAAGTTAGTCATAACTAAAATAGTGTGGACTTTACTTTAGAGGATGTGGAAAAGATGGGCACCACTATTTTGGATTCTAGTGTGTTGACTTGGTATTATTCTTAGGTGTTTGGCTTTGAGGAAGGAGTGGATATTCCTTTATAATTTTTTACTTTACTTGACTTTTAGCCTAGTAACTTGAGTTACTATGGTAAATAGTAACTTTAGTACGTAACTATTTCACAAGTATATAAAAAAGGGGTGAGGAGGTACTCATCATCCTTTCATTTGCAACTATTTCTCTTTCTTTGAGTTCTCTAGTGAACAATGTCTTGAGTCTTGGAGTGTTAGCCTTGGAGAGAGTATGATGGAGTTGTGGTTCCTTGCCTTCTTAGTTCATGGTGCACTACCATAATAGCCATCAGAGTTTCATCCTAAGTGAGAGACAAGCCGGCTCACAGATCAAGAGGAACGTCAATTGTGGTTGACATATGGTAAGTATGCTATGAAGGTACTTGTTAGGCTCAACATGGAGAACTGTAAACCAGTAAGTACTCCTGTAGCTCCTCATTTCAAGCTTCTAGCTGCATGTTGTCCTATAGATGCCATGGAGAAGGGTTTGATGGCTAACATTCCTCATGACAAGGCTATTAGGAGTCTCATGTACTTGATGACTTGCACTAGACTTGATCTTGCCCTGGCAATGGGTAAGTGTGCAATTATATGTCAAATCCAAGAAGGACCCATTGGGAAGCAATTAAGTGGATTCTCAAGTATTTGAGAGGTACTCTAGACTATGGGATCTTATTTGATAGGAGATCAATGAATGTTGCATCACTAGATGGCTATGTAGATGTTGACTATGGACAAGATCTGGACAAGTGGAGGTGAACAATGAGGTATGTATTCACACTTGGTGGTGAGTGCATTTGTTAGAGATCTACCTTGCAAAAGTGTGTTGCATAGTCTACTATAGAAGTGGAGTGTGTGGTAGCAACAAAGAAGAAAATTTGGCTGGGTAGACTTGTTGCTGAGATAGGGCTATTGCATGGTAATTTAGTGCTTCATTGTGACAGTCATAGTGCTTTACACCTAGCTGAAAATAAGGTGATTGACAGTTGGGTTAAGCACATAGATATTAGGTACTACTTTCTTATGCAATTTGTGTTTGAAAAAAAATTTGAGTTGGTCAAGATTTATAGTAAGCTCAGGATGTCTTTACCAAAGTCATACCTTTAGAAAGTTTCTCTAGGTATTGTGCTACCTTGCAGGTTGTGCAAATGGAGCATGAGTAGGGTGACTTAGCATTGGAAGTGAACTTGGCTTTTTTGGTTATTCTACCCTTGTATGGGCTATAACTATAACCCCGAGACAAGAGTCAAGTGGGAGTTTGTTAGGATTTACTCTTATTCCTTAAGGTTACAATGCAAGCTGGTTAGCCTAACCCTAGTTAGAAGTAACTCATGGTAGGCATAACAGCCACCCGATATATGCCTTGGGGCATATGAGGTGAGGGTTGCTCATTTTCATTAGTTGGTGGTTGGAGTGAAATTAGAGAGTGTGGGAGCTCTTGCTTGGTATGCTTGGATATGGCGGTGAGCCTTGAGTGTTGGTAAAGACTATTGAAGCATTCACATGGACATAGCTTCACATCTAGGTGAACCATGTACTTTTGTGTAATGTATGAATTTCCTAGTTATATATATGATGTGTGCATGTTGTTGTGACTTTGTCACTTATCAAACACAAAGTCTTATTTCATTTTTTTTTTATCAATAGCCAATTTTCTAATAAAAATTTATTTTTTAAGTCACACTAAATTGCTAATTATATCATCAAAATCTAGCTTTTATACTATAAAAGTAGAAATTTTAAGTATGATTTGCAACATCCTAATTTTTCAGGAAAAAAACTACTATCTAGAATCCAAATTTGAAATCTGATGTCATATTGGAAATTGTAAACCACAAGTAGATTTTAGATCCAAATGTTTTGGTAAAATTTGGTAATTTAAGAAGTTTGAAGTTTAAGAAGTCCTAGTCTTAAAGAAGATAATAGGCAATTGAAAGTATAATTATGAAGTTCTAAATTTGTGGAAGAAATTGCAAAATTCAAAATTGCAATTTAGGAATCTAAAGTGCAATTTTGAAGTCCATATTCCATGAGAGAAAACTTAACATTTGTGGAGTGTGATTGTAATCTTACTTCTATAGGAGACAAGAATTGTAAGCAATATAAAGTATAATTTTCAGCTCTAATTTTTCTTCCAAATTAGAGAATTAGAATCTAGTTTACTTAAGAAGCATGGGTCTTTTGGGAAGAGGATTCTTGAATTGCATTATTTTATCACATAGAAATATCCTTATGATGTTTTGGATATATAATATAATAAAATAGATTTCCTTAAATATAATTGTTAAATTATATTTTCTCCAAATAATTATTTCTAATTAAACTATGATTTGGATATCTTAATTTAAAACTCTTGATGTTTCCTTACCATATTTAAAACCATCATATTTCTAAAATGAGATAAGAATAAATATACTGTGATCAAATACAACAAATATTTGATATTCAAAAAATTTTATATTTAATGTGGAATATCAAACCTTGTACAAGATAAATTCAATCAATTTCATAGAAATGTATATCCTTTATATCCTAAAAATACCTAAACTTTATATTTATATTTATATATATTCATAAAGAAAGGATATAACATGAGATGAGATAAGTAGCTCCTAGTGTAAATCTAATATATATACAATCTAATAAATTTTAGACTTTGATATATTAGTAGAGTATTGCTCACTAAATTAAATATAAAAGATAGCTTATTTTGAGTGCACTATTGAATTGAACTAGGAGCAGCATACATTAACTACATAGGATAACAAGAAGGATGAGAAACTGCATCAAGCAGTACAAAGATAAGACATATGAGGTAAAATAGGAAACCTTCTTATTTTTCTTGAAGTGCGATTCAAATTCCCACTTATTAACATTCTAGTATATAAGATTCTAGTATTGTATTTGTTTAAGTAGATTTTAGAGTTGTACTTTTAGGATAGCAAAAGGGTAGCGTATAAACATCAACATTTTGATAAAAAAATTTGTGAAAAAATAAAATTATAATTCAATTATACATAGATAACGTGTAAAAGACCGAAACCGAGGAGAGAAATAGGAGAATAGAAGCTCACATTGGGACACTTGAATGAGGGAAAACTCCAAATGCCTAGCATGAGCTTTGGCTTTGGTATTTATGGGTACATACAAGGCCCTTGAGAAGCTTCTCAAGAAGCTTCCTCAAGCCGCTTTCTTAGAGTGCAAGCCAAGTTAACTAGGAAGCTTCTCAAGAAACTTCCTTCTAGAAGCCGCCTACTTGGCGTGCAAGCTAAGCTAGTTGGAAGCTTCTAGAAGCTTCCTTCTAGAAGCTACTTACTTAAGGTGCAAGCTAAGCTAACCGGGAAGCTTCCCAAGAAGCTTCCTAGATACTTCCGGAATATTCTAGGCTAATTTGTCTTATGTGCTACTTCGTGAGCCCGATTGACTTCGTCGCTAAACTCTATATTGTTACATATTCCCCCGCCGCTAGTTGGTGACGTCCGCGTTGCCAGTGAAGCTTCGAATTCCTGGATGGCCGTCTGTGCATTGTGGAGGTGAGAAAGAGGTTCCCAGGTGGCATCATGAAGGGGATACCCTTTCCAAAGGACCTTGTACTTTGTATGTTGGCGACGGCCTCGTTGAATATGGTGACGTGCAAGGATACGATCAACTTCGTACTCCTCATGATCATTGATAGGGATAGGAAGAGGGGGAGCTTGGACTCAAGAGGAAAAGGAAGAGGGGTTAGTGTAATACCAAGGGTTAGCCATATGATCTAGATGTGAAATTCGGTTTGGTAACATCTAGAATGATGTTATACATGATGGTCAAAATAGATCAGATAGAAGTATCACCAAAAGAGTACTTCTACTAATAGGGCAGAAACGGAAATAGATTTGAGAACCTTAGAACCAATAGCTAGACATATGATTTAAAGGTGAGAATTGGTTTGGTAACATCTGGAAGGATGTTACACATGATGGACTAAACAGATCAGAAAGAGATATCACCAAAAGGGGACTTCTACTAATAGAGTAGGAACCGAAATATGCCTGAAATCTTTGAAGGCAATTTTGGAGGCCTAAACGGATGAATTAGGCCTCGAAAATGTGCAGATCCCCCCCCCCCCTACGGAGGAAAGGCTGACCTTCCCTCCCCCTTGGTTTGTCTCGTCGAGAGCTTTCCAACGGTACCTTATGTGATTCTGAGATTCCTACAGGAAGATTCCCTAAAAGATTCCCTCCGGTCAAAGCTCGTTTGACCAACCAGATAGGACCTAGACCAGACAGGTCACCCATCCAAGTAAGTAATCCAAGGGTGGAGCTTGCTGACATGTCACCTAGCTGTGTCCCTAATCCTATGGTGGAGCTTCCTTGGAGGAGATCCTCTTTGTCTATATAATAAAGAGAAGGTGCTCCATTGGGGCATCGAATGTTTGAGTGTGCAATCTGTGTTTACTCTCTTCTCTTGTCCTCGGAGTATTACAATGGTATCAGAGCAAGTGTTCTAGTCCAAGAGAGTGGATCATCCCTCTTGAAATAGCACGAACTACTGAAACTGGTTAATTTGAGGTGGAGAACATAGAGTAATTGCTGGACTTAGGAAGGACTTTAGAGAGCGGATGGGATGGATGCACCGGGGGGACAATTTCCCGCACCTAGCTTTCCATTCTCAAACCCATTCCACATCAAGGTTATGTACATCCAGCGTGAGCAGATGAGAGTATCGCTAGTTTATCACTTTGGTGCGGAATTCATGGACAGAGTGATGAACTCACCAAACCCGGTGATTCTACCTGTGGTGATATATAACAGAGAGTGGGATTTGACGATCTACATTCTATTATGATAATATGGATATGAATGTCCCAAACCCTCTCCCTTTCAACACTCAAGTAGAAATCCGTTATGTAGTGAGGCCAAAATTGATGTTTAGAGATTTTGTGGTTAGGAATTTTGGTGAGGAGTATTATCAATGAGTGATAGCTTCTGAGGTCCCAATGGTAGTTCCGATAGTTCGTGCGCCTTCCAGAGTGATTATATTGACTCTGTATTGAAGTAGAACTTAGCAATTGGGTGTTGCAGGAACCATGGATCCGCAGTTGCAAGAGCTGGTGCAAGGGATGTTGAATGAATTTCGAGAGATTAAGATGACCATGGAGACATTGCAAAGTCAAGTGCAAATCCTCAGGAACGATCAAGCCATGCAAGAAGAAGAGCCGTCTCAAAACCCAATACCTGCGACTGAAGTACTTGGAGAGGCACCCATGCCTACGAACCCTATCAACGATGAAGCCACATTGCTACTCCGGATGAAGAAGACCTACAACATCGAGCCTTACAAGGGGCAGCGTACGATGGGAGTAGTGGAGAATTGGATCTCGAGAATGAATTGATATTTTCGATTGTTCTCAACAGAGATCACAGAGCATGTTGCATGCGTGTTTGCATGTGGGTACTTGACCGATAAAGCCTCACATGGTATGATGCTTGGGAACGATCCATGCTGGCAGAGAGAAGGGAGGTCACATGGATAGCAATGCAAGAAGGACTGCTCAAGAATTTCCAATCGGTGGATTCTGTGCAGATGGCTCAAACCCGACTATGGGGATTGAGGTAGAAGAATAGCGTACAAGAGTATGTGGAGGCATTTCTGGATCTACAAGTTGCAATTATCGACAGGAGTCCAGCAGAGGCTCTCGACAATTTCAAACAAGGGTTGAAAGAGCGGATTTGCCAAGAAGTCATGGTGCAAAACCCTCACACAGTATTTGAAGCTATTGCTTGTGTGCAGAGAATAGCCAGAGCATTAGGTGGAGGTGAAGGAGTAGTTCCACCTCAACATTATCGAGCAAAAATGCCACACATGGGTGGACTAGTACCGATGGAATTGGGCAACCTTCGATTCCAGGATCGAGGAGCACGGCCACTTCAAGGAGAGTGGGGACGAGTAGAAGAACGAAGAGATGGAGTCCCACGAGGAGAAGTGACTCGAGGAGAACAACGCCGTTGTTACAATTGTGGCCATATTGGGCACATATCTACCAATTGTCACACTCGTTTCCCTAGAGGCCCTCGGCCTTCGTACAGGCAATCTTTGAACAACATGGAGAGGCACATTGAAGAGGAGGAGGTGGAAACCACTTCGGAAAACGAAGATTGCCAGTAAATGTACCTCGCGGCCTTACTGGCTCAATAAGGAAGCAGAGAAGCGAGGGAAGGAAGAATAATAATGCGCAAAGATCCCGAAAGGCAACCTCACAATTGATTGTCGTGAATGGAATCCTAGAAGGTAATCAAGTGAGAGTATTAATAGATCCGGGAGCAACAGAGAATTTATTGTCTCACTTTGTTGCAATAAGCTTGGGAATGGATCTAGAGAGAGATGGAAGTGAAGAAGTAGAGTTACCAAATGGGCAAACAGAGAGGATTGAATCATTACCTAGACGGGTAACCCTCTCTGTAGGAAAGTATCAGGAAGCAATTGAGTGGCGAGTGATACAGTTAGCCCGTTATGATGCAATTTTAGGCATGCCATAGATGGAGCAGTACAACCCAATGGTGGATTGGAGGAAGAAAGTAGTGAGAACCCACCAATGGTCAATCATTGGGGTTAAAGAAAAATCACACAGGCAAAAACTGCCTCTATATGTCGTAGGGACGACAACTGTCTGTAAAACCGATAGATGTTTTCTGGGTCTAATAAGAGAAGTCCAGAGTGCACAACTCGCTGGACAAATTCCTGAGTAATTGAAGGATGTGGTGGATGAGTTTCAAGATGTCTTTCCCGATGATCTACCCTCAGGATTACCACCTAAGAGGCGAGTAGATCACAAAATAGAGACACTCCCGGGGAAGACACCTCCTTGTAAGGCCCCATATCGCCTATCACCTCATGAGTTGGAGGAGTGTAAGACTCAAATTGAGGAGATGCTACAGAAAGGGTTCATCCAACCTAGCGTATCACCATATGGGGCCCCTGTCTTGTTTGTGAAGAAGAAGGATGGTACAATGCGCATGTGCATTGACTATCGGGGTCTCAATCAGCAAACAGTGAAGAACAAATACCCCTTACCTCGCATGGATGACCTGTTTGATCAACTCCATGGAGCAAGGTACTTCACCAAATTGGACTTGCGGAGCGGTTACAATCAAATCCGAATTGCAGGGGAGGATGTGTACAAAACTGCCTTTCGAACCAGGTATGGCCACTTTGAGTATCTTGTGATGCCTTTTGGCCTCACCAATGCGCATGCCACTTTCATGAGCCTAATGAATGACATATTTCGTCCATACTTGGATAAGTCTGTTATCGTCTTCTTGGATGATATCTTAGTATATAGTAGCACGATGACAGAACACAAACAACATCTACGAGAGGTCCTCTAGATTCTAAGACAGAATCAATTGTACGCCAAAATCTCAAAGTGTGAGTTTGGCAAGTCTGAAGTAGACTACTTAGGGCATAGAGTAACTACAAAGGGCATTCAAGTATTGACAGATAAAATAGAGGTCATTCAAAAATGGAGTGCCCCAGAAGATCAGACTCAACTTAAGAGCTTCTTGGGGTTGACGGGATTCTATCGTAGATTTGTCAAGGACTTCTCCAAGGTTGCACAGCCTTTAACGGCACTACTTGGCAAGGGGAAGAAGTGGACATGGGGAATTGCACAAGAGTTGGCCTTTCAAGAATTGAAGGCCGCCTTGCTACATGCACCAATCTTGAAGTGGTATGACCCAAAACGTCCAATCAAGTTGGCTACGGATGCATCAGGCGTAGCAATAGGAGCAATCCTACAACAAGAGTGGCATGACAGATGGCATCCGATTGCATATTTCTCTTGAAAGTTGTTACCGGCAGAGCGCAACTACCACACCACAGAACAAGAAGAGCTGGCCATCGTTCTAGCAACCAAGCATTGGAAGCACTACTTAGGCGAGAAGGCATTTGTAAGAGAGACAGACCACAAACCTCTAGTCTACCTTGAGACGCAGAAGGATCTATCTCGTTGCCAAATTCGGTGGGCAGAGTGGCGACAACGCTTCAACATGACAATCACCTACGTGGAAGGTAAGAAGCAACTTGCAATTGCATTCACCCGCATGCCAATGGCCAACAACTTGGCGGCAAAGGTTAAGATTAACCCTGAATTCTGGCAAGAGATTCTAGCTGCTACAAAAACTGATCCAGAGATTGTAGAAGAGCAATCGTCCAAAGGTGTCACCAGCACCCAAGGACTCACCTTTCGGGAGGGCCGATTGTGGATCCCAAATGTCCCTGAATTACGCACCACCATTCTAGCGGAATGTCATGATTCGGCCATTGCAGCTCATGTCGGAGTGGACAAGACCTTGGAGGCAGTCAAGCGCCATTACTATTGGCCCAAGATGAGCAACGACGTGATGGACTATGTGCGTAGCTGCCTACTTTGTCAACAAAACAAAGCTTCTAATCAAGCTCCTGCAGGGCTCCTTCAACCTCTTCCCACTCCTACCCAACGTTGGGAACAAGTGAGTATGGATCTCGTCTGTGAATTACCCAAGACCACCTCAGGGTTTGACTCCATTGTGGTCTTTGTGGACCGGCTCAGCAAAATGATTCATGTACGCCCTACCACCAAGGAGGTGACCGCTCCACAACTGGCTCAACTATACTTAGATGCAGTCTTTGCTCACCATGGCTTGTCTAGAGTACTCATCACCGATAGAGGCACCCAATTCACCAGTTTGTTTTGGCGAACACTCTTTGGTTTCTTCAAAACCAAGTTGGCCATGTCTACAGCTTACCACCCACAAACAGATGGCCAAACAGAGCGGGCTAATCGCACGATTGAAGACATGTTACGCAGCTTCACCTTAGAAGAGCAAGAGAGGTGGGACACCCTGCTACCGTTGGTGGAATTCGCTTACAACAATTTAGTGAATGCCTCCACCCAAGTCACTCCGTTCTTCCTCATGTATGGTGAGCATCCCTTCACACCTTCTAGCTTGATGAAGATCCGTCCAGTGACTACCAAGGTTGATGCAATCAACACATTTGTTTCTAGAATCCAACAAGGTGTGGAGAGCGCCAAGCACAGGTTACAGATTGCACAAAATCGACAAAAGCAGTATGCTGATGCACACCGTAGACACATGGAGTTCAATGTTGGGGATCAAGTATGGCTATCGACAACCAACCTCACATTAGTTGGATCTCGTAAGCTCATACCTCATTTTATTGGGCCTTTCTTGATTCTTCGTCGCATCGGCGCTGTGGCCTATCACCTTTGTAGAAATGTAAATAAAGGTGGGTATTTGTGTCCGAGTGGTGATGCCTATCAAGCGCATCCTACGCTGCTCTGCCAAACCAAGGCTCACAATCCAGGTCAAAGTTCAGTTAACATAGCCTGACCTAACACCTGACGCCTGGATGCCTCTGACATTGCTGGAACAGCGGTAATACCGGTGCGAAAACCCATCGCCCGCTCTCTCTCATCAGCATTGGGCTCCACCAACTGCTGTAACTGTGAGTCCCAAACAAGTCCAGATCCTCCCTCTCGAAAAGCATGAGAGCTTGGGAAACTCATGAGTGTGGGAAATGCAGCTCTAGGCTGTCCAACTAGGTTCACCATTGCCATAGGTGACCTATCAGCCACTACCACTGTCTGAGACTGACGTCCAACATCCAAGATATCATCAACAAGAATGTGGTCTAGTCGCTGAATCCTATCATAACTATGCTGTAGAACCTCTCTGGGTAAAAGGTTCGTCCACCAAAGACGAAGACGATGAGCCCGTGATCCCACTCTGGCTGCATCTAACAATACAGCAGGTCCCATCCAAGAATGGACTTGATGTGTACTCGCCACCACTCTAGTGCGAGAATCACCCATCAATGGAACGTTCTCCAAAAGGTAAGCTGGAGAAACAGACTGATGAACCTGGAGATGTCGTAGTATCCGTAACATCTCCCAAAACACACCAGAACGAGGATCCTGAAGACCCAAACCGCGGCCCGCACGTGTATGTCCCTGACATGGCCATCCAGAAATCACCAAGTGAATAGGCCCATGTCTCTCTAGGTCATGCGCCCCCAATAAGGAAATGTCTCCTGGTAAGGCCTTCTGGTAACCTCTGACTGTTGACATCGGTAATAACTCCAGATACCGATAGGCCAAGTGTGCCACATGATGTAAAGAGACTCGCCTAGCAGTCTCATCTCTCTCTACATACAAGTACCTCTGTACTCGGATACCCACCTATAACACCGCAGCTAGTCCGGTGCTGATCCCACCAAACAACTCTAATAGACATATCCCCTCTACTGGATACTGCCAAGCAATGAGTGTGGTATCCAGAGGTGTCAAAGCAATCGCCTCTGGAGGCTCATCCTCACACTCATCCCCTGATGGTATGAAGGCTCCACTCCAAGCCTGCTGCACCAACTGATCTGCATGCTGCTGCAATGCCTCCTCTGAACTCCACAATGGAACATCCAAGGTGGATGGAACAATCCCACTCGTACTCCATAGCCGAGTGATCTCCTCTGGTACTGGAGTATCCTCTGCATGGGCGTTCCCCTCCAACAAGTCACCAGGCCAAGTAACTGCACCGCTGAAAGCCAAAACTGATGCTGCCATGGTCTCGGACTGTAGTGAGCCAAGACTGCCACTACTAAAGCGTACTGGTAGGCGACATACCCGTCCCTCACCAGACTGCCAACCAGGTCTATAAGAGGCTGTCTCCTCCCAATAGTCAATACTGAAACCCATAGGGTATAACACTGCTCCCCCAACTAGCACATCATATGACTCAGCTATCGTCGCAATACCTTGAGCTCTCACCACTGAGCTATCAGTCGGATGACCAGGCTGAACCTGGACAACAAGCTCCCCACGTGTGATGTATTGTGTCGAACCACCACCTAGAGATGTCTGGATCTGAAATGGACACCTCTCCACATCGGTCTTCCGTAACTCTAGACCAACAACTGCAGCCTTCCCCAACATAAGGGGCTGCGCACCAGAGTCTAACAAGACTCTCTGTGGTGTATAGACCTTCCCTGAAGGTCCCACCAAATGAAAGATCCCCCTCTGGTTATCCAATAGGACAACACCAAGTGTAAACCGCGCTCTCTCAAAGGCCGGTCTAGCTGGCAACTCCTCCAGTCTAGCCGTTGCTGCCTGCCATAAACCACTGGTTGCTGAATGGATCCCATGCTCCTCAACCAAGTCAGCTCCACTACCAACCACCTCTGCTCTAGTAGTAGGAACTACACCATCCCTACTCTCACACAACGTGGCGGCCAACCGGAACACTGGGGCTGGGTCAACTCCCAATGTAAACATGTCACTGGCTGAAAATAAAGGATGCCGCATAATCAGCTGAGCCGCCCCCAACATCATGCTAGACTCAGTCTGTGTAGTAGCAGGTGGCTGACTAGCAGGTACTCCATCACCACCTACCACACCTGCACTAGGACGTCTAGGAACCATGGATGTTGTCTGCAATGTCTCAGATAGCGTGAAAGACTGGGGAAGTCTGACCTGTCTCCCAACCTCTCCTCTCTGTGGGTCCAACTCCACTGATGCTCCTCTAGGCTCTGGAGCATGTACTGCACTCCTAGTCACTGCTGCAGATGCATCCACCTGTGCTGCTCCGCACATGAAGTCCAAAGCATCTCTATCACCAGCATATGAGGTGGAAGCCTCAGCACCCGAATCTGATCTCCTCTGAGCAATAGCCATACTAGCCAATCTCTGCTCCAACTGCTCAATCCGAGTAGCCATAGCTGTGTCAGAAGTAAGGGCAGGTACTGCACCCCTACTAGGTGTAGATCCTCTACCACCACCTCTACCACCTCGTCCTCCATGAACTGGAGCTCCTCTACTACCTGTCATAGCAGCCCTACCACTCCGTAACTCCGGGTGTAGGTCAAAACACCGGTCACTAGTATGACCAAATCTATGGCAGTGCTCACACTGCCTCTGTGCTGGCTGTGATGCACCAGAGGTATCAGGTCCGCTGCCCTGAGTACACTCTCTCCTATGGTGAGGTCCACCACAAGTCCAACAAGCAACACCACCACTCACTGGCTGCTGCTGACCCGAAAATGAGGGTAAGGGTCTAACTCCACTAGGCCCTCCACTCGCTCCATAGGATCTGGGCTATCCACCCTGTCCTCAAAAACCAACTGGGCGTGGTGCACTCTGCTGCACTCTAGAAGAAGTCACAACCGTGGATGAGGTCTCTCTACCAAATCCAGCTGTCACCACTCTCTCCTCCACCATGTTGAGCTCAATACGCTCAGCCAAACCAAAGACTACTGCCAAAGTGGGCGAAGTAGCCTGCAACAACGTAGCATCACGAACTCTACGTCGCAACTCCTTGTCCAGTATCCCATACCAAAACTGGACTGCCTGGGCCTTAGTAACTCCCTGAGTGAAACTGATCAGCCGCCTCATGCGAGTGTATGCCTCGCGTAGGCTCTCTCCAGCCTTCCGCTGGAACTCCTACAAGCTCCTCAGCTTGTCAGTCTGCACTCCCTGGTAGTTCTGCCTCAAACATAGGAAGAACTCCACCATGAGGTTAAACCCCGGTACCACACCACCTCCTGCAGCGGTACCTCCACTCGTAGTAGCACTATCTCCAGCTAGTGCACCTCCACTAGCTCCACCAACACTACTCGAGCTAGAACTCGTAGGTACAACCGACCTACTCCTGGCCACCGAACCTGAAGTGATGGAGACATAGTGTGGAGACCAATACTGTCTCCATAACTCAATCTCCTCCAAATGAGCTCTCTTGAACTCATGGTAGTCGTCCATCGGTGGACCCTCCAAGTGCTGAAACAACCCCTTCCATGCCATGAAGGGTGTGAACAAAGTCGGGTTCCGCATCTACTGCAGATCACACCAACTATCGAACTCCTGGATGAAATCATCCAACTCAATAGTACCCACTGTACCAGAGTAACGCCTAGGGCCTTTGGAGGCCCCATAAATCTCATCCATGTCCCACAACAACAGTGCGGACACACCAAGTGCACTCTCAACTGAATCAGCTCCTGTGTCAAACTCCAACTCAGAGTCAATCTCCTCCCTCACTGGGACCTGAGATACAGGCTGATACCGAGCACCACTCCAAGTAAACCCACTGCGTACTGCAAGGCTAAATCCTCTGGAATCTCCAAAGAACTCCGTCGTGACCACGTAACTGCAACAGCAAACCCGAACCACCAACTGCAACCGCAAGTCGCAACTGCAAGTGCCCCACCAAGTGCCAACACCAACTAGACACCACCCACTAATGTAACTCTAACCGAGATAACTACACTAGGGGAAGGGCAACCTATAACCTGCCATCATAACACGCACTCTCACGGTCTGCAGGTCATCACTTCCTGCCTCACCGGAGAGAAACAAAGGTAGTCTGACTGGTCATCACTCCAGCCTCACCACCGAGAGCACACCAGAGCACCAACGCTCAAAAGTCAAGGCACCTCACACAAACGTGGTGCACAAACAGGATGTAGAGAATGGAGGGGATCCAATCACAAGAAATCTAAACGAAAACCCTCCATCTCATAACACAACACGGGACTGACTCTGCCACCATTTGGCATTTGACATAAGAGTAGTTTGTATCTAAGTCCTAAGCTACCAGGATCACCAAGAATAGGATCAAACTGCCTCTCCTAGCCAAAGCTACATGTGTATAGATAACAGTGGCACAGTCACTATGACAACAAGTGAGGGTGGACCAGTTGGCTAGGGCACCAGTCTAGGAACAAGAGATCTAGGGGTCAAACCCTGTTGTGCACAATCTAGCAAGAAAGGCAGATTTTGCCAACCAATGACCAAGATCTACACTAAACTAGCTAGCCTCACGCCAGCAAGCTGGCTTGCTGGCCCTTCTGGCCCTTCTAGGCCTTCGTAGCCTCTCATAGCCCACAGCCCTATGCCTCGAAACGCCGAAATTCAGCCAAATGAGGCCTTTCTTGTTGCCACTTCGAACCTCCTCCAAAATTGGTGAAACTTCTCCAAATTTGCGAAACTCCTCCAAACTAGCGAAACTTCTCCAAATCTGGCCAAACAGCGAAACTCCTCCAATTCTGGCCCAAAATCTGACGTAAATCTGACGTAAAATCTGACGTAAACCCTAAAGATGGATGTCCGCCAAATCCCCCGCTAACTTTCCACTCGAGCCAAATTGACAAAACGGGTTTTTCCAAATCACAATTTCATGAGAAGAGCTTTCCAACTCCACCTTCAATTTCACTTTCTGAGCCCAACTCGCAGCAAATTGGTCCTGCCTTCACCTCCTGAGCTCAAAATCACAACACTGCTCAAAAATTGCTCCTTCTTTGCTCAAAATTTGGCCAGCGCTTCCGCACACCGTCCGCCTAACTGCCAAATTTGCATCAACTACACGAGCTTCTGCACACTAGGGAAACACAGAACCTGAATCGAGCTACCACGATCCACCGAGCTTGGAGATACCACCAACACTCAACGTTCCTGCACCCGATTTCCCCCTGACTTCACTTCTCTGATGTAATCAGATTGCTTAACATTCTCAACTCAACTCAACTCAGATCAGTACTTGATCTGTCACTCTATAAATTGCCAACAACTGGGCACTGATTACAGTCAAGCCACACCCACTCAAGCATAGAGAATCCAGGTGACGCTCGCCGGCCTCTGTCCACCATAGCCAGGAACTCGAAGGCTCAACATCAGAGAAGTGAGCTCTCTGGAGCTCACTTCGAAACTATACCCCCTGGACTTGAGCTAGCCCTGAAACCCTAACGGTCCCGCTGACGGCACACTCGACGGTGCAAACGGTGCAAAGTGACGGTGGGCCCCACCGTGAAGTCAGTACCCCGAACACGAAATCTAACCGTCGGAAAGTAGTCCCTGAGAAACAGCTAGAATAACTCTAACTACCATCACTGGAACTCCAGTGTGCGAGCATCTAGATGCGGAACTACAAATGGCGTGACATTGCATGCCATCACATTCAAGAAGGAAGTCAACAACATATGGAGTACAAGGTCCTTTGGAAAGGGTATCTCTTTCATGATGCCACATGGGAACCTCTTTCTCACATCCAGAATGCATAGACAACCATCCAAGAGTTTCAAGCTTCAATGCCAATGAGGACGTCACCAACCAACGGTGGAGGAATATGGAACAATATGGAGTTCAATGATGTAGTTAGTGAGGCTAACAAAGTAGAGAATAAGCCAAATTAGCCTAGAATATTCTAGAAGCATCTAGGAAGCTTCTTGGGAAGCTTCTTGACTAGCTTAACTTGCACCCCAAGCAAGTAGCTTCTAAAAGCTTCTAACTAGCTTAGCTTGCATGCCAAGTAGGCGGCTTCTAAAAAAACTTATTGAGAAGCTTCCTAGTTAACTTGGCTTGCACTCTAAGAAAGTGGCTCAAGCAAGCTTCTTGAGAAGCTTCTCAAGGGCCTTATATACTACTTATAAATACTAAAGCTGAAGCTCATGCTAGGCTTTCGGAATTTTCCCGCATTCAAGTGTCTCAATGTGAGTTTCCATTCTCCTATTTCTCTCCTTGGTCTTGATCTTTTACAAAAAGCCCTAATATTATATGGCCACTATCAAGTAGTCTATGAGCAACAACCAAAATAACTATGATTTCTAACACTACCACTCCATCGTCTGAGCAAACTAGCTTTGGCACTACAAATATCATGATAACCTTTACTAACTACTACTTCCTTATGATTATATAGTATCATCACCACTTGCCTCTCCAATATATATATGTATACCACTTCATCATTGGCCCATACAATCTTTTCTATCTTTTCCTTAGGCAAGAGTTCATGTAGCATAATATATGGGTAGATTTAAATCTAGAGGCTATATCTCTTGACACTCTCTATCCACACTAGTCCTTTCTATTCAATTCTCATATGATCTTAATTCATGGTTACATTCTCTTGCACTATTCAAGCTTTCTTCCTTGGCTTACATGGACCACAAATATATATCAACATACTAACAACTTTATGCTACCTAGTAGACTCCATGCTTTATGTACTACTTTAAGCTACTAAGAGCTTCTTCTTTTTAATATATAAGAGAAGAGATTTTTCTTCTTTAAAATTTATTAGTAATCTTTCTTCAATAGACCTTACTCTTTCTAGTACATGAAGGCCTATCAAATACCAAGAGACTACTTCTAAGATTCATAGGTTATGGAGAATGGCTTGGTCATCCTTACCAAATAGGTTATCCTTAAGCATAACATAAATGCCTAATCAGTTGCAAATAGGATTTGTGAGTCTCCTCATCCTATGTCCTACTTCCAAAGTATAATTATCCCCATCATTCCTTGATGTTAGACCAAGTAGGAGGCTAAAGATGTGCAACTCAAGCACTATCACACTCTAAACCAGGCCTCTTTTCTCTTGATTACTTTATAGAGTCTTCATCCATTTGCCACTTATGACCTTTCTCTCCTCTCTAAATTTCACCTAGATGAGAAGGTACAACTTTCAATGTCTCTCTTTGCTCATGCATTACTTAA
Source organism: Lunularia cruciata (assembly GCA_948567375.1). NCBI lineage: Eukaryota > Viridiplantae > Streptophyta > Marchantiopsida > Lunulariales > Lunulariaceae > Lunularia > Lunularia cruciata. The sequence continues at coordinate 70,968,341 of OX419757.1, read as the reverse complement.
TTGTCCACATTTCTCTATGAGTGTACCATTGAATTTATTTTTTGAGTATCACCATGGATTTTTTCACTAGATTCTGATTTTCTCCTCTTGTTTGCTTTTTGTCAGGCATTGTATTTGATTTAGTGCCACTTGGAGCTATATGCTTGTTTGGGATTTTTTTTCATCTAAAAGATACTTCTAAGATTTGCCCCATGCATGTTCTAATGTTTGTCTCACACATTATAAATTTATTATTTTGATATTTTTTCTATCATTTTTGTCTTTATATCAAATTTTTATGACTACTCTTGGAGGATGTAAGATGGTTATTGCTAGCATTAGAGTATCCTTGGACCTCCAACTTGATTGAGTGGCTATTCAAGTACATGCTTCAAATTCACTTAAGATCATCTCGTAGTTACCTTTATTTTGGGCGCTTGATTTATTAGGTGTCAGGTCCTTTCCTTATCCTAATTTTGCATCTTTTGGCATAGAGTCATCTCTAGTATAACAATAATAATATTTCTCATAATTTTCTTTTGAGAAAGACATCTATTAGGAATATGCTTTTTGTAGTCCTTTGTTTGCCATATCCTGCTTCATTGCTTTGAGATAGATCCTACTTGGTTTCCATCATGCTAGTCCCTTACCTATCAAATGAAACCCAAATATTTTGCTTTCTAGAGGATGTAATCAAGGCTTTGTCCGCTTTTACAATTGGCATAATAACCTTAATGCCACAAGTCTACACTTAGGAATGTCAAGCTTGGAATCTACAAGCTTTACTCACCGCCTCAAATTCCATGCCTTTATTTCCAATAAGGTTTTGAGGATTTCATGCTCTCTTTTAAGAGGAGATTATATATATCTTCCATCTCTAACACTTTGATCTAGGTTACAATTCATAATCATTTATGCGCTTGATTTTGGAATACAAGTGGATGTTTTGTCTCTGAGCTTTTTATATGCCATGTATTTGCCTACTCATAGAGGTATTATTACCTCATCTAGGTATATTTGATAGTACCATACATCATATTTTCCCTCCTTTGTTAAGACTAAATATATTTCCACAACTCTTAAATAAGTGTATAGGTTCAAAAATTATTTCAGACCACATCCTCCCATGACTATATAGAGAGCTATGTATAACCTATACACTTATGTATAGCTCTCTATATAGTCTTGAGAGGATGTGGTCGGAAATAATTTTTAGTATGTGAGACCATATTGCACTATCATCTTTTCTAGAGCGTAGCCTTGGTGGTCCTCTTATTAGCAAATAAGTTCTTATAATGTGGTTGTCTATTCTTTTTGGCATTTATCCCAATAGAATTAAGTATATATGGTTTCCTATCATATCTTTGCTCAATGATCTATTACCTGTCTTTGCTTATATTACACCTTTTTTATTTGCAGATTTCTTATCTTATGATTTTAGGAAGGTTTCCGTGGTGGTTAGACTTGCTTGGACCACCACCATAACAAGAGAAAATAAATATAATGACTTTCATAAAAAAGACAATGTACATTACTTGATGTTATGGTAGTTAACTTAGTAGAATCTTTGGTACAAGCAACCATTCAAACCAAGCGCAACCATGACTATAGCCACTAAAGACAAGGAGCACTATTATTCACATTGGTTACACTTTGATACCTCTACAACCTTAGCCTTGGAGATTTTAGTGCATCTTCACCATCATTCTAATCTTCTAGTCTTCTTTGATAGACAGCAGGAAAATCTTTGCAATAATGAGATGCTTATGAATATTTACCTCCCATGTTGACCTCATATTTAAATAGAAAGTCTTAGTCACCTTACACTACTCTTCTTCAAACCTTGATTCCGACATTTCTATTCAATTCCTATGTACCACATGTTTCAGCCTCTCCTCTTGGGTGCACCAAGGGCTTATGATTCTTTTAGGAGTTCCACACTCGGGACCTCGACTACTAAGTCAAAGTTGGGCTAAGTTCACCAGCTTTCCCCTTGAGTTAGCAGAACTTGAACTCCGCACTTCCTTCCACTGGAGGTGTAACCAAAAATGTGGACTCGCTCATGCACTATCTTCCTGGATCAGAGCTCGAGATGTACTCCATGAATACAGCCATGCATTGGATCGTAATGTAACCAAGCTTCTCCCACACGGTAAGTGACTCTCGTTGCGTCCACCTGTGTGGGGATCTTGTGCCAGCAGTTGGGTCCTCACAAGTGGCCTCACACACCCTCTACATTCGCATCATCCAGTGCCCTGGTGTATGTTGGTACCAAAGGTTGGTACTGCCAAGAACAGCGACGGCAACACACAACCAGCTTGCGAACATCGTACAAAACGTTCTTCAGTGCCAATTGCCCCGAATTGTAGCTTCTGCACCCAGATGATTGAAGACGGAGAAATAAAAATTACTAAATTGTCTGCAAAGAGAATATATTTTATGTTATTCCAAATTTTTTAGTAAATTTCATACTAAATATAGGAAATTGAGTAATTTGAGATTAATACAATTTATTTAAGACTGTCATTTAAATACATCAAGTTTAAACTAATGATGATCATTAATGTTTGACTGGATGTCTTATGAGATAAGAAAGTTGATTATAATTACATATAGACGGAGTACCATAACTGAGATTCTTCTTCAAACTTGACAAAAGGTTTGACTTTGATAAATTAACAAGATGAAAATTCAAAACACTTGAGAATGGAACAAAATATAAGAAGTAGGATCTTTTATTTTTAATCAACAATGACTACCAAAAATTTCCACTCAATCAAATCTCATCTTAAGTATTCCCCTTCAAGGACTTCACCATAATATAAAATTTAATCAAAATATTTACTATATTAAAGAAATCCAGTTTAGAAATATTAAATGTTAGTCATTGTTATAATACAAAGGTCTATATGATTCAATAATATAAGAATCTTAGGGATTCTAATAAAGAATGGGAGATTTGGAAGAAAGGCAAACTTGGTAATTTATAAGGAAAGAAATTATAGAAATACATGGAAAATATTAAATATTAAATAAATAAATAAATATATTATATGATTTTAATTAGAAGAAAAGGAACTGTAGTAGATTCTAAAGAAGAACAAGACTTTAATAACTTATAGAAGTGTAGTTTTGTAAATATAGAGGATGTTTAGGCTAAACAATGTAAGAAGAAATTGAAAGAAATCATGTTAATTTGGAAGAATAAAATAGCTAGGATGATCATTAATAAAGAATTTTTTTGCATATATGATAATTAAGAAAAAAAGTAAGGGCATTTATAATAAAAAGAGAGTAAATTGAGAGAATATGAGAGGAATTGTAAAAGTATTACGTAAAATTAGTGAAATTAGGATATATGGAATTTAAAAGATGTAGGAAAATTGAATAAACTAAGTAAATAATGAAAATAGAAATCCATAAAAGTAAAAAATCGAAAGAATAAAATGCTTAATGTGTCAATGACAAAAATATTTGGAAGCAAAAAATGAACTAAGATGATTGTAATTGTGAGAAAAGAGTGATATTAAATTCAAATTTTGAGAAAAGATAAATCTAAGAAGAAAAATGAAGAAAAATTAGATGTAATGAGATAAGATTTACAGAGATTTCAAAAATTTATTGATACAATTTCTTTTTTATAATAGAATGGTTTAGGAGTTCATTATGAAATAAAGTATATGGATATATAAAAATAAATAAAATTAGTAAGGTACTTCAAATTAAAGCAAAAGTGTAATATTTGATAAATCATAAGAAAAAAAGACTTAAAAAATTAAATTTTGTTTATGAGCATAAAATGATGTTTTTAAGCTAAATAATACGAGAATGTTAAAGGAATTGAAATAGTGAGATTGGAACTGCAATGAAATGGAATAGAAAACAAAGATTCTAGATCTAAAAACAATCATACATTCAAAATGTAATATTTGTGAATTCTATTTAATATGAAGAAATACAAGTGCGATAAAGAAAAAAAACGAAGGATGGGACTAATTAAGAGGTTAAAATATTTATTCCTGACATGCGTGAAGTGTAATGATTAGGACCTGTAGTGGGATTCCAAATTTAGAAAGGTCACTATAAACTATATAAGTGGAATCCTCAAATCACACTTTCAAGCAAATGAGATTTTAGATTTCATATAAGCAACAAAAGTAGGATTAAGAATCCCACCTCAGAATCAAGAAATAAAAAAGTTATAGTATTTTGATTCTATGATGAGAATGGTCACAAAAAATATGAAGATTCTAAGTTTGATGATTATCTTAAATTATGAAAATAAGATTTTAAAATACCATTTTCAATTGATTGAAGTCTGAGATTTTAAAGATAAACAATAAAGTTGGAATTTTAAATTCTTACATTGGAATGAAAAGAAGGAAAAAGAATGGTATTCTAATTTTACAATTTACAGTTATCACAAAAATGATTTTGGAATATCATTTCAAATATATTTTAAATTTGATAAATACAAAGTTTGATTTCATAATGTTATTTTGCAACTGAAAGTGGAAAAATTAAAATATTTTTATTCCAAATTGCTTGAAGTAGAATTTTCATGATGAATAATAGGATTTTAAAATTTTAATCTTTATTATAGAATCTTACTTTCAAATGAATAGAATTGAGATTTCAAGGATAAATTAATAAAAGTGGTAATATTTCCACTTTAGAATGAATAGATGTGGAAATGTTAATATTCTAATTCTAGCATGCTAAAGAAAGAATACTCAATAAAAATACTAGAATGATCATCTTTATGCTTAAATGCATGATTTTAAATCTTACTTCCATAATAATGAGATTTTAGATCCAAAGATTAAACACAAAAGTGAGATATTATAATCATACTTTGGAATAAAGACAATAATATAATATTATGAGAAAAATTCTACAATCATAAAATTTTACTAATCTCTAAAAGTAAGATTCTAGAACCTCACTTTCAAAGAAATGCAATTTTAGAAATTTAAAGATAATGAAAAAAGTAAGATGTCAAAAATTGTACTTAGAATACAAAGTGAAGATATGCTAATATCCTAATCTCTCAATGTTTAAGGAAATAAGTAAGAATGATAGGATTTTAGATTTGTAATTACGAATTGAAACTATAAAAAGGATTACATATGCAATTTTAAAGAGAGATTTTACACCTATATTTAAGAATGGATTTGATTGGATAGTTTATGAGATTTGGTAGAAAAATAATAAGATTTCATAATCCTATCTTGAAGTAGTATTTAGTAAATAAAAGAGATATGCTAAATCAAATTAAAAAATTGTAAGAGAGGAGAAAGAAATAGAAAAAATACATTGAAACTGAAAATTGAAACCAATTTCTAAAATTATTTAAAAAATTAGGTAAAAAAATACTTGATGTTAGCAAGAAAAGAGAAATATTGAAGCAAGACAAAACCATACGGGTGGAAGAGAGTTGGTAAGAAGAATAAACTTATAATATCAAAGAGAATAAACGAAATGATGAAACAAAACCATTATGAATGATGATTATAGTTAGAAAAGAAAAAAAAAAGAAACAAGATAACAACAAAGGACTAATATTGCAAAAGAGAGCTTATAAAAACAAACAACCTTATTGCATAAAAGAGAATCAAGAATAAAGAAAAAAAGAAGAAGCAAAGTTCTCATGTCAGATGAGATGATATCAAAGAGAATTAGAATAAAGTAAAAAGGGAGTTCAACCAAATAAAGATGTGATAGAAATAAGACAAAGTAACAAAGAAATAAAAAATAAAATCTGTATAAATAACAAAGAAATATTCAAGTTTTGTACACAAATTAAGGAAAACACAAATTAGACATTTAAGATCCAATAGTACTAGGAAGAGGTAATCAAATATTCTCTTTCGGTTCCAAAGAAATTAGATGAGTCAAGTATAAACTGAATAATAAAGTGCAATTTCATTTCTCTTCATGAAGAATTGCAATTGTAAAACTCTCTAGTCTTTTAGAAAAAATTATCAAAATTATACTTTCTTTCACAAGAATGGTAACTCTGGAAAAATATCTCTCTTGAAAATAGAATTTATGGAATGAATTTAAAATCATACTATTTCATTTTAGTGAATGCTCTTCCTCTTAAGTGAGATTTTAAAATTGCACATTTTTCACAAGAAGTACAATGCAAAATTGCAATTCCTTCTAGTGAACCTAAGATACAAATAGCTAGATTTCAACTTGTGACATTAAAACTTGTTGCCATTATTAGAGTGTACAAACTTTATATAAACAATATTTACATCCACTTATCAAAATGATATAAGTTTGTACAAATTAGGTCAATCTCAACCTTTTGATCATAAGCATTCTAGACTTAATCTTTGTACTCGTAATGTAACAATATGGAGTTTAGCGACAAAGTCAGTCGGGCTCACGAAGTAGCACATAAGACAAATTAGCCTAGAATATTCCGGAAGTATCTAGGAAGCTTCTTGGGAAGCTTCCCGGTTAGCTTAGCTTGCACCTTAAGTAAGTAGCTTCTAGAAGCTTCCAACTAGCTTAGCTTGCACGCCAAGTAGGCGGCTTCTAGAAGGAAGCTTCTTGAGAAGCTTCCTAGTTAACTTGGCTTGCACTCTAAGAAAGCGGCTTGAGGAAGCTTCTTGAGAAGCTTCTCAAGGGCCTTGTATGTACCCATAAATACCAAAGCCAAAGCTCATGCTAGGCATTTGGAGTTTTCCCTCATTCAAGTGTCCCAATGTGAGCTTCCATTCTCCTATTTCTCTCCTCGGTTTCGGTCTTTTACATTGGTATCAGAGCAGGAATAGGATGGATGGAATTTATGGACCACCAAATCCACTTCCGCCAAACCATTGGGACTTTCATGTCCAGATATTACCAAAGCATTGTTTCACACAATTCATCACTTCATGCTTTGGGCATGATTTTCTACATATAATCACCGTGTCAGAGGAACCCTTGATACTTCCAGTTGTAACTTATAGAGAACGGTGGACGTGTTGTATCTATGTGTTAATCAACTAGATAAATTGAGGGTAGTGGAATAGAGTAGTAGCAATGGCGGCAATACCGGATGTTATCCTTGCAATGCAACAACAAATTGAGCATCTTACTCGATTGTTGGATGAACAAGACCAGCAACGACGAGAACAGATAGGTAGAGCGCCAGTTTGAGATGGAGAAGATCGTATTCAATTTCCAAAACCCAAGGTGTTTGAAGGCAAGAATCTTCTAGGCACTGTGGAGAATTTTGTGTTTGACTGTGAACGTTACTTTGAAGCCACCAATCTTCAAGACGAGCGGAAACAAATTCTCTTGGCTTCTAGCCAATTAGATGGAGTGGCAAAACTTTGGTGGCAATTCCGAGTAGAAAGAGCTGAACGACAAATTGTTACACCAATTTTTACATGGGCAGAATTCAAGGATGCAATACTTGGTCGATTTCAGACTATAAATGCCACCTGAGCTGCACAAGATAAATTGGCGGAGTTGAGGCAGATTGGCTCAGTGAGAAGCTACATCACACAATTTCAAAATATCATCATGCAAATTCCAGATATCCAAGAAGGTGAAGTTTTGGATCAATTTGTGCGAGGATTGAAGTCACGAACCAGATTGGAGGTGACCATGCAAGAGCCATAGAATGTAGAAGAAGCCATGCAATTGGCTGAGCATTTTGATTCCTTAGTTGCGACAACTTGGTCTCAACCTCGACCTACACAAAACCCACCAGTACCACGAGTGGAAGAACCGGTACCAATGGAGATTGATGCTATCCAACGAAGACCACTTGGCACAACAGATAGAGAAAGATTATGACAAAATGGAGGTTGTTTTTATTGTCGCCAATTGGGGCATCGCATTGCTGAATGTCCACTCAAGAATAGATGACCTCGACAAGTTGCCCAAGTTGAGGTTGTGGAGCGGAATGATCAGGGAAACAAGGAATCCCAGTAGGAGATTTCGAGCCGCCTACTGGGAGCTTGATTAGTTCCAATGGGATTGAAGGCTCGACCTATGCAAGTTTGCTTTACTTGCAAGGTATGATATCTAATCGGGGTTGTAGAATTTTGGTTGATTCTGGAAGTTCAGA